>NC_069477.1:17228199-17341582 GCF_026875155.1 Cherax quadricarinatus | reverse complement strand
ATGTACTTATCATGGAGAGTGATTTCTTAAGCAGTGGGTAACCTGTCTATCTTTCCAGCTTGGATGACAGAGAGGGTCACCTTCCAATCAACGAGTAGAATTGAAGGAGACGGACTAACATTCTGAGATGTCCCGAATTTTGATCCACTTACCTGTTTGTGTATGCAAGTAGCAGGATATAACCCCTCATCATTGCAGTGGAGAAAACCTGCTTTCCTGTCATCTGGAAGGATTATTGAAAGCTAGAAAACCTGTGAAGAACGAGCCAGTGGGTTGTCATCAATACCTGTGACCTCCCCCCCCATCATCAACAACGGCTACGATTTCAACAACATGCAGTGTCACCAACACCAGACACCCACGTTTTATATACATTTATATTAGCGTTGAATTCAGTTATCATTTATATTTTTCATTTTTCATTTTCTTTAATGTAGGATTAATACTTCATATTTAAGCGTTTTATATTTTATATTTTCTAAATAATAAAGTGTTTGTCAGTTTTTAGTCTTTTTCTATACATTAATTTTCCTGAGGAGGAGCCAGCCTTAGTAATACTGACTGAAGTTGTTACAGGGCTGAGTAAGCCTTCACACTCTGTACTCGAACAGCTCCGTACTCGAACAGTTTGGTACTCGAATGTTTTATTCGGTAAAATCGCTAGATAGTCGATCGTTTGCTCGGCACTCGACCAAACAAACACGACCTGTCAGAACATGTGAGTCAGTCTCCAAGCAGCAGTCGCTCAGTCCAAAAATCCGCTGTACTTCACTGTAAACTATTTCGTGTTTCTTCGCAGTTTTTGATTTTTTTTTTATTATTTTTATAAATAAGTCACCATGGGGCCTAAGAAGATTAGTGATAACAGCCAACCAAAAAGTAAATTGGTTAGTGTGTTTTTGCCCTTTTATTATTAATTCAGCGTCTTTATTGTGCTTCTAAGTTATCTGTTGTGCTTCTGATATCAAGTTGGAATAAATGTGATAAGTAGATAACCTTTATTACTAATATTAGCATAATTACACAATGTATTCGCGCCACCGCTAGTATCCGGCTATGAAGACTACTCCTTAAATATTGAATGCTCCTGATTTTTATTTTTTTTACACAGGGTTTGACAAAGTTAGCTTAAGGATCCTAAATTTATTGACAAGCTATTGACAATTTAAGGATTCCTAACTTTATTGACAAGCTAAGAGCTGTTGCCTACATCAGCTCATTTGAAAGCATTTTCATTGTTATGAGACATACAAGTAGGGAACAGGATGAAGCTGGAGCCATCTGTGGGCCAGTATTTTCATTTGATCAGCTGACTTTATCTTGTTGATATTATCCTGTACGAACTTGTTCCTGACTCGAGTCATCCTGGGGATAAATGATCTCATATGAAGTGATGTTCTGGAGAAGGGTACAGCCAGAGTGAAGTTGCTGCTTTCTGCCCATCTTGTGGTATAGAAGCTTGCTTCTCGCTGTTCTCGAAGTGGATCCAAGTGTAGTACTTTGACAATATTGGCCTTGTACATAACAGTAAGGCCACTCGGATCCCTCCTGTATTGACGACTCTGTTGAAATGACAGATCTATCTAGGATGGGTCCAAGCGAGAGATGAGGCATCTTGCCCTGTTCTCTACTGTCAAGCAGTCGCAGATGAGGATGGGGGGGGGAGGCAAATCAAGAAAGTGGAGCATACTCAAGGGGTGAGCATACTTGTGCCTCATATAGAATCTTGCAACCCCTACTGTCGAGCAAATGCGAGATACATCGAAGTGCTGTAAGCTTTCTGGCTGCCTTGTTTGCAAGATTTACAATGTGGTTCTTCATGGTCAGTTTGGAGTCAGATTTCACCCCAAGTATATGAACTTCTTTTCTGGGTACCAACACTCTCCCATTCATTCTTACTACTGCTCCGGCATTACCATCATGGTGCCTTGAGACCATCATCATTTGTGTTTTCTCAGGCGCAAATATTACCTGCCATCGGTTTCCCCAGGCTGATGATTGATGTAGCTTAGAGTACAGTCGTCAGCATATGCGTGGGATTCTGGGATGAGATGAAGGTCATTGAAGTAGACATTTCATAACAATGGTCCAAGCACACTTCCCTGTGGAACCCTTTCCCCAATAGGATGTCTTGCTGATTCTGTTCCATTGAGAACTACCCTTAGAAGGTAATCACTGAGGAGACAGTGCAGAACCTGCAATTCCCAGTGCTTGCAGTTTTGTCAAGAGGTCCTGGTGCCATACTCGGTCGAAAACACCAACAATGTCCAATGCTACCACACAGCTGACTCTGGATTCATTCAGTAACAGGTGCCATTTACTGGAAGAGGTTTATTAACAGATCAGCAGCAGAGTAACCTTTCCCGAAGCCATATTAACAGTCACAAACTAGTGGTAGTCGAAAAACTCTGTCATTTGTCTTGAGATTATTGTCTAAAGGATCTTGCCAGTGATTGGCAGGAGTGACACTGGTCTGTAGTTGCTGATTTCTGCTCTGCTCTTCTTTTTATGAACAGGGACTACATTTGCCTCTTTCCACAGAGAAGGCCATTTACACTTTACTAGGCAATGCTGAAAGATGCGAGTTAGAGTTGCTGCTAGCTTGTCTGTACATCTACTCGGCAATCTTGGGCTCAACTTGCCTGGGCTCACAGCATTTTCTTGTTCAAGTGATTTAAGAAGATGCACCCCCTCCTGCCTTATTGTCACCACTGAAAGTTTTGACACATTTCTTGCAGCTAGCTAAGGAGGGTCCCTTGCTGGATCAGGAACTTGCATTTTGGTAGCAAAGTGCTAGGCAAAGAGGCCCACTTTCTCTTGACTACTAGTAGAGGTGGTCCCATCTTGTCGATTTAGAGGTGGAATAAGTTCATCAGGCAGATAACCTTGTCTTTCCTTGACCAGGTATCATCAGGTTTTGGAGCCTACTCTACCTGATGCTAGCTTTCTTTTTGTGTCCTCCTCCCATTTAGAGATGGCCCACTTTTGAACTTACCCATATGCCTACAAGCTTGCCTGTGCAAGTTCATGTTATAGGTAGTAGGATGTCTCTTGTACCATCACCAAGCCTTGTACTTAGCAGTAGCAGCCTCTATAATGAGAGCCGAACCAAGGCTGATCTGTAGGCTTCGTCACATACTGCCGGTGAGGGATGTGTTCTTGTTGTAGATTAGATTAAGAATGTGTCCAGTGTCAACATCCCCTTGGAGAAGAGTTGGCTCCCCCCTCTCTTTCGTATGGCTCCTCTCACTTCGGGCCCCTCTTGTATTACACTTGCTGTCCATATTGAGTTTCTATTCTCACAAAAAATAGATTTACTGTTATGCAGACTACTGCATTATTAAAAAAATGGTATAAATAATATCAGCGCATTTGTGAAAGCATGTTAGACCCACCAGTTGACCTGTATTGGACGCATGAGGTGATTCGTTTACTCTTGAACATCAGCAAAAATCGAACATTTCCGCTACTTTGAGCTCAATTTCAAGGTACTTTTATTCTGTAAACCATTCAAAATTACCTCTTAATATATCATCCATTCTATCAAATGAAACCAAGAAAGCGAGAATACAATTATATATTCCATACGAAAATACACCTCAAATTCGCTGAAAGTTTATTTTTGGGGGTCTGAAACAGATTAATCTAATTTACATTATTCCTTGTGGGAAAAATTCGTTCGGTACTCGAACAGATCGGCACTCGAGCAGCCTTCTAGAACGAATTAAGTTAGAGTACCGAGGTTCCACTGTATATACATAACCCATTTTATGCATTGGAATATAGTAGGGAAAATATTGTGTGCTTTTCTTACTACTGCGTAACTAACTCGTAGAATAGTAAAGAACCACATTGATGTATCCAACTCAGCAAGAAAACAAAAAGTTCTTTAAGTCAAGTAAGCCTTTACTGTGGCACTTCCAGACTCCCACCTCCCTCCCAGCATCCACCCACCTCCCATTTCCAGCCACGTCCCCTCCCAGCCACCTCCCCAGCCAACCCCCTAGCCAACCCCCTCACCGCCCCCCTCCCAGCATTCTTCAGCCCCACCCGGGCCCTACTAACCCCCGAACCCTGTATGAAAATAAATGGGCGACATAGTTCCCCGGCTATGATAGTCGCTGCTGAAAGTTGAAATTAACTTTTCTTTGGTAGCACTATTTTGTGTTTTATCTTCTCGACGACATTGTTCAATACTTTCCTGAAATTTCCCGAAAGTAGGAAAACAGTTAATGAAAGAAGCGGCGTTATGGGGGAGGAAGGGGGGCTGGGAAAGCGGGAGGGGGGAGTGGAGGGGATAATGGTGGGGAGGACTGGATGATGGGGGACAAGAAGTGGAGGAGCCAGGCCAGGGGTCGAGGAATGATGAAGTAGAGAGGGAGGATGCAAGAAAGGGTGAGAGAAAGAGGAAGGGGGAGAAAGAGGAAGGGAAAAGAAAGATGAGAGCAAAGAGGAAAGGAAAGAAAAGATGAGGGGGAAAGAGGAAGAAAGGAAGGATAAGAGGAGGAAGGAAAGGTAAGGGGAAAGAGGAAGGGGGCAAGGAAGGGTGAGAGGAAGAGGAAGGGTGAGAGAGAAAAAAGGGGCAAAGAAGAAGGAGGGAGTGATGAAAAGTGAAAGGAAAAAAAGAGAGGGAGGAAAATAATTATTTTTTCCTACTCTTCCTCTTTCTTCCTTGGGGAATAAGTCTTATTTAGAATTGGTAATTAGTTTGGAAGTTGTCATTTACTATCGGACGGAGGAGTTTTAATTAGTGATGACTTAAAGTGGGTCTTTAGAAGACACTTTGGTGCAACTTGAGCAAGTCATCTCCCAAGTCATGTTCCGAGTCATCTTCCAAGTCATGTTCCGAGTCATCTCCAAGTCATGTTCCGAGTCATCTTCCAAGTCATGTTCCGAGTCATCTCCCAAGTCATCCCCCAAGCCATCCCCCAAGCAGTGAGGGATGCTGCCTCATTACCAGACAAGTTTTCATGTATGTATCTTTTATTTCAAGATATTTCCGAATGATTCAGTTGTTCTCAGTTTAATATTTATATATATATGTTCGATATCTCATATATTTCGATATTAATATATTAATTATTATATATGTTATATATTTATATCATATTCGAGTATGACCCAAGTAAGCGAGGTGTCTTCAGATCATTACCAACACTTGCCACTAGCCAAGGACTTCATCCCATGCTTGTACGTCTCCCTCATGAGTAGTCCCAGAACCCACATGATCGCCTGTAACCCACAGTACACCCAAGTCACTCCTAGTAGGATGGTGCATTCCAGTGTTTCAGTGTGATGTGTTTTTGGCTCAACATGGTCGACCTACAAGTGAGGTCGAGTCCTTGGCTATGCATGTTGTTATTGATTATATATATATATATATATATATATATATATATATATATATATATATATATATTATATATTATATATATATATTGTGACCAAGAACGAATGGTCTGATCAATAAACACTGCGACTAGCCAAGGACTCGAACCCATGTTGTATGGCCCTCCTCATGGTGAGCCGAAGCACATGAGCCTTAGACCACAGGACCACCCAGTCCTACCTAGTAGGATTGGGTAGTCTTGTGGTTCAAGGCGTGATGTGGTTTTTGGCTCACCATGAGGCGGACCAGTACAACGTGGGATCGAGTCCTTGGCTAGTGCAGTGTTGTTATTGATTATATATATATATATATATATATATATATATATATATATATATATATATATATATTATAAAATATTATATATTTTATATATATAGTACCCACGAACGAATGGTACTGATCAATAACACTGCGACTAGCCAAGGAGTCGAACCCATGCTGCTTTGGCCCACCTCCTGGTGAGCGAAAACACACAACGCTGTAGTCCACGGAACCATACAGTATAAAAATGACTGAGCCAAATGCATCATTTGCCGAAATATTTTAAGCAGACCCTGAGGCAACAATTATTATCCAAGAAACTGCTGGAGAAGTAGCAACAAAATAATCAGGAGAAGCAGACAGATACTGAAGAAAGGAGAGTCACTGGTGATCGTTGATTTGGAAGAGCAGATTGAAGAAGAGAGAGGTGAATGGTGTGATGGAATAACAGGAGCTATGGTAAAAACACTTAGACAGGAGGAAATTGCATCTCTAAGGCTTTTCTTGGAGTTTTTGAACAGGGAAAGAACCAAACACTGAAGGTATTTCTGAGTGAGACAGTGAGGGAGCGAGTTATTGGAAAAAGACGTATTAGAAGGGCTCACACAAGTAAAAAGAGCAAATGGAGCAAGAGAAAAGTGAGTGATAAAAAGAAAGAGAAAGTAATAGGGAATGAAAGAAGTGGGTGGCCATTTGCATCTAGTAGAGGAGAGACTGGAACTGATACACGGGAAGAAATCTAACGCTAAAATCGCGCCAAGTTACCAGATAATAGGGAAACACACTAGCAAATGACGTTCTTAACTTTTCACTTTGCCCTATGAACAACAAATGTGAAAGCTACTGCTGAGCTTGCTTTACCTGCTTGGAAACCAACACCTGAACAAGCATGTAATGAAACAATAAGATGTCCTGAGATCTGCAGCAAGACTGATCAGAGGGTTCAGAGGCTGACCTAAGAGGCTGTTTGTCACTCCACAGTCGCTCTATCGTCCGGGAGTTTCTGGTTAACCCTGATTGATTCCTTGATTAAAACAGCTTCTGAAGAAGATCGTTTGGGGGTACAAACTATACCACATTAATAAAATAAAACAGAAAATAAGAATGCTGCACTTTTAGATCTATGCTATTTTATTATTCGGAAAAACATCATTTCACTAAGGTTTTGATGATAAGTTAGCCGGACTTGAGTCCTGAAGGTGGGAAGGGCAGTGAATGCACTCTGGAGGAGGGGGTGGGGGACATTACATTTGGAATATCTCTCCCTCAACTTCGTATTTAGGGATAATTTACGGGGATGCCTTCCTGGGATCATTGAGACATGAACATTCCTAGGTCATTTACCTCTGGGAGTACTATAGAGCAATTTTTATTTCCTGCTTTATTAGCGGTGATACGGGAATAAACGTTCTAAGTAGCAGTGTCGCCTGGCAGTTTACCAGGTGGTAGTGAGTCAGTGGTTGTGGTAATGATGGCATTGTTCTGCTGCATTTCCAACTATCGACGGAGCTGTGACCTGTTGTCTGCTCAGAACCCTGCTTGCTGGGTGGTGATAGGTGCTGTGGCCTGTTGCATTATCAGGACCCTGCCTGGTGGGTGGTGGTAGGTGCTGTGACCTGTTGTCTGCTCAGCACCCTGCCTGGTGAGTGGTGGTAGGTGCTGTGCATCTATTTTGTAAGACACTTCTATTCTTGTTGCTCGAGCTGTGTGTCTAATTTGTCTTGCAGTCGACTGGAATGCAGTTGAGCACAGTTTTCCTTGCTAGTGCAGCCACTGTCTGTAACACATTCAAGACAAAAGTGATTAGTTTTACATTGTCTGGTGGTTGGTTGTGTCCGAGGGACTGAAGAGCAGCGATGGAGTCTTTGTTAAGAAGAAGAACGTGTTGCCGTACTGTCATACCTGTGACCGGTTTCGAGGACTCTTATGTTTACCCTCTTAGCCCAGTGTTTGTCTACGTTTCCTTGTTTAATGTTTGTTCAACTAGGCTGTTGCTGTGAGGCTGTCTGCTGGCCTACACAACTGTTGTGGGGGTTCGGTGATGGATTTAGGTAATAAACACACACGTAGGTCGTCTTGGTAGTGTGTATTAACGAGAGAAGCCAGAGCCTTGCATGCCTGTCTGTTCCTGCCTTCTATGATCCGACTTGCTGACCTGCCCTGAGGCAGCGGTTCAAAGGGAAGATTGAGACATTTATGCGCCATATGGGAATCTGTATTAAGGAAACGTTTCGCCACACAGTGGCTTCATCAGTCCAATGCAAAGCAGAAAGGTGCAATCTTCAGCTTGTCGGTTTTCAAAACTATTATCAACTGTCAGACACTGCATCATCATGGGATCTTGATACAAAGAATTCTCCAACTTGTCCAACCTTTGAACGAAGACCTACTTCGACTAGTGGATGGTACCACTATGACCCCGCCTCCTCCTGCTTCGCCTCACCTGACTACAGTATATAAGCCACATCTACGGCCCTATGCTGTGCATTCTACAAGATTGATGGACTGAACACATCGACTCTAGGCTGAGGGACTGATTACCTCAAACTCCTCTCCTTGCACCTTTCTGCTTTGTATTGGACTGATGAAGCCACTGTGTGGCGAAACGTTTACTTAATAAAGATTCCCATATGGTGAACATTAAAATGGTATAAAATACCGGCAGGTTGTTAGGTAAGACACATATGCAACAGTTAGGTATCTTTATTTCGAAACGTTTCGCCTACACAGTAGGCTTCTTCAGTCGAGTACAGAAAAGTTGATTGAAGCAGAAGATACTTGAAGACGATGTAATCAGTCCATCACCCTTAAAGTTTTGAGGTGGTCAGTCCCTCAGTCTGGAGAAGAGTATTGTTCCATAGTCTGAAACAATATGGAGTTGAAGTGACAGGATGGAGCCTATATACCGCCAAGAGGCGAGATGTAGGCCACTAGTAGAGGTAAGAATGAAGTCGTTGGGAGGTCAAGTCCCTTACCTAACAACCTGTCGGTATTTTATACCATTTTAATGTTCACTCTGTCAGACACTGCAACACAAGGTTATCTTGGTACAGACCTGAAATCAACTTGAACTACTTCTACTAGTGAGAATGGCTGGATTTGAGAGGGACCTAACCTCCCAACGACTTCATTCTTACCTCTATTAGTGGCCTACATCTCACCTCTTGGCGGTATATAGGCTCCATCCTGTCACTTCAACTCCATATTGTTTCAGACTATGGAACAATACTCTTCTCCAGACTGAGGGACTGACCACCTCAAAACTTTAAGGGTGATGGACTGATTACATCGTCTTCAAGTACCTTCTGCTTCAATCAACTTTTCTGTACTCGACTGAAGAAGCCTACTGTGTAGGCGAAACGTTTCGAAATAAAGATACCTAACTGTTGCATATGTGTCTTACCTAACATTCCCATATGGTGCATAAGTGTCTCAATCTTCAACTTGTCGGTTTTCAAAACCAGTCATCACCACGGTTCAAAGGGACTCCTGACGTCACGCCAGTGATTCACCTAACGGTTTATAAAGTCACATAGTCAGGGAGGCGGTGACTGTAACGGTTATAACTGACATAATACACATGCACAGTACAGTACTACAGACACAACCATCAAAATCTAGTTGATGTGGCACTTGGCAGACAAATTCTCCCCTTCCTTGTATCATATCCTCACCTTCCTTGGATCACTTCTGACTATTTCCCATTGCCAAGACGCTCTATGGCCCATTTTGGTTTAGCGCTTCCTTCTGGTTAAAATTAAAAAAAAAAAAATAACTCTTCTTAAATACTCTTGCACTTGTTCCGGTACTCCTGATATCTGCTGGCAGCAAGTTGAAGTCTTGGGCTGTATAGTCCTTGTGGCTTAGCGCTTCTTTTTGATTATAATAATGAAGTCTTGGGCCACGGATGTTGATACAGTGTTCTCTTAATGTGCTTATTCTGCTTATGTTTTTTGCTGGATTTATTTCACTCATCCTCGAATCTCTCCCACTCCAGCAAGTTTTGGTAGTGTGTGGATCTGAGACCTGACCTTCCAGTATCTTCTATTATCAGGTATATATCTCTTGTCTCCTCTCCAAATATTTTTACGTGGTGTTGTAAACCACAATTTAGCGCTGCCCATCATGAGGGACTCGAACTGCTGCACAATTGTTGTCTCAGATCACAGAAGCATCACTAAGGTACACTGCACTGTCTAGACTTTCGGCTTAGTCCAAGCTGTAAAGTAAAAAGATACAGGTGCAACTAATGTGACATTTTATTGTGACAACGTTTCGCTCTTCAGGTGCTTTGTCAAAGCCATTACAAAAAATACATGTAAGTATGTATAATGTTCGCGAAGACCGTATTCATGGCACGTGTCCAGTCTTGCGATGACCGTTCTGAACAATACATGGACAAGAGGGTATATATTTAGGCTTAGAGTGATGTGAATACTAGTGGTAGTAGTAGTAGTGATATAAGTTGTAGTAGTAATAATACGATTATGGTTGAACAATTAATTTGCACAGGAGTAAAAAGGTTTTATAAAAACGGTATTACTGGGTAGCATAAAAATAGGTTGTTAAATTAGACCAATGTGCAACTCTTGGGTATCCTTTTATTGAGGAAAGTTTCGCCACACATTGGCTTATCAGTCCATACATAGCGAGAACCGAAGAACTGGAAATGGAGGTATCAGTAATCTCGATGATTACCTCATCCCTCCTGTCTTCAAGTTTCTCCTATGTTTATGGATGATGAAGCAATGTGTGGCGAAACGTCTTTCCTCAAAGATACCCAAGAGTTGCACATATGTCTAATTTAACAACATGTCGGTTCTTGAACCATACTTCTATAAAAATAGGTTATAGACAAATATATTTTATTTGAGGTTAGATTAGAGGGCGCTGTTTCAGTGTTCATCATCTGTAATGTGCTTGTGTAGTATTAGCAGTAGTTTAACTGTTTCAGCAGGGATTCTGGCTAAAACTTCAGAGATGGTTGAAGCTGCCATTTGTTTTGGAAAGTTGGTTAGAATTACGACAATATGTAAAGTAAAAGGATACAAGTGCAAACTATGTGACATTTATTGTGGCAACGTTTCGCTCTCCAGGTAGCTTTATTCAAACCATTACAAACCAATACATGGACACAGAGGGTTATATATAAAGGCTCAGAGTGAGGTGCATACTTGTGAGGGTGCATTTCGATGGGTCACTAGTGGTGTAGTAAGTAGAATCTGGTAGTGACAAAAGTAATACAATTGATAAGAAGCAATTAATTCGTTACAAGTAGTAAAAGGTTTATAAAAGCTATTACTTGGGTTAACATAAAATAGGTTGGACAAATACTAGACGGAAAGAGGCAGCTTGTTTAGTGTTCACTCTCTGTAATGTGCAGGAGAAGGTGATCCCTAAGTTACTCCTGCGCAACTCTCAACTCCAATCACCCTTCTCTCCAGCTACCCAAGCTTACTTAACTGAAGTGCCGAAAGAACTTTTAACATCCGCAAGGAAAACCTTGAAACTGCAAGGGAATATGAGGGCCAATCTTGACCATCTCACTGCTGAGCAATATTCTCAGACAGTCACACAGCTAACCTCCCAATAGACGATCCAAACTCAATCGCAAATTCATGTACCTCTGCACCAACAAGTCGCGATGGAAGGAATTGGGACGCGAATCCCTGATAAAACATCTTATCGTCACGCACCTTAACGATACCGATAAAAAGCACTGAGTCTGGGACTCAAAATTTACCCACAACATACGCAACCTAACTATCACTCAATCTAGTTACCAGGAACCATAGACACAGTGACAGCAAACTTCCAGAAGGGTTATTACATGGGCCTTCTCACTGCAGCTTTATGTAAAACTTCTTCTATCTTCTAGACGATACTCATGCCCTTAAGAACCTCGGCAACGGCCCCAACATTATCATCACCACCGCCGACAAAGGAGGTGGAGGTCGTCATACTTCAACACCAGTGACTACAACACTAAAATGATGGACCTTATGAATGATCAATCTTAAATACGAACCTATCAGCAACTTCCAACAGTGGGAGACGAGACCAAAGATTTTCTATACAAAACCAGACAAATACTCAAATGCACTAGAGAAGGGGAAGAACAACTTCTGTACTTGTTAACCAAGCAACCCTAATCCAGAAACTCATGTATGGTTTACAAGACCCATAAACACAATATTCCTCTCAGACCAATCAGTCAGGAATATGCCAGTGCTTACACAAACTAGCCGGAGTTCTTGCCTAACATCTTTTCCTGCCTTTCATGGGGACCATCAGCCGCCTCATCTTAAACACGTCAGCGACCTTCTCAACCGCATCCGTAACCTCTCCATCCGTAACAAGAAACTAAGCAGTTTGGATGTGACTTCCCTTTCACAAAAGTACCTACCAAAAAAGCGCATCGAGGTTCTCCGACGTAAAGTCAATCAGGACCTTAATCTTCTCTACCTCCCGGAGATTTTGTTGACTTGATTGGAAACTCGTGTTAATTTCAACTGTTTTTCTTTCAATAAACAAGTCTACAAACTACCTACGGCATGGGAAGGGGTCCCCATAAGTGCCGTCCTAGCCAATTTACATGGAATACTAGGAGTCCGAACACTTCGCCAACATCATCCCTTCACTAGGCGTACTTGGTTTTACGTTACGTGGACGATGTCCTAGTAATACTCCAAAAACGTTTTGTTTGATGTACTAGGGATCTTCAGGCAAGGCTCAACGCAGTTTTGAACCGGCGATCCGTTTACACTGAAGAGTCCAATGACAAGCTAACCTTTCCTCGACTGTCCTCCATCACAAAGTAGAAAACAACCTAAAGATTTCAAGTTCTATCGGAAAACCCACCAATAAAAATGATCTCACCACTTCTATTCCAGTAAGATACCAAGACCAAAAGAGGCATCGTTCATCGGGGTTTTCATAAGAGCATACCGGGAATTTGCCATCCTGAGTTCTTGACGTGGTTATGTACATATATTCACCAAACATTCCACTGAGTTACATTTCCTTCTCCCTTTTTCATAAAGACTGCAAGAAAAGAGCTCTTCAGATCATTATTCTCCACGCATCACCACCCACTCCCAACAAAGTTATAATTCTCACATACAGCCAGGTTGCACTGACACGTCTCAAAAGTATTTCACAAGCTAACAACCAGAGTCGCCAATCGTTCTAAGCACTTCAATAAGGATCTAAACAGGACACAATCCAAGCACCACGAACCAGTTAATGCAGGAGTTTACACTATAACCTGTGGGGTGTGACATGATTATACGAAGTGAAAACAGCAAAGAAAAACCTCGACACCGCCTCAATGATACATTTACGCATGTAAGCGAACGATACTTGAACAACGCTTGTGTACAACGCCGGAAGTTCCACCAATGATCTATGAAATTTAGAGTCGCCCATTTATTGATCAAAGAAACTAAATTTCCGCAGACGCAAGTGACTCGAATCAGCACTGATCGCTTTTCGATACAGTTTAAACAAACAACGGCAGCTGACATCTCGAAGTCTTAGCAGAATCTCTGAAAAACAGTAAAACCCTGCCATACATAGTCTCTCCTGTTATACTACACAAAGCAATTACAGAGAGTGAACACTGAATCAAGCTGCCTCTTTCCCAGTCTATATTTGTCCAACCTATTTTTATGTTACCCAAGTAATATGACTTTTATATCCTTTTACCTCTTGTACAAGTTAATTTGCTCTATCATATTGTTATTACTTATGTCCACTACCACCACCACTACTACTACTATACTATATACTACTACTTAACTACTACTATATTCCACTATGATGAACATCGAAATGTACCTCAGTAGTATTGCACCTCACTCTGAGACTTTATATACCCTCTGTGTTCATGTATTGTTTGTTATTGGCTTGATAAAGCTCCGGAGAGCGTAAACGTTGCCACAATTTAAAAATGTCACATTAGTTGCACTTGTGTCCTTTTGCCTTTGTTTTGTTAATAGTCTTAGAAAAAATATTAGTGTTGATTCAAGGCACTTGCGTCTGCAGAAATTAGTTTCTTTGATCACTATCGAGGCGTCCTGAATTTCATGAGATGATTGGTGGAATTTCGGTGTTGTACACAGGCGTTGTTCAGGTATTGTCCTACATGCATAGATGTGCTTTTCATTGAGGCAGGGTAGAGGGTTTCTTGATGTTTCACCTACAGAATTCCCGTCGGCAGCCTCCACAGGGTATATATATGTGTAAACCCCTGAGGTGGAATGGTTCATGGTACTTTGGTTAGATCCTTTATTGAAGGATGCTCTAAGAGAGGCGAGATGGCCATTGCCTTCCTCACTTCACTTTTGGTAACTTACTTCACTTTTGTTTAAGTTCACTTCTTATTTGTAATGACACACAACCTACTATGGCTGCACCATTCCTGCGAGCTACTGCCTGCCACCTTCTCTGGTTATATATTTTTATTTTTTTTCTTTTAATATCCCCCCCCCCCCCCGTTAACTTTTTCACACTTGCTGTATGATCCTCACTGTTTGTCGTTAACCACCCGCTCTTAATTTTTTACCTGTCTGTCGTTACCGCTTTTTACATTGGTAACTGTGTGGTAATAGGTGCCTATTTGGGCCTATAACGATTTGGCACTTTGAAATTTTGTTGTTAATTTCGGCTTCCTCTCGCCCCCTTTTTTAAATAATAACCTTTGGGTTATCTTCTTGTTGGGTCTTGTTCACTGACCGGTATTGTCACTACCGCTGGTTGCTGCTAGCAGCTAATGCAAGCCCTAAAAACACTAAGATTTCTCGGAGCCTGTGGACCACTACAGGGCTCCGTGTGTACTCATTTATTTGGGTTGCATGGGGTCGTCATAGCTCCTTGGCCCGCCTCTTCGCTGATTGCTACTGTGTGTGGTGTTGTGTGTGTGTGTGTGTGTACTCACTAATTGTACTTACCTAATTGTGGTTGCAGGAGGTCGAGACTCAGTCTGGCCCCGCTATTCACTGATCGCTACTGGGTCCTCCTCTCTCTTCTCTGTCTTCTGAGCTTTGTCATACCTTTCTTTAAAACTTTGTATGGTTCCTGCCTCTCCACTTATTCACTTGCTAGGCTTTCACTGCTGACAACCTCTATGACGAAGAAATTACTTCTAACGTCCCTGTGACTCGTCTGAGTCTTCAGCTTTCCAGTTGTGACCCCTTGTCCCTGTGTCCCCTCTCTTGAACATCTCATCTATGTCACCTATGGTTATTCCCCGCTGTATCTTGTAAGTCGTTATCATGTCTCCCTGTCCCCTTCTGTCCTCCTGTGTCGCAGTCCGATTTCTTTAACCTTTCCTCGTACGACATTCCCTGAGCTCTGGGACTAGCCTAGTTGCAAACCTTTGTACTTTCTCTAAACTTCTTGACGTGCTTGACAGGTGTGGGTTCCAGGCTGGTGCGCATACTCCAAGTATGGGCCTAACATTACACAGTGTACAGTGTCTTGATCGGATTCCTTATTAAGGTATCAGAAAACGCTTCTTAGGTTGGCCAGGCGCCCGTATGCTCAGCAGTTATTTGGTTGAAGTGTGCCTCGCGGTGATGTGCTCGGTGTTATGGTCACCAAGGTCTTTCTCCCTGAAGTGTGGTCTGTAGCTTTGTCCACCTAGCCTATACTCTGTCTGCGGTCTTCTTTGGCCCTCCCCAATCTTCAATGACTTCGCATTTGGCTGGATTGAATTCGAGAAGCAGTTATAGTCCACATGTCCAGCTTGTCCAGGTTCTTCTCTTTGACAGTCCTTGCCTCTACTCGTCCGATTTAATTTTCTCATAAATTAATTCATCTGCGACAGGGACACTTCAGGAGTCTATTCTTCAATCATGTCGTTCCCTATATCAAAAAATGCACTTGTCCTAGAAAATGACCCCTGTGGGACCCCCGCTCGGAAACAGGCGCCCCACTGTGATACCTCTTCACGTACGATGATCGTTGCTGCCTCCCTGTCAGGTATTCCCTTATCATTTTGCAGTGCTCCTCCCTTTTACACACACACACACACACACACACACACACACACACACACACACACCACACCACAACACACACACGCAGCACACCGCAGACACACCACACACACACGCAAACACACTGACACGTGTGTGTTTGCGCGAGTGTTGCTGTGTGTGTCTGCGCGTGTGTGTCTGTGGTGCGTGTTTTGTTGTGTGTCTGCGTGTTGTGTGTGTGTGTCCGTGTGTGTGTGTCTGCGTGTGATTTTGTGTCTGCGTGTGTGTGTCTGCGTTGTGTTGTGTCTGCGTGTGGGTGTGTTGTTTGCGTGTATGTGTGTCTGCGTGTGTGTGTGTGTGTCTGTGTGTGTGTGTCTTGTGTGTGTGGTGTGTGTGTGTGTGTGCGTTGTTGTGTGTGTCTGCGTGTGTGTGCGTGTGTGTGTGTGTGTGTGTGTGTGTGTCTGTCTGTGTGTGTGTGTTGTCTTTGTGTGTGGTGTGTGTGTGTGTGTGTGTCTGTGTGTGTGTGTGTGCGATGTGTGTGGTGTGTTTGGTGTAGTGTGGTCTGCGGTGTGTTTGTGTGTGTCTGTGTGTGTGGTTCTGTGTGTGTCTGGTGTGGTGTGTGTGTGTGTGTGTGTGTGTGTGTGTGTGTGTGGCGTGCGTCGTGTTGTGTGTGTGTGTGTCGTGTGCTGTGATGTGTGTGTGGTGTGTGTCGTGCGCGCGCGCGCGCGTGTTGTGTGTGTGTCTGCGTGTGTGTGTGTCTGCGTGTGTGTCTGAGTGTGTGTGTGTGGTCCCGAGTGTGTTGTGTGTGTGTGTGTGACCTGTGTGGTGTGTGTCTGTCTGTCTGTGTGTGTCTTTTGTGTGTGTGTGTCTGCGTGTGTGTGTGTGTCGTGCGCGCGCGCGTAGTGTGCGTGTGCGTGCGTTGTTGTGTGTAGTGCGTGTGTGTGCGTGTGTGTGCGTGCTGTGTGTGTGCGTGGTGTGTGTGCGTGTGTGTGCGTGGCTGTTCATCATGACTATTTCATCACTATTTTTCAATTAATTTCCCTAATAGTTTTTGTTTCCTGCCACAGTTTTTCAGTACCGTCGGAATCACTGTGATCAGGTAATTTTTTTCCCTCTTTCAAAACGCTGTGACAAGCATCGATTTCTTACTAATTTATTGGAAAAAGTTTGGGTGTTACAATTATCTTGCGGCCGACCAGCTGAGTGAAGCAGCGGAAAAAAACTCTTAAGAAAAAACTCTTAAATAAATCAAGGTATATTATACCAACAGGATGGTGAATAGGACAACCCTGGGTAATCTATATCAAGAAGAGGGACGTATTCGCCCTTCAGGGGCCTTAATAAATATAATGCAGAGATTTGAGAAATGGATTTTAATACGTAAGTGATCAGGGTTTGACATTGTGATGTAGCAGTAGTGGTGATAGTAGCATCAGCAGTAATAGTAGTAGTTGTAGTGGTACTACTATATACCATTATTATTATTACAACTGCTGCTGTTGCTGCTGCTACTACTACAAAGTAGGAAGAAGGATGGTGTAAGGACGGAAATTATGTTTTAACAGTAGTTCGGTAGCAACTACTAGTACAAATATCCTGCTAATATCACTACAACATTAATACCTATGTTTACGGTTCTGAACAGCGTGCGCGTTTTTTTCTATCGCACGGTTTATAATTTTAAAGACTTCAACAGTATCATTTTGTATCAACAGTGAAGAATGATGACAGAGCATTTGTTAAGATGGGGAAGGAAGAAGGATGGTTAAGATGGGGAAGAAGAAGGGTAGCGTATAAGTGGGGAAGGAAGAAGGATGGGTAAGATGGGGAAGGGCAAGAAGGATGGGTAAAGGATGGAATTATATGTTTAACAGTAGTAGGATAGCAAACTGCCTACTCAGAGCCAGTAACGAGCATACACTCGCAACACAGTGCGCAGGGTTACACTCGATACACACAGTGCGCAGGTACACTTGCACACACAGTGCGCCGGGTACACTCGCACACACAGTGCGCAGGGTACACTCGCACAAAAGTGCACAAGGTACACTTCGCCACACAGTGCGAGGGTACACTCGCACACACAGTGGCAGGGTACACTCGCAACACAGTGGCAGGGTCACTCACACACACAGTGCGCAGGGTACACTCGCACACACCCCCAGGTGCACAAGGTACACTCGCACCACACAAGTGCGCAGGGTACACTCACCCACACACCCAGTGCGCAAGGGTACACTCACACAGTGCGCAGGGTACACTCACACACACTGTGCGCAGGGTACACTCGCGCACACAGTGCGCAGGGTACACTCGCACACCAGTGCGCATGGGTACACTCGCACACACAGTGCGGCAGGGTAAACTCGCGCCACAGTGCGCAGGGTACACTCGCACACACAGTGCGCGGGTACACTCGCACACACAAGTGCGCAGGGTTACACTCACACACACGATGCGCAGGGGTAACCACTCACACAGTGCGCAGGGTTCCCCCACTCGCACACACAGTGCGCAGGGACTCTCACACACACAGTGGCCAAGGTACACTCCGCACACACAGTTGCGCAGGAGTTACTCTCGCACACACAGTGCGCAGGGTTACATACACACACACAGTGCGCAGGGTACACTCGCACACACTCAGTGCGCAGGGTACACTCGCACACCACTGTGCGCAGGGTGCACTCGCACACACAGTGCGCAGGGTACATCGCACACCTCAGTGTCGCAAGGTACACTCGCACACACAGTGCGCAGGGTACACTCGACACACAGTTGCGCGGGTCACTCACACACACAGTGCGCAGGGTCACTCGCACACAAAGTGAGACAGCGGTACACTCACACACACAGTGGGCAGGGTACACTCGCACAACAGTGCGCAAGGTACAACTCGCCACACAGTGACGCAGGGTTACACTCACACACACTCAGTGCGCAGGGTTACACTCGCACAAACAGTGCGCTGGGTACACTGCACCACACAGTGAGCAGGGTACACTCACACACATCAGTGCGCAGGGTACCTCGCACACAGATGTGAAGGGTACACTCGCACACACACAGTGCGCAGGGGTACACTCACCCAACGCACCAGTGCGCAGGGTACACTCGCACACACAGTGCGCTGCGGTACACTCGCAACACAGTGCGCAGGTACACTCGCACACAGAGTGCGCAGAGGCACACTCACACACAGAGTGTGCAGGGTTACATCTCACCACTGGAGTGCGCAGGGTACACTCGCACGCACAGAGTTGCACCAGGGTACACTGCACACAGAGTGCACAGGGAACACTCACACACAGAGTGCCACAGGGTCACACACAGGAGTGCACAGGGTACACTCGCACACACAGCACAGGGGGTACAAGCTTTAATATTATTACAACTTCGTACATTACACCTCCTTTAAACCACATTATAAGAAAGTTTTAAACACTGCAGTTTTGCCATAGCAATTAAACTCTCGACAACTATTAACCGTGCTATGCAAGGTATTCCTGCACTGCTAATTAATACTACTACTATTATGGACTATTATTAACTAGCAGCTGCTATGCCACCACCACCTCTATACAAATACTGCTATACTATTATTATTACTAAAGTTGTTATAATGCTTAACTTACTAATAATAAATACGGATACTGATTATTTTTTCTATTCCTATTACTCCTAATTTAAATACTATTAATAATACTACTACTACTTGTTACTATTACTACCTACTACTATTGTTAACTAATTTACTACTACTATTACACTAAGTGTTTATCGTGTTTATGTGAGGACACTTTGTCCACCTAACGACCACAGATCAGTGTTCCTTTGTTGGTTATCCTGGCGTCAGTGTCATCTCAGTAGAGTCAAAAAGTAATCTGAAGACGCACAGCGCCCCATGCCGTCACTGCCATGCACGCAAAAATAAGTGACCTAGTACTTTTTGCTTCCTTGGCACTTCCTCGAATGAAGCAAATGCAGAAGGTTGATTATTGCTGTCTTAAGCATAGACAACAATGTCCACTATCTATACTATGGTAACGAAGGGGAGAAGGATATTCCTTAATTGTCCTGCTAAAGTAAGAGATGTTCTGTCTCTTATTTAAATACACTCTGCAAACACTGGACGCAAGGAGCAACGGTCACTTGACCACAGGTCGCATACTCATACGGCATTGTGATCAATTACTCACTGTAGCAGTTAAAAAAGACGCTTGCCCCTTCTGAGAGGGCTGGGCCCCTCAGGCTGAAAGGGGCTGAAGGGGCTGATACCCCCTCCTGGAGAAAATTTTCTCCACACTGGGGGTGCGGCGGAGGTTCGCTGCAGAGGAACTATTCATCACTTAACATTAATTTAATTTTCTCACTCGCCACCACTGCTCTTGTCTTTTTGACAAAAGCTGTAGTCTGTGTGGTGCTGGAGAATCACTGGATTTTGTTTTCAACACTGTGTAATTCTCACGGTACTAGTTTTTATTGTCCGCTTATTCACTAACTTTGTCAAAACATCAACTGTCCTGAGACTCATTTTGCATCAGGATATATGGTTCACAATTTTTCCAAGTGGCCATTGGGGACCTCGACAATCATTGTCGATAATCACTATCGTCACCCGGTCTGAAGGACTTATAATTTTCAGGAACACCACCTCCATAGAAAGTGTTCTCTCAATGAGGTGAGATAGTCTTCTGCAAAAGTTTCTCCCAACGTTCAATCACTTATTAAGGTGTTTGAATTTACGTCTGAGTTGCTCAGGTTCGGAATAAGTAGGATCCTCTATGATTTCTTTATCTTTTCTTGGGAGGACAGGTTTCGAGCCTTCTGCCTTGGAGTAAATGAGATTGGACTAAACTTCTAAATTGTCCCAGATCATAGGTAACATAAGTTAGAGGTCTGTTGTTGACTATTATTTTCTTATTTCAGTCACAACTTTACGGAATTCTTCTAAGTCGCAGATTATCTCTGGACGATGAAGGTCTTCTTAAACAACGTTCACCAATGCCGATCATTCTTTATATAAATCGCCGTGCCATGGAGATTTAGGAGGAAATTATCCTCAACCGAACCTGCCGTTGATTAGCATCTGTTGTACTTCTGGTTGATCAAAGATCTTGCTTATATAAGCGCACCAGCAACCAAAAATTCGTTGCATTATCTTGAAATATCAGTCTGGGACATGCCCTTCTGGCTGCAAACCTTCTGAATAATTTGATTAATAGGTTTCAGCGACATGTCAGACTTTGTTGTGATAGACAGCTAATTTTGTACCTACATAGGTGCTGTCAGTTCCAATTGTAGGGTACTGTTCTGACCTTCAAGGTGCGAACCTGGCCTTTGAAGTAATTAGTTTGCTTCCTCAGCATTACTCATGTAAGCTACAGCGCCATAAAACCTCTGGTTGACGCATCACAGAAAACAATAATGTGTTATAAATTTGTTTCCCTCTTGAACCTATTTGTCTGGAAATTTAATTTGGATGGAAGTTGTATCAAACTCCCTGGTATTTCATCCATGCTTGACTCATTTAGAGGCAATTTCTATCCATCCAATTATGGAGCTTATGCTCTTGCATGTATTGTACCCTTTATGGTAATTGGTGAGACGAGTCCTAGAGGATCATACATTGTGATACCTCTGACAATAAATTACGTTAGTGAGTGTACTGCATGATTTAATGTTTATCCTTTTGAGACTAAAAGTATCTTCCTGTGTGTTCCAATTAAGTCCCAGCATATTGTTGCAATCAGGAATTTCAGTTTAGGGAAATCTTCTTTGATAAGTTCCCTTAATTGGCTTTGAATTTGTATTCCACATCCTAGAGGGCATATGTGCTTCTGTTCATCTCTTGTTGTCTTCTCTGTATATGGATTTTCAAATCCTCCTCTTTATTCCACAGTACCTTTGAAGATTGTTCCACATAGAAACTTTTCTTTAAGATTTTTTGAAGGGACGTTCAGATTTCTTCAATGAGTATTTTAGAGTAGCTTTAGGTAGAATGGAGAGGATGTTGCCACCAAATTAATACTGATTTGAAGCGCATAAGTTTCACAGGACTTTGAGGATCATGTGGATTTTCAGGCCACAAGAATCGAGTATAATCTCTATCTATTTCTTGTAGTCCTACTCTTAAGAAAGCCTTGGAAATATCAGCCGTTAGGCATATCGGTTTGTGCGAAATTTCATAAGCACGTCTCCAAGCTTTCAGTTAGTGAGGGTCCGGTCATCAGACAGTCATTAAGATTGCTACATTTTATTTGCACGTGCGCTGCAATTATATACAACACGTAGTGGAGTGGTTTCAGAATCCTTTCTGACTCCATGGTGCGGGAGATAATGAGCTTCTGTCTTCAACTTATCTTCGACTATTTCCTCAATGAATTTATTGTCCAACTGTTCTTTGTAGATATTATCATAGACAGTCAGTAGCTCTGGATTCTTCCTGAGCTCATGTATTTGTGCTTTCATTTGCCCGGAGCCATGCGAAAATTGTAGGCTTGTGGTGGATTTAATTTCCATGGAAACCAAACCCCCAATACGTCCATTTCATTTTTGACAGTGTCCAAAATATTGGTTATAAGTCTGGATCTTGTGGGTTTGGGTTTATTTTCATTCAACCCCGCATCTAAAAACCCCAAAAAACTTATAACGGTTCATTTTTTTTTCCCAGAAATGTAATTTTTGGGGTACAGATCGGGTTATTCGTCTGTACTTTTTGACTAAACAATATCAGTTCTTTCCCATTTTGAGAGGGATGGGCCCCCACTATCAGTGGCCCCCTGCTTTTTCAGAAGTGAACTCAGTTTCTTACTATTTTTGCAAAAAACGTGATAATAATCATTCAATGATTAAATAAATTTGGACTTGCTGCTTTCGTGTGCAACGTTTTTTTTAAATCCCGGGTCTGCACGATTTAGGAAATATCATCCCAGCTTTACTGTTTTTTTCCCTTTTTCCTAGACCAAACAGTGATTTGGTGGGTTAATGTCTGTTTACCAAAATTGTGGAAAAAAACCAGCTATACCAACGTATTTTGGCTGGGCTGTTTATTCAGTTTCTGCAACATGTTTTTTTGAAGGCCTTTTGTGAACCTTGATCAAATAGTGTTGCCGGGTTTTGTGAAATTTTTAGAAAATCAATTCGGGCTTCGGGGAGAGTTGCTTTAAACTTATCTTCCATTTAAGGGCTTTTGTTGTTGACTTCCTGATTCTGGGAAGTTGCTGCTGTTCAGCAAAATTTATTTGAGCAAAAAGCTGTAGAGCATACCCTTGCATTTAAAACATTCTTAGTGAGCTTTTTCCTCCTTGTGTTCACCTAAAAAACTTGATGCATCTTTTCAGGATGAAAGTTGTTTGTCCCTCCTTGTGTGTTTTGAATACAATACTGTCCCCAATGTGTTCCCTCACAAAGTCACATTTTGGAGACGTTTTGGTGCCCCTTTTTTTACTGTCTGTTTATTCACAGCTTGAAAAATCCCTATAGGTTTTTCCCATTCTGTGGTTTGTGGGATTTAAAGGTTTATTATCCACTGGTTTGTGAATTTTTCGTTTGTCTCGTTGCTTGCATGATAAAACAATTGTTTGTAAACCTTTGGGTTTTTTCCCTCACAATTGAAATAGGTTTTTTGCATAATTTTAAAATGTTCAATAGTTTGTGGTGACAATTTCTTGTCAAACCCATGTAAACCAAAAATTGTCTTGGTCTTATTTGCCCCTGAGTTGGCTATTGTCTTGTGTTTCTAATCCCTGTAAGTCTGAAAAAAAAAATGTTTGGGTGGGCTTCAAGTTTAAATTTTAAAGATGTTTGCAAACTCTAGCTTGTCACACCCAAAGTAATTGTTGAAAAGAACGTAAGGTATTTTAATTCCCTTTGCCACCGGAATGTTAATCAGTTCACGGGGTTTTCCCTTTCAAAAGCTTTTAAGAAAATTGAATTAGCAATCTCATCTATGTCAGTTCGTGAATTTCTATAGATGAAAAAAACAAAGGAATCTTCGTAATTATGGGGAAATAGGTAATGACAATGTAGGAAAGTTTTGGTAATGGGACACTTGTTGTTGTTAAGGTGTAACAGGTGTTTGCCAATTTTCAGTGGTTTTGTGACGAGTTTTGCGGCAGATCCCTGTACCCCTGCCCCCCTTAATTGTTGTTACTAAATGTATCCAAAACTTTTTAATTT
This sequence comes from Cherax quadricarinatus, assembly GCF_026875155.1. Classification (NCBI taxonomy): domain Eukaryota; kingdom Metazoa; phylum Arthropoda; class Malacostraca; order Decapoda; family Parastacidae; genus Cherax; species Cherax quadricarinatus. The sequence continues at coordinate 17,317,768 of NC_069477.1, read as the reverse complement.
CATCCTCAGGGATTGATTCAAGAAATTTTTTTTCAAAATGGGATAGTGAATTAATTATTCCGACGTTGTGTAAAAATTTAAATTTGCCCTAAAGATCATAAAAAATTAGTTTGTATCTTGAGTTAACCCATCGACTGAATTAGATTTTCTAATTGTGTAAATTTTTGTTGAAAAGCCTGAAACGGGTTTTTTTAAAAAAAAGCATTTTAAGGGGTTTATACTAAAAAATTCTAGCACCACCTTAGGTGTTTTTTAAAACCCGTACTGAAATAAAAGCTGAGTTTTTGTTATGTTTAAAGTCAGCAATAATCGAGTCAGAACTAGCCCCAAAAGTTACCTCAGGGCATGACCCGAAGGGACGATACATATGGTGGTTTTTTTGGGCTTGGTTTGCTGTGTCACCTGCCACGATGTTTAAAATCTTTAAAACGATTTTATACACTTCTTCACTTCCCCCTAAATGTATTATAACTGTAAATCACACGTGAACATTATTACACATATAAAATGTCCTGTTAATATAATTTTAAAGCTTTTTCACTTTTTATATAAGTTTCCTTTTAAATAAAAAGTTATATCTATAAGAAACAAAACTTTAACACAATTTGTCTCTTAATTTTGTCTAAACATTATAAACACTTTGTGTTTTTACACTCGGCAAACGAACGTCACTTGGGTTGTTGTTGTCTTAGTCAGCACTTTTCGAGTTTTGGGCAGTGGATGCGGGTGCCATCCCCGTTTTTGTTGGGTGAGTTCCCCGTCCCCTTTTTTGAGTGAACGCGGGTGAGCGCCCCCTTTCTTTTGGCCCCCCCTTCTCTGTGATTGAGTTGGAGGGACTTTTTATGTTTATATTGTAAAACACTAGTTTTACGCTTTTCTCTAAGGACCTTCTAAATTTTAACCCGTAACAACATATTTGGACCCCAGTGTGGCCTTTATCCGGGTTTGAGACGACAATATGTTGGGAGAAATGGGATTACCGTTGGTTTTAAGAGTTTGTATGAAAAAAGAAAGACAATATCGCCCCGCACAGCCGCCCTGCAGACGAGGTTTGTGAAAACTGTCCCAAGTTTATTTCAACGGGCTGTAAAAGATTTTAATTTTTAAGATTATAAATTACCTAGGGGTGTTATGTCAGCATATTTCATTCACGATTGGGATAAAATTACGTCTTGTTTGGACTCAAAAATCCGCACCCCTTTCTCCCCCACTATAGGGTTTATTACAATCCTTGCAACCAAGGGAAACCCCCCATCCCCCGTATACAAGAAAACTTTAAACCCACCTTGTCTTTTGTTTAGCTTGGTGTTTTTCCCAAAACCCTTTGCAGGATATCGGGGGACTTTAAGAAACTGAAGTGTTTTGGTGTCCCCGTCTTCCAAAGTCTATGAATACGCACCTGGACACTATGTTCCACAAGATTTGTCTTTATTGTTCACAATCTTATCACTAAAAAAGCTGATCACACTTTCGTAAGTGTTCATTGTGTTTTGTGAGACACTTTGGGACACTAACGATTATCTGTTTTTGGTGGTTATCCCGGGTCGTGTCACTCTCGTAGGTCAAAAAAGTAAATTTAAGGCCACAGACCCACGGGTTTCTCCCCTTTGCGCAAAGGAAAAAACTGAGCTAGTACTTTTGCTTCCTTGCCCTTCCCCGTGAAGCAAAGCGAATGTTTAAATTTGCTTTTCTTAAGATGACAAAATGAAAATATCTTTATATGGGAATAAAGTGGGGCGGTTTCCCCAAAAGTTTGCTAAAGGGAAAAAGTGAAATGTTTTTTTTAAGCTACACTTTGCAAAAAAAGGACGCAAGGAGCAGCGGTCGCTTGACCCCCGGCATACTCGTACGATTTTCTATCAAAAAAATGCTGAGCAGTAAAAAAGATATTTGCCTTCTGGGGGCTGGGCCCTCAGGGTGAAAAGGGCTGAAAGGGCCTGAAAAGGGGGCTGTACCCCCCTCCTGGAGAAAAATTTCCCCAAAACCCCCCTCCAACCTTTCCTAGGCCGACCCCTATCCCGCCTTCCTTCCATTACAGATTGATACACTCTTGAAGTAATTCTGTTTCGTTCCATTCTCTCTACATGTCCGAACCACCTCAACAACCCTTCCTCAGCCCTCTGTACAACAATTTTGGCAATCCCGCACCTCCTCCTAACTTCTAAACTTCGAATTCTCTGCATTACATTCACACCACACATTGCCCTCAGACATGACATCTCCACTACCTCCAGCCTTCTCCTCGCTGCAACATTCATCACCCATGCTTCACACCCATATAAGAGCGTTGGTAAAACTATACTCTCATACATTCCCCTCTATGCTTCCAAGGACAAAGTTCTTTGTCTCCACAGACTCCTAAGTGCACCGCTCACCCTTTTCCCCTCATCAATTCTGTGATTCACCTCATCTTTCATAGACCCATCCGCTGACGCGTCCACTCCCAAATATCGGAATACATTCACCTCCATACGCTCTCCCTCAAATCTGACATCCAATTTTTCTTCACGTAACCTTTTTCTTATCCTCATAACCTTACTCTTCCCTGTATTCACTTTCAATTTTCTTCTTTTACATACCCTACCTACCAAATTCATCCACCAACCTCTGCAACTTCTCTTCAGAACCTCCCAAGAGCACAGTGTCATCAGCAAAAAGCAATTGTAACAACTCCCACTTTATGTGTGATTCTTTATCTTTTAACTCCACGCCTCTTGCCAAGACACTCGCATTTACTTCTCTTACAACCCCATCTATAAATGTACTGAACAACCACCGTGGCATTGCACATCCTTGTCTAAGGCCTACTTTTACTGGGAAATAATCTCCCTCTTTCCTACATACTCTAACTTGAGCCTCACTATCCTCGCAAAAGCTTTTCACTGCTTTCAGTAATCTTATACTTGACGCAGCCGCAGCAAGCAGCAAGCCGTCCCCTGGGCCTATCCGAACTCCAGTAATAGCCAAATTGCAAGTACTGCTGCAACAACATGCAAGGAACCTATGGTGACATGAAAACTGACGATGACGACAACGAAATGGACTAAATATGACAAAAGAGGGACCGGCATTCAAGTACCAGACCTGCTGCCAGACGTGAACCGGACATGAGACGTTTTCCACTACATTGAAATAACTGACCTGCATATCAACTGCACCAGTATTCGCCGGAAAGACAACATGGCAGAAAACTTGATCAACAAAACACCAAGGAAATGACAGGTCTGTAGGGCTTTTTTCCTCAGTGCCAAACGAGGGAAAGAATTGAGCTTTTAAACATGGCTGACCGGCATTTAAACACCAGCTACTGCCAGACGTACAACAAGTGAAGTGAAATTCTCATCTTTACTGACGTTTCATCTGTACTGACAGTAGCATCATATCTGTACCACCATCATGTCACCTGTACCAGTGCTAACGAGAGGGAAACACAGGAGACATCGTCAAATCAACAATACAAAACTCCGGTTATCCCTCAGTGCCAGTCGTGGGAAAGAAGTTAAACAGTCAAGATTAATGTTTTAGTAGCTGACCTATATTCAGCTGACCAGTGTACAGTGAGAGAATCATAGCAGAAAACGCCAAATATATCTATAAACTCAAGGAAAGTCAGGTTGTAGGTGGCGTTTACTTCCCTCAGTGTTTTAAAAATGGCCGAGTCAGCAGACCAGGTCAGGCAGTCAACAACACGACACAACCCCCGATAAATGGAATTGAGGGGTAATTGGAAGGATAAAACCATTGATTAAACGTTTCTGGTCTACCAAAATGGAAAGGAGTTAGAAGTTAATAGGTGAAACCGGACTGTGAAGTGAGACGGGAAGGGGAGTGTGTAATAAGGGGTTAACTGAAAGGGGTTTGTGAAGTTAAGTGAAAAGTGAGCAGTGAAGAGGGTTTTGAAGAAGAAAATTTACTAGTAATTCAGTGGTGATTGCTAAAGCAGACACTAGGGTGAACTAGGTGACTGGAAAAGAGAAATATTATTGTATATGAGTAAAAGAGCGAAGAGTGAAAATGGCAGGCATTAGGGGGGTACAGGCTGCCATAATTATATTTATCTTTCTTCTACAATTCCATGAAGAAAGAAATCAGTCATGGGGGCTGGAAAAGGTAAATGGAGTAACAGCGCCCTGGACAGTAAAAGCCCAACAGTTGTCATCCTACCAGAAAAGTAAATGTCACTATCGCCGCAAGATATGGCAACACTGCATTCCCAAACAAAAACAGTGGCACACAGCTCTTATTGTAGCGCTCTTAAGTGGTGATATCCAAATTAATCCAGGACCTCAAACTATTGTGCAGAGGCAAAACAGACATTTAAATGACGGTGATAATGACGGTCTAGTAGCTAGGAATGATAACCTTAACTCCATATGTAATGCATACATAGGTCAATGTGAGACAATACAGCCATTATTATCTCAAACACTACCAAACAGGTGCATACTCTGTACTAAAGTACGCATGAAAAACAGAAAAGGCACTTTATGTAAAATGTGTAAGGGGTGGGTGCATGATGGATGTTGAAGATTGAGACACTTATGCAGCATATGGGAATCTTTATTCAGGAAACGTTTCGCCACACAGTGGCTTCATCAGTCCAATACAAAGAGGAAGGCGTAAGGAGAGGAGGAGCATGAGGTAATCAGTCCCTCAGCCTGGAGTCGATGTGTTCAGTCCATCAATCTTGTAGAATGTACAGCATAGGGCCGTAGACGTGGCTTATATACTGTAGTGAGGTGAGGAGAAGCAGGCGGACGCGGGGTCATAGTGGTACCATCCACAAGTCGAAGTAGGTCTTCGTCCAAAGGTTGAACAAGTGTTGAAGAATTCTTTGTAACAAGATCCCATGCTGCTGCAGTGTCTGACAGCTGTGATGAATGATTTGAAAAACCGACAAGTTGAAGATTGAGACACTTATGCAGCATATGGGAATCTTTATTCAGGAAACGTTTCGCCACGCAGTGGCTTCATCAGTCCAATACAAAGAGGAAGGCGTAAGGAGAGGAGGAGTATGAGGTAATCAGTCCCTCAGCCGGGAGTCGATGTGTTCAGTCCATCAATCTTGTAGAATGTACAGCATAGGGCCGTAGACGTGGCTTATATACTCAAACCATTCATCACAACTGTCAGACACTGCAGCAGCATGGGATCTTGATACAAAGAATTCTTCAACACTTGTTCAACCTTTGGACGAAGACCTACTTCGACTAGTGGATGGTACCACTATGACCCCGCCTCCGCCTGCTTCTCCTCACCTCACTACATATATAAGCACGTCTAACGGCCCTATGCTGTACATTCTACAAGATTGATGGACTGAACACATCGACTCCAGGCAGAGGGACTGATTACCTCATACTCCTCCTCTCCTTACGCCTTCCTCTTTGTATTGTACTGATGAAGCCACTGTGTGGCGAAACGTTTCGGGAATAAAGATTCCCATATGCTGCATAAGTGTCTCAATCTTAATCTTGTCGGTTTTTCAAACCATTCATCACAACTGCCAGACACTGCAGCAGCATGGGATCTTGTTACAAAGAATTCTTCAACACTTGTTCAACCTTTGGACGAAGACCTACTTCGACTAGTGGATGGTACCACTATGACCCCGCCTCCGCCTGCTTCTCCTCACCTCACTACAGTATATAAGCCACGTCTACAGCCCTATGCTGTACATTCTACAAGATTGATGGACTGAACACATCGACTCCAGGCTGAGGGACTGATTACCTCATACTACTCCTCTCCTTACGCCTTCCTCTTTGTATTGTACTGATGAAGCCACTGTGTGGCGAAACGTTTCCTGAATAAAGATTCCCATATGCTGCATAAGTGTCTCAATCTTCAACTTGTCGGTTTTCAAACACATTCATCACAAACTGTCAGACACTGCAGCAGCATGGGATCTTGTTACAAAGAATTCTTCAACACTTGTTCAACCTTTGGACGAAGACTTACTTCGACTAGTGGATGGTACCACTATGACCCCACCTCCGCCTGCTTCTCCTCACCTCACTACAGTATATAAGCCACGTCTACGGCCCTATGCTGTACATTCTACAAGATTGATATACTGAACACATCGACTCCAGGCTGAGGGACTGATTACCTCATACTCCTCCTCTCCTTACGCCTTCCTCTTTGTATTGGACTGATGAAGCCACTGTGTGGCGAAACGTTTCCTGAATAAAGATTCCCATATGCTGCATAAGTGTCTCAATCTTCAACTTGTTGGTTTTTCAAATCATTCATCACAACTGTCAGACACTACAGCAGCATGGGATCTTGTTACAAAGAATTCTTCAACACTTGTTCAACCTTTGGACGAAGACCTACTTCGACTAGTGGATGGTACCACTATGACCCCGCCTCCGCCTGCTTCTCCTCACCTCACTACTGTAAATAAGCCACGTCTACGGCCCTATGCTGTACATTCTACAAGATTGATGGACTGAACACATCGACTCCAGGCTGAGGGACTGATTACCTCATACTCCTTCTCTCCTTACGCCTTCCTCTTTGTATTGGACTCATGAAGCCACTGTGTGGCGAAACGTTTCCTGAATAAAGATTCCCATATGCTGCATAAGTGTCTCAATCTTCAACTTGTCGGTTTTTCAAACCATTCATCACATGATGGATTGTATGTACAATTATAGTAACGGTGCCAGAATTCACTGTGTGTGTAACAAATGCACTTTGGCACAGTTACCCTTTAGCAATGATGACATTGATTTACCTAATTTTAATACATATGACCCATTGCCATATATTGATGATTATAATTGTTTTATGAAAACAGGCCTTCACTTTATTCCTGTTAACGCAAGATCACTTCTTCCTAAATTGGCAGAGATTAGGATTCTAGCTAACAAAATTAGGGCGGCAGTTACAACCATCTCTGAATCCTGGTTGGATGATACGGTGACTGTTGACTAGGTCAAAATAGAAGGTTACAATATAAAACGCTTAGATAGGAACAGAAAGGGTGGTGAAGTATGTGCCTACATTAGAAATAAATTAGCTTACAACCCAAGACCTGATTTGATTAACAATAAACTGGAGATTCTATTGTTTGTAGTGTTGATTCCCAAGACCAAACCCATCTTAGTAGGAACTAGTTACCGCCCTCCTACCCAGGACCAGTTCTTAGAAGACTTTTCCAGAGTATTGTCCAGACTTGAAAACAATTGCGAGACAATAATACTGGGAGACTTCAATATCTGTTTTCAGCAGCAAAATAACGGGTTATGCAAAAGGTATAAGCAAATTCTAGGTTTAAATAGTTACACTCAACTAATTAATACACCAACCCGGATCACACAGTTCTCAGCCACCCTAATTGACCACATACTCTGTAACCGCTCTGAGAACATTAGTCAGTCAGGCCTCATTACCACAGGTCTTAGTGATCATTTCATCATTTACTGTACTAGGAAAATCACTAGGGATAGGATAGGCCTACACAGGACAATAAAAATGAGGTCAACTAGAAACTACAGTAAAGAAACACTAGTAGATAGGCTACAAAATTGCGACTGGACAGAGATAACAAGTTGCACGGACGTAAATGATGCTTGGGAAAAATTCAAAACAATGTTCACTACCATCCTTGATAATATTGCTCCAGTTAAAGAGGTTAGGATTAAACGAAGAACTGAACCCTGGATGAATACTGAGATATTAGATAATATGAAATTCAGAGACCAGCTGCTGAAGAGATTTAAAGCAAACAGACAGGATATTGCAGCACTAAATGAGTTCCAAAGGGTGAGGAACAGAGTGCAGAGACTTATAAAAGGAGCAAAGGCAAAGCACTATTGCTCAAAAATTGATGAGTATAAGCATAACCCCAGAAAGCTCTGGCAACAACTAAAACAGTTGGGGTATAGTAGATAGTTTCGATAACGAGGGATGCCACGAAACATCTACGGTGGCAAATTGCTTTAATTCCTACTACACATCTGTTGCATCAACACTAGTAAGTAAACTACCAGCTGCATCAAATACCTTTAACACAGACTCTGATAAGTTTCAAACATACTATACCAATAAAGGGGTAACCCTAAACAGTTGTCAACTAGTAAGTGTATCTCATGGCTTTATTCAAAAAGAACTAAGCAGGTTAAACCCAACTAAGAGCACTGGCCCGGATAACATCCCGTCTAAGTTCCTAAAAGATGGTGCATCTGAACGGTCAATCCCTATTGCTTACATAATACATCTATCAATCACCACTATTACCGTGCCGGATGGGTTCAAGGAGACCAGGGTTACTCCTCTCTTCAAGAAAAATAGTAGGTCTGATGTAAGCAATTATAGGCCTGTTAGTATACTCAGTATAATATCCAAAATTCTAGAGAGGGCGGTGTACTCTCAAATAGTTAAGTACCTTAATGACAACAACATTCTCCATAGCTATCAATCGGGCTTTAGAAGATCTTACTCAATTAATCTGATGGATTTTTTGAGAACTGAAATGTCAAAGGGAAACCTCATAGGTATGGTATGCTTAGACCTGCAAAAGACCTTCGATAATGTCAACCACAATATATTATGTAAGAAACTTCAAGCTATCGGTATAGGTTCTGTAGACTGGTTTAAGTCCTACCTTAGCAACAGGAGACAAATTGTCAAAATCAACAAAACGGAATCAGAATCCCTGCCGATAGCAAGTGGAGTTCCCCAGGGTAGTATTCTGGGTCCCTTATTATTCTTATGTTATATCAATGACATGCCTATCAGTGTCAAGTGCAAACTCCTACTGTATGCAGATGACAGTGCTCTGTTAGTGTCAAGTAAAGACCCACAAGATATAGCTAATGTTTTAACATTGGAACTGGGATCCTGCAGCAAATGGTTAGTAGACAACAAACTATCATTACACCTCGGGAAAACTGAAGCCATTCTCTTTGGCACGAAACATAAACTGAGAAGGGTAAATAATTTTAATGTCCAGTGTAATGGGGACCCCATCACTTTGGTTTCATCAGTAAAATATCTGGGAATCACCTTTGACCCATGCATGTCAGGAGAATTGATAGGGAACAGTGTAGTAAAGAAAGCGAGTACCAGACTGAAGTTCCTGTATAGACAAGAACAGTGTCTACCTACTGAGGCTCGCAGGATCCTATGTCTAGCCCTTATACAATGCCATATGGATTACGCTTGCTCTTCATGGTACTGTGCCTTGACATAAAAACTGAAAGATAGACTGCAAATCACCCAGAACAAAATCGTAAGATTCATCCTAGGGCTGGGACCAAGAGAGCATGTAGGCCAGAATGAATTACAGCAGTTGGATATGCTGAATGTTGAAGACAGAGTAAAACAACTGAAGCTAAATCATGTTTATAAAATTGCTCACAAGCAGTGTCCAGAATATCTTGCTGTAAATTTTGTCAAGGTTGGGAACCAGAGCAATCATAGTACTAGGGGGAGAGAGCACAACTTTGTAGTACCCACAGTCATTGGCCAGGCTTCAAATGGAATGGAACAGACTACCCGCACATGTCAAAGCCAGTCATAGCATGAACCAGTTCAAGAAGAGTGCCAAAAGGTGTCTGATGAATGTAGCTAGAGAAAGGGAGGGAAATGATTTTCTATTTTTTAGCTAACATACGTGTAAATTTTACCTTATTCCTAGTAATGACTCGTATTGTAGATAGTCTTAATGACCCTCGTGTAGTAGATAGTCTTTTTAGTATGATAATAAGATGTTATCTTCATTATAGAATAATAAGAAAATATTATAACATTTATATTATAATAATAAGATAAAAGGACCCCAATGGAAATAAGTCACTCTGTCTGACTTTTTTGGGTTATCATAGGTTCTCTACACATATGCTGCTATGTACGATAATTCTATGTAACTGTGTTTGTGTATACCTGAATAAACTTACTTACCTCCTATACCATACACCTGCAACATCTGCCACATTGCCCCCCTATCCACCCTGTTATACACGCCTTTTCCATATCCATAAATGCCACAAAAACCTCTTTAACCTTATCTAAATACTGTTCACTTATATGTTTCACTGTAAACACCTGGTCCACACACCCCCTACCTTTCCTAAAGCCTCCTTGTTTATCTGTTATTCTATTCTCCGTCTTACTCTTAATTCTTTCAATAATAACTCTATCATACACTTTACCAGGTATACTCAACAGACTTATCCCCCTATAATTTTTGCACTCTCTTTTGTCCCCTTTGCCTTTATACAAAGGAACTATGCATGCTCTCTGCCAATCCCTAGATACCTTACCCTCTTCCATACATTTATTAAATAATAGCACCAACCACTCCAAAACTATATCCCCACCTGCTTTTAACATTTCTATCTTTATCCCATCAATCCCGGCTGCCTTACCCTCTTTCATTTTATCTACTGCCTCACGAACTTCCCCCACACTCACAACTGGCTCTTCCTCACTCCTACAAGATGTTATTCCTCCTTGCCCTATACACGAAATCACAGCTTCCCTATCTTCATCAACATTTAACAATTCCTCAAAATATTCCCTCCATCTTCCCAATACCTCTAACTCTTCATTTAATAACTCTCCTCTCCTATTTTTAACTGACAAATCCATTTGTTCTCTAGGCTTTCTTAACTTGTTAATCTCACTCCAAAACTTTTTCTTATTTTCAACAAAATTTGTTGACATCTCACCCACTCTCTCATTTGCTCTCTTTTTACATTGCTTCACCAATCTCTTAACCTCTCTCTTTTTCTCCATATACTCCATATACTATTTTTTTTATATAATATATGATAGACTGATGAATTCCTAATATACTGTAACTCATGAAAACACTGAATTGTGGTTGTGTTCACAATTTTATTCTTAGTTTTTATCTATATTTTTTCTGCTAATTCTTTAAAAATATTTCATAGCTCCCAGGTTTTCTTGCGTGTAGTAGAGAGTATTCAGTTTGCACTGTGTAACCTACTCATACCTGTCATGCTAAACTACTCTGTTTTAAACCATGTATTAAGCTAATTAACTAGTTTTAATATCGTGATCATAGCTACTCTCTTTACCTAATAATAATAGTCTACAGTGCATATTTTTCCTCACAGATTGTCTTTCAATTCCTGTACTTGTGTCTAATTTCGTGATGGTATACGACGGTGTCGCGTTTATCAGATATTATGCAAAACATCTTCCAGGTTAGGTGGAATGTTAACACATAGAATTGTGTGTGTGTGTGTGTGTGTGTGTGTGTGTGTGTGTGTGTGTGTGTGTGTGTGTGTGTGTGTGTGTGTGTGTGTGTGTGTGACTGTTGTACAGATTTACTGTGTGTAAATCATTACAGGCACGACTACAGCCACAAAGGATATATGCATTCTGAGGCATAACATAATGATAATGATGATGATAATAATAATAAGATTATTTTATTTCCATAAAGAATAGTACATTACACAGTTGCTATTTGACATCCATAAAATATTTAACAGAATTCCCCTTTAATATAAAACATTTCAGGCAACGTTTAACTACCGAATAGTTACACTCGTTAACAACCAAAATGCTTCCGAGATCAGTGCAGCAATTTCTAACTAATTTTAGGTCACTGATAATGAATATGATGGTTAAAATTGTTTGTTAGCTCTACTTTTCAATATAAACCTACGTGTCACAACAGGTTCCAACAGGCTTGTGGCAGTGTGTTTCTCACCACACTCACAGTCTCACTGACCTTCATTATTGTTCCAGCAGTCATAGAAGGTGGTTGTGACGTGCAAGTGCAGGTGAAAGGTAGGTGATTTTCTTAGCCAAACACTTCTTAAATTTATAATAAATATTCTCTGAGCAAGTTGTTGATATGCATGTGAGGCATATTATATTAATCTTATTTTCCAATTGAATGATGTAAATACTTCTGCTTAGCTGTTATGAATATATTTTCTATTTATCTTCTAATTTTTTGTTGTTTTCTTCTTTCAGATGCCCCGTACTTGTGTGAATAAGGCAGACAACTTCTGCTACATTTGCATCACAGAAGCGCCGTATAACTGCTATGGTTAGAAAGAAATATCTATATTCTGGATGCAAGATTGGTGACTAGTATAAAAACTGGGCTCCACACTTATGCTGCAACAATTGTGCTACTAACCTTCGCCAATGGTTGAACAGGAAGAGGAAAGGAATGCCTTTTGCTGTGCCAGTGGCATGGTGCGAGCCAACAGACAATGCCAACAATTGTTATTTCTGCAAGGTACCACCAGCACAAAAGGGCTTGTCAGAGAGGAGAAAAAGGGGTCTATTGAATATCCAAACATTCCATCAGCTATTCACTCAGTTCCACATGGAGAAGGTCTAACTGTTCCTGATGCACCAACTTCGGTATCCTTCGAGTCAGATGCAGAAAGTGGTGAGGAGGAAGAAGAGAAGAATGACAGTGCTGGATTACAGAGTGACCGAAACTTTGATGAAGCACACTCCTCTAGGCCACATCTCATAACAAAAGTAGAACTCCATAACCTTGTCAGGGATCTGCTACTCAAAAATGTGGCAGAGCTGCTAGGCTCTCGTCTTCAACAGTTGAATCTCCTAGCAGCTGATGTGAAGGTGTAACATGTCACTTGAAATCCACTTTTTGGACTCGAATTTCGACTCCTTTCCAGTGAACTTTAAGACAGTTAGTGACGAACATGGCGAAAGGATTCACCAAGATATTTCAACCATGAAAAAAAATGTACCAGGGCAAATGGGGCACAAGAATGCTTGCAGACTATTGCTGGACATTGGCAAGAGATGATTCTTCAGCCCCCTATCTGCCTTTTTGGCAGAGAGTAGGTACGGATTAGAGTTTAAAACATACTGACACATGTTGTACATTATAATAAAATAATCAAATATTACATGTCTCGTATCTTTAAACCTATAACCAATAAGTATTTCTTATGGTGATATTTGGATTCAGGACATGAAAATGCATAAGAATTAACTAATCTCATTTAAGACGCATGCAATTTTTCAAAAAATTTTCACCAGTGTTATCTGAATTGATTAGTTTACTAGAATGCTATGGTTTACTATCTTTGACTTTTCAATATTAAAATTTGGTTTATGATTTTAGACATAAACTTTCATTTACAATCTTGTATAACATTAGCAATGGTAAATAAAGACGTCGAACATAGTTTGGTTATGATAGATTATGAAATATACTAATTGTCCTCAAAGATTTGTTAAGTTATACCATGAATTATGGAAAGATCTTAGACTTCACCTTACGAAAGCAAAGCAAATGCGATAGTAATTATGGACAAGTTATATTATAGGGGAAAAATAAACATGATATTTAGAGACAGGGAGACTCAGAGGCTCTTAAGGTAAGTGTGTTTGGATGGTATGGAAGTGGGGAGTGTATTTTGCATGCTCTCTGATTGACATGTCAAACTAAAAGGATATTTTGAATCCACAGATCATCTTGATCAGGGTGCTGCCGATCGCTTCGCTATGTGGTATCCTTGAATGAATCTCCCGTGTTTAATATAAAGGCTCAAGAGTCAAGTCTTCCAAACCTAACAGTAGGAAGATGACCAGAATTCGAAATGTGGTTTAAAAGAAAACACTTTATTAGGGTCTAACGTGGATCAACCTGGACTAATGCTGTTGTAAACGGTTACAGAGGTAGTGAGACAGCGAGGTTCTGAAGAGCTGACCAAGAGGTCGACTCTGATCATTGCTCTCAACATAGGCGTGTCCAAGATCCCAGCAAGATTCGACTAATTTGCGCTTATTAGAAATGCGACACTACTTAAGCAATATACAAAGGACGATGGGATGAGGACAATACGGATTAAAGCAGTGAGAACTGCCTTTATCTCATATGTTAAACTAATAGCCGATTCTTATAACTGACCTTAGATAATTCGTTCAGGAGAACGAGCTGCATACCCAACACGACTGGAGGATTTAGGTCCATAAGATCCATTATATCCATTGAAAGTTATCAAGAAAGAATGAGGACAATGGGATATTGATTGGTTATAACAAAAGTAGTGTCATCTGTCAACAGGACTGGTTTAAGTTCCTGGGAGGTGTCTGGTAGGTTACTGACAGCCTGAGTTAATGAGGTTATGTCATTGATTTGCACATGCTGACGTCTCAATGAGGTAAGACTTAATGCACGAGAGAACATGCCATCTTATTCCATATTGCCCTAATTTCAGTAGTAAGATGTATTATAAAGTGTCAAAAGCTTTTTTAAACCAGTAAAAATGCCCATTGGATAATCATTAATTACTAGAGTTGAACAAAGTCTAGCATTTGCAAAATAACATTATTAGAGCATTTTCCCATCCTTAAGCCAAACTGGAAATAGGAAAGATTTGTCTAGTAATAAATGCATTTCAGTAACAATTTTCACATTATTTTTCAAAAGATTTTAGAAAATAATGGCATGTTAATGACTGGACTATAACTGCTCAATTTTAAGTGGGTCTCCACCTTTGTGGATTGAGGTACAAGTTCTAGTTTAAGTATGCAAGAGGAAAAAATTTGGGTTTCAAGTTATTTTTTGGACTGAGTTTCAATGAGAAACGAAAGGACATGGACAGCTTTCTCATAATGAATGATGGTATATTCGTCATATTAAATGTTTTGTTTTTAGTGTATTTAGTATATGAATTGACTCTTCCAAAGTAGAATGTATTGGGGATAGGTAAAGCAACCTTAGATAAATTTCTCTTATGTATTCACTAACCTTAGCAATGGAGGCTGTGATTTTGTTGGCAAGGTTACATCTTTTGCTGAGAAGACGTTTTTATTTTTTTTTTATAATTCATCAACAATATTGATGAGTAGTCTGGTTGATAAAATATTTTTAGCCTTAGCAATTTGTCACCAGTCCAATATTTGAGAGTGTTTTCCAAGTTTTTATGATATATTTCTATTTATCTTGGAACTTCTTAACATAATGCAGCTGTTTAGATTTCTTTATAAGCATAGTAATTACTGAAGAATATATTTTTAGTAGTTGTTTGGAATCAAGCTCATTCTATATTGTCACTGAAACGTATCCTTATTTTCAAATGATCTGAAAATTTGTCTTTCAACTGCGACTTCATTTTTAGGGAAAATTTGTATACGAGTTAACATCTTGATCAGTATTTAATTCTGTCTGCCAATCAATGATACGAATTGATATTACAAAATTGTTCATTGAAACCTCGTCATGAACCCTAAATTAGATATTTTAGGTACTAATTGGTGACTTAGTAATATTGGTAATAAAGATGGTTGAGTAATGATCAGTTGTAACATCAGGGATAATTCCAGCTTTCAGAGGAGGTGTTATATTGTCCCCATGTGGTCAAGAGAAGATGCAGATATATCATTGATCTGTGTTGGTCTTGTAATTATGGGCAATAGTACACAGTTATAAATGTTGTTTATGAAGCCAGCTATTTTGGATTTTCTGTTTGGATTAGACTGACGTTCAAGACGCCGTCAATTATTAAGAAATGCTTGTGTAGTTAACATGACTCACGAAATCGTAATGACACGACTGCAAACAAACCATACCACGGAGTTTTGAGACTCTCTGATCGCGGGTTCTACCCCCGCCCTTGGTATGGTTTGCTTGTGTAGTTTATTGTTAATAATTTTGTCTGTGGTCTGCTCCTATTCCTGATGGGACATTTGTATTTTTAGTTGTCGGTACAGTAAATTAGTATTGTTGATCCCATTTTCATCCCTATTACATGCAGAGTGACTGCATCGCTACCTCGATTCCGATCAGATTTACAGTTATGAAAAATTGTGTACTCAGACAGACTGTAGATGACTATTGAGTAGTCGAGTGAATAGTGAATAGTGAAAGTAAGGTTAACATTTAGTGACTCAAGTAGGGATCTGGCAATGAAGTTCAAAATTGTAATGTTACTTTTCTTGCTAAAGATTCCTTGTGTTTGCCTAGTTGTGAACTATTTGCTCTCGAAATTTTCTGTATTATTATTATTATTATTATAATCAAAAAGAAGCGCTAAGCCACAAGGGCTATACAGCAAATTTTCTGTAAACTGATTATTCTACAGCAAATGATCTGAAAAGAGGTAATGCTCTAAATCTATTCTAGAAATCAATCTAAAGCAACATATGCTAAAAAAATATTAAATGAATGCGAAGAGTAAAAGGCTAAAGCAAGTCTACAATGAGTGTGAAGGCTTAGCCCTGTAACAGCTTTATCCAGTATTACCAAGGCTGGCTCCTCCTCAGGAAAATTAATGAATAGAAAAAGAAATAATAATTCACAAAGATAAAGACTTTATTATTTATTAATGCAAATATAAAACAGTGAAACATGAAGGTATATTCTATTTGAAAGAAAAATAAAAAAATGAAATGAAAAAATGAGATTAGAATTCAACGCTAATATATACAAGTAAACTGGGGTGTCTGGTTGATGTTGACACCGTCTTGTAGAAAGTGTAGCCGTTACTGATGATGTGGGGAGGGGGGTCACAGATGTTGGTGACAACCCAACGGCTAGTTCTTCACAGAGTCTATAGCCTTGAATAGTCAGTACAGATGACAAGAACGCAGGTTCTTTACCACTGTAAAGATGAGGGGTTGTGGCCTGCAGTGGCAGGCAGTTAATCAGGTAGGTAGGTTAAAGAGTGACGTCTCGGGACGTTAGTCCGTCTCCTTCAACACTTTTCGCTGGTTAGCAGGTGACCCAATCTGTCATTCCAAGCTGGAAAGAGAGACAGGTTACCCACTGCTTAAGAAATCACTCTCCATGATAAGTACAATACCTAAAAGACTTGGTGATTATCAAAACATCTAACATGGAGATCAAGGCTGAAAGGACTAAGTTTATTATTGGTCAAAAGTGAAGCTTTCAACCAATAAGTTCACTAGAATAGGAGCTGGCTTGTACTTACAGTTGTGCTGGGAGCTGAGAGTCGAGTGATTACTGTTTGGCCACAGCCCCACACGTCACCTTTCGGGGTGGGGGAAAAAGGGGGGGGAGGACAGCGGGAGCTAGACTGACCCTACCTTAACAAGCAGCCGGCAGTCAAACTATCGTTACCTTATACTCGCTCGCTACTCCTATCTGTTGAACTTTTCCCCTCACAATGAGCAAAAAATAAGTATATACTAACAATATAATGAAAAATATTTCTAAAAATACATATGCTTG
This sequence comes from Cherax quadricarinatus, assembly GCF_026875155.1. Lineage (NCBI taxonomy): Eukaryota > Metazoa > Arthropoda > Malacostraca > Decapoda > Parastacidae > Cherax > Cherax quadricarinatus. The sequence goes on along the minus strand of NC_069477.1, from coordinate 17,300,595 downwards.
GAAGGATAAAATACAGTCATTGATAATATAAAAATAATGGGTAGAAATAATGAAAGATTCGTATATAAACTCTCTACAAAATGTAGTATTATTATAAAAAAAGATAAAGTTTACAACTACTAGCAAAAATGTTGCATTAGAAAGGAGAGAAAATAAGAACTGGGTAATATCTAAATAAAATATTCGGCCCCAGAGATATAAAGAGTGTCTCACGACATAACCTCCTCAAATATCACTAAAAGATCGTTGATTACATTCGCTGCCTGACCACGGTAGAGTGTGGGTGTGCTCTGCACCCCTCTGCTGTTTTTAGGCGAGCTCCCTTGTCAGTTACATGGCTGCAGTGGTGTGAAGTGGTGCTGTCGCGCTGCTGCTGACAACATAGGTGCACTGCGGTTGTCAAAATGGCGGTTAGTCTGAGACACCGGATAAATACTGTCAGCATTGAGCTACTTCAATGAATGGTAACGCCTAGTTCTGCGCAAGTCTTATTGCCAAAGATCATCCGGGAGACGTATGGCATACAAGATGGTGACTTATATGGAGTAGCATTAAATGGGGGCAAAAGAATTTTCGTCAAACTGCTCACGGCAACGGTCTATGAATCGTTGGTCTCCCGGTTTCAGGACGTGAGTCTTCACATCACACCAGCTGTCAGTGTGAGAATGATAGATGTTTCACGGCATTATACGTGGATTAAGTTACGCAACATTCCCTTTCAGGCGGACGAGGCGGATATCAGGAAAGTTTTTGAGACGTATGGAATGGTGCATTATGCTCAGCATGGTAAGTGGGTGGCAGGCGCCTATGCTGGTCTGCCAGAGGGTACTTTCAACCTCAAAATGACTTTGAGGCACCCAATACCGTCCTATGTTTATCTTCATGAATTCAGGATTCAGGTTATGGTTATGTATCCAGGGCAACGACGTACGTGTCGCCTATGTGGTGAATATGATCACATAGCGGCGACTTGTGACAAGCGGAGACGTGTGCCGGGACTTGTGGTGGACGTCGCAGCCCCTGCTTTAAGGGTGGCAGGTGAGGAACAAACATCGGATGGAGGGCGTGGTGTTTTTGTGGAGTGAGATAGTGGATCAGGCACATAGGACTGGCGGTGAGTTGGAGTCCCGCCCCCAGCTGCCTGACCCGGTGTCGCCTCCTGTGGATAAGGAGGAGCAGCAATTACAGGAGCAGGTTCTTGAGATTGAAAAGGAATTGGTCGAGGTTTTGAATACTTTGTCACCGCCTGAGGGGGACTTTACATCTGAGCGAGGTGTCATTGGAGAGTCGTCGCTTCCAGAAAGTCGGGGACGTGATATTTTGGGACGTGATGGTGGTTTGGAGTCGTCCGTAGAATCACTAAACCATTCTCAGGTGGAGGTGGAGGTTCATCGAGAGGCAACACCTGACCAAGACATGTGTAATGTGACTGTCACGAGAAAGAGGGCGGCTACATCAGATTCTGATGACGTCATAACGCCTGCACATAGGCCTGGGAAACAGACTGAGGTGGAGTGTGAAGGTAGTGGTGTAGGTGGTGGTAGCAATGATAGGAGGCACTGGAAGAAGGGGGAGGGAAGAGAGCACTCTGAAGGTGTCAAACATAAAGTCAAGCTCTGGAGTTGCAAAGAGTGATGAGAGGAGGCAGGGGTGGAATCTTTAAAAGGCCTTAGGTGTATGACTGTAAACGTTAATGGGTTATGTAGCAGTATGAAGAGAGATTGGTTTCGTAATTTACTGAATAAATCTAGAGTGGATGTTGTGTTCCTGCAGGAGCACAATTTTAAAGAGGGTAGGGTGTTGGAGGTGACAGGATTTCAAGTGGTTACCCTGCGATCTCTCCATCTAAAAGGTGGTGTGGGTATTTTAATAAGGGAGACGAGCCTGTTTGTTTTGCAGAGAAGCGAGGGGGAGGGGGAGGGAGGGTGTTGCGTGTGGATGGGTAGTGGATGGGTAAGCGTGTGTCTTTTGTGAGTGTGTAGGCGCCGGTGGAAAATAACATACAGGTAAAGAATGATTTTGTGTTTGAGGATCTTGTGTTTTTCTTAAGTGCACTGCCAGAGGTGGCAATAGTTGGTGGGGACTGGAATAGTGTAATCAGGGTGGCTGATGTGGACCCAAAAGAGGCTGGATATGTGTCTGTGGCTCTTAGGGAATTGTTAAGGGATGTCAGGTTACGTGATGCCTTTGGGAGGGCGGTGTGGGAGACTGAATATACGTTTGTTAGGAGTGGATATGCGGCGAGACTAGATAGAGTGTACCTTTCTCAGGGAGTGGATGTGAAATCTTTCAGTACTGTTGAGGCTACAATGTCAGATCATAGAGCAGTGGTGGTGGAGGTTGGGTGGGGGACGCTCACGGAAATATGTAGAAGTTATTGGAAATTAAATATAAGTGTGTTAGGAGATGAGGGGTTGGAGGGGTTTTCAGTCCTATGGAGGGAGCTTAGTGTGGAAGAACAGGGAGTGGATGACATCGTGACATGGTGGGATTTGTTGCAAAGGAAAGGATTAAAAAGTTTTATGTGAGGGAAGGAAAACGTATTAATAATTTAAAATATGGACTGGCTAACTATTTAGAGGATAGGTTAAGGGGATGCTATGGGCGGGGGGTAGGTGGGAATAATTTTCCTATGGATGAAATAGCTGAAATACAGGGAAGATTGAGGGTGTTGCAAAATGAAAGGTTTCAAGCTGTAAGGGTGCAGACAGGGGTGGAAGAAGTGCTTTGGGGCGACAAGCCGTCTGCGTGTGTTTTGCGGCATCAAAAGCAAAGGCAGGCGGTGACGGCCATCCCATGATTAGAGGTAACTGAGACGGTTGGGAATTATAGAGCAGGGCAGGAGATACGAACCGTGGGGGGGGGTGACGTGGCGTTAGACAAGGTGTGTACGCATGTAACGTGTAATTTAGGAAATAGCGATAGAAAGGCTTTAGGAGGGATTATTACGGCAGAGGAACTAGAGAATGCGTTAAGGGGAATGAGGAAGGGGAAAGCCCCGAGTATTGACGGTCTCCCGGTAGAATTTTATTTACAACATTGGATGTTAATACGGGAATTTATAGTCAAGTTATTTAATCGTATGAAGGAGAAGAGTAAGTTGGGGGAGAAGCAGGCTACAGCAGCTGTAGTGTTGGTCCCGAAGGGCAAGCGGCAGCCCACCCTACAGGAGTACCGAGCCATATCGCTGATGTGTGCAGACTATAAGGTCTTTGCAAATATTTTAGGTAATAGGTTCAAATGTGTTGTAGGGAGGGTGGTGTTGAAATCTCAGTTTGGGTTGCCAGGAAGGTCAATGATTGAAGGACATGGAATACTGTGAAGTTTTGTGGAATCTAAAGGTGGGGATGGAGGGGCGGCTTTGTTGGCTCTAGATTGGCAGGGAGCATATGATAGAGTGGAAAGGGGAGCTTTGCAGGTTATACTTAGGAGACAGGGCTTTGGGGAGGAAATAGTCGAGTGGGTAAATACGTTATACAAGGGGGCGAAAATGAGGATACAGATTAATGGGTGTATGGGGAGGGAGATTGCAATGGATAGAGGCCTTAGACAGGGATGCCCCATGTCCCAAATATTGTTTGCGTGTTTTCAGGACCCCTTTTATAGAATGGTTGATCGTAGTTTATGTACTCCAGGTGAGGGAAGTGTGGGGGGTGGGAGGGCCTGGCCGGATTTAATTGGATATGTTGATGACACCACTGTTCTCATTCTTGAAATGATGTCATTGGAAGTGTTGGACGAGGTGTGCAATTATTTGGAAGTGCCACGGGAATGCAGGTAAATAGGGCGAAGTCAAGGTGCATGGGGTTGGGTTCTTGGGTGGGGGGTGTGGGGGGGAGATGTAATGTTGTTAAAGAATGGGCGGTGTCTTTACAGATTTGTGGTATTATTTATAGGGATGACATGGTTGCGGCGCGGGTGGAAAACTCGGATAGGTTATTGGAAAGGATCGTGGGGCGTTTAGGTGTTTTGAGACCCCAGCACCTAACTTTTATACAGCGAGTGATAGTCGTAAACATTTTATTGTATAGTAAGGTTTGGCATGTCGCAGCTCTGTTCCCAATTGCGGGGATCCTAAGACGGGTGTGCAAATTTTTGTTGGGTTCACGTTGTGATTGGTTAAGGATAGAAGTTGTAATGTTACCTGTAAGTCAGGGTGGGTTGGGGTTGCTGGATTTGAGACGGAGGGCTAAATGTGTGTTTCTTAAATGGGAAGTGTTGCATGAGGGTGTGAACGCGGGGCAGTTGGGAATGATACACGAAAGGCTGGGTATGTGGTATCGAGGAATGGAGTCGAGGGAATGCGAAATCGTTTTGAGGGCCTTGATATTGGTTAAGGAACTACGAAAGGTTCGTATAAGGGTTTTGTGTAGGTTGCTTGTAGGCAGGTGCGTTGTCCCAGTTGAGGGCTTGTTCCCCATGTATGCGTGGAAGAGTATTTGGTTTAGATTTAGTAAGATGAAGTTAAACCCTCGGACGCGTGAGGTGATGTTTCGTTTTCTGCATGGGATCCTTCCGTCTGGAGCGATGCTACGAAACAGACAGGTTGTACTGGGTGGGGGGTGTGGTATCTGTGGAGAGGACGAGACTGCGTTCCATGTAGTTTACTTTTGTGAAGGGTTAGAGGAGGTTAGGTGCCGGTTAAGTAGGTTGGTACAGAGGGTGGGGGGCCGTGGGGTGTCGGTTCTGCGTGCTTTAAGTCTAGATATGGGAGGGTTAGACGAGAGTGTCATAAGAGCTTTAGATTATATCATGGTAGATTATATATATATATATATATATATATATATATATATATATATATATATATATATATATATATATATATATATATATATATATATATATATATATATAATATCGTGGGTGATGAGGGGGAGAGGGGATAGTGAAGAGCGAAAGTTCTTGCGGTAACGTTCTATCGTACGATATGTCGCAACAGAGATTTGTATGGGAGGAGGTGGGATCAGGTTTTCTCAGAGGGGTATAGTATGCTAACGTTAGGAATTCTTGTAAATCTGTGAATGATAATGAGTGAGTGAAGGGGTTTTCATAGGTTGCGAGGGAGTCAGGGGGTCACAGCGGGCTCGCCTCCTTGGGGGGGTGGGTGGGTCGTGAGAGTGTTGTGAATGTGGGTTTTTGGTATGGTTTCCTGGTTTTCACTGAGACATTATGGCATACACCTTGTGGTTATCTTGCCAAGTGTAGATGTAGAGCTCAAGGTCTCGTTATGATCTATATAACATATTTCAGGAATGTAGGTATAATATCGAAGTTTTTTTTTTTTTGTATTATTTTGATGTGTATCAGTCTTGTATGACACGATTCTTGAGTAATAAGTTCTTTGCGATACGAAGTGTGTTTTAGTTTGTATTTATATTACGTGCTGGGTTTTGGCATGATGAGATAAACTTTATATACTGTTTTGCTTTGTGCATACAGTGCATCTGACTAATGTGATTTTGTGAAACATTTTGTGCGTGTGTGTGTGTGTGTGTGTGTGTGTGTGTGTATCCCTTTCTATTGTATTGAGCCTTTGTCTTGGGTCAGGCTTTATGTAAAACTTTATATATGTATGATTCATTTCTTTTTAAAGTTTATAATTTACGTCTGTACCCTGACACCGGTTTGGTGTCATTGCTAAGTTCTTGATGTTAAGTGTAGTCTGTATGGTATACAGACATATCTAGCCAGTTTAGAGACGTAGTCCTTTTGTGTCTGAGATTTGTATATGGATTTATTGTAACAGTATTGCGCCTTCAGTTTTTGAGTTCTAAGCTGTTTTCTTTTATGTTTATTCGTATGTGGTATATGTAAAGCTGTATTGTTAGGGATACGTATGTAGATGTTCTAGTAAGATTATGATGTTAGGTTTTTGGTTATTGATTAATGCGAAGGATGTGATTCATTGATACAATTCGTTGAATATATTCTTTTTTAGTGTATTGAGCATTTGTCAGATGTCACATTATATGTTAAAATTATATATGTAAGATTGTGAATCAAGAATGTGTATATATTATAGTTCACGACCCTGTGACTGCATTTCTTTGTAGCTATGTTCTTGACGCAAGTTATAGTTGTATGTTTTGCAGCAATATCTTGCGAGTATATAGGTGCAATCCTTTTGTGTCAGTTAATTTGTGACAGGGCTTCTTTTTTTTTGGTAGTGTACGTACCTACAGGATTGAAATCCATCCTGTTTTCCTTTATTTTTTATTTTTATGTTAAACTGTATTGGTTTTAAATAAAATATAAAAAAAATATGACTAATAGAACAAAAAAGGCACATACTGTGACTGAAACAATACACTAATATAGAATGAAGACTTACCTCTCTCCCTACTTCACATTACCACTCCTACTTCCACTTTCTGCCTTACATAAACAACCCGCACATAGAAGAGAGGAGCTTGCGACGACGTTTCGGTCCTACTTGGACCATTTACAAAGTCACATTAACGATAAGGAGAGCGGGAAGGGTATATATAGGCAGGATGCTTTTAATAATCTTGCCTCTTTCATTAAGTTTAAAGCTGAATGGGAATCTAATTCCTTGCTTCCTTTCCTTGATGTTCATGTCCACCGCTCTGATACAGGTTTTGCCTTTTCCGTTTACCGCAAACCTATGCACAGTGGCATGTACATTCGCTACTTTTCTTATCATTCTTCCTCTGCCAAGAAAAGTGTTCTTATTTCCCTCTTTCTCCGTGCTCTCCGCATTTGTGATTCTCAGTTCCTTCAATCAGAAATTTCCACACTTCATAATTCATTTTCCCGTCTTGGCTACCCTTTCCACTTCATAGACTCTGCCTTCTCACGTGCTAAACGTAATTTTTCCTCTCCCAAACTCCCTACTCCTGGGAACTCTTCTGTCCTCTTCCTTCCCTATATTTCCGGTCTTTCTAATCTCAACAACTCTCTCCGTTCCTTAGACATCAAACTTTCCGCCAGACTAACACTCTTCGCACTAATCTTGTTCATACCTCTCCTACCTTTACAGATGCTCCTGGTGTCTACTCTATTTCTTGTTCCTCCTGTCCTCTTCAATACTTTGGTGAAACTGGCCGATCTCTTTCTGACAGACTTAGGGAGCACACAAGTAGTGTTAGGCTTGCCGACACTAACAATGTTCTCTTCTGTCACGTCCGAGATCACAGACATCCTATTCACTGGTCTTCTGCTAAAACTGTCTTCCCTACTTCCAACTTTCACAGTCGCCGTCTGGTTGGATCCTCCCTAATACACAACATTCCTTGTTTGAATCTTAGTCCTGGCTTCGTCACTGTTAATACCTTCCTTTCCCACTATATTGTAAAAAGCTCCAAACTTCAGAACACCCGAGACCTAACCTGATTCCTCCCTTTTTTTCTTCTCTATCTTCCCTTTTCCTCTTTCCTTTTTCTCCTTTGGGTTGTCTTTCTTCTGCACTGTGTACTTGTTCCTTCTTTATTTATTTATTTATTTACCCCCTTTCACTCGGTGTTCTTGCTATTATCCTCTGTGGGCACCTAGCTTCCTTACAGTGCTCCTTTTTCTTAATATTTGACTGGCTCCTACTCCTCTTACTACCTCCCCACTACTATTTCCTGCCACCTTCACTACTACTACTACTACCACCTCCTGCCTATATATCGTTAGAGTGACTTTGTAAATGGTCCAAATCGGACCGAAACGTCGTCGTAAGCTCCACTCTTCTATATGCGGGTTGTTTGTGTATCGTTCCAGTCACGGTATTGTGCTTTTTTTTCTTATTCCTGCCTTACCTCTACCACTACCACTCCCACCTCTCTTGCCCAGTCCCCACCAGCTCGCCTATATATTCTGGCTCCTTTTCCCCTTCCTGTTAGTATGACTTTGTAAATGGTCCAAGTTTGCGGGTAATTTATGTAAATACCACTGACGTGTTCCGTGCACCAGGTTCTTCCACCTACTTTTTAATGGTTTTCCTAAAACCACAAAGATAAAGAAATGTTTTGTCATAAAACAGAACAAGTGTAACCTGCTTGGGTTACATAATGTATTAAAAGTCATTGAAAATATATAAATAAGTAGGTAAAATATGTAAGGAACAGTATATTAACTAGTTGCAAAATAAATGAATAACTGTAAAATATTTAAAGAATATTTAGTAAATTAGACACAAAGGTTGTTAGGTAAGACACATATGCAACAGTTAGACAACTTTATTCCGAAACGTTTCGCCTACACAGTAGGCTTCTTCAGTCGAATACAGAAAGTAGGCAGGAACAGTAGAGATGTGAAGACGATGTAATCAGTCCATCACCCTTGTAGTCGTAGAATTTGAGGTTGTCAGTCCCTCGGCCTGGAGAAGTTCAGTTCCATAGTCAGGAACTATCTGAAGATCAAGCGACAGTGCAGAGACTTAAATACTGTCGGAAGGAGAGGTGCAGAGTAGTAGTAGTAGTAGTATAGTAGTAGTAGTAGTGAGAACGTAGCCACTGAGAGGTCATGTCCCTCTCAGATCCAACACTTCTCACTTGAAAAGCTTGTCCAAGATGTTTTCTGTACCAAGATGCCATGTGTTGCAGTGTCTGACAAGATGAACATCAAAATGGTATACAATACCGACAGGTTGTTAGGTAAGACACATATGCATATGTGTCTTACCTAACAACCTGTCGGTATTGTATACCATTTTGATGTTCATAGACACAAAGGTATTGAAATATAAACAAAGGATATGAATAACTGAGTAAAATATACAATGCACAAGATAAATGAACTTAATACAAATAAAGGCAAGGTAAGTGACTCACAAGGTAAAATAAGACATTTATCTGTATATAATGAACTAGAAACACGGAAATAACTATGTGTTAACACATAAAAATTATGGAGATAGTATATAAGGATATAAGAGGAGTTATGATTACAAATGATACCCAAAATGGTTGTATGAGTAGAATGTAATATAAAAAAAAATTCCATATATCTAATGGGGAGAAAGCAGAACATAAAGTGCAAGGGAATGGAAATTACCTAGATTTAAAAATAGTAAAAAATTTTATTATAAAAATATGGGTGGAAAAAATGTGGATAAAAGAGTTTGATAAAGAAAGATTAGTAATTAAGAAAATGAGTAACAAAGGGGAGAATATGTAAGAAACAGGAGATGATCTATATACAGAGTAATATACAAGACACAGGGTAAGGTAATAAATATAAAATGTGGATGAGAATATCAGTTTAAATATTTAGCAGAGACAATAATAGGACACGTGCATTAGCTTCGTAAAAATTCTTGGAACAAATGAGACTGCATAAATGTGAACATTTTTCATATTTATCTAAGAACACCAGAAAGAAGAAGCACTGCAGCAGGCCTACTGTCCCACGTTAGACAGGGATAAGTAGCACAGCCCTAAGACTACTCTCGTAGAAAAAATTTTGATACATGGTATCAATTTGGCATCGTTTTCTCTACGTTTTCCAGCACATTATACAGAGCTGAAGAATAACGTGAGGACTACTGTTATTTATACTTCTTGATATGATTAAATTACTCTTGACCAGAACTCCTAAAACTTTTTTCGCATTCAGAGTGATGAAGATGTATATTTTTCTATTTTATAAGCATCATGGTTATTTTTTTCCAAGGCATAGAACATTGCATTTGTCTCTATTAAACTGAATCTGCCACTTCTCCGACGAATCCATCAGTCTATTCAGAGTTTCCTGCAGTGCTCTAGTGCCCTCGTCAGAATTAAGCCAACGGCCTATTTTGGAGTCATTTGCAAAGTTGATTATGTCGTTATTTATTCCCTCACGTATGTCGTTTATGTATATTGTGAACAACAAAGGGCCCAACATTGACCCCCGTGAAACACTACTTACTATATGTCCCCATTTCGATTTCTTCCCATTCATGTAAACTCTCTGTTGCCTATCTGTCAACCACTCTATCCATGAAAAAAAGGAAACTCATATACTATGTGCCTCTACTTTCTTCAACAATCTCCGATATGGAACTCTATCAAAACCTTACTTACGTCCATATACACAATATTAGAGTCATTACCATGGTCTACCTTCTCAAACATCTTAGTGTAAAAAATAAATTCGCAAGGCTTAGGAAAGACCCTCTGTAACCATGCTGAGAGTCACTGATTAATTTATATCTTTCAACGTGGCTTTGAAAATCTTCGGCAGTTACTAATTCCATCATTTTTACCACAATAGGGTTTGGCTAATTGGTGTATAATTCGAAGCTAAGGACAAATTTCCTGTTCTGTAGATAGGAATCACATTTACGATTTTCCACTTATGTGGCACTATGTCAATTTGTAGTGATATGTGGAAAATAATAGTAGGTTTACTAAGTTCTTCTTACATTCCCTTACAACCCCTGAGAACCTTCATCAGGTCATAAAAATTTTATGTTAAACTATATATTTTGTCGATATTAACTTTCATCGTGTACAACTTATTTTCGCCCTGATCTATGTAACTTTTCATTTCTGAAAATTCTCTAGTATCTTACTTCATAAAAACTGAAAGGAGATAAGTGTTAAAGCATGTACACATTTCTTTGTCACTGTAAGTGAGCTTGGGCGTACCTTGTCCCTGGCCTTACTCCTATATACATGAAAGAAACCTTTTAGGTTTATCCTCCAGTCCCTTGTGACTTTAACTTTATAATCACTTTTGAATTTTAAAATATCTATTTATTTCTCTTTTTATTGGATTTTTTTTCTATTACTTAAGTGCCGCTCTTCCTTTTTCATTCTTCTGTATATGTTTCTTTTTTGACCTACGAGATGCTTTAGCCTACTGTTTATCCATTAATGGTGACTTTTTTCTCTAATTTCCCTATATGAACATAAGGAGCCTGAGCAGCTTCATATATGTAATGTTAGCAACCATCACTTCCTACCTGACCGAAAGAATAATGATCAGTTGGATCAGTCCCGTTCACCCCCACACAAGTAATTTCTCAGTCTTCGGAAATCTTACAAGCAGATATCAGGAACACTGACTTGTTTGTAGTTATTAAGTTAATTCCATGATGTATTGAAACTGAGTGATTTTGTGATCACTTTCCAAAACCTCATCACCTCAAAACCAATTCCAGCAGGTTGTTTCCTCTAGTTGGGTCTGTCACAAACTGTTGAAAATAAATCCTTGATCGCATAAGAAAATGTTGCTAGACTCAAGATTTCCTGTCAAATTAATCCAATTAAATTGTGTAAAGTTAAATCTCCCATTTAGACAACATTTTCATATCTAGAGGCCTTATGAATCTCGTCCAACAGAAGTTTAATGCTTATCAAGATTTTGAGGCGTGTAAATCACTCCCAAGATAAGTTTTTCACGGCTCTCAAGAAATTGTAGCCAAACAGATTTAGTGTCGGTCTCTTCTAATTTCATATCTTGTCTAACTTATCTCTAGGATAGATAAGATAAGATTTCGTTCGGATTTTTAACCCCGGAGGGTTAGCCACCCAGGATAACCCAAGAAAGTCAGTGCATCATGGAGGACTGTCTAACTTATTTCCATTGGGGTCCTTAATCTTGTCCCCCAGGATGCGACCCACACCAGTCGACTAACACCCAGGTACCTATTTGCTGCTAGGTGAACAGGACAACAGGTGTAAGGAAACGTGTCGAATGTTTCCACCCGCCGGGAATCGAACCCGGGCCCTCCATGTGTGAAGCGGGAGCTTTAGCCACCAGGCCACCGGGCCACTCTACCACGCTTCCTGTAGGCCCATTCGGTGTGAAATAACTTATAGCCTTGTATGTGGCATACAGAAGGGATTTCTCTATTTACAGGTTGAACCAGATTTCTGTTATACGTAGCAATATTTATGCTTTTTGCCCAGGCAATTAATCTTAGCTCATCTATCTTATTTCTTATGTTCCTACTATTAGTATAGTAAATCTTAGTGTAGTCACTCGGTGCTCATTAACTGTTTCTCTTCATTTGTTGATTAGTGTCACTACATTTATTAGTAACTTTATGATGAACAGTGCCTTTTGAACGCATCCTTGAACAATCCTTCCAATTTTTCCGCTTTCGTTCCTCGTTCTCACACACACCCAAACCTGTGTCTTTCATCAGGTTTAAAGTCCTATACATCTCAGCAACGGCTCCTTCGACAGAGTTGACTAACACTACCAATCCTGCCCCCAAGAGATACACTCCATTCCATGCATACATATCATGCTTTGCCATAGAAATTGTCCCAGTTGTCAATTAATGGGATAGCAAGTCCTTCTCAGTACCTGTCTAGCCAGCAATTTACACCATTTGCCCTATACATCCATTCATTGCCCACTTATCTTGTAGGCAAGATGCTGCATATGATTGGGACCCCTCCCTTAGACTGAATTAAATCTTCAGATGTTGTGTTGTTATCTAGTCGCTCCTGTATCCTACCCTTTTCAATTTCGTTTCCACCAGCACTGAGAAAGATAATGGGCTTGTTCCCATTGTTTGACATGATAATTTTTAGCCTATTAACTATGTCACCAGCACCAGCTCCCGGGGAAACACCCTCTGTCTCACCTTCCTATCTGTAACAGAAGGCTTTGTCAATATATTTTGTATGTGAGTCATCGACGAAAAGGATATCGTTACCTTTCTTTATAAGTAGAGACATCAGACATATCCTCACAAATCGCGGAATTACATTCGCCCAGATGAACAGAGAAGCCATTTTCAACCTGCAAATCAGCTCTTTTAACTTCCTCACTTTGATGTTGCTTTCTTTACTGGAAAGTTTTACCCATTTGTAACGGCTGTCAATCTGCTTCTCAATGCTGGTAAGTTGTTTCCCTTCACTAACCACAACTGCATCCAACTGCTATACTTATCCAGTTTTCAGTTTCTTATTTTCCTCCTTGAGAAGTAGAACAGTGGAAAATTATATCTGGAAGGTTTTTACGCTTTTTCTGGTCAAAAATTCATTGCTGTCTCTCATTACTATGGCAGCCTTGGTGGGGGTTCTTTTACAGTTATAGAGTTCGGAAATTTGATCTTCATGGGCAGCGAGGCACCAGCCAGTGGCTTGTATATTCTGTAACTTCTTCATTGTGTCAGTGGTTCATTTTACAATTCAGTTTAGTGTGTATTATCAAAAAAAAAAAAAAAAGACTGAAAACTTTTTTTCTTTGCTGCTAGATATGGGAACCATTCAGGTTCATAACAGTATGGGAATAATAGAGCATCTTATGAAAGTTATCTTGTGTGTTTTAGTAACAGAAAATTTAAACCAAGCATCAAGCATTATGCCAACACTTCATGATTTAAGCACAGTTCAGTACCTGATGTTTCATTACCTCCGCATGCTGGTCGGCTGCTTCGCGTTGTTTGGCGTATATATCCTCAAATGTTACAATGTTGCATTGCTTTGTGACTGGAGATCTATTATGTGTTCTTTCGAAGTCAGGGATGCTTCATTTTGCGTGAGCATGTATTTATTATACAAGGGTTCCATTTCGGTTATTCAGGTAGTTCAACTGGCGAGAAGAACTTGTAGCTGTGAGCAAATGGTTTGTAGGTCTTCTTTTGTTATATTAAATCCGTTGCAGGAGAATGAGTGTTTTGATTATCCCAGCGTTGGTGTAGAACGCCTTCCTACCACACTGAGTCTTGATAGGGATTAGATAATATACATGGGGAGTTGCAATATCTTTCCCTATGCTTGCGAAAATTATCGGGGTATTTGAGGGTTGTGGTCACGTTTGCTTAAAGAGAGAACCGCTTGTTTCTTTTGTTATGGATGAAATGTAAGATACTTTGCACTAGCTTTAGATTATTTAGAGGTTCCACATTCTTTCCTGATGTTGCTTGGGCGTTGCAACATTCGTTGAGTCTTGTATAGGTTAGCAAAATAGGAGAAAAATCTGAAGCTCTCGTAGTCGTGGCTCACCAGCGTCGTAGAGAGGTTAAGTCAGGTAAGATTCGTCAGGAAACAGAACAAGTGTTTCTTGAAGCAGATCTTAGTTATATAATGGCCCACAACTGGAGCTTTTGGTCATCTGGCCGAGACTTTCTGCTGGCTTACCGGTCCACCCCTTCAAAAATTATGGTTATAATTATAACCATTAGATAATTATTGGTCGTAGAGACATTGACAAAGATGTTACATAGTTTCCAGCTTTAGTGTGCATTTCTCTTATTGTCTAAATTACCTTTAACTTATTTTCATAAAGCTAGTTAACCAAATTGTAAAGTCGTTTGTCTCTTCAAAGACTCTTCACCTGCAACGATAATTTTGCTGCCTGAATTCTCAGAGCAGCGATATGGTGAGTTATAAGTAGAATGAGGTAGAGTTATTGACGAATATTGGAAATCCCGTTGAACTAGGTGATAAGGACAGTAATAGATATAGTGGAGAAGTAGGAATGAGCAGGGAGAGAAAAGATGGGCGAGCTGAGATTAGTTTCAAGTGCAGGTAACACTAACGTATTTGTCATAACTCAGACGTGGCTTAATAATGAGAATCGGGGAATGCCTACTGAATGTTACGTTTTGGGTTATAATGGAGGTGGAGTCGCATTATATGTTCGAGAACACTTAAACTGCTGCATCAAAGCGGGTATTAGGACTGAAATAATACACACAGTTTGTCTGGTAGAGATTTTGGAAGTGAATTAAAATTAATTTTAGGCGTAATTCATCGACCCCCAAACTTGAATAGGTACCATGGCAGACTACTTTGGGAAGAAATTATTAAGTCCACAAGACACGATAATGTAGTAATTCTAGGAGACTTTTATTTTATGCAAATTGATTGGAATTCATTGACCGAGAATTTTGAGTCAAACGACTTCCTGGAGGCAGTTCAAGATTTTTTTTTCGAACAGTTTGCGATAGAAACAATGACGAGAAACAGCCTGATTGATTTGATTCTCGCTAACAAGGCTTCCCTTGTTAATAATCTTGAAATTACAGAGGAACTTAGTGCGAGAGACCACAAATGGATTACCTTTAGTACTGATTGGAAATATGATACTAGGGATAATTCAATTAGTGCCAGATTTCGCGTAGCAGATTACGCTGGGGTTAGAGAACACTTATCTGTGGACTGGGGTATCGACAGTTTCCTAAACACTATACACGTTGTCTAGAGACCATTGATTCCGTTTTTAAAACAAATGAGACCGTACAGAAATGATCCGAAATAGGCTTAAACATATTTTAGGGCAGAAGAAAGGAATTTATATGCGTATCAAAAGAGGTGAGGGTCATGTCATGGATTAATATACTCTCATTAACAGGGAGATTTAAAAAAAGATAAGAAAAGCTAAACGGGACAATGAAATTAAAGAGGCAAATGGTTCGACAACTATTCCAAAAGGCTTTTTCCAGGTATATAGAATGAAAGTTAATGGAAAGTTATGTCCATTTAAAGCTAACTCTGGATAGCTTACGGTTTTCACACAAGAAGACGCTAACTATAATCCAGTAATTATTTTTTTATAATGGGCTTGAAGACAATAAATTATGTAATATCACAGACACTAGGGATATGGTAATCAAACACATTCACTGATTAAAACAAAATAAATCTTTAGGTCTTGGTGAACTTTTTTCTAGGGTTAAGGAGTGCAAAGTGGAACTTTGTGAACTAATAACTAACCTTTCAAATATATCTCTTCAATCTCTTCAATGTCTGATATGAGGAAGATAGCTAATGTAATTCCTATTTTTAAAGCAAGAGATAAATCTTTACCGTCTAATTTCAGCCCAGTAAGCCTCAATTGTAGTCAATTTTTAGAGTCAATTATAGTTATTATAGTAATCCATTCTGGTAAGCACAATTTGATCTATGATATTCAGCATAGATTCACAAGGGGCCGTTTCTGTCTGACAAATTTACTTACTCTCTTCTGTAAAGTTTTTGAGGCAGTTGGTCATGGAATAGTACAATAATATTTATTTGGATTTCACTAAAGCTTTTGATAGAGTACCACATCAAAGACCTTTGAATAAAGTGACAGCTCATGGTATTGAGGGAAAGGCCCTGTTATCGATCGAGGGAAGACTCACCGACAGCAAGCAGAGAGTCTGCATTAATGGGGTGAGATCTGAGTGGGAATCAGTCACAAGTGGCACTCCACAAGAATCAGTTTTGGGCCCATTGTTGCTCATAATATACATTAATGATCTTGTCAAGTGATATGAGCAAATTCGTTGAAGATAGGAAAATAGGCAGGATTATTGATGCAAAGGAAGATACAAGGGTATTTCAGGAGGATTTAGACAAGCTCATGTCATGGCCTGAAGAGTGACAGATGCCGTTCATTGTAGAGAAATGCAAAGCGATGAAGCTCGGGAATGTAAGTAACCCGAGCATTTATAAACTAAATGATATACAGCTTGGCCATACAGAATGCCAAAAATACTTTGGAGTTATGGTAAGCATGAACTGAAGCCAAGACAGCAAAGCCTAGGCGTAGGTAATCAGGCTAACAGATTACTGTGATTTATATCAGCTCTGTACATCATTGGTAAGGCCTCACTTAGATTATGCAGCTCATTTCTGGTCTTCATATTACAAAATGGATATAAATTCATCAGTAAACATTCAGAGAAGAATGACAAGATTAATCCATTGCATAAGAAATCTTCCATACGAAGAAAGATTGAAATCTCTTAAGTTACATTGTCTTGTCAAACGAAGAATGAGGGAAGACGTGACTGAAGTGTATAATTGAAAGATGGGCATTATCAAAAGAGATATAATTAAGTTCCTAAGATATCACTTCAAGAAAGAACCCGTAATAATGGATTCAAATTGGATAAGTTTAGATTCAGAAAAAAAATGTAGGAAATTATTGGTTTGGAATTAGAGTATTGGATTAGTGGAACAGTTTGCGTAGCAGGGTCATTGAAGCATACGAGTTAATAAAGTTATCAAAGCTTATTCCTTCGGTTGGGCACATATTTTCGCTGCTGGGTTTGGGTTTGAAAAGGCCCTGCCTAGTATGGGCCAGTAGGCTTTTTGCAGTGTTCCTCCTGTTCTTATATACTTATGTAAGCGTATATAATTATGTGCTTTTGTAATCATATAAGAAGCGAAATGTTATGCGCAAAAATCATCGAAAAATATTTCTACAGCTCTACCATCTGAATGACACGGAAGTCTGTTAAATATTTTACACTTTAACAGAGCTGAAGATCATTATTTGTTATAAAATAGAATCGCATGGGAGGTCCCAGCAGCGACTAAGATATATAACCAGTACAAATTATTTGTTTCCATCATTTAGTTAACACATGTCCAGATCCAATAAACCATCCAGCAATAGTATTTTACTTCATGAAGCGAGAATATGTGTGAGTTATTCATTGCGAGACGTAGCAGAAGCTCGTTTCATTGTCCCTTAATTAGTTTGGCCCTGTATCTCATTAGTCTTGTTGGTAATCCTTGTTACGTTCACCAGTAATACCTTAATAGTCATCTGTCTATGTCGCTCAGTACTGACACTAGAGTCATCTGTCTACATCCAGTAAGCAGTAGGACAAATCGTCCAGTGATTAATGTTATTACATCAATAGTATGAAAATCGGATCTAAAGTACAGCAAGACGATAATGATATCGCTTGTGAAGAAATCTAGTAGTAATTAACGATAGTTCCAGTCATATACAGGTACTTTTCACATCATTATTAATTACATATTTAACTTTCAAATAAATTATAGCGTGCTTTGTAAGTAGGCTGTCAGTCATCGTCAAATCCAATTTCCTCTTAAATTCTGCAATACTGATAATATAGTCTTTAAGATCTTTCCAGGTCCGGTCTGTGGTGGTAACTTTAAGCCTTGAATGGTATTACCCAATGTGAAGTGGTTATTCTAACCCATGAATAATCTTAGGCGTTTTGTGGTAATAACTCTATGAAAAGTGTTACCCAGTCTGTGGTCGTGATCTAGGCCATACATGGCTTAAGTGGGTCGGAGTTGGTATCAGTAAGGGCTGGAAGATCTTACCCAGTGATGGTAACCCTAAGGTATAAATTGGTATCAAGATACCACCCGATTCTGGTGGTATCTTGAAACCAATGAATGATTTTGAATGGTCATTGTTAATAACCATTAACTGTCTCATCAGATCTGGTTTATTTTGTATAAGCAATGAAAGGTCTTGTCTGATTTGTAGTCTTAAGTCGTTGCCCTTGAACTTACTGTGTCTGTATTTACAGCTTTACGAAGACCCACAAGTTGGTCTCACCCAATAAAAGTCTTAACAAGAAAACCTACAAATAACTGTTCCTATGTCCATTATTATTCTTCGCATCAAGATAGAGTCAAACTGTCTGTTTTCTCATCAATGTTTTTGAGAGCTTCACGAATTTGTAGTCCTGAGTTCATAGATGAGGAAATATCCAAAATTTATGAAATAGGTAATGATTTAAAATACCCAAGAAATGTAATTGATAAATCTTTTAAAGTTGCTAGAAATACTTTTTACAATCCAAAAAGGGACAACCAGCCTTATTCAACTAAAAATATGTTGGTTCTCCCTTACCATGAAAATTTGGGTTGATATGCCTTCTCTTCTTAAGACTTTTAATATTAAAGTTGTATTAAAAAATCTTGATACAGAAAAAAAAACTTTTGATAAAGAATTCCCCCCAAAATGTTAATGGATGTGTCTATAAGATTCCTTGTAAAATTTGCGATAAAATTTATTACGGTCAACTGGTAAAAATCTCGAACTAAGATTAAAACAACATAAATAATAGTATTAGGGCTGGAAAAGGATCCAATGCTCTATTTATTCATGTAAGAGATTTTAACCATCCAATTGATTTTCAAAAAGTTGAGAAAGTAGTATCAAGCAAGTCCATGGTCGACAGGAATATAATTGAATCTTGTTTCATAAAAAGCAGTTTTGACAATAATATGAATATTTCCTTTGGTTTATATAAATTAGATCCATTTACAATTAATAGAATTTGGGAAGAATTTAATAATACACTGGACAAATAATATTTTTTAAAATTTCTTATTTCTTGGGTAGAATAGTTTATTGGTGGGTTGTGCGAAGGAACCTGTCCAGTTGGGCCGGCGCGGGGTCAGGTGTTTAAAATGTTGTGGGATCTGATAGTGAGGTGTTGGCCAGACCCCTTTTTATACCTTCCTTGGATGCTTTACTTTCATAGTTCCTTGATAATGTGAGTAGTCACGAAAGCTCTTGGAATTTCTCTATTCTTCACAGTGGTTGTTTTGTAATTTTATATATATAATATATATATAATATTTTATATATTATATATATATATATATATATATATATATATATAATATTATATATATATATATATGCAAAACAACCACTGTGAAAGACTAGTGAAATTCCAAGCGCCCCCGTGACTACTCACATTGTCAAGGAACATAGTTCCTTGACAATGTGAGTAGTCACGAGGGCGCTTAGAATTTCAAATACTCTTTCACATGGTTGTTTTTTGCATTTTTAAAAGCACCTGTTTACTGTGATCTTTTTGCATATATATATAATATAAAATATATATATATATATATAATATATATATATATAAATATATATATATATATATATATATATATATATATATTATAGGGGTCTCTTTTTCCCGGAGAGTGATGCATTCTTGAAATCTAATTTTACCACTGCATTGTCCTAAGGCAGGTTGTTGATATAAGCCCTTGTTGCATGAACCGCTGCGTCGCTCATTGAGAGACCTCATATCCAAGCTGGTTTGGTTGAAGCATCATGGCTGCCTCTGCATGAATGCTTTTGGACAGCAGGTTTGGAAACGAGGAGGCGAAAAGTTTTGCCCACTGCAACTGACCTAATTTTCCCACTTTTGTTTTTTTAGGGGCACAAAGTGATGCACCGAAAAAGAATGGTTTTTTAAATTTTGCCAGGATTTTAGACCACCAAGGAATTGTTGACGAACCTTGTGTGTGTACAAAATATATTTTATATATATATAAATATATATATATAATATATATATATATATAATATATATATATATATATATATATATATAATAAATGTCGTGCCGAATAGGCAGAACTTGCGATCTTGGGTTAAACAGCAACGCTCATCTTGCCAATAAGACAAGCGAAAATTTGTGGATGCAATAATTTCGCCAAAATCATTTTGAACCTAATGGAAAAAATATATTTCATTGAGTTTCTTTAGTATTAAATTGTTGTAAACAAACCTAAAATATATTTAGTTGGGTTAGGCTAAAATAAATTGCTCTTGTTATAATAAGGTTAGGTAAGTTTTCTAAGATTCTTTTGGTGCAAAATTAAAAATTTTTACATTAACATTAATGAAAAAAATATATCTTTAAACGTATAAGAGAAAACTTCAACAAGGATTTAATATTAAATGAGTTCTTGCTAACTGACCAGTTTTACATATTCGGCCGATATAAAATTTTTTTTATAAAATTATATATTTTTTAAAATTTATATATATAAATAAATTATTCAAACAGCCGGGGGAGAATTTTTGGTTTTCCCTAGGTACGTTTATGTCTTCTCTGAGGATGAGGTGGTACTTCCTATATTTTTATATATATTTTTAAAAAATTTTAAAAAATATATATATATATAAATAAATATATATATATATAAATAAAATATATTTATATATAAAATGTCGTGGGGGAATAAGGGAACCCAAAAATTTGTTTTTGTAAAAATTTTTCAGAAATCTTTTTCAAAACCCCTAAGGAAAAAATATATTTCATTGTGGTTTGCTTATTTTTAAAATTTAAATTGAAAAACTTCCCAAAAATATTTTTTGGGGCGGGTTTTGGGACTAAATTAAATTGAGTTTGTTTTTGAAAAGGGTTGGGAAAATTTTTCCCTGAGGTTTTTTTTGGAACAAAATTTTTTAATTTCTACATTAACAAAAATTTAAAAAATTTTAAAATATCTTTAAACATAAAATAAATTTTTTAAAAAAGGATTTAAAACTTATGTAAGTTCTTGCAAATTTTACCAGTTTTATTGTTCCATAAAGGGGACAGATATTTATATATATATAATATTTTTATATATATATATATAATATATATATATATTTAAATAATATATATATAAATATAAAATTTTGAAAAACAACCTCGGGTGAAAGAGAAGTAAAAATTCCAACCCTTTTTCCGTGACTACTCACATTGTCAAGGAACTACCCTACTTCCTTGACAATGGGGTTACCCACGAAAGCGTTTGGGAATTTCTCTATTCTTTCAAGTGGTTGTTTTGCAAAATAAATATATTTATTTTTTTTATATAAAATATTTTTTATATATATATTTAATATATATATATATATATTTTAATTTTTATATATATATATATAAACAACTCTTCAACTAGCCGAGGTTTTTGGAACCCATGTCGTTCTGGACCACCTATCGTGAGCAAAAATTTCCACAGGGATGCCTAAAACAGGATCAGCAACCCAAAAAAATCAAGAAAACCCAGGGGAAATTTTAGGTGCTTTATCTGATCTGAGGATGACCGGGGAAACATTGGGTGGGGTGATGCCTCTGAGTTAATTTCTATTTCACCATCTCTGCTGGGGGGCATGTTTCCCTTGTAGTTTTGGGGGGGGCTTTTTGCCCTGTGGGTTAAAGGCCCATGTCCATTTTTGCTCCCCATGGGGGGCCCAAAAAAAACAAACTTGGGTTTCGAACCCTCGGCTGGGTTCGCAGCGTTTTTAAATTGTTTTCAGTAAAAATCTTTTTCGTGGTTAAAATTAATATAAAATACTGCTTGTAAAGGGTTTTAGTACCCCCAAACGGTGATTAGAATGAAATCGGGGCTCCGAGGCACCCACACCACCGTATGCCCTCGGATAAAAGGGTTTAAAACTCCTAGCTCTGCTTGGGGCTTAAATTTTTTGTGGTTTGCGAGGCCCTGTGGGTTAGAGGGGGTTAAGGGTTGGGGGGTTTTTTTTTTCGCTCCCCCACGAGGGGGCCCAAAAAAGGGACAGGGGTTTTCGGCCCCTTCGCAGTGTTATTATTGATTAATACCACTCCTTCGGGGTTACAATATATAATTTATATATATATATATAAAATATAAAATATATATAATATATTTTAATATATATATATTATTATATATATATAATTTATCCACCCCAAAACCGGTTTTTTTAATTTACCCGGGATTGAGTACGGAAATGGGAAGTACAATGCCTGCATTTTAAATGAGGGATTTGGGATATTGGCAGTTTGGAGGGATATGTTATATATCTTTATATATGCTTCTAAACTGTTGTATCTGGGCGCCTCTGCAAAGATAGTAATTATGTGTGAGGAGGTGAAAGTATTGAATGATGAAAGTATTTTCTTTTGGGGGATTTTCTTTGTTTTTGGGTCACCTGCCTCGGTGGAGACGGCCGACTTGTTGATATATATATATATATATATATATATATATATATATATATATATTATATTTTAAAATATATAAAATATAATATGTATATATATGTGTGTGTGTGTGTGTGTGTGTGTGTGTGTGTATTCGGCACGACATATGTATGTATATATATCATCTACAGTTCTTCTGTACAGGACTCAAGAAGATTCTGACCCGAGAAGCGTTACCAGTGTAGTGATAAGCAAATGCTGCACAAGTGTATCATTTATTTCATTCGGAAATTTTGGTGGCTGCTGCAGTGCGACTTGTAGTCAGCTGCACTGAACCATTATTAATTTAAAGCATGGTGCACAATAGGCACCAAGATATCTGAATGCGCAGTAATGGTTTCTACACTATTATCTGTAAAAAGGATAGATTCTCGTTGACCTTGTTAGTGTTAGACATGTATGATATCTGTTCATCGTATAGTGATTAGGAATGAATGATGTTGATAACAAAGTAGAATTTTTAATTATCTTACCGTAGAAGTTTGGGTCTGACTGTAATATTATTTCATATACAGTAGGAAGCATCAGTACTTGATTTATGTTAATGATTCTACCGCACACTGGAAAGCTCAAAATTATGTTCCTTACTTCGTTCTGGATTACTTCCTGTTTACTATGGGCAGCAGGTAGAAAGTTTAAAGAGTGTAAAGGCAAGATAATAAATGAGGCTTGTAAAAAATTTCGTGCGGAAAAATGTTGTATATTTAGCAACGAAGAGAAAAAACCTTCTTACAAGTGTTCTAAGAGATTTATGTCTCTCTTCAAGTCTGCAGTTTAAATATTTTACTGTTCTGTTTTTATGCGAACTCCTATGTATCTGTATTGCTCACTGAACTAAATGTTAGCGCCATTGATTTGAAAGGATGCGGACTTTAATGAAGACATTTGTACTAACGATTTTTGTCTTATTCATGGCTATTTTGAAAAATCAGTTAATGCTTCTTGTTGTGAAAGCAACGGAAAGCATTTATCTGTTGGATGCATTGACGAAGAAGCGTAAAAGATGGCAGCCCAGCCATCCTGTATATTTATGTTTGACGTAAGTCTGTGTATCGATTCATTTAAGATAATGAAGCTCAGTACTCCACCCTGAATGTTTCAAGTTCAAATATGGCCCTGGCGGTGCTTTTCACTTAGATCTTCTTCCTTCTCTGATATCAAAGTTGACCAAATGTTCCAAGGCCTCTGTTTGCTGTGTCAAAGGTACCTAGCAAAGGTCTTCCTTTGGGCCAGTTCTCTGCCTAGTGATGCACAAAGTGATGCACAAAGCAGATTTTGGTGCAAATCTCAGGTAGGAATCCAAAAGACTGAAAGAGAGTTAAAGTATTTGGGCATTAAGCCTGTCAGAAACAATTCTATCAAGATGTTTGCACACCCAGTCGGTCTAAAAATGCGAGAGCTATAGTCAGCGGTCAAGTACGACTCCAGCCAACAAACTGAACCTACTCAACACATTGAGAGAGTCGTTCGGAAAATTATTTAAGTTCAAATGATCAGGAAGTTCACATTAATTACTGTCTGTGAGAAAATAAGTGTGGATATGTTACATAACATGTTTCGTGCTTCAGACAGTGGGAAAATATGGGGAACACCACATTTCTCGGTGAAGTCAGGTAAACGTCGACACCCACTCACACTTCTACCATGAATAACCGCTGAGATAAACCAACTTATTCACCTCACCAATTATCTTAGCGCTTTATATTGTACAAGTGCATATTTGCATGAGTGATTTGATAAAGTTTATCGCAGAGCGACATGTCACCTACAACACAAGTGTACGCTGCACCATGTATCATCTTATTTTACCTCTTGTCCCTCGCACACTTTAATATTTTCATGGCCTCTTTAATACCTCTGTGCTCTTGTTTCATTATTTTTACTTACATTCATTTGCAAATACTTATCCTCGTTGGTATCTCCTTTTCTTTTCTCTCTGTTGTGCACACCCTCGTGCTTTTAATTATATATTTATTTTGTTCCTCACACTCTTGTCTTTCTCCTTTTCTTTTTTAGCTTCGCATTTCTGTTTCATTCAGTGTTTTTCACATTCTTTCTTTAACGTGATCTCTCATGATTGTTTATTATTCCTCTTGTCAACTCTTTCATCTTTCCCATCAAGTGCAATCTCTCGCATTTCATGGTCCTCCTACAGGACCATGAATTAGGGAACGAAAGACTCTTTCTTTCCCTAATTCGTTTCTTTTATTCATTTCAATTATGTTTCCATCACCCTGTCTTCTTTTATCTTTATTATCATTTGTTATCGGTTGTCGTTTTGCACATTGCATCACACTGTATTTTTCTCTTACTGAAAACAATTAAAAGGCACAATACTGTGACTGGAACAATACATAAAAAGCCCATATAAAGGAGAATGAAACTTAAGACGTCATTATACTTTCGTCTCTGTGCGAACAATTTCTTCGTTTCTCTCTTATATTTTCTTGTTTCCTTCTAATAAATTCCTTTTATTTTTTTCTTCATCTCGTTTTCCACTCGCTAGCTGTCTTTTTCTCACTGTTATTCTCATTCTCTCTTTCCCCTTTTTCGGTAAACAATTTGTTTGTTCTTCCTTGTGTTAGATCAGAGGAAGCAGCTTCACGAGAATAAAGGCGCATTTAACTTCTGGTTCAGTATTCAAGAACTCATTTCCGCCGGAATTTAATTAAGACCGGCCAGGTATTGCAAACGAACTCTGCAGACTAGTCGATTAAAACTACACATCAGCGTAGCGTAGGGATGTACGAGTGGTAGATCTCATGTTGTATTTGTTCCTTCAGACGCACATTTCTGCCCTTAGTGTCTAATGCCAAAAAATCAAGAGAACACGGTAAACTAAAAACTATGCAAGAAAAACTGTCGTGAAGTTTTAAACACAGGTTTTAGAAAGTTTAAGACAGAAATCTAATACTTTTTGCTCTGTATTAGTACCTGTTTTTGAGTCAGAAACCCAGTCAGAATTAACTTTTGCGATAAATTATTTTGTTCCACTAACATGTGCAAGCTTGTCTTTAATCTTTGAAATCTCAACAAGTCAAAAATTCTTTTTTTCAAAATATTGAGGACAGTCTCCTAAATTAGAAACCAATTAAGAAAACCTTCTCAGAAAAAGTGCCAGAAATTAACTTGTGCATGAAAACGTAACTTTGATATGATTAACGGTTTCTCTCATAAAGCGAACTTATGTGCAAATCCAAATAAAATAAATTAATATTTTAACTGGACATAACACTGCGATCTACATAAATGGGGAATTCGCTTTATTCTATCATTAACTGAGGTTACAGGTCAGGGATCAATCTGGTCTTGAGGTCCTGGAGGTTGAAAGTTTGTGTAGAAAACAGAGATACTTATAGGATAAGAGTTTGTTTAACCTGAAGAGTTAGCCACAGAGGGAGTGTCTATCTTATTTAAATTGGGGTCCTTTAATTTTGTAGCCCAGGATGCGACAAACAACAGTCGGCTGACACACAGGTCACTTTTTGTTGCTAGATGAGCAGGTGCAACAGGTGTAAGGACACTTGCTTGCACCCGTGCCACAGACTGAAACATTGACGACAGTTATCAACTGAGTCACGGGACTCCTACTTAACGGATGAATTAAACAGATAATTAAATTTTGTTTCACACATAAATTTTTTTAAAGTATGATATAATATGCATGGAAGACTTTTCCAATAGGCTGTTGTTTTCTCTCAGTTTCACTTATATTTTCCTTAAAAATAAAAATAATTAATATTCGGAGATATTAGAGAAAACACATTAATCCCATTTTCCTGTTTATCTCTCTCCACTCACACACACACACACACACACCACAAACTATAAAGAACAGGCAAAGTGTCTATCGACAAGTGCCTTTGACGACTGGTAACCAACTAACTAAACAACAAACACACACAGGAGGAGAGTGGTGGAGCACCTGGAATGGAACAAGTTTATAAACGACAACAAGCAGGGATTCAGAGAAGGTAAATCCTGTGTCACAAACCTACTGGAGTTTTGTGACAAGGTAACAGAAGTAAGAAACGAGACAGAGGGGTGGGTTGATTGCATTTTCTTGAACTGCAAGAAGGCCTTCGACAGTTCCTCTCAAGAGATTAGTGCAGAAGCTAGACTATCAGGCACGTATAACAGGAAGGGCACTGTCATTGATCAGAGTATACCTGACAGGGAGGCAACGAAGTGTCATGGTACGTGATGAAGTATCACGGGGGTCCGTCCTAGGACCAGTGCTATTTTTGGTATAAGTGAATGGCATGATGGAAGAGATAGACTCAGAAGTGTCCCTGCTCGCAGATGATGTTAAGTTAATGAGGAAAATTACATCAGATGAGGATCAAGCAAATAAGGATCAAATCAGATGAGGATCAAAGAGGCCTGGACAGGTTGCACGCGTGGTCCAGCAACTGGTTCCTTGAGTTTAACCACGCCAAATGCAAAGTCATGAAGATCGGGGAAGGGCGAAGAAGATCGCAGACAGAGTATAGGCTAGGTGGCCAAAGACTGCAAACCTCACTCAAGGAGAAAGATTTTGGGGTGAGTATAATACTGAGCACGTCTCCGGAAGCACACATCAACCAGATAACTGCTGCAGCATATGGGTGCCTGGCAAACCTGAGAATAGCGTTCCAATACCTCAGTAAAGAATCGTTCAAGAATCTGTACACTGTGTACGTCAGGTCCATACTGGAGTATGCAGCACAAGTTTTTAACCCACACTTGGTCAAGCACATCAAGAAATTAGAGAAAGTGCAAAGGCTGGCAACAATGCTAGTTCCAGAGCTAAGGGGAATGTCGCACGAATAAAGGTTAAGGGAAATCGGCCGGACGACACTGGAGGTCAGGAAGGTTAGGGGAGACATGATAACGACATACAAAATACTGCGAGTAATAGATAAGGTGGACAGAGACAAAATGTTCCAGAGAGGGGAAACAGACACGAGGGGTCACAATTGGAAGCTGAAGACGAGATGAGTCAAAGGGATATTAGGAAGCATTTCTTCAGTCAAAGAGTTGTCAGGAAGTGGAATAGTCTGGCAAGTGATATAGTGGAGAAAGGAACTATACATGGTTTTAAGACGAGGTATGATAAAGCTCATGGAGCAGGGAGAGAGAGGACCTAGTATCGGTCAGTGAAGAGGAGGGACCAGGAGCTGAGTTTCGACCCCTGCAACCACAAATAGGTGAGTACACACACACACATACAAAAGCACAAAAGCACATACAAAGGTATAATCAAGCTCAAGGAGCATTAAGAGTGACCTAGTAGCGACCAGTGATGAGGTAAGACGAAGATCCAAACTCGACCCCTACAACCACATAATTTGATGTACTCTACTCTCTCTCTCTCTATCCTTTCTTATCTACATATTTTCCTCTCTCTCTCTCTCTCTCTCTCTCTCCTTCTCTCTCTCTCTCTCTCTCCCTCTATCTTCCACTCTCTATCTATCTTTCCTCGACACACACACGTCCCATTTTACTGTTCCTCACTCCCTCACGCATCTCCCTACTCTCCCTTTCTCTCACATACACATATACACACATACACACACACAGAGACACATACACACAAAAAAATGGATGCCCAGAGCGGAAGTCGTAGACTCAGGGGATCTGAGGAAGATGGACCTGGAAGGGAAGAATGGGTGGAACTTTCTGTGAAAATGGAGAACAGGATGGAGGCAAAGAAGAAATAGGAGTTACAAACTGAAGCCACAGAAGCCAGGATATGGGCCCTAGAAGTTGAGGTAACTACTCTGAAAAGGGGGACAGGGCTAGTTCCCAGAGGATACACGGCATCTGAAGTAGGTACATCCCTATCAAACGAGGGTCCTAATGGAAAGGAAGGAGGCAAGATTTACACTAAGGCCCTTCCAGTCCACCAATGACGGGAGAGGAGCGAAAGGGGCGAAGTGTTGGGCACAGGGACTGCAGTTAGTAAGGGTGAAGCAGAAATAGATGACAGGTCCCATGCAGAGGCATGACCAAGTCACGAAGTATTACAGGACCGTGCACCAATGGGACCCAGAGACACAGAGGGAAATACAATGGGAGGAGGAGAGGGAGGGACTTCAGGGGAGCAAAGGGAGGACACACTATGAAAGACATCAGAAAAAGAAACAAGAGATTAAAACATCATCAAAGAAATTGGTGAGGAGGACATGGCTGAAATAATAAATTTTCAGAGAATATGGGGGTACTCAAAGGGTAGAAATCGGCTGGTCAAAATGATTTTCAAGACAGAAAGAGTGTGCAACAGGATCCTGCATGAGAAACCACAGCTGAAGGAAATAACAAGATATAAGAGGGTGTTCCTAGACCATGACAGAACGAGAATAGACGTGAGCAAACTGAGGGAGAGGACACAGAAACGAAATGGGTAGAAAGAGAGACAAGGATAGAGGCAGCAGAGGACAACCAAAGCTAGGACAGAACTGCTCTCAGAACTCCTCAGCCAAACATACTGTCCCATTACATACTACAATCCACACTCACAGACCCAATCCCACACTATGCAGTAGAATCCCACAGCACCTTACCAGGTTCCCCACTCTTCCAACCTCCACAAAACCCCCAGAACACGGTGTTGGAGAGGAAACTGTAAGTATGGTACACCATTGCTGGTGGAATAACGAACAAGTGGGAGGAGTGTCATGAAAGAATCAATGAGGCATCACCGGACATCATACCTCTCACACAAACCAAGCTTAGAGGAATGATAACAGATGCCATCTTTCCAACTGGTTATCAGATCCTGAGGAAAGACAGAGGGAACAGAGGGGGTGGAGGAGTGGCACTGCTTATCAAAAAGCAATGGGATTTTGAGGAACTGGAGAGAGGAGACAGAAGAGAAGCAAGAGACTACATAACAGGAATGCTTCTTTCTAGAGGTCCCAAGATGGTAATTGCAGTGATGTAACCCACCACAGAATAGCAGGAGGCCAAAGTAAGAATATGAGGAAATCCTGGAGCCAAATGGGGGCCCCGAAACGTGGAGGGCTAAAATAATAGAAGTGATACTAGCAAAACCTCATGCACCAACAAGTAAGGGACACTACAAGAGAGAGAGAAGAGAGAACGAACCAGCAACACTTGAGTAGTGCAGATATTGAGGACGTCACACATGAAAGACACCTTGGGGCCAGTGACCACGTGGTTCTGAGCTTCGAATACATAGTAGAGTTACAAGTGGAGAGGGAAGCAGGAGGGGCAGGACAAATGAAGTTAAACTACAAGAGAGGGAACTACACAGGCTTGAGGAATTTCCTGCACGAGGTTCAGTGGACAGAGAACTGCCAGGGAGATCAGTAAATGAGATGATGGAATATGTGACAACAATATGCAGGGTAGCAGAGGAGAGGTTTGCACCCAAGGGTAACAGAAATAACGAGAAGGCAGGACGAGAAATTGGTTCACCCATAGGTGTAGAGAGGCCAAAACCAAATGAGCTAGAAAATGGAGGAAGTATAGAAGGCAGAATCAGGAGAATAAGGAGAGTAGTCGTAGAGCCAGAAACGAATATGCTCAGGTAATGAAGGAGGCCCAACGACAATACGCAAATGACATAGCAGCGAAAGCCAAATCTGACCCGAAGCTATTGTACAGCTATATCAGGAGGAAAACAACAGTCAAGGACTAGGTAAACAGGCTGAGGAATGAAGGAGGGGAGATCACAAGAAACAGCCCTTCTGTCTCACAGAGGAGACAGAAGGGATTCCAGAAGGACGAAGAGGTGGGGTACACCATCAAGTGTAGGGCACAATACATACAACCGAGGAGAAGGTTAAGAGGCTGCTAGGCGAGCTAGATACATGAAAGGCGACCGGCCAGATAGCATCTGTGCATGGGTCCTGAGAGAGGGAGCAGAGGAATTCTGTGTACCACTAACAATCAACACATCTATCGAATCAGGGCGATTAACAGAGGTATGGGAGACAGCAAATATAGTCCATTTTTTTAAAAACAGTAGACAGACACGAAATACAGACACAAGGCAGCCAGCTTTCGAGTCTCCTTCAGTAAGAAATAAGTGTTTGTGTATATTTCGCCTGCTCTTGTGAATTCCTTGCATTGTTAAAATCTCTAGTAAGGCTGATGCATGCAGGGGATGAGATGAAAAGCTGTAAGCCTTCTCTCTGAAAGCTGGCTGCCTTGGATCAAAGTCTAGCGCAAGCTGGAAGCCAAGCAATTGGTCCAGTGTGGTGAGAATGGTATAGCACTGCGTACCTTGCTCCAAGGTTCGTAGGTTCGATTCTCCTTCAGCCAGAGATCAGTGCTTGTGTATATTTCGCCTGCTCTGCGAATTCATTGTATATATATATATATATATATATATATATATATATATATATATATATATTATATATATAATATATATATATAGGATAGCAGTGAATGGAGAGAAATGGTTTTTAATTACTTGACGTGCTGTTGGAGTGTGAGCAAAGTAACATTTAAGAAGGGATTCAGGGAAACCGGCAGCCCATACTTGAGTCCTGGAGATGGGAAGTACAGTGCCTGCAATCTGAAGGAGGGGTGTTAATGTTGCAGTTTAAAAAACTGTAGTGTAAACCACCCTTCTGGCAAGACAGTGATGGAGTGAGTGATGGTGAAAGTTTTTCTTTATCGGGCCACCCTGCCTTGGTGGGAATCGGCCAGGGTGCTAATAAACTAATATTAATAATATATATATATGTATATTATTATATATATATATATATATATATATATATATATATATGTATATATATTTTTTTCTTTTTTTTTTCAACAAGTCGGCCGTCTCCCACCGAGGCAGGGTGACCCAAAAAAAGAAAGAAAAATCCCAAAAAAGAAAAATGCTTTCATCATCATTCAACACTTTCACCACACTCACACATAATCA
The DNA here is from genome assembly GCF_026875155.1 of Cherax quadricarinatus. Classification (NCBI taxonomy): domain Eukaryota; kingdom Metazoa; phylum Arthropoda; class Malacostraca; order Decapoda; family Parastacidae; genus Cherax; species Cherax quadricarinatus. The sequence continues at coordinate 17,269,282 of NC_069477.1, read as the reverse complement.
CTGTTTTTGCAGAGGTGCTCAGAATACAACAGTTTAGAAGCATATACGTATAAAGATACACAACATATCCCTCCAAACTGCCAATATCCCAAACTCCTCCTTTAAAGTGCAGGCATTGTACTTCCCATTTCCAGGACTCAAGTCCGACTATATGAAAATAACCGGTTTCCCCGAATCCCTTCACTAAATATTACCCTGCTCACACTCCAACAGATCGTGAGGTCCCAAGTACCATTCGTCTCCATTCACTCCTATCTAACACGCTCACGCACGCTTGCTGGAAGTCCAAGCCCCTCGCCCACAAAACCTCCTTTACCCCCTCTCTCCAACCCTTTTGAAGACGACCCCCTACCTCGCCTTCCTTCCCCTATAGATTTATATGCTTACCATGTCATTCTACTTTGATCCACTCTCTCTAAATGACCAAACCACCTCAACAACCCCTCTTCTGCCCTCCGACTAATTCTTTTATTAACTCCTCACCTTTTCCTAATTTCCACACTCCGAATTTTCTGCATAATATTTACACCACACATTGCCCTTAGACAGGACATCTCCACTGCTTCCAACCGTCTCCTCGCTGCTGCATTTACCACTCAAGCTTCACACCCATATAAGAGTGTTGGTACTACTATACTTTCATACATTCCCTTCTTTGCCTCCATAGATAACGTTTTTTGACTCCACATATACCTCAATGCACCACTCACCTTTTTCCCCTCATCAATTCTATGATTAACCTCATCCTTCATAAATCCGTCCGCCGACACGTCAACTCCCAAGTATCTGAAAACATTCACTTCTTCCATAGTCCTCCTCCCCAATTTGATATCCAATTTTTCTTTATCTAAATCATTTGATACCCTCATCACCTTACTTTTTTCTGTGTTCACTTTCAACTTTCTACCTTTACACACATTCCCAAAATCATCCACTAACCTTTGCAATTTTTCTTTAGAATCTCCCATAAGCACAGTATCATCATCAAAAAGTAACTGTGTTAATTCCCATTTTGAATTTGATTCCCCATAATTTAATCCCACCCCTCTCCCGAACACCCTAGCATTTACTTCTTTTACAACCCCATCTATAAATATATTAAACAACCATGATGACATTACACATCCCTGTCTAAGGCCTACTTTTACCGGGAAGTATTCTCCCTCTCTTCTACACACCCTAACCTGAGCCTCACTATCCTCATAAAAGCTCTTTACAGCAATTAGTAACTCACCACCTATTCCATATACTTGCAACATCTGCCACATTGCTCCCCTATCCACTCTATCATATATATATCTTTTCTAAATCCTTAAATGCAATAAAAACTTCCCTACCTTTATCTAAATACTGTTCACATATATGCTTCAATGTAAACACTTGATCTAAACATCTCCTACCCACTCTTAAACCTCCTTGCTCATCCGCAGTCCTACATTCTGCCTTACCTCTAATTCTTTCAATTATAACCCTACCGTTCACTTTTCCTGGTATACTCAATAAACTTATTCCACTATAATTTTTACAATCTCTTTTGTCCCCCTTCCCTTTATATAAAGGAACTATACATGCTCTCCGCCAATCCCTAGGTACTTTCCCCTCTTTCATAAATTTATTAAACAAAATTACCAACCACTCCAACACTATATCCCCCCCCCCCTGCTTTTAACATTTTTGTCATGATCCCATCAGTTCCAGCTTTTATACCCCTTTCATTCTACGTAATGCCTCACGTACCTCCCCCACACTTACATTCTGCTCTTCTTCACTCCTAAAAGATGGTATACCTCCCTGACCAGTGCATCAAATTACCGCCTCCCTTTCTTCCTCAACATTTAAAAGTTCCTTAAAATATTCTCGCCATCTACCTAATACCTCACTCTCCCCATCTACTAACTCCCCTACTCTGTTTTTAACTGACAAATCCATGCTTTCTCTAGGCTTTCTTAACTTGTTTAACTCACTCCAAAAAATTTTCTTCTTTTCATTAAAATTTCTTGACAGTGCCTCTCCCACTCTATCATCTGCTCTCCTTTTGCACTCTCTCACCACTCTCTTCACCTTTTTTTTACTCTCCATATACTCTGCTTTTCTTATAACACTTCTGCTTTGTAAAAATCTCTCATAAGCTAAACTTTTTCTCTTTTATCACACCCTTTACTTCATCATTCCACCAATCACTCCTCTTTCCACCTTCCCCCACCCTCCTATAACTACAAACTTCTGTCCCACATTCTAATACCGCATTTTTAAAACTATTCCAACCCTCTTCAACCCCCCACTACTCATCTTTTCACTAGCTCACCTTTCTGCCAACAGTCGCTTATATCTCCCCCGAACTTCCTCCTCCCTTAGTTTATTCACTTTCACCTTCCTCTTACTTGTTGTTGCCACCTCCCTCTTTTCCCATCTACCTCTTACTCTAACTGTAGCTACAACTCAATAATGATCCGATATATAAGTTGCCCCTCTATAAACATGTACATCCTGGAGCCTACCCATATATATATATATATATTTATATATATATGGAAGTACCGCCTATATGGCTGGAATGGGGGACCCTCATCCTCAGAGAAGACAATATATATATATATTATATATATATTATATATATATATATATATATATATATATATATATATATATATATATATATATGCAATATGATCACAGTAACAGGTGATTTCAAAATATGCAAAACAACCACTCTGAAAGAATAGAGAAGTTCCAAGCTCTTTCGTGACTACTCACATTATCAAGGAACTATGAAAGTGAAGCATCCAAGGAAGCTATATAAGGGTCCGGCCAGCACCTCACTATCAGATCCCACAACGGTTTAAAACACGTGACGCGCGGCGAGCCAACTTGGATAGGTCCTTTGCACAACTCACCCCAAGCTATTCTACCCAAGAAAATTTAAAAATTATTTGTCCAGTGTATTATTAAATTCTTCCCAAATTCTATTAATTATAAATGGATCTAATTTATATAAACCAAAGGAAATATTCATATTATTGTCAAAACTGCTTTTTATGAAACAAGATTCAATTATATTCCTGTCGACCATGGACTTGCTTGATACTACTTTCTCAACTTTTTGAAAATCAATTGGATGGTTAAAATCTCTTACATGAATAAATAGAGCATTGGAATCTTGTCCAGTTCTAATGCTATATTTATGTTGTTTTAATCTTAGTTCGAGATTTTTACCAGTTTGACCGTAATAAACTTTATCGCAAATTTTACAAGGAATCTTATAGACACATCCATCAGCATTTTGGGGGAATTCTTTATCAAAATTTTTTTACTGTATCAAGATTTTTGAATACAACTTTAATATTAAAAGTCTTAAGAAGAGAAGGCATATCAACCAATTTTTCATGGTAAGGGAGAACCAACATATTTTTAGTTGAATAAGGCTGGTTGCCCCTTTTTGTATTATATATATATATATATATATATATATATATATATATATATTTTATATATATATATATATATTAATATATATATACATATATATATATATATATATATATATATATATATATATATATATATATATATATATATATATATATATAATGTATATATATAAATATATAGATAGATAGATAGATAAATAGATAGATATATAAACGTTGTCTCTACGTCCACAGCAGGACTCGAACCTGCTAACTCTGTAACTTTCAAAACGAGCTTGGTGCCCGCGGGTATTGGGTAACATCGCTTTCATTCGGCTAAGCGCCCATACTTATCTTGGGTCTAGCTCCGTGGTAAAGTACTGTGGACTCAGATACAGAGTTAGCAGGTTTCGAGTCCTGCTGTGGGACGTAGAGACAATGTTTTAAATAATTTCGCCTGTTTGCGAATGGTTAAGTATATATATATATATATAAAGGGGTTGGAAGATACCAATACCGGATACTTTTCCAATATATATACATGTATATATATATATATATATATATATATATATATATATATATATATATATATATATATATATATATATATATATATATATCTTTTTATTTTTTGAATTATAATGACTGTGTTTAGTATATAGAGGAATATTTATTGCACAATGGGAATTAAAAAGCACAGGAAGGTGAAATATTAAGTAAATTAAATTCTCTGAGATGTCAATGTCACTTTCTTTATACTAATTACAGATACCACTGTGAGACTTATAAACTGAACTATAACAAAAACAAAAAGGAAACATTAAATTTCTGAATTTATCTCCATATTTAGTGATCTAATGAAAACATAATCGGAAATTAGTTATGAAAACAAAAGTGAGAATAATTTCCAGTTACTTTAAACATGAAACTGTTTGTTTAAAGTTTAATTTTTTGCTGGAAACTGATAAAACGTATTTCGTTGTAATAACTTCTGATATTACCAGTTTAGAACTTGAGTATCATCTCTCCCTTATTTTAACTGACTGACTGGCAAACTGGATGGCTGACTGGCTGGCTGGCTGACAGACTGACTGGCTGTCTGACTGGCTGGGAAATTGGCTGGCAAGCTAACTGGCTGGCTGTTTAACTGACTAACTGAATAGATGGCTCGCTGGCTAGCTCTTTGGCTGAGGGGATAGTCACTGGTAGGCTGGATTCCCCAGTGGAAGTAGGTCCTTCCCAAAGAGATGTCGTAGTCGTGAAGATTATGTACATGTCCTCAGAACCCATCTCTTTGGGAAGGACCTACTTCCACTGGGGAATCCCGCCTACCAGTGACTATGCCCTCATCTGCTACACCTGACGTTAGTATATAAGCGTCAGGATCCTTGCTTCTGTTTCAGAATCTCCACGACTACGGTGCTCTTCGCACATACTCCAAGGTTGAGGGACTGATTACCTCATCTTCTGTATATAGTCCTACTGTCAAGTTATGTCCTGGAATTTGTATTGATAAAACCACAGGATGGCGAAACGTCTACAATAAAGATACCCAGATGTTGCACATGTGTCTTAATTTCATCAGTAAGTAGACACCTAGGTGTTAGCCGACTGTTGTGAGTTGCATCCTGGGAGACAAGATTAACCTGTGTTGCCAGAAATGCCCTGCATAACTAGGGTTTTTCCATATATGTAACTGAAGAAATAAATATTATTACCTCATCTTTGCTTGAATCGAATCCAAATGCCTCCTGTTCCACAACGTTAAATTTACCCTATGGGTTTAGCGCTTTCTACTGATTAAAATATAACATTTTTGAACGGTATCAGTCTTCAATAGCTAATTAATTGTATGACACAAATGGAACGTTTCATGGACTAAGGCTACGTACGTTCAAATTTTGATGGCTTTTGTGCACTAACTGAAAAAAAAACATCTTTTCAACTCTAAGCATTTAGTGTTGTCTTGCTTTCCTCGGGAGATACAATCTGTTGTTAATCAAACAGGTGTTTGAAAAATAACTAGATAATGAGTCTGCTGATCAATAATAATTCACAGTCTATAACAATTTGGTTAAATCAGTATAATATTCAATTACGTGTCTATAACATCTGTAAGTCCAAGATCCCTTTTTTTTACTCAACTGTACAACTGAAATACTGTCCCATATGACTGGCTTAAAACTTTCGATTCTCATAACTTCATAATGCATCTTCTGGGCGCATTCATAGTTTATGTGCTTGATGGCTAGATAACTCAACTCGCACACTGAGGTCTGGGGATCGATGCCCCTGTACGGCTGAAAAACATTAGGACGTGTTTCCACGAGACACCTTCTGTCCCTGTTCACCCATCAGTAAAATGGATACCTGGGTGTTAATCAACTGGTGTGGGTCGCATAACAAGCGGTTTTCTATATAGTAGTATGTCATTGATGTCAGCTAGGACTGTATACCTTGTACTTCATCATCTTTTTCATTATCTTCTCCTTCTCATTATTATTATTATTATTATTATTATTATTATTATTATTATTACTGTTTTGGATACTGGTCTCTTTATGATTAATTATTTGTACCGTGTATGTCCTATTTTACTATTTTAATGAAGAAATTTGGAAAGTAGTTTGAACATGACTTACAGATGTCGTTTTGTGTTCCTTCCAGAACTTCTGCACTAATATTTAACTGCAGTATCAAGTTCTGCCTCACTCTACACTATTCCAATCACGTGCATTGAGACACAGATGACTAAGATTATAGAATAAGAACAAACCTTCCTAATATTGCACAGCGACTGAAATCAAGTTAATTTTTAGCTAATAATGTATATTATGCACATTGTTCTCTTTTTAAATATGAGGTATTATAAAAATGTATTTCTTTTCAAAATTGTCATTGTTTTTAATCGAAGTTTAAAGTGAATTAACTCACACGTTTCCATTATTTAACAAAATTGTAATGAATATATATATTCTGTAATGGTTTGGGTGTGTACAGAACGTTTTCATTGTTCTTCCAGATCAATGAGAAATATTTTATGGTGAGTCCTCCTAAGAGAAGTCCAAATGTGTCTACATTTTGGAGGACAGTGACTCAGATCCAGAGCTAGATGACCTGGAATTGCTTGAGAGTGGTGATGAATACTTGCCACCGGATGCAGAGGTGTCAAGTGAAGAGGAGGAAAACAGACCCTCCAAAACGCCTAAATGAGCCCACTGCATGCCAAGATATTTACTTGCAAATATTGCAGCACAGAGGAAAATCCTGTCAGATCCTCATTTTCCTGTCACATGCAAAGCAAATTTATGCATCAAGAAAGAAAGAAATTGGTTCATAGCCTTTCATTGTAGCACTTAGTGATCTAGAATGATTGTTCTTTCTCAGGAAATTCAGGAATATGGGACTTGAAACTTTTATTCTTTTGCAATGTGTCCATTTTTATATTTATTTCTATATTTACAAAATTTTTGGAAACAGATTCTACTCATGTTTTTGATATTGTCTATTTGTATAATAAATTAGAAAAATACTTATTTGGCGTTTTATTAACAATTGCATATTTGCAACATTTAACATTTTACACCCTTTACCGGGCAGGACCTAGTATAATCGGTCCTCGAATATTAGCAACTGATCGAAAACACACCTTTAGAAATCCATTTCTTTGGGCTCATTTCATTTACATTGAGATACTCTACCCACTCAGAGGAAATAATCTATCGAATTTTGTATTTTCCTAGGAGTGCCTAGTAAAGGGTTAACCAGGTAGCCAGCCAATCAGTAAGCCAGCCAGGTAGTCAACCAGATAGTCAGTCAGTTAGCCAGACACTTAATCAGCAAGCCAGCCAGGCAGTCTGCAAATCAACCAATCAGTTATTCAGCCAACCAGTCAGTTAGCCAGTTAGTGAGCCAGTTACTCACCAAGACAGCCAGCCAGTTAGTGAACCAGCTAGTCAGTCAGCTAGCCAGCAAGCCAGTCATCCAGCCAGTTAAGCAGTCGGTCAATCAGTCACTCAGTATGTCAGTTAATTAATTAACAAGTTAGCCAGGCAGCCAGACAGCAAGGTAGCCAGCCAGGAAGCAAGTTTGATAGTCCTTCAGCCAGCCCGTCAGCTAGTCAGTCATCCAGCCAGTTCGCCAGAAAGCCAGTTGTCAGTAAGCCAGCCAGCCAACCAGCCGGTTTTTCAGCTACCAAGCCAGTTAGTCAGCCATTCAGTCAATTGGCAGGGCAGTTAGATTGCCACCCAGCCAGCCACTCAGCCAGCCTTTCAGCCAGCCACTTAGAAAGCTAGCCAGTCAGTCAAGCTTTCACTTACGTAGCCAGCCCGTTAGCCAGGCAGCCTGTGAGCCAGCCAGCCTGCCAGCCAGCCAGCCGGCCCGTAACCCAGCCAGCCAACCAGTCAGGAAACCAGCTAGTAAATCAGTCAGTCAGCCAGCCACCCACCCATCCAGTTAGTCAGCCAACAAACTAGCCAGACAGATAGCAAGCCAACTAGTCAACTTGTAAGCGAGCCAACCTGTTTGCCAATCAAGTAGCCAGTTAATCAGGCAGCCAGTAAAATAGTCAGCCAGTCATCAAACCAGTCATTTAGCTAGTTAGCTTGTTAAATATATTGTAGACTTGATATTTATACATTCTTGTTGTGGGGAGTCTGCTGGGTCTGGCACAAGTATACTGTGCCGGTGTGGCTGCGTATAGCACATGCATGATCCGCCTGTCTACCTCGCCGTCACTTACTCCCACCAGCCAACACTCTCAGTAAATCCATCATTACTCCTTTTAAGATAGGCAAGAAGGCAGACTCTCACTGTTACCATTATGAATGGGAGGGAGAGGGAGGAGATAGTGGGAAGAGAGAGAAAAAGATTAGGGAAGATGGAGGGAAGGTGTAAGAGGGAGAAAAAGAGGAGGGAGATAGAGAGATAGAGCGAGAGAGAAAATCAAAGAGTGCTTACATTATTTTTGCTTTTTATGTCCGGTGGTATTGTCAATACAGCGGACTAAGACTGCTTTATTGGACTTTTTAAGCCCACTAGTCGGTACAATAAGTGGACGTAGTCCGCTTAATTGAAACGTTCAATACAATGGAATTCTCGATGAAGTGGATACCCCCATCCCTCTTATTAGACTTTTACAGTAGTCCCAGAAATCTTGCACAAAATACATTAAACCAGGTTTGAAATCTAGAGACACTCTGAGTCAGGTGGTCTCCTGTTAACAAATGATAATTCACGATTAAGCAAAGGAAAATATTGCAAAAGAAAAAAAAACTTTCTTAGAAAAGTTTCACTTTCTTAAACTTAAAAATGCCATTAATCCAAATATTTATATATATCAAGTTTTCCTTGCACATTCATATTCTATTTAAAATTCTCTACAATAATGAAAAAAACAGTTTATTTATCTCTATCGGCATCATATTTTTTGTAATAAAGTTGGTAGAATTACCGACAATATGTAAAGTAAAAGGACACAAGTGCAACTAATGTGACATTTATTGTGGCAACGTTTCGCTCTCCAGGAGCTTTATCAAGCCATTACAAACAATACATGGACACAGAGGGTATATATAGGCTCAGAGTGAGGTGCAAAACTAGTGGTAGTAGTAGTAGTAGTAGTAGTAGTAGTAGTAGTGATAAAAGTTGTAGTAGTAGTAGTAGTAGTAATACAATATGGTAGAGCAATTAATTCGTACATGAGTAAAAGGATATAAAAGCTATTACTTGGGTAACATAAAAATAGGTTGGACAAATACAGACTGGAAAGAGGCAGGTTGTTTCAGTGTTCACTCTCTGTAATATGCTTTGTGTAGTATAACAGGAGAGACTATGTGATGGCAGGGTTTACTGTTTTCAGGAGGATTCTTGCTAAGACTTCAGAGATGGTGAAGCTGCCGTTGTTTTGTTTAATTGTATTCGAAACAGCGATCAGTGCTGATTCAGCAAGAAACCTCGACACCCGCCTCAATGAACACATTTACACATGTAGGAACGATAACTTGAACAACGCCTGTATACAACACAGAAATTCCACCAATCATCTCACGAAATTCAGAGACGCCCAATTAGTGATCAAAGAAACTAATTTCCGCAGACGCAAGTGCCTTGAATCAGCACTGATCGCTGTTTCGAATACAATTAAACAAAACAACGGCAGCTTCACCATCTCCGAAGTCTTAGCAAGAATACTCCTGAAAACAGTAAACCCTGCCATCACATAGTCTCTCCTGTTATACTACACAAAGCACATTACAGAGAGTGAACACTGAAACAAGCTACCTCTATCCAGTCTATATTTGTCCAACCTATTTTTATGTTACACAAGTAATAGCTTTTATATCCTTTTACTCATGTACGAATTAATTGCTCTACCATATTGTATTACTACTAATACTACTACAACTTATGTCAACTACTACTACTACCACTAGTACTGCACCTCACTCTGAGCCTATATATGCCCTCTGTGTCCATGTATTGTTTGTAATGGCTTGATAAAGCTCCTGGAGAGCTAAACGTTGCCACAATAAATGTCACATTAGTTGCACTTGTGTCCTTTTACTTTACATCATATTTTTTGGAACCTTTCATAGACGTTTGAAGCCCCACTACTTATTATTTTGGAAATTATTTCACACATTCCAGGTTGCTGGGAATGGCCTCCATACCTGAAGACTCAGAAAAATACTAATTGTTCTTCGAATCTGATCCTCGTTACCGTATGCAAGTGTTAACATTTTGAAGGTAACTGGAAGGCATTCTCGAGTTATGTTGCTCCAGTTCTTTCACTCTCTCACGAAGAGAGCGATGAACTCATGTATTATTTGTGGAGGTGTGTGCTTATGTGTTAGTGTTACTATGTACTCACCTAGTTGTAGTTGCAGGGGTCGAGTCATAGCTCCTGGCTCTCGTGTGTGTGTGTGTGTGGGTGTGTGTACTCACCTAATTGTAGTTGAAGGGGTCGATACTCAGCTCCTGGACCCGCCTCTTCACTGAACGCTACTAGGTACTCTCTCTCCCTGCTCCATGCGCTTTATCATACCTCGTCTTAAATCTATGTATTGTTCCTGTCTCCGCTACATCACTCGTCAGACGGTTCCACTTCCTGACCACTCTATGACTGAGGAAATACTTAGTAACATCCCTGTGACTCGTCTGAGTCTTCAAATCCCAAGAGTGACAACTTGTTTCTGTGTCCCCTCTCTGGAACATCTTGTCTCTGTCCACCTTGTCTATTCCACGCAGTATTTGGTATGTCGTTATCATGTCTCCCCTAACCTTCCTGTCCTCCAGTGTAGTTAGGCCGATTTCCCATAACCTTTCTTCGTAGGACATTCCCCTTAGCTATGGAAGTAACCTTATCGCAAACCTTTGCACTTTCTCTAATTTCTTAATTAACGTGCTTGACCCGGTGCGGGTTCCAAACTGGTGCTGCCTACTCCATTATGGGACTGACGTACACGGTGTACAGTGTCTTGAAAGATTCCTTACTTAGGTATCGGAACGCTAATCTCAGGTTTGCCAGGCGCCCATATGCTGCAGCAGTTATCTGGTTGATGTGTGCTTCCGAAGACGTGCTCTGTGTTATACTCACCCCAAGATCTTTTTCCTTGAGCGAGGTTTGCAGTCGTTGGCCACCTAGCCTATACTCTGTCTGCGGTCTTCTTTGCCTTCTCCGATCTTCATGACTTTGCATTTGGTAGGGTTGAATCCGAGAAGCCAGTTGCTGGACCAGGTGTCCAGTCTGTCCAGATCTCTTTGAAGTCCTGCCTGACCCTAATCTGATTTAATTCTCCTTACTAACTTCACATCATCTGAGAACAGAGACTCCTCTGAGTCTATCCCTTCCATCATGTCGTTCACATATACCAAAAATAGCATTGATCTCAGGACCGACCCCTGTGGGACCCTGCTCGTCACAGGTGCCCACTGTAATACCTCATCACGTACCATGACTCGTTGTTGCCTCCCTGTCAGGTATTCTCTGATCCATTGAAGCGCCCTTCCAGTTATACGCTCCTGATCCTCTAGTTTCTGCACTAATATCTTGTGAGGAACTGTGTCGAAGGCCTTCTTGCAGTCCAAGAAAATGCAATCAACCATCCCTCTCTCTCGTGTCTTACATCTGTTACTGTGAGTGTGTTAATTCTGTGTCTGTGTGTATGTGTGTGTGTGTGTGTGTGTGTGTGTGTGTGTGTGTGTGTGTGTGTGTGTGTGTGTGTGTGTGTGTGTGTGTGTGTGTGTGTGTGTGCGTGCATGTGTGTGTACTTACCTAATTGCACTTACCTAATTATGGTTGCAGGGATCGAGACTCAGCTCCTGGCCCCGCCTCTTCACTGATTGCTACTAGGACCTCTCTCTGCTTCCTTAGTATTGTCATACCTCGTGTTCAAGCTATGTATGGTTCCTGCCTCCAGTAAGTCACTTGCTAGGCTATTCCACTTCCTGACGACTCTATGACTGAAGAAATACTTCCTAACATCCCTGTGACTCGTCTGAGTCTTCAGCTTCCAGTTGTGACCCCTTGTTTCTGTGTCCCCACTCTGGAACATCCTGTCTCTTTCCACCTCATCTATTCCACGCAGTGTCTTGCATGTCGTTATCATGTCTTCCCTGAACGTTCTGTCCTCCAGTGTCGTCAGCCCGATTTCCCTCAACCTTTCATCATTGGGCATTCCCCCGAGCTCTGGAACTAGTCTTGTTATAAACGTTTGTACTTTCAATAATTTCTTAACGTGCCTGACCAGGTGTGGGTTCCAAACAGGTGCTGCATACTGAAGTATGGGCCTAACGTAGACAGTGTACAGTGTCTAGAACGATTCCTTATTAAGGTATCGGAACGCTATTCTTAGGTTTGCCAGGCGCCCATATGCTACAGCACTTATCTGTGTGTGTATGTGCATGTGTGTGTGTGTGTGTACTCACCTAGTTGAGGTTGCAGGGGTCGAGTCCAAGCTCCTGGCCCCGCCTCATCACTGGTCGCTACTAGGTCACTCTCCCTGAACCGTGAGCATTATCATACCTCTGCTTAAAGCTATGTATGGATCCTGCCTCCACTACATCGCTTCCCAAACTATTCCACTTCCTGACTACTCTGTGGCTGAAGAAATACTTCCTAACATCCCTGTGATTCATCTGTATCTTCAACTTCCAACTGTGTCCCCTAGTTGCTGTGTCCCATCTCTGGAACATCCTGTCTTGGTCCACCGTGTGTGTGTGTGTGTGTGTGTGTGTGTGTGTGTGTGTGTGTGTGTGTGTGTGTGTGTGTGTGTGTGTGTGTGTGTGTGTGTGTGTGTGTATGTGTGTGTGTGTGTGTGTGTATGTGTGTATGTGTGTATGTGTGTGTGTATATGTGTGTGTATGTGTGTGTGTATGTGTGTGTGTGTGTGTGTGCATGTGTGTGTGCATGTGTGTGTGCATGTGTGTGTGTGTGCGCTCATTTCGCTTTGAATTTTATATACATATTTGCTGCTCTAGTGAATCACTGCCAGTGTTTAGTTCATACATTTTCTTCTTGTAAATATTTATACACGCTACTTGAGTAATCAGCTGTTTTTCAATTATCGTTACCGCTGTGTGTGCTCGTTTTGTTTTCTACAACATAATTTAAATAAGGTAAATAATTAGTAGGACACAATATTATAAACGTGTTATTTAGTGTAATTGATTGAGCAATATAAATTAATATTTATTAGTGTTGGATTACTTACAACCAGTTAATCTGTATGAATGATCTCAAGTGACAACAAGACCCTGTGATGATGCTTTTAATAAGAATATCCAAAACAACAAGATTCAACACAAGAAGTTATTGGTCTTACCATCTGAAGCAAAAAATTTCCCAGTAACTCGCTATGTTGTCAATACTGGAAACTTTATTAAAAACTATTTTTTCTTCTTAAGCCTATATGTTTTACCTGATTTACACTTCAGGTCTTCCACAGGTATGTATTGCTGAATATATTTTTCCTTAAAACTTCCGATGTATACTGTCAACTAGAATGCCTAGATGCAGTATTGGTCTGCAGTAATACTGAGAATTTATATCATACACCATAAAACCAAAATAGTAGAGAGAGAGAGAGAGAGGTGTGAGATATTTTACACGCTCCTCGCTTCGGTAACAGGATCTTGGCAGGAGAAAAACTGTTCTTCCTCGGCCCACAACATAAATGGATCGTTTTTATCAAGTTTAATGTTTAGCAAACAAGTGATTCACATTCCTGCATAATCAGGTGCTTACCTTCCACACCCCTTTGAACCTAAATAATATTATGTAAGCATAGGCACGTTAGAATATACGGCCTAGCGACTCTTGGAGACGTTGTTAAGAATGCTTCAAGACGTAATTCAGCCCTCAGAAACATTTTTGCTACACATATTTGTTTAAAATATGTAGTTTATGATTTAAAACTCCGATGTGAATACACAGTTCCAATATTCTGTACCACACCAGTCGGCTCCCAGCAAACTATGATGCTCAATAAAAGAAACTTTTATCAATACGTATTTAAGTGTTTTATTGTCAGATATGTACATATATCCCAATTCATATTTCTGTAGGAACTGTTACGTACTTACCATACCTTCAGCGTATGGGACTGTACTGCTCATTCCCTCGGTTCAGTTCCGGCTATACAGTTTCCCTGAATCCTTAATAATTCTCACCTCGCTCACACTCAAGCATCACATCTAATCCTTCAATACAGTTTTCTCTACTCTCTCTTATCTAAAGTTCACAGTTGTCAGCTGGATTCACAAGATACACCGAGTCCTTTGACCCTGCCTGAGGCCACAGCAATTCATCCTTACTTTGACCTAAGATTTATATATTCCTATGTTACCATGTTTTGCTTCATCACTAAACTCCCAGAGTGCATCAGCTGTCAATAACGCCATATCTGTAGCCCATGTAATATACTGACATAAGTGTAACAACCATATGACAGCTGGTAGAAGCCGTCAATTGGTAACAGGACCTTGTACACACAACTTCTCAGTGTGACAGTCAGTTGGTGGGACATCGGCTTGGTAGACGTATACAACTATAAATATTACACTGTTACCAGAGCAAAGGAAGTCAATTATGGCATATCCTCTACGCACCACGTCTTACACACAAGACAACAACTCCTCCACCCTCCGAGTGATATCATAAGCAACTTTTCTTCTTCTAATTTCTACGCTCCGAATTATCTGTATAATATTACACCAAACATTACAGTGGAACATGACACCTTACTGTCTTCAACTTCTTCCTCACTGAAGTGTTAATAAACAATATTTATCAACTATACAAAATAGTTGGTGTCCCTAAATACATATTAGGGAAGAGTATAAACGTATTATATATACATATATATATAATATTAATATATATATCATGAGAATGAATAAAATTTTCTATATATCATATTATTATATATAATCATACTATAAATGCAATATATTATAACTATTATATCTATAATATATATATCCATGGAAGTGAATAAGAATTTCCTCCGTAACCACGTTGTTAAAGCAACGTAAAATCTGGTTAAATGGTAGAACCTTTTCCTGTAAAATTCAAAGATAATAAGAAGAAAATTGTAAGTGAAAGTCTGAATGTGCGTGGATGTGTGCAAATAAGAAAGAGATGTTTGTGGATGTTATGAATGAGAAGAAGCTGGATTCCTGGCTTTAAGTGAAACAAAGCTGAAGGAGATGGGCGAGTTTCAATGGAGAGGAATAAATGGGATTAGGTCAGGGGTTTCAAATAGAGTTAGAGCTAAAGAAGGAGTAGCAATAATGTTGAAGGATAAGTTATGGCAGGAAAAGAGGGACTATAAATGTATTAATTCAAGGTTGGATGTGAAAAGTGGGTTATAGTAAGCGTGTATGCACCTGGAGAAGAGAGAAGTGTAGAGGAGAGAGAGAGATTTTGGGAAATGTTGAGTGAATGTGAGGGGAGTTTTGAATCAAGTGTGAGAGTAATAGTGGATGGGGATTTCAATGCTAAAGTGGGTAAAAATGTTATAGAGGGAGTAGTAGGTAAACTTGGGGTGCCAGGGGTAAATGAAAATGGGGAGCCTTTAATTGAGCTATGTGTAGAAAGAGATTTGGTAATAAGTAGTACATATTTTATGAAAAAGAGGATAAATAAATATACAGGGTATGATGTAGCACGTAATGAAAGTAGTTTGTTAGATTATGTATTGGTGGATAAAAGTTGATGGGTAGGCTCCAGGATGTACATGTTTATAGAGGGGCAACTGATATGTCGGATCAATATTTAGTTGTAGCTACAGTTAGAGTAAGAGGTAGCTGGGAAAAGAGGAAGGTGGCAACAACAAGTAAGAGGAAGGTGAAAGTGTATAAACTAAGGGAGGAGGAAGTTCGGGTGAGATATAAGCGATTATTGGCAGAAAGGTGGGCTAGTGCAAAGATGAGTAGTGGGGGGGGGGGGGGTTGAAGAGGGCTGGAATAGTTTTAAAAATGCAGTATTAGAATGTGGGACAGAAGTTTGTGGTTATAGGAGGGTGGGGGCAGGAGTAAAGAGGAGTGATTGGTGGAATGATGAAGTAAAAGGTGTGATAAAAGACAAAAAGGTAGCTTATGAGAGGTTTTCACAAAGCAGAAGTGTTATAAGAAGAGCAGAGTATATGGAGAGTAAAAGAAAGGTGAAGAGAGTGGTGAGAGAGTGCAAAAGGAGAGCAGATGATAGAGTGGGAGAGGCAATGACAAAAAAAATATAATGAAAATAAGAAAAAATTTTGGAGTTAATTAAGTTAAGAAAGCCTAGGGAAAGTATGGATTTGTCAGTTAAAAACAGAGTAGGGGAGTTAGTAGATGGGGAGATGGAGGTATTAGGTAGATGGCGAGAATATTTTGAGGAACTTTTAAATGTCAAGGAAGAAAGGGAGGCTGTAATTTCATGCACTGGTCAGGGAGGAATACGATCTTTTAGGAGTGAAGAAGAGCAGATTGTAAGTGTGGGGAGGTACGTGAGGTATTACGTAGAATGAAAGGGGGTAAAGCAGCTGGAACTGATGGGATCATGAAAGAAATGTTAAAAGCAGGGGGGATATAGTGTTGGAGTGGTTGGTACTTTTGTTTAATAAATGTATGAAAGAGGGGAAGGTACCTAGGGATTGGTGGAGTGCATGTATAGCCCCTTTATAAAAAGGGAATGGAGACAGAAGAGACTGTAAAAGTTATAGAGGAATAAGTTAACTGAGTATACCAGGAAAAGTGTACGGTAGGGTTATAACTGAAAGAATTAGAGGTAAGACAGAATGTAGGATTGCGGATGAGCAAGGAGGTTTCAGAGTGGGTAGGGATGTGTAGATCAAGTGTTTACATTGAAGCATATATGTGAACAGTATTTAGATAAAGGAAGGGAAGTTTTTATTGCATTTATGTATATAGAAAAGGCATATGATAGAGTGGATAGAGGAGCAATGTGGCAGATGTTGCAAGTATGTAGAATAGGTGGTAAGTTACTAAATGCTGTAAAGAGTTTTTATGAGGATAGTGAGGCTCAGGTTAGGGTGTGTAGAAGAGAGGGAGACTACTTCCCGGTAAAAGTAGGTCTTAGACAGGCATGTGTAATGTCACCATGGTTGGTTAATATATTTATAGATGGGGTTGTAAAAGAAGTAAATGCTAGGGTGTTCGGGAGAGAGGTGGGATTAAATTATGGGGAATCAAATTCAAAATGGGAATTGACAGAGTTACTTTTTGCTGATGATACTGTGCTTATGGGAGATTCTAAAGAAAAATTGCAAAGGTTAGTGGATGAGTTTGAGAATGTGTGTAAAGGTAGAAAGTTGAAAGTGAACATAGAAAAGAGTAAGGTGATGAGGGTATCAAATGATTTAGATAAAGAAAAATTGGATATCAAATTGGGGAGGAGGAGTAAGGAAGAAGTGAATGTTTTCAGATACTTTGGAGTTGACGTGTCGGCGGATGGATTTATGAAGGATGAGGTTAATCATAGAATTGATGAGGGAAAAAAGGTGAGTGGTGCGTTGAGGTATATTTGGAGTCAAAAAACGTTATCTATGGAGGCAAAGAAGGGAATGTATGAAAGTATAGTAGTACCAACACTCTTATATGGGTGTGAAGCTTGGGTGGTAAATGCAGCAGCGAGGAGACGGTTGAAGGCAGTGGAGATGTCCTGTCTAAGGGCAATGTGTGGTGTAAATATTATGCAGAAAATTCGGAGTGTGGAAATTAGGAAAATGTGAGGAGTTAATAAAAGAATTACTCAGAGGGCAGAAGAGGGGTTGAGGTGGTTTGGTCATTTAGAGAGAATGGATCAAAGTAGAATGATATGGAAAGCATATAAATCTATAGGGGAAGGAAGGCGAGGTAGGGGTCGTCCTCGAAAGAGTTGGAGAGAGGGGGTAAAGGAGGTTTTGTGGGCGAGGGGCTTGGACTTCCAGCAAGCGTGCGAGAGCGTGTTAGATAGGAGTGAATGGAAACAAATGGTACTTGGGATCTGACGATCTGTTGGAGTGTGAGCAGGGTAATATTTAGTGAAGGGATTCAGGGAACCCAGTTATTTTCATATAGTCGGACTTGAGTCCTGGAAATGGGAAGTACAATGCCTGCACTTTAAAGGAGGGGTTTGGGATATTGGCAGTATTGAGGGATATGTTGTGTATCTTTATAAGTATATGCTTCTAAACTGTTGTATTCTGAGCACCTCTGCAAAAACAGTGATAATGTGTGAGTGTGGTGAAAGTGTTGAATGATGATGAAAATATTTTTTTTTGTGTGTATTTTCTTTCTTTTTTGGGTCACCCTGCCTCGGTGGGAGACGGCCGACTTTGTTAATAATATATTATATATATATATATATATATATATATTATATATATATATATATATATATTATATTATAT
This sequence comes from Cherax quadricarinatus, assembly GCF_026875155.1. Lineage (NCBI taxonomy): Eukaryota > Metazoa > Arthropoda > Malacostraca > Decapoda > Parastacidae > Cherax > Cherax quadricarinatus. The sequence continues at coordinate 17,250,978 of NC_069477.1, read as the reverse complement.
ATATATATATATATTATATATTATTCTTTTCTTTCAACACACCGGCCATATCCCACCAAGGCAGGGTGGCCCAAAAAGAAAAACGAAAGTTTCTCTTTTAAATTTAGTAATTTATACGGGAGAAGGGGTTACTAGCCCCTTGCTCCCGGCATTTTAGTCGCCTCTTACAACACGCATGGCTTTCGGAGGAAGAATTCTGTTCCACTTCCCCATGGAGATAAGAGGAAATAAACAAGAACAAGAACTAGAAAGAAAATAGAAGAATACCCAGAGGGGTGTGTATATATATGCTTGTATATGTATGTGTAGTGTGACCTAAGTGCAAGTAGAAGTAGCAAGACGTACCTGAAATCTTGCATGTTTATGAGACAGACAAAAGACACCAGCAATCCTACCATCATATAAAACAATTATAGGTTTTCGTTGTACACTCACTTGGCAGGACGGTAGTACCTCCCTGGGCGGTTGCTGTTCACCAACCTACTACCTAGGATATATATATATATATATATATTAATATATATATATATATATATATATATATATATATATATATATATATATAATTTATAAATAAATATATATATTATAAACTTATTATTATATATATGGCGTTCCTTACAAAACTTGCTGAAGAAGCCGAACCCCCTTAAAAAATTTAACTTTTCCTAGTTTTTTTTTTTTGTACAGATGATAGATATTCTTTTTATTGACAATGATGTGAAAACAATATTTTTGAACTAAACCTAACTTAGAAAACTCACCAATATTCTGCTCTATACATCACTAAAAACATCGACCGTTTCCCACCCAGGCAGGGTGACCCAAAAAGACAGAAAAACCCGAGAAGAAAGAGAAAACCTTCATCATTCAACACTTTCACCATCACTCATACATAATCACTCTCATTGCAGAAGGGCTCAGTTACGACAGTTTAGATGTCCCTCCAAACTGCTAATATCCCAACCCCCTCCTATGAAGTGCAGGCATTGTACATCCCATATCCAAGAGTCAAGTCAGGCTAACCAGTTTCCCTGACTCCCTTAACAAAATATTACCCTGCTCAAACAGCTCGTCAGGTCCCAAAATCCATTCGCCTCAATTCACTCCTATCTAACACGCTCATACACGCTTGCTGGAATTACAAGCCCCTTTCCCACAAAACCTCCTTTACCCCCTCCCTCCAACCTTTATGAGGACGACCCCTACCCCGCCTTCCTCTACAGATTTATACGCTCTCCGAGTCATTCTACTTTGTTCCATTCTCTCTAAATGACCAAACCGCCTCAACATCCCTTTTTCAGTCCTAATTTTACTAACTCCACACCTCCTCCTAATTTCTACACTACGAATTCTCTGCATGATATTTACACTTTGCTCTTAGACATGACATCTCCACTGCATCCAGCCGCCTCCTCGCTGCAGCATTTATAACCCAAGCTTCACACCCATTAGTGTTGATACCACTATACTCTTGTACAATCCCTTCTTTGCTTACATGGATAACGTTGTCTCCACAGATATCTCAACGCACTAACTCACCATTTTTCTTCATTAATTCTGTGGTTAACATCTTTCATATACACATCTGCTGACAATCCACTCCCAAATATCTGAAAACATTTAACTTCTTCCATAATTTTCTTTATCTAAATCCTTTGATACCTTCATTACTTTACTCTTACCTATGTTAACTTTCAACTTTCTACCTTTACACACCCTCTCAAACTTGTCCACCAACCTTTGCAACTTTTCTTTACAATCTCTGAAAAGCACAGTATCATAAGCAAAAAGTAACTGTGCCAACTCTCATTTTGTATTTGATTCCCCATAATTCAATCCCAACCCTTCTCACCAACACTCAAGCATTTACTTCATTTAAAACCCCATCTATAAATATATTAAACAACCATTATGACACTACACATCTCTAAGACCTACTTTTACCGAGAAGTAATCTTCCTCTCTCCTACACACCCTAACCTGGTCCACACTGTTCTCATAAAAACTCTTTACCGCATTTAGTAACTTACTATTACTACTACCACTACTACCTCTTCCTGCCTATATATAGCAGTCCTGCTCCACTTCTGGTTAGTGTGACTTTGTAAATAGTACAAGTCGGACCGAAACGTCGTCGTAAGCTCCTCTCTTTTATGTGCGAATTATTTGTGTAACTTACTACCTATTCCAAGCACTTGAAAGATCTGGCATATTGTTCCCTATCCAGTCCATCAAATGCTCTATCATTTACCTTTATGTAAATACTGTTCACATATATGCTTCAATGTAAACACTTGATCAATACATCCCCTACCCATTCTAAAGCCCTCTTCCTCATTAGTAATCCTCCTCTCTGTCTTACCTCTAATTCTTTCAATAATAACCTTACCGTACACTTTTCCTGGTATACTCAGTAAACTTATTCCCCTATAATTTTTACAATCTCTTTTTGTCCCTCTTCCCTTCTTATAAAGGAACTATACATGCTCTCTGCCAGTCCCTAGGTACCTTCCCCTCTTTCATACATTTATTAAACAAAAATACCAACCACTCCAACACTATATCCCCCTGCTTTTAACATTTATGTCATGATCCCGTCAGTTCAAGCTGCTTTACCCCCTTTCATTCTACATAATGCCTCACGCACCTCCCCCACACTCACATCCTGTTCTTCTTCACTCCTAAAAGATGGTATACCTCCCTGGCCACTGCTTGAAATTACCGTCTCCCTTTCTTCATCGACATTTAAAATTTCCTCAAAATATTCGCGCCAGCTACCCATTACCTCCAGCTCCTCATCCACTAACTCCCCTACTCTGTTTTCAACTGACAAATCCATTCGTTTCCAAGGCTTTCCTAAACTGGTCAATAGCCAGAACTCATTTAAAATTAAGTCCTTCTAAAATTTTCTCTTATACATTTGAAGATATATTTTTTTCATTTATGCTTAAGTAAACTATAATAATATTATACCAAAAGAACCTTAGAAAACGTACCTAACCTAATTTTATTTAGCCTTGTCCAGCTAAATATATTTTTGATAAGTTTATCATAATTTAATAATAAACGAACACAATGAAATATTTTCTTTCATTAGGTTCATAATGATTTTTGCTAAATTATTGCATACACAAATTTTCGCTTGCCTTATTCAGCAAGAAGAACTTTGCGATTTAAGTCAAAATGGCAAGTTTTACCTATTCGGCACGATTTTATATATATTATATATATATATATATATATATATATATATATATATATATATATAAACATAAAGAAGTTGGATGTCCTGGCCCTAAGCGAAACAAAGCTGAAGAGGGTAGGGGAGTTTCGGTGGGGGGAAATAAATGGGATTAAATCTGGAGTATCTGAGAGAGTTAGAGTAAAGGAAGGGGTAGCAGTAAAGTTGAAGGATCAGCTATGGAAGGAGAAAAGAGAAATGAATGTGTAAATTCAAGAATTATGTGGATTAAAGTAAAGGTTGGATGCGAAAGTGGGTCTTTAAAAAGCGTGTATGCACCTGGAGAAGAGAGGAATGTAGAGGGATAGAAAAGATTTTGGGGAGATTTTTAAGTAAATTTAAGGAGCCTTTAAACCAAAGAAAGAGAGAAAATTTGGGGGGGTAGGGGACCGGGTTTGCTGAAGTAGGAGAAACTTTTGGGAAGGGGTTGTGGTGGTTTAATTTTGGGGGGGCCGGGTTTTGTAAATAAAAAATGGGAGCCCTTTGATTAAAACTTTGTTTAAAAAAGGGGTTAAGTTATGGTAATACATATTTTAAAGGAAAAAGAAGTTTAAAAAAAGGGTATACAAAATTTTGATTTAGGGGGGAAAGGGAAGTAGTTTGTTGGTTTATGTTTTGGGTTTAGATAAAAGACTGTTGGTAGGACTTCGTTTGACATGTTTTATAGAGGGGCCACAGTTATATCAGATCACTTTCTGTTGTACCCTTCCCAATTGAGAAGAAAAAGGGTTTAGATGGGATAAAAGGGGAGAATAGAAGAATCAGGGAAGGAGAGGTAAAGGGTTTTTAAAACAAAAAGAGGGGTATTTTAGGGTAAGATATAAACAGCTATTGGAGAATAGTTGGGCTAATGAGAGCATAGGAATGGGGTCGAAGAGGAAATGCTTTAATTTTAAAAATGGGGTGTTGGGGTTCGGCAGAAGTTTGGGTTACGGGAAGGTGGGTGCGGGGGGGAAGGGAGGGGGAATTGGTGGAATGATGATGCAAAGAGTATTTAAGGGGGAAAAAGTTAGCATATGGAAGTTTTTCCCAAAAGTAAAAAGAAAAGCAAGGGGGTAAAAGAGTTTTATGGAGAAAAAGAGAGAGGGTTAAAAGAAAGTGGGGGAAGAAAGTAAAAAGAGAGAAAATTTGAGAGATTGGGTGAGATTTTAAATCAACAAAATTTTGTTAAAAATAAGAAAAAGTTTTGGAAGTAGATTAACAAGTTAAGGAAGCCTAAAGAAAAAAATGGATTTGTCAGTTAAAAAAATAGGAGAGGGGGAGTTTTTAAAATTGGAGAGTTAGAGGTTTTTGGGGAAGGATGGGGGGGAATATTTTCAGGAATTTTTTAAAATTTTGATGAAGATAGGGAAGCTGTGATTTTCGTGTATAGGGCAAGGGGGGAATAACATCTTGTAGGAGTGAGGAAGAGCCAGTTGGGGAGGGGGAAAATTTTCGTGAGGCAGTAGGAAAAATGAAAGGGGGGTTGGGCCCGGGCCGGGTTTGGGTGGGATAAAGATAAAAATTTTTAAAAAAGCAGGGGGGATATAGTTTTGCTGGGGTTTGGGTTTAAATTTAAATTTAAATAAATGTATTTTAAAAGGGTTTGGGGGTTTCCCAAAAGGGTTTGGGCAGAGAGTATGTTTTTTCATTTTTTTAAAAGGGGAAAAGGGGGGAAAAAGAGATTTGCAAAATTATAGGGGGAAAGTTTGTTGAGTATACCTGGTAAAGTGTAGGGTAGAGTTTTATTGAAAAAAATTAAGAGAAAACGGGAATAGGATAGGGAATTGAACAAGGGGGTTTTTTGGGAAAAAGGTAGGGAGGGGGTGTGGGGCCCAGGTGTTTACAGGAAAAAACACAAAATTTAAACGTATTTAGTTTAAAGGTAAAGAGGTCTTTGTGGCATTTATGTTTTTTGGAAAAGGGCAAATTTGACAGGGTGGAAAGGGGGGAAAAGTGGCAGATGTTTTAGGTTGTAGGGGTGTAGGGGTGGGTTTCCCTGAAAAAGTGAAGAGTCTTTACGAGGATAGTGGGCTCAGGGTTAAGGAGTAAGTGGAAAGGGGGGGAAAATTTTTTCCCGTTTAAAAGTTGGCTTGACAAGGATTTGTGATGTCACCGTGGTTGTTTTTTATATTTAAAAGATGGGTTTTTTAAGAGAAGTAAATTTCGGGGTCTTTGGGAAGAGGCGTTGGAAATTAAAAGATAAAGAATCACACTAAAGTGGGGGTCCTCACAGTTGGTCTTTGCTTTATGACACTGTCTTGGGAGATTCTGAAGAGAAGTTTTCGAGATTGGTGGAATGATTTTTTGGGTTTTGGGGATGGGAAAAAAAGAAAAATTTAAAAGTGAATACAGGAAAGAGTAAAGGGGGTGAGGATTAAAAAAAAGATTAGGTTTTATGAAAAATTGGATATCAGGTTGGAGGGAGAGGTATGGAGGGGTTTAACGTATTCAAATATTTGGGATTTGGCGTTCAGCGGATGGGTCTATGAAAGATGAGGTTTAATCATTTTTAATTTTATGAGGGAAAAAGAAATGAGTGGGTTGGGCCCTTTGGAGTCTGTGGAGGCAAAGAACTTTATCCTTTGGGGGCAAAGGGGGAATGTATGAGAGTTAGTTTTTCCCAAAGTTTATATGGGGTGTTGAAGCGGGGGGGTGATGAATGTTGCAGCGAGGAGAAGGGTGGAGGGAGTGGGAAAATGTATGTCTGGGGGGCAATGTGTGGTGTGAATATAATGCAGGAATTCGTAGTTTGGAAGGGTTGGAGGAGGTTTGGGGGGTTTCCAAAAAATGTTGTCCCGAGGGGGCTGGGAAGGGTTGTTGAGGTGGTTCGGACATGTAGAGAGAATGGAGCGAAAAAGAATGACTTCAAAAAGGGGGTATCAGGGCTGTAGTGGAAAGGGGGGGGGGGTAGGGGTTGGCCCAAGGGGAAAGGGTTTGGAGGAGGGGGGAAAGGAGGTTTTTGTCAAGTGCCCAGGGGGCCCTTTGGGCTTCCAGCAAACCCTGCTTGAGCGTTGTTTTTATAGGAGTGAAATTTGGGGACAAATGGTTTTTAATACTTGGGGTGCTGTTGGGTGTGAGCAAAATAACATTTTTGAAGGGATTTGGGGAAAACCCGGGAGGCCCGGCTTGAGTCCTGGAGATGGGAAGTTCAGTGCCTGCACTTGAAAGGGGGGGTTTTTTTAATTTTTTTTTTTTTTGGGGAGGGTTTAAAAAATTTTAGTGGAAGCACCCTTTGGCAAGACAGTGATGGGTGAAAAGATGGTGAAAATTTTTCTTTTTTTTGGGCCCCCTGGCCCCCTTGGGGGGGGAATTTGGCCAGTGTTATAATAATAATTTAAAATTTTTTAAAATATATACTATTTTATATATATATTTAAAATATTTTTATATTAAATATATTTCATTTATATTGTATGTATGTATGGGATTTTATTTCAAAAGATCAAGTTAAACAGGTGATTTTAAAATATGCAAAAAAACCACTGTTTTTCGAGTAGTGAAATTTTCCCCGCCTTTTTTGTGGACTCAAAAAGGGGGAAAGGGAAATTTTATACTCTTTCACAGTTTGGGTTTCTTTGCCCTATATATATATTATATTTATATATATATATATATATATATTATATAAATATATATATATATATAATTATATATATATAAATATATTATGAGGGAATTGCTTGTGAATTTGCCTGTACGTTGTATTCTTAGCTGAACGAGTGTTTTCACTTGCCCTTGATACATGTTTTGCTTAAAATACATACAGCTTTATGAATTATGTGTTCGTATATGACGAATATCCATTAGCTATACGCATTTTTCAGGCTTAAAATACTCAGTTGTACAAAATATTTCATTTGCTGTAATTATATTTACTGTTAAAAATTACAAATAGCTTTTTAAAGTATCTTCTGTCTTTTACCAAGCTAGTTCCTTCTCCAGGTAACGCCTAGTCATCTCTACCAAGCTAGTTCCTTCTCCAGGTAACGCCTAGTCATCTCTACCAAGCTAGTTCCTTTTCCAGGTAACGCCCAGTCATCTCTACCAAGTTAGTTCCTTCTCCAGGTGACGCCTAGTCATCTCTACCAAGCTAGTTCCTTCTCCAGGTAACGCCTAGTCATCTCTACCAAGCTAGTTCCTTCTCCAGGTAACGCCTAGTCATCTCTACCAAGCTAGTTCCTTCTCCAGGTAACGCCTAGTCACCTCTACCAAGCTAGTTCCTTCTCCAGGTAACGCCTAGTCATCTCTACCAAGCTAGTTCCTTCCCCAGGTAAGCCCTAGTCATCTCTACCAAGCTAGTTCCTTCTCTAGGTAACGCCTAGTCATCTCTACCAAGCTAGTTCCTTCTCCTGGTGACGCCTAGTCATCTCTACCAAGCTAGTTCCTTCTCCAGGTAACGCCTAGTCATCTCCCTGGCAGCCTTGTAATTTTCCCTCACCTCCATCTAGTGCTGTTTCCTCAGCAACAATAGGATAGTGCAGGTTTTTACCTTCTACCTTCTGTCACCGCCTGGCTGACACAGTGTGTGTAAAGCCTGAAGTTGCTTCTACACGCGATTGATCAAGTGAAAACTTAAGTTTCATTGGAGATTTCTCGCCTACATTTAAAAGGCCTAGTTCTTGTCGGGACAACAGATGGCGCTGTCGTCGTCAATGGAATGGGAGTAAACAAATGTTAGATTGTCTCTCTAACACCCCTAATAATGTCCTGGAGAAGAAAGCCTCTCATCTTATCAATGTATTCTAGACATTATTATGCTCAGTGATTCTATTTCGATCGTGATTCAGAGAACCGACAAGTGCAACACTTGGGTATCTTTGCTTTGGAAATGTCTCGCCTCACAGTGGCTTCCTTAGTCCAACACAGAGAAGAATAGTTGAAGATGAGAAGGAGTTTGAGGTAAAAGTCCATCAACCTCAACATGCTGTGTTCTTATGAAGATTGACTAATTGCGTCAACTCAAGGCTAAGTAAGTGATGCTATGTTTATCGTGTTTTGTATATACCTTAAATAACAAAAAAAAAGGCACAATACCGTGACTGGAACAATACACAAATAGCCAGCACATAGAAGAGAGAAGCTTACGACGACATTTCGGTCCGACTTGGACCATTTACAAAGTCACACAAACGAAAAGGAGAGAAGGAGAGAGTATATATATAGGCCAGCAGACAGGGACGGGACAAGAGAGGTAGTAGTGGAGGCAATAGTAGTGGAGTCAGTCAAATATTAAGAAAGAAGAACTGCAAGGGAGCTATTGGCCCTCAGAGGGTAAGAGCAGGAACACAGAGGAGCGAAAAATAATAAAGGACAAATACCCAAGGTAGAAGAAAGAAAACCCAAAGGAGAAAGAGGACAGAGGAAAGAGGAAGAAGGAGAAGAGGAAACAAGAATCAGGTTAAGTCACGGGCGTTCTGAAGTTTGGAGCATTTTACAATGTAATGGGAAAGGAAGGCATCTATAGAGACAAAGCCAGAACTAAGATTCATACAAGGAAAGTTGTGTATAAGGGAGGATTCAACCAGACGGCGGCTGTTTAAGTTGGAAGTTGGGTAGTCAGTTCTAGGAGAAGACCAGTCAACAGGATGACTGTGATCTCTGACATGACAGAAAATAGCACTATCGGTGTCGGAAAGCCTAACACTACTTTTGTGCTCCCTAAGTCCGTCAGAAAGAGATCGACCAGTTTCTCCAAAGTACTAAAGAGGACAGGATAAACAAGAAATAGAGTAAACACCAGGAGCATCTATAGAGGGAGGAGAGGTATGAACTTGATTGGTGGAAAGAGTGTTAGTCTGGTATGTGAGGGTTATTTGTGTATTGTATATACTTTAATTCATTTTTATATATGAAGTGTATTCTGAGTGATAGTGTACTCTTTATGGCTTTATTTACTTAGTAAGCACTGAAAACTGCAACACAGCTAGTTAGGGATATTTTATTAAGCATTAATTTAATAAGCCATTCACTGTTGTTGCACAGTTCAGGAGTAACGCTTATTTTTTCCCTTTGTGAGTTTTACTACAGCAATGCTCAGGCATTTCAGTTAACCTGTGATATATTTTTGTAATGTGTGCTCTTCTCTCAGCTTATTGGTAATTATAAGTGTTTTTATTACTCAGTTTGCTCTAATAACCTGGTTATTCAAGTGCAGAAGCTAGTGTTCTGTTTTTTTAATTAAAAGTTTTTTATTTTATTTTAACGTACAAAAGATAGTTCATATTGCATACTTACAATCGCTATTGTTGTTAATTAACCCTTATATTATTACCTGTATTCTATTGTCTTTTCTGTACAGTACAAATTAGACTTATTTTGCAGACCTTGATGTATGTGTGTACAATCTAATGCATATGAATTACCGCTTCCTCTGTGTACCTGTGTGTGTGTGTGTGTGTACTCACCTATTTGTACTCACCTATTTGTGGTTCCAGGGGTCGAGTCTTAGCTCCTGGCCCCGCCTCATCACCGGTTGCTACTGGGCCCTCTCTCTCCCCGCTCCACGAGCTTTATCAAACCTCGTCTTAAAACTGTGTATGGTTCCTGCCTCCACTACGTCATTTTCTAGGCTATTCCACTGCCTTACAACTCTATGACTGAAGAAATACTTCCTACTATCTCTCTGACTCATTTGTGTCTTCAACTTCCAATTGTGGCCTCTTGTTTCTGTGTCCCCTCCCTGGAACATCCTGTCTTTGTCCACCTTGTCTATTCCACGCAGTATTTTATATGTCGTTATCATGTCTCCCCTGACCTCCTGTCCTCCAGTGTCGTCAGGCCGATTTCCCTTAATCTTTCTTCATAGGACATTCCCCTTAGCGGTGGAACTAACCTTGTCGCAAACCTTTGTACTTTCTCTAGTTTCTTGACGTGCTTTATCAAGTGCGGGTTCCAAACAGGTGCTGCATACTCCAGTATGGGCCTGACATACACGGTGTACAGTGTCTTGAATGATTCCTTACTAAGGTATCGGAATGCTGTTCTCAGGTTTGCCAGGCGCCCATATGCTGCAGCAGTTATCTGATTGATGTGTGCTTCCGGAGACATGCTCGGTGTTGTACTCACCCCAAGATCTTTCTCCTTGAGTGAGGTTTGCAGTCTTTGGCCACCTAGCCTATACTCTGTCTGTGGTCTTCTGTGCCCTTCCCCTATTCTCATGACTTTGCATTTGGCAGGATTAAATTCGAGAAGCCATTTGCTGGACCAGGTGTCCAGTCTGTCCAGGTCTCTTTGAAGTCCTGCCTGGTCCTCATCAGATTTAATTCTCCTCATTAACTTCACATCATCTGCAAACAGGGACACTTCTGAGTCTAACCCTTCCGTCATGTCGTTCACATATACCAAAAATAGCACTGGTCCTAGGACCGACCCCTGTGGGACCCCGCTCGTCACAGGTGCCCACTGTGATACATCATTACGTACCATGACTCGTTGTTGCCTCCCTGTCAGGTATTCTCTGATCCATTGCAGTGCCCTTCCTGTTATATGCACCTGATGCTCTAGCTTCTGCACTAATCTCTTGTGAGGAACTGTGTCAAAGGCCTTCTTGCAGTCCAAGAAGATGCAATCAACCCACCCCTCTCTCTCGTGTCTTACCTCTGGTATTTTATCATAAAACTCCAGAAGGTTTGTGACGCAGGATTTGCCTTCCGTGAATCCGTGCTGGTTGGCATTTATACTCTTGTTCCGTTCCAGGTGCTCCACCACTCTCCTCCTGATAATCTTCTCCATAATTTTGCATACTATACACGTCAATGACACAGGTCTATAGTTTAGTGCCTCTTTTCTATCTCCTTTTTTAAAAATGGGAACTGCATTTGCCGTCTTCCATACCTCAGGCAGTTGCCCAGTTTCCAGGGACGTGTTGAAGATTGTGGTAAGTGGCACGCACAACATATCTGCTCCCTCTCTAAGGACCCACGGGGAGATGTTGTCCGGTCCCATTGTCTTTGAGGTATCGATGTCCCTTAGCAGTTTCTTCACCTCCTCCTCATCTGTATGTATGTCGTCCAACACTTGTTGGTGTATTCCTTGCTGGTGTCCCCATCTGGTCTGTCCCCCCAGAGTCCTTCCTGTCTCTACTGTAAATACTTCCTTAAATCTCGTGTTGAGCTCCTCACATACCTCTTGATCGTTTCTTTTGAGTTCTCCACCTTTTTTCCTCAGCCTTATCACCTGGTCCTTGACTGTTGTCTTCCTCCTAATGTGGCTGTACAGCAGTTTCGGGTCAGATTTGATTTTCGATGCTATGTCGTTTTCATACTGTCGCTGGGCCTCCCTCCTTATCTGTGCATACTCGTTTCTGGCTCTTCTACTAATCTCCTTGTTTTCCTGGGTCCTATGCCTCCTGTACCTTTTCCATTCTCTGTTGCACTTAGTTTTTGCCTCCCTACACCTTCGGGTAAACCAAGGACTCGTTTTGGTCTTCCTATTATTTCTGTTTCCCTTGGGAACAAAACTTTCCTCTGCCTCCTTGCACTTTGTTGCCACATATTCCATCATCTCGTTTACTGATTTTCCTACCATTTCTCTGTCCCACTGAACCTCCTGCAGGAAGTTTCTCATACCTGTGTAGTCCCTCCTTTTATAGTTTGGCCTGTCCCCTTCAGTTCCTGTTACCTTCTCCACTTGTAACTCTACTATATAGTCAAAACTCAGAACCACGTGATCGCTAGCTCCAAGGGGCCTCTTGTAAGTGATGTCCTCAATGTCTGAACTGCTCAGGGTGAACACAAGATCCAGTCTTGCTGGCTCGTCCTCCCCTCTCTCTCTGGTTGTGTCCCTGACATGTTGATGCATGAGGTTTTCAAGTACCACATCCATCATCTTGGCTCTCCATGTTTCGGGACCCCCATGTGGCTCCAGGTTTTCCCAGTCGATCTCCCTGTGGTTGAAATCGCTCTGCTCGAGTGAGCTCTTCTTGCCACCTCAGCCAATGTGTCCACCATCACCCTGTTGTTTTCTTCGTACTCCTCTCTTGGCCTCCTGCAGTTCTGTGGTGGGTTATACATCACTCCAATGACTACTTTATGTTCTCCGGACTGAATTGTACCTACAATGTAGTCTCTTTCTCCAATCATGTCCATGCCTTCCATTTCCTCAAATCCCCATCGGTGTTTCATGAGCAGTGCAACCCCTCCTCCCCCTCTACTCCTTCTATCTTTCCTCAGGATCTGATATCCTGTTGGGAAGACTGTGTCTGTTATTGTCTCAGCGAGTTTTGTTTCTGTGACTGCTATGATGTCTGGGGATTTTTCACTGATTCTTTCGTTCCACTCCTCATGTTTATTCGTTATTCCATCCGCGTTTGTGTACCAAACCTTCAGTTTCTTTTCTATCATTGTGGTCATGCAAGAATATTGGGGTTGGGGGAGCGAGAGCCTTGGTGGGGGCCTATATGGGGCTGTGGTGTAGGTGGGGTTTGTGTTGATGGGGGTGGGGTCAGAATGCCCATAAGGGACAGCTGTTGGGGTGAGGTTTTGTGATATGGGGGTTGGTGGCAGAGGGAAACAGTGAGTGGGTTGTAGTATAGGTTGCTCAGTTGCGTTGGGAATGTCGCGGTTGGAGTCTTTTGGTGGGAGATTCTGTGGGGTGTGTTTGCCCTTTCTCTTGTGTCTGGGTCCTGCTCATTTTTGCTTCTCGTTCCTCCTTGCGTCTCTGTACCCTCTCTTTCAGTGTAGTCCTTTCTTCTTGTGTTCTGTCGCGGTCGAGGTATACTCTCTGGTACCCCTCTGTGTGTGTGTGTGTGTGTGTGTGTGTGTGTGTGTGTGTACTCACCTAATTGTACTCACCTAATTGTGGTTGCAGGGGTCGAGACTCAGCTCCTGGCCCCGCCTCTTCACTGATCGCTACTGGATCCTCTCTCTCTCTGCTTCCTGAGCTTTGTCATACCTCTTCTTAAAACTATGTATGGTTCCTGCCTCCACTACTTCACTTGCTAGGCTATTCCACTTGCTGACAACTCTATGACTGAAGAAATACTTCCTAACGTCCCTGTGACTCGTCTGAGTCTTCAGCTTCCAGTTGTGACCCCTTGTCCCTGTGTCCCCTCTCTGGAACATCCTATCTCTGTCCACCTTGTCTATTCCCCGCAGTATCTTGTATGTCGTTATCATGTCTCCCCTGACCCTTCTGTCCTCCAGTGTCGTCAGTCCGATTTCCCTTAACCTTTCCTCGTACGACATTCCTTGAGCTCTGGGACTAGCCTTGTTGCAAACCTTTGTACTTTCTCTAACTTCTTGACGTGCTTGACCAGGTGTGGGTTCCAGACTGGTGCTGCATACTCCAGTATGGGCCTAACATACACAGTGTACAGTGTCTTGAACGATTCCTTATTGAGGTATCGGAACGCTATTCTCAGGTTTGCCAGGCGCCCGTATGCTGCAGCGGTTATTTGGTTGATGTGTGCCTCCGGTGATGTACTCGGTGTTATGGTCACCCCAAGGTCTTTCTCCCTGAGTGAGGTCTGTAGTCTTTGTCCACCTAGCCTATATTCTGTCTGCGGTCTTCTTTGCCCCTCCCCAATCTTCATGACTTTGCATTTGGCTGGATTGAATTCGAGGAGCCAGTTACTGGACCACATGTCCAGCCTCTCCAGGTCTCTTTGCAGTCCTGCCTCATCCTCGTCCGATTTAATTCTTCTCATCAACTTCACGTCATCTGCGAACAGGGACACTTCAGAGTCTATTCCTTCCATCATGTCGTTCACATATATCAAAAATAGCACTGGTCCTAGAACTGACCCCTGTGGGACCCGCTCGTAACAGGCGCCCACTGTGATACCTCTTCACGTACCATGACTCGTTGCTGCCTCCCTGTCAGGTATTCCCTTATCCATTGCAGTGCCCTTCCTTTTATGTGTGCCTGATCCTCCAGCTTCTGCACTAATCTCTTGTGGGGAACTGTGTCAAAGGCCTTCCTGCAGTCTAGGAAAACGCAATCTACCCAACCCTCTCTCTCGTGTCTTACTTCTGTTACCTTGTCATAAAACTCCAGGAGGTTTGTGATACAAGATTTGCCTTCCATGAACCCATGCTGGTTTTCATTTATAATCTTGTTCCTTTCCAGGTGTTCGACCACTCTCCTCCTGATAATCTTCTCCATGACTTTGCACACAATACATGTCAGAGACACAGGTCTGTAGTTTAGTGCCTCGTTTCTGTTTCCTTTCTTAAATATGGGGACTACATTAGCTGTCTTCCATTTCTCAGGTAGTTGCCCAGTTTCAAGGGATGTGTTGAAGATTGTGGTTAGAGGCACACACAGCATCTCTGCTCCTTCTCTAAGGACCCATGGGGAGATGTTGTCCGGTCCCATCGCCTTTGAGGTGTCAAGGTCACTTAAGAGCTTCTTCACCTCCTCCTCAGTTGTTCGTATGTCATCCAACACTTGTTGGTATATTCCCTCTTGATGTTCCCTTCTGTGCTGTCTTCCCACAGCCCTTCCTGTCTCTACTGTAAAAACTTCCTTAAATCTCCTGTTCAGCTCCTCACATACCTCCTGATCATTTCTTGTGAGTTCTCCCCCTTCTGTCCTTAATCTGATCACCTGGTTTTTTGGACTTTTGTTTTTCCTCCTGTTTGTGGCTTTTAACAAAAATTTTTGGGGTCAGTCTTGATTCTGATGCTATTTTCTTTTTCATACTGTCGCGGGGCCCTCCCCCTTACCTGTGCTACTCATTTTTCCGGGCTCGGGGGAATGATCCCCCTTATTTTCGTTGTTCTCTGCCTTCTTATTTTTTTCCCTTTCTTTTTTGCACTTTGTTTTCCCTCCTTACACCGTCGGGAAAAACCGGGGGCTTGTTCGGGGTTTTCCCCTTGTTACTTTTTGCCCTTGGGAATGAACCTTTCCCTGCCTCCTTGCTTTTTTGTTGCTACATTTTCCCCTCATTTCATTTACTGGCTTTCCGGGCCAGTTCTCTGTCCCCCCGGACCCCCCGCATGAATTTCTTCAACCCAAATGTATCCCCTCTTTTATAGTCAGGTTTTTCCCCATTCTACTCCTGTTATTCTCCCCACTTGCAGCTCTACTATGTATTAAAAAGCACAAAACCCACGGTCGCTGGGCTCCGGGGGGGACTCTCATATTTGATATCCTCATGTCGAGCTCCCCGGGTGAACACAAGGTCCAATCTTGCTGGTTCATCCCCCCCTCTCACTCGGGGTAGTGTCCTTAACATTTTTGGTGCAGGAGGTTTTCCAGCCCCACGCCCCAACATCCTGGCTCTCCCTGTTCGGGACCCCCTGTGGCTCCAGGTTTTCCCAGTCAATCCCCCTTTGTGGTTAAAAATCCCCCAAAACCCAAACAATTTTGCTCTGCGGGAGGTCTTTTTTTGCCCCCCTCAGCAAGGGGTGTCCACCATTGCTTGTTGTTTCCTTTTCCCATATTCCTCTTGGCCTCCTGCAGTTCTGTGGTGGATTTTTTAAAACACTGCATTCCCCACTTTGTGTTCCCCGACTGAAGGGGTACCTGCTAGTAGTCCTTTCTCCTGTCTCATCTATTCCTTCCCATTTTCTAAATTTTTCCATCTTTTTTTTTAAGGGGCAGGGGAAACCCCACCCCCCCCCCTACCCCTTCTATTCTTTCCTCTTTGATCTGGAAACCCTTGTGGGAAGATTGCATCTGTTATTGTCTCCATGATTTTTGTTTTCTGTAATTTGCTATGTTGTCTGGGGATTCTCATTGATTCTTTTTTGGCCTTCCTCAGGGTTTTTTTTCTTTAAAACCCATCTGCTTTTTGTGTCCCAAAACCCTTTAAACCCTTCCCGGGTTTAATCCTGTAACGTGGTGGGGGGGGTGGAAACAGGGGAAACGGTGTGTAAAGGGTTTGGGTTTGGGGAAATGTTCAGTTCCCTTTGGGGGGTGCCCGGGGCCCTGGGCCCTTCTGCGGTTTTTTGGGGGGGTGCGTTTGCCCTTTTCCATTTGATCCTGGGTTATTCTGCCCCTCCTTTTTCTTTTCCCCCCTTTTCCCCTTTTCTTTTTTGAACCCCCTCTTTTCATTGTTTTTTCCTTTTGGGCCCCTGTGTTCTGTCTGGGTTTCAAAGGTACACACCCCGGGAAAATCCTGTTGCCTCTCGGGCCGGCTTTCCCCTGCAGGTCATGGTTCGGGTTGATTCTGCCTTAAAAAATTACTTTGAAAAGGGCCGTTCCCTTTTTTTTGTGAACCACCCTTTTCCCTCCAAAAATTTTTGCCACCGGGGTCATTTTCCCCCTCGCCAAAATTTCCAAAAAACCTTTTTTAAAAATGTCTTCAATCGCTTTTTTCTCCTCCTGCTTTCTTTCATCATTTTTTTCCCCCCTTTTAGTTTTCGTCTAGCCCATAGAAAACAGGGAAATCTCTCCCTTTCCCCTCCCACTGTGATCCCATTGATCCTTGAGGGTTTTTATTTGTGTGTGTGTGTGTATGTTGTGTGTGTGTTTTTGTGTGGGTTTGTGTGTTTGGTGTGTGTTTGTGTGTGTGTCTTCTATTGTGTATCATATGTTTGTACCACCTTTTTTGTAGTTGGGGGGTCAAAGTGTTTTCAGTTTTTTTATTTGAGCCCAGAATATGTGTGTTGTTGTGTGGGTGTGGTGTGTGTGTGTGTCAGTTGTTGTGTGTGGTGTTGGGGTCATTTGTTTATGTTTATTGACGTATCTACAGGTATACATGTATTTTTATTTTTATTTATCTCTTTTGGTAATTTTGTGCTAAGATGTAATTTCCCTGCTCATTACCATCTTTTTATCGCGTGCCACTTTATTTCCCCCCATAGATTAAGTTCTTTGTAATTTCAGTGGGGCTTTTTCCTAAGGGGCAGCCTGAGTGGGAAGGCCCCAGTGGGAAGTGTTTTTAAATTTTTGAACCCCCTTGTTTCATTAAATGTATTTTTTAATTTGACTTTAAAAGGGTCGTACTACTTCCGGGGCTTTTTTTAAAAGGGCCCAACCTCAAGCAAAAATTTTCCCTTTAAATTTTTTTTCCCCTTCCCTTTTTAATCACTTGAAAAAAGAAAACCCCCCCTCAAGAAAAAAGCTCTTTTCGCTTAACAATTAGTAAAAAAATTTAATTACTAATTTTTTAAGCGAGAGAGCTTTTTTTGAGCAGTTGTTTTTACAAGTGTTTAAAGGGAAGGAAAAAATTCAATTTATTTGTATTTCATCGATCCTAAGAATTTATTTCCCGTGCTGAAATCTCCTTTTTCCCGCCAATTTCCCTATTTAAAAACGATAGGAAATTTTGTTGATTAGGCATAAAAATTTAAAACAATGGGCTTCTACACTGAAAACCCCTAAATTTGTTTTGCCATTCTATTGGCGTTTAAAAGTTAATTTAAGCCCCAAAGCTTAAATCCTAAATATTTACGATTCAAGTCATCCCTGAGGGGCCAAATGATTCACTTAAGGACTCTAAAAACCCTGCCATTTGGGGGAAGTCGGATATAGATATTCAAAAACCCGGGGTTTTTTTTTAGTATCTATGTTTTGGGTTTTAAAACGCGCAAACAAAAATTTTCCCCTTTCCCCTTTGGGTCAAGTTTTTGGGCTTTCGTTGTTTGTTTTTTATTATTTGCGGGTTTGGGGAAAGTTCTGAGCGGGTTTCTGGTGTTCAAAATTCACTATACACTTATCAATTCCCCCTAGCTGCATTTTTTAAATTCCCGTAGCTGTAGATCTTTATAGTATTTTATGATGGAAATTGTTTCATTTATGGTAGAATATTTATGTTCCCCTTTTTCCCTTTTTCTTTTGGGAATCTGTGAGCACTTTCTAAATAGAAACCCACCAAATCCCTTTTTTATTTTTTTTGTGCCATGGGTCGTGGGGGGGGGAAGATAAAGAAGGGGATTAGTTTCTCCCTACGACCCCGTGAGAAAAGGGAAATGGGGCAAGGTCTGGGGAAATTTGGTCCCAGAAGATTGGAGGTATTTGTCCCTCATCCCATGGCAGACATAGGTTTTAGACATTTTCCAAAAAACGGGCACCCATGACCACCCTGGATGGCCCCGGGCAGTCTTTCCCCGGGGCAGACATAGGTCTTAGACCCCTTCCAAGACAGGGCAGCCATGCCCATCTGGATGGGAAACCCCGGGGGGGGAAGAAAACCGGTGAATCAAGAAGTGGGCCGAATTTTTATACACTCGACCCATAAAAGATAAAAATTATATTTTGTTTTTCGGAGTTAAAAAGGGATTTTTCCTTCTTTGTTTAGTCCCCTTGATTGCTAAGATATGAGGAATAAGAGGGGGGACAAGCGTGGAAATTTAGGAAGTGAGCAAATGGGAAGTTTCACCAACTAAAACCCGAGTTGAAATCGTATATATTTTAAAAACCCAAAAACACGGGTTTTATAGTTTGCCAGGATGTATTTGAGTTGGCTCAATTGTCCCCCAAATTCGAACTTATTATCCCTCATTTAGAAATTTCCCCTATTTTTAGTTCCACGATTTTTTGGTTAAAAACCCAAAAATATTTTTATGTTTGGCTTTAAGGTCTCCATAAATGGGGGAAAGTTTTCACTTTTGATGTGATTGGTAAAGTAAAGGGCGAAACTGTTAGCTGGGACACCAAGATTGAAAAATATTTAGGGGAAAGGGTTTCCCTCTAATATTTTTAAAACCCATGATATCGTATGTTTAAGTCACTCTCCAGGGCGAGGAGAAAATCGGGAATTTCTTAAATAGATCACACAACAGTTTTGGCCTTAAGTTATTTACAGCATACCCAGGAAACTTCGTGGGTTGCACTAATATGATGAAAAGTTGGGCAACCGTTTCCTGGTGGATGCCAATTTTCCCTAAAAAAAAAACGTAATCTTTTCCATTGCAGAATTTATTCCAATTTCCCGCCCCATAAGATGGAAATTTTTTTTGCTTGGAAAACAGGGGGAAACAACACTTCGGGAGCAAATAATAGATTTGTCCCTTTCCCCTTATTTTTTAACCATTTTCTCTAGCCTTTTTCCCCGATTTTGCCGGGGACTTCCCCAGGCAACGTTTACAACTAAAAATTTTGGCTTCTTTTTCCCAACAAAGGGGTTTGAAAATCAGAAAGAGATTTTTTCATTTTTAAGATCACCTCTGTGACCCGAAGGACCATTTGACTACCTACTAAAAAAATTTATCACACCCTTTTTGAAATAGTAAATTATTTTTTTCCCAAAATTTTTTATGTCTTAAAAAGGGGCCTTTTGGGGGTTTTAATCCAATTTTTTTTCCAGAGAAAGGTACTCTTTGAGTGTGTCCTTTTTTTCCCATTTCCTCCGGCCTTTAACATGTCCCCAAGGTTCCCTTGGGGGTTTTTTTGGTCGGTGCCTTCTGGGAAATAAATGACTCGCCATTAGGTAGGTAATTCCTGTAAAAATTTACCTAATTTTTCAAGCTTCGGGGGGGTGAGAAGTTTTTTTTCGGAAAAGTGACAGGCTCGCCCAATCTTTTAATTCAAGTGTGGCCCCAAATTTTTGATTGGTGGTAGAAAAAAGGGGGCCCCAGGGTGTGTAGCAGGGGTGGCTGTTTCCCCCACAACTTGTGTAAACAGAAGGCAGTCGGGTTTTAAAAAAAGGGTTTAATATCAAATGACTAAAAATTTTTAAAGGATCGACCGGTAAGCCAGGGGAAAGGGCCCCTCGTTGAGTTTCCCCAAAAAACTCCAAAGGGTGATCATTATCTGAGTAAGCCCCACGCCCCGGGAAAAACACTTGTCCTTTTTTTTTGCGAACCTTACCAAACCCTAGCGGGGGTTTTTTCCTAGGACGGGCTCTCCCATACTTGCCTCAATGCTGAACAACGGGGGAACGATAGTATATTAAATGTTACTGCCCCACTATTTTGAGAGGAGTCTACCGGATTTAATTAAATGGAACGCAACAAAAGGGCCGAGCAAATTAAATGGCATTTGCTTGTGTAAAATTAACAGGGTAAAATTTTTTCTTTTAAAAAAAAAGTGTAAAAATAAGAACAAGGTTAAAAATTTGCTAAAAAGAAAAAATTTCCACTTCTGTGCTTGATGGCTTAAAAAAAAAAATCAAGAGTTTTTTTACCATCAAAAAATTTTACCCCCCCCTGAGGGGCAGTAATTTTTATTTAAATTTTTGGTTTATTTGAGAAACAAAAAAAATGGGGAAAAAAAAATGTAGGAAAAGACTTTTTCCCCAATCATATTTCCCGTGTATTTTAAATAGGTCATACTAAATTTAGAACTAAAAAGGAAGGGCAAATCGCGAATTTAGAAATTAAATTTTTGGGTTTCTAGGGCTCAGTTTTTTCTTAATTTTTTAACAAATAACATGTTTTAATTTAGAAATGCTTAGAGACTAATTTAAATAAAAACGGAAGTTTTTTAAATTTATATTTGGGAACCAAATTTTTCCTATTTTTTCTTTTTATTTTTTCAGGTGCCCTGAAATCTTTAAAATCATTATTGAAATTTTTTTCTTTTAAAATGGCATAAAGAAGTACAGTTAAATTTTTTCTAGTTGCGGAGAAAAATTTGATGGCAAAGATAAAAATCAACAACTTAAGACGTGTGATTGAAATTTGAAAAAATTTAAAGAAATTGTTTTTTTTTTTTTTATTATAAGGAATATGGATTCCATTCCAAAGCAACAATTTCAGACATGAATATTTTAAAAACGAAATGATTTTCAAGAGATTCAAGAAAATAAAAAACATACAAAAAATGTTTTTTGAAGGCCAAAAGAACGAAATTTTATTTCAAGAAATTTTTGTTTATGTTTAAAAAAAGTAACATTACAACAGGGGTATGTTAACTTGTGGGATAAAAAATAAAGTGTGAAAAATCGTACACTGGGCTTTTGAGAAGCAAAACACTGGAAGTTTCTACACAACGAAATATGTGGGGTGAAGATGGGGAAATTGAGTAAAAAAGTTTTATGTCTTTTAGAGAAGAAAGATGTAATCATGGCAGATTCACTCTAAAATTTTTTTTTGTGACCCGGTGGGTTTTCATAAGAAAAAGGGCGATCAGAGGATCAGCACATTGCTTCAGCACTCGAAAGGGGTTTGATCATTCGCTGATGATTCTGAGGAAGGCCCGGTTCCCCTCTATGATGAGGAATCACTACCAATTTTAAAAGATTTATTTTATTTAAATTTCAGAAAAAGATAGAAGCAAAACTACCTCCACATATTAAGATTTAAAAGGAGATGGATAGTTATTTGTTTTTTATAATGAAAATAAGAAAGAGGGGTGGTTAAAATCATTCAGGCGTAGCATTTTGCTGCTTGAGAGGCTAAATTTGAAGAGCTTAAAATTAACACACCGTGTGATAAATTTTTCTCCTAAGAATCTTTGTGTTTTTTAGGGAAAATTATTTAAAAAAAAACGGGGATTTTGGAAAATAAAAAAAAAATAAAGAAAATTTTAAGACAATAAATATTCCATGGCTTTATAGAACAAAAAATTAGAAAAATTTCAATTTCCATATTAATTGATCTTTCGGTTTAAAAATATTTCGCGAAGTTGCCGTAAAAAAGTTTTTAAAAAGCAGTGTAAGATTTGGGTTCCCTTTTAATTAATAATAATAGTGCATTGGGTTTAGACACCCGGAGTAAATCCTTTTAAAAAAAGATTTTTAAAAAGATTCCTTTTTACGTAAATGCTCTTATCAATGCACATTTTAAATTAACATCATCTTTTTTAACTCAAAAAGAATCAAAATTGAAAAGGTGAAGAAATATAATTACGTAGCAAAGAATGTGATAAATCAGGAAATATCCAAATAACAAAATGTTCCATCAAAAAATTAATAAAGAATTTGGGAAAAATTTAAAGAAGAAAATTTTCCGGGAAAATGCAAAAAATTTTAAATTAAAATCTGAAAAATACAAAATGTAAAAAACAGAGGAAGTTTATGGTTTAAAACAGAAGGAAGTTTAGAAACTTTGGGAAAAAATTTCCCCTCTTTTCCCCTCCTGGGAAAAATAATATGATGAAAAAAATAAAACTTTCATTTCATAGTTTATATGCCTTCCTTCTTACGACTATTAATTTAAAATTGTATTTAAAAAAAATTGATAAAGTAAAAAAAAAAAATTTTGGGTAAGGGAACCCCCCAAAAATTTTTTAAAGGATTTTGGGCTATGAGGGTTTCCCTTTTAAAAATTTTTGATAAAGTTTAAATTTCGGTAAACTGGGAAAAGTCTCGAACTAAGTTAAAACAACAAAAAATTTTAAACATTTTGAAAGGGCAAATTTTAATGCTCTAGTTATTTTACTTGAGAGATTTTTAAACCCTCCAATTGATTTTTTAAAAAATTGGGAAAAATTTATTAAGCAATTCAAGGTCGACAGGAAAGAAATTTTAAAACTTGTTTAAAAAAAAGCAGTTTTGAAAATAAAAAAGAATATTTCTCTTGGTTTTTAATAATTGGGACTCATTTTATTTTAAAAAAATTTGGGGGGAATTTAATGATACATTAGAAAAATAAAAAAATCTTAATGCTATGGTTTCAGTCTTAGGGGGCTGTCCCTAAAATAAGGTGTTGTTACGGGGGTAGGTGAAACTTTTTTGGGGGTGACGGGGGTGGGTGTATCTTTTACCCCCTTTTTAAGCCTTC
>NC_069477.1:17209321-17222699 GCF_026875155.1 Cherax quadricarinatus | reverse complement strand
AGCATAGGGCCGTAGCGGGGGCTTATATACTGAGTGAGGTGACGTGAAGCAGATGGAGGGGGGGTCATGGGGGTCCCATCCACTAGCAAGTGGTCTTCGTCCAAAGGTTGAACAATGTTGAAAAATTTCTTTGTAACAAAATCCCATGATGCTGCAGTGTCCGACAGTTGTGATGAATGGTTTTGAAAAACCGACAAGTTGAAGATTGAGACACTTATGCAGCATATGGAATCTTTATCAGGAAACTTTTTCGCCACACAGTGGCTTCACAGCCCAAACAAAGAGGAAGGCGTAAGGAGAGGGGGAGAATGAGGTAATCAGTCCCTCAACCTGGAGTCGATGTGTTCAGTCCATCAATCTTGTAGAATGCACAGCATAGGCCGTGGGACGTGGCTTATATACTGTAGTGAGGTGACGTGAAGCAGATGGAGGCGGAGTCATAGTGGTACCATCCACTAGTCGAAGTAGGTCTTCGTCCAAAGGTTGAACAAGTGTTGAAGAATTCTTTGTAACAAGATCCCATGATGCGCAGTGTCCGACAGTTGTAAATGAATGGTTTGAAAAACCGACAATTGAAGACTGAGACACTTATGCAGCATATGGAAATCTTTATTCAGGAAACGTTTCGCCACACAGTGGCTTCATCAGTCCAATACAAAGAGGAAGGCGTAAGGAGGGGAGGAGAATGAGGTAATCAGTCCCTCAACCTGGAGTCGATGTGTTCAGTCCATCAATCTGTAGAATGTACAGAAATAGGGCCGTAACGAGGCTTATATACTGAAAGTGAGGTGACGTGAAGCAGATGGAGGCGGGGTCATAGTGGTACCATCCACTAGTCGAAGTAGGTCTTCGTCCAAAGGTTGAACAAGTGTTGAAGAATTCTTTGTAACAAGATCCCATGATGCTGCAGTGTCCGACAGTTGTGAAAAAGGGTTTTGAAAAACCGACAAGTATGAAGATTGAGACACTTATGCAGCATAGGGAAATCTTTATCAGGAAACGTTTCGCCACACAGTGGCTTCATCAGTCCAATACATCTGCTTCACGTCACCTCACTACAGTATATAAGCCACGTCTACGGCCCTATGCTGTACATTCTAAAAGATTGATGGACTGAACACATCGACTCCAGGTTGAGGACTGATTACCTCATTCTCCTCCTCTCCTTACGCCTTCCTCTTTGTATTGGACTGATGAAGCCACTGTGTGGCGAAACGTTTCCTGAATAAAGATTTCCATATGCTGCATAAGGTCTCAATCTTCAACTTGTCGGTTTTTCAAACCATTCATCACAACTGTCGGACACTGCAGCATAAATGGATCTTGTTACAAAGAATTCTTCAACACTTGTTCAAACCTTTGGACGAAGACCTACTTCGACTAGGGGATGGTACCACTATGCCCCCGCCTCCATCTGCTTCACGTCACCTCACTACAGTAATAACCACGTCTACGGCCCTATGCGTACATCTACAAGACTGATGGACTGAACACATCGACTCCAGGTTGGGGGACTGATTACCTCATTCTCCCCTCCCCCTTACCCCTTCCTCTTTGATTGGACTGATGAAGCCACTGTGTGGCGAAACGTTTTCCTGAATAAAGATTTCCATATGCTGCATAAGTGTCTCAATCTTAAACTTGTCGGTTTTCAACCATTCATCACAACTGTCCGGACACTGCAGCATCATGGGATCTTTTTAACAAAGAATCTTCAACCTGTTCAACCTTTGGACGAAGACCTACTTCGACTAGGGGATGGACCACTATGACCCCGCCTCCATCTGCTTCACGTCACCTCACTACATAATAAGCCACGTCTACGGCCCTATGCTGTACATTCTACAAGATTGATGGACTGAACACATCGACTCCAGGTTGAGGGACTGATTACCTCATTCTCCTCCTCTCCTTACGCCTTCCTCTTTGTATTGGACTGATGAAGCCACTGTGTGACAAACGTTTCCTGAATAAAGATTTCCATATGCTGCATAAGTGTCTCAATCTTCAACTTGTCGGTTTTTCAAACCATTCATCACAACTGTCGGACACTGCAGCATCATGGGATCTTTTTAAACAAAGAATTCTTCAACACTTGTTCAACCTTTGGACAAAAGACCAACTTCGACTAGTGGATGGTACCACTATGACCCGCCTCCATCTGCTTCACGTCACCTCACTACATTTAAAATAAGCCACGTCAAAGGGCCCTATGCTGTACATTCTACAAGATTGATGGACTGAACACATCGACTCCAGGTTGAGGGACTGATTACCTCATTCTCCTCCTCTCCTTACCCCTTCCTCTTTGTATTGGACGATGAAGCCACTGTGTGGCGAAACGTTTCCTGAATAAAGATTTCCATATGCTGCATAAGTGACTAAATCTTCAACTTGTCGGTTTTTCAAACCATTCATCACAACTGTCGGACACTGCAGGCATCATGGGATTTTGTTACAAAGAATTCTTCAACACTTGTCAACCTTGGACGAAGATGTACTTCGACTAGTGGATGGTACCACTAATGACCCCGCTCCATCTGCTTCACGTCACCTCACTACAGTATATAAGCCACGTCAAACGGCCCCCCTATGGCTGTTTTACATTCTACAAGATTGGGATGGACTGAACACATGGCTCCAGGTTGAGGGACGATTACCTCACTCCTCCTCTCCTACGCCTTCCTCTTTGTTTTGGGACGATGAAGCCACTGTTGGCGAACGTTTCCTAATAAAGATTTCCATATGCTGAAATAAGTGTCTCAATCTTAAACTTGTCGGTTTTTTCAAACCATTCTCACAACTTTCGGACACTGCAGCACATGGGATTTTGTTAACAAAGAATTCTTCAAACCACTTGTTCAACCTTTGGACGAAGACCTACTTCGACTAGTGGATGGTACCACTATGACCCCGCCTCCATCTGCTTCACGTCACCTCACTACAGTATATAAGCCACGTCTACGGCCCTATGCTGTACATTCTACAAGATTGATGGACTGAACACATCGACTCCAGGTTGAGGGACTGATTACCTCATTCTCCTCCTCTCCTTACGCCTTCCTCTTTGTATTGGACTGATGAAGCCACTGTGTGGCGAAACGTTTCCTGAATAAAGATTTCCATATGCTGCATAAGTGTCTCAATCTTCAACTTGTCGGTTTTTCAAACCATTCATCACATACCCAAGAGTTGCACATGTGTCTAATTTATCAACATGTCGGTTCTCTGAACCATTCATCTACAAACCTGTCAGACACTGCAACTTCTTGGGATCTTAATACTTGGGAATTTTTCGCTTGCCTAATTCTTGGGCACGACCTACTTCAACATTGAACAAATGTTACACGACCTATGACTGCTTCACCTCTCCTGCCAACGGTTTATTAGCTCCTTCTCAGCACGTATGCCGTACTCTATTCAAGATTGATGGACTGACCACATCGACTCAAGGTTGAGGGACTGATTACCTCATTCTCCTCCTGTTCTTCAAGATTCTCCTTTGTATGGACTGATGAAGCCACTGTGTGGCGAAACGTTTCCTCAATAAAGATACCCAAGAGTTGCACATGTGTCTAATTTATCAACATGTCGGTTCTCTGAACCATTCATCTACAAACCTGTCAGACACTGCAACTTCTTGGGATCTTAATACTTGGGAATTCTTCGCTTGCCTAATTCTTGGGCACGACCTACTTCAACATTGAACAAATGTTACACGACCTATGACTGCTTCACCTCTCCTGCCAACGGTTTATAAGCTCCTTCTCAGCACGTATGCCGTACTCTATTCAAGATTGATGGACTGACCACATCGACTCAAGGTTGGGGGACTGAATTACCTCATTCTCCTCCTGTTCTTCAAGATTCTCCTTTGTATGGACTGATGAAGCCACTGTGTGGCGAAACGTTTCCTCAATAAAGATACCCAAGAGTTGCACATGTGTCTAATTTATCGAAGTTTATTACGGTCAAACTGGTAAAAATCTCGAACTAAGATTAAAACAACATAAATATAGCATTAGAACTGGACAAGATTTTCCAATGCTCTATTTATTCATGTAAGAGATTTTAACCATCCAATTGATTTTCAAAAAGTTGAGAAAGTAGTATCAAGCAAGTCCATGGTCGACAGGAATATAATTGAATCTTGTTTCATAAAAAGCAGTTTTGACAATAATATGAATATTTCCTTTGGTTTATATAAATTAGATCCATTATAATTAATAGAATTTGGGAAGAATTTAATAATACACTGGACAAATAAATAGCTTGGGGGTGAGTTTTGCAAAGGACCTATCCAAGTTGGCTCGCCGCGCGTCACGTTTTTTAACCGTTGTGGGATCTGATAGTGAGGTGCTGGCCGGACCCCCTTATATAGCTTCCTTGGATGCTTCACTTTCATAGTTTCCTTGATGATGTGAGTAGTCACGAAAGCGCTTGGAATTTCTCTATTCTTTCAGAGTGGTTGTTTTGCTATATATATATATATATATATATAATATATATATATATATACATATATATATATAATATATGTATGTATGTATACATGTATGCAATAAGATCACAGTAAACAGGTGATTTTAAAATATGCAAAACAGCCACGTGAAAGAGTAGGAAATCCAAAGGGGCTTTCGTGACTACTCACAATTCAAGGAATTTCACTTTTTCACAGGGTTGCTTGCATAATATAAAAATTTTAATATATATATATATAATATATAAAATATATATATATATATAAATATATAAAAATATATAAAAATATATATATATGTATATAATATATGGGGGAATTGCTTGTAAATTTGCCTTACGTTGTTTTCAAGCTAACGAGTGTTTTCACTGCCCTTGCTACATGTTTGCAAAAATACATATAGCTTTAATTAGTTTCGAAAAACGAATACCATTACTAACGCATTTTTAAAAGCTTAAAATACTCAGTTTTTAAAAATTTCATTTGCTATAATTATATTTCTATTAAAAAATTTCAAAATTTCTTTTAAATATCGTCTGTCTTTACCCAAAGTTCCTTCTCCAAGGGAACCCTGTCATCCACCAAACTAGTTTTCCTTTTCCAGGGAACGCCTATCACTCTACAAGCTAGTTCCTTCCCGGTAACGCCTAGTCTCTCTACCCAAACTAGTTCCTTCTCTGGTAACGCCCAGTCATCTTACCCAAACTAGTTTCCCTTTTCCAGGTAACGCCTATCTCTCACCCAAACTATTCCTCTCCCGGGACGCCCCGTCATCTCTACCAAGCTAGTTCCCTTTTTCCCCGGGAACGCCTGTCATCTCTCCAAGCTAGTTCCTTCCCATGACCCTATCATCCCTACCAAACTAGTTCCTTCTCCAGGTAACCCTAGTCATCTCTACCAAAATTTTTCCTTCTCCATAACGCCTGTCATCTCACCCAAACTTTTTTCCCTTTTCCAGGTAACGCCTAGTCCCTCCTACCAAGCAGTTCCTTCTCCGGGAACGCCTAGTCTCTCTACCAATTATTCCTTCTCCCGGGGACGCCTAGTTATCCTTTCCAAAACTATTCCTTCCCAGGGAACGCCCAGTCATCTCACCAACTATTCCCTCTCCAGGAACGCCAATCATCTCTCCAAACTAGTTTCCCTTTTCCCCGGGAACGCCTAGTCATCGTACCAACTAGTTCCTTCTCCCGGTAACGCCTATATCTCTACCCAAAATATTTCCTTCTCCAGGGAAAGCCCAGCATCTCTACCAAGCTATTCCTTCTCCAGGCAACGCTAGTCATCTCTACCAAGCTAGTTCCATCTCCAGGCAACGCCTAGTCATCTCTACCAAGCTAGTTCCTTCTCCAGGTAACGCCTAGTCATCTCTACCAAGCTAGTTCCTTCTCCAGGTAACGCCTAGTCATCTCTACCAAGCTAGTTCCTTCTCCAGGCAACGCCTAGTCATCTCTACCAAGCTAGTTCCTTCTCCAGGCAACGCCTAGTCATCTCTACCAAGCTAGTTCCTTCTCCAGGTAACGCCTAGTCATCTCTACCAAGCTAGTTCCTTCTCCAGGTAACGCCTAGTCATCTCTACCAAGCTAGTTCCTTCTCCAGGTAACGCCTAGTCATCTCTACCAAGCTAGTTCCTTCTCCAGGTAACGCCTAGTCATCTCTACCAAGCTAGTTTCCTTCTCCAGGTAACGCCTAGTCATCTCTACCAAGCTAGTTCCTTCTCCAGGTAACGCCTAGTCATCTCTACCAAGCTAGTTCCTTCTCCAGGTAACGCCTAGTCATCTCTACCAAGCTAGTTCCTTCTCCAGGTAACGCCTAGTCATCTCTACCAAGCTAGTTCCTTCTCCAGGCAACGCCTAGTCATCTCTACCAAGCTAGTTCCTTCTCCAGGTAACGCCTAGTCATCTCTACCAAGCTAGTTCCTTCTCCAGGCAACGCCTAGTCATCTCTACCAAGCTAGTTCCTTCTCCAGGTAACGCCTAGTCATCTCTACCAAGCTAGTTCCTTCTCCAGGTAACGCCTAGTCATCTCTACCAAGCTAGTTCCTTCTCCAGGCAACGCCTAGTCATCTCTACCAAGCTAGTTCCTTCTCCAGGTAACGCCTAGTCATCTCTACCAAGCTAGTTCCTTCTCCAGGCAACGCCTAGTCATCTCTACCAAGCTAGTTCCTTCTCCAGGTAACGCCTAGTCATCTCTACCAAGCTAGTTCCTTCTCCAGGTAACGCCTAGTCATCTCTACCAAGCTAGTTCCTTCTCCAGGTAACGCCTAGTCATCTCTACCAAGCTAGTTCCTTCTCCAGGTAACGCCTAGTCATCTCTACCAAGCTAGTTCCTTCTCCAGGTAACGCCTAGTCATCTCTACCAAGCTAGTTCCTTCTCCAGGTAACGCCTAGTCATCTCTACCAAGCTAGTTCCTTCTCTAGGTAACGCCTAGTCATCTCTACCAAGCTAGTTCCTTCTCCAGGCAACGCCTAGTCATCTCTACCAAGCTAGTTCCTTCTCCAGGTAACGCCTAGTCATCTCTACCAAGCTAGTTCCTTCTCTAGGTAACGCCTAGTCATCTCTACCAAGCTAGTTCCTTCTCTAGGTAACGCCTAGTCATCTCTACCAAGCTAGTTCCTTCTCCAGGCAACGCCTAGTCATCTCCCTGGCAGCCTTGTTATTTTCCCTCACCTCCATCTACTGCTGTTTCCTCAGCAACAATAGGATAGTGCAGGTTTTTACCTTCTACCTTCTGTCACCGCCTGGCTGACACAGTGTGTGTAAAGCCTGATGTTGCTTCTACACGCGATTGATCAAGTGAAAACTTAAGTTACATTGGAGATTTCTCGCCTACATTTAAAAGGCCTAGTTCTTGTCGGGACAACAGATGGCGCTGTCGTCGTCAATGGAATGGGAGTAAACAAATGTTAGCTTGTCTCTCTAACACCCCTAATAATGTCCTGGAGAAGAAAGCCTCTCATCTTATCAATGTATTCTAGACATTATTAGGCTCAGTGATTCTATTTCGATCGTGATTCAGAGAACCGACAAGTGCAACACTTGGGTATCTTTGCTTTGGAAATGTCTCGCCTCACAGTGGCTTCCTTAGTCCAACACAGAGAAGAATAGTTGAAGATGAGAAGGAGTTTGAGGTAAAAGTCCATCAACCTCAACATGCTGTGTTCTTATGAAGATTGACTAATTGCGTCAACTCAAGGCTAAGTAAGTGATGCTATGTTTATCGTGTTTTGTATATACCTTAAATAACAAAAAAAAAAAGGCACAATACCGTGACTGGAACAATACACAAATAGCCAGCACATAGAAGAGAGAAGCTTACGACGACATTTCGGTCCGACTTGGACCATTACAAAGCCCACACAAACGAAAAGGAGAGAAGGAGAGAGTATATATATAGGCCAGCAGACAGGGACGGGACAAGAGAGGTAGTAGTGGAGGCAATAGTAGTGGAGTCAGTCAAATATTAAGAAAGAAGAACTGCAAGGGAGCTAGGGGCCCTCAGAGGGTAAGAGCAGGAACACAGAGGAGCGAAAAATAATAAAGGACAAATACCCAAGGTAGAAGAAAGAAAACCCAAAGGAGAAAGAGGACAGAGGAAAGAGGAAGAAGGAGAAGAGGAAACAAGAATCAGGTTAAGTCACGGGCGTTCTGAAGTTTGGAGCATTTTACAATGTAATGGGAAAGGAAGGCATCTATAGAGACAAAGCCAGAACTAAGATTCATACAAGGAAAGCTGTGTATAAGGGAGGATTCAACCAGACGGCGGCTGTTTAAGTTGGAAGTTGGGTAGTCAGTTCTAGGAGAAGACCAGTCAACAGGATGACTGTGATCTCTGACATGACAGAAAATAGCACTATCGGTATCGGAAAGCCTAACACTACTTTTGTGCTCCCTAAGTCCGTCAGAAAGAGATCGACCAGTTTCTCCAAAGTACTAAAGAGGACAGGATAAACAAGAAATAGAGTAAACACCAGGAGCATCTATAGAGGGAGGAGAGGTATGAACTTGATTGGTGGAAAGAGTGTTAGTCTCGTATGTGAGGGTTATTTGTGTATTGTATATACTTTAATTCATTTTTATCTATGAAGTGTATTCTGAGTGATAGTGTACTCTTTATGGCTTTATTTACTTAGTAAGCACTGAAAACTGCAACACAGCTAGTTAGGGATATTTTTATTAAGCATTAATTTAATAAGCCATTCACTGTTGTTGCACAGTTCAGGAGATACGCTTATTTTTTCCCTTTGTGAGTTTTACTACAGCAATGCTCAGGCATTTCAGTTAACCTGTGATATATTTTTGTAATGTGTGCTCTTCTCTCAGCTTATTGGTAATTATAAGTGTTTTTATTACTCAGTTTGCTCTAATAACCTGATTATTCAAGTGCAGAAGCTAGTGTTCTGTTTCTTTAGTTAAAAGTTTTTTATTTTATTTTAACGTACAAAAGATAGTTCATATTGCATACTTACAATCGCTATTGTTGTTAATTAACCCTTATATTATTATCTGTATTCTATTGTCTTTTCTGTACAGTACAAATTAGACTTATTTTGCGGACCTTGATGTATGTGTGTACAATCTAATGCACATGAATTACCGCTTCCTCTGTGTACCTGTGTGTGTGTGTGTGTGTGTGTGTGTGTGTGTGTGTGTGTGTGTGTGTGTGTGTTTGTGTGTGTGTCTGTCTATCTGTGTACTCATATGTTTGTACTCACCTATTTGTAGTTGCAGGGGCCGAGTGTGTCAGTGTGTTATGTGAGTCAGAATATGTGTGTATGTTCGTGTGTGTGTGTGTGTGTGTGTTTGTCAGTGTGTGTGTTTTGTGGTGGTGTGTCAGTGTGTGTGTGTGTGTTTTGTGTTGTCAGTGTGTGTGTCAGTGTGTTGTGTATTGACAGTATCTACAGGTATACATGTATTTTTATTTTTTATTTATCTCTCTTGGTAATTTGTGCTAAGATGTAAGTCCTGCTCATTACCATCTATTATCATGCGTGCCACATTACTGCCTCCCATAGATTAAGTCTCTTAATGTAACTTCAGTGAGGTGCGTATCCTAAGTAGCAGCCTGAGTAGAGACCAGTAGAAGTGTTTATTGAATTTGAACCCCCTTGTTTCATATGATGTATGTTTGAATTCTGACATTAAAGTCAGTACTACTTCCTGCACTATTTATAGGCAACCTCAAGCAGAATTTTCTCTTGAATTTTATTCCTTCCTTTAATCACTTGCAAAAGCAACTGCTCAAGAAAAAGCTCTCTCGCTTAACAATTAGTGATAAATTATTACTAATTGTTAAGCGAGAGAGCTTTTTCTTGAGCAGTTGCTTTTACAAGTGATTAAAGGAAGGAATAAAATTCAAGTTATATGTACTCATCGATCTAAGAAGTCTACTGGCAGTGCTGCATCTCCTCTTGCTCCTGGGCTTCTACACTGCAAACTGAATTGTTTGCCATTCTATTGGCGCTTAAGTTAACTTAAGACCCTGAGCTTAAATCTCTGAATATTACTGATTCTATGTCATCACTGAAGGTCCTTGATTCACATAAGGACTCTAACAACATGCTCATTGGAGAAGTCGGATATAGATATTCAAAAATCCGGGTTTTTTTAGTATCTATGTCTGGTTTTAACGCGCAAACAAATTATTCCCATTCCCGTTGGTCAAGTTCTTGCTTTCTGTTGTTTGTATTTATTAGTGCAGCTTGGAAAGTTCTGAGCAGGTCTGGTGTTCGACATTCACTATACACTTTATCAATTCTCCTAGCTGCATATGTTAAATTACGTAGCTGTAGATCATTATAGTACTTATGATGGTATTTGTTGTCATTTATGGTAGAATATTTATGTTCTCCTTTTCTATTCTCTTGATCTGTGAGCACGATCTCAATAGTAGCAACCAAATCGCCATTTTATTTCTGTGTGCCACTGGGCTCGTGGGGGCGGGGAAGATAAGAGACCAGAGGATTAGCTTCTCCCTACGAGCCCCGTGAGAGAGGGAAATGGGGCAAGGTCTGGGGAAAGTTGGTCCCAGAAGATTAGGAGGTACTTGTACCTCATCTCATGGCAGACATAGGTCTTAGACACTTCCAAGACAGGCAGCCATGACCATCTGGATAGGACCCGGGCAGTCATCTCATGGCAGACATAGGTCTTAGACACTTCCAAGACAGGCAACCATGACCATCTGGATAGGACCCGGGCAGGGAGAAAACCGGTGAATCAAGAAGTGGGCTCGTAATTCTTATACGCTCGATCCATATAGATAATGAAGTTATATCTGTGTTCGGAGTTAAGAATGATTTTTCCTTCTTTGTTTAGTACCTTGATTGCTGAAGATATGATCAAGATTGACAGCTGTGAAATTTAGGAAGTGAGCAAATAGAAGATCACCAACTATAACCGAGTATCATCGTATATAATTAAATCCAAAACACAGATTTAGTATGCCGGGATGTATATGAGTAGGCTCAATTGTGCCCACAATTCGAACATTATTATGCTCATTTAGAAATTTCACTAGTTTAGTTCCACTGATATTTGTTATAAACCCACTAATATTCTTATGTCTGGCTTTAAAGGGCCCTCCATGAATGTGGGAAGTTTCACTATTGATGTGATCGGGTTTAAAGCATCAAGTCGAAACTGATTAGCTGGACAACCAAGATAGAAGATTTTTTATGGAAACGTTGCCTCTATATATTTTTACACCATGATATCGTATGCTTAGTCGACTCTCCAGGGCGAGGAGTAAATGCGGGAAGTTCTTAAATAGATCACACAACAGTTTTGGCCTTAAGTTATATACAGCATATCCAGGCAACTTCGGGGGTTTGCACTAATATGATGCAAGTTGGGCAACCGCTTCCTGGGGGAAATGCAATGTTCCCTGAAAAAAAAACTGTAATCTATCCCATTGCAGTAATTTATTCCAATTTCTCGCTCATAAGATGGTAAGATTATTATGCTTGGGCAACAGTGGAACAACACTTCAGAGCAAATAATAGATTGTACTTTCTTATTTTCATAACCATTTTCTCTAGTCAGTTTCCCGCATTTTGCCAGGACATTCCCAGGCAACGTTTACAACAAAAATTATTGGCTTCTCTTTCACAAAAGCGTTTGAAAATCAGTAGAGATTTTTTCATTTGTAAGATCACCTCTGTAAATCGAAGGCACCATTCTGACTACCTAGCTATCAAATTTATCAGCATCTCTTGAAGATAGTCAATATTTTTTTACAAAATTTTATGTCTTGAAAGCTGTCAGGTTAATCCAATTCTTTTCCAGAGAAAGGTACTCGTGAGTTTGTCCTTTCTTCAGCTCCTACTGCATTAACATGTACCAAGGTTACATTGGTGTTTTTGTCGGTGGCCTCGGGAATAAATGACTCCGCCATTTATAGTAGGTAATTCCTGTACAATTACCTAATCTTCAGCTTCTGATGGGGGTGACAAGTGTGTTCGGAAAAGTGACAGGCTCGTCATCATATTCAAGTGTGGTCACAGGTATGATTGGTGGTAGATCAATGGCTTCATGTGTGCTAGCAGGGGTGGCTAGGTCCTCCACAACTTGGTAACAAAGGCAGTCTGGTGTAATAAATGGTTATATCTATGACTATAATTTTTAAAGGGAGTGGACCGGTTAAGCCGGGCGAAGGCCTCGATGAGATGACCAAAAACTCCTAAAGGTAGTCATTATCTGAGTAAGACCCACGTCAGGAAACACTTGTCCTGTTTTTGACGAACCTTACCTAACCTAGCAGGTGTCCTAGGACGGCTCTCCCCATACTTAGCATCAAAGCTGAACAACGAGGGAGACGATAGTAGATTCAATGTTACTGCAAACCCCTAGTTAGAGAGGAGTCTACGGAGTTAAAATTTAAAGGAACTGCAACATAAGGCGAGCAAAGTTAAATGGCATTTACTTGTGTCAATTTAACATGGTGATATTTCATTTAAAAAAAAAGTGTAAAAATAAAAACAAGCGTTAATAATTGTTAAAAAGATTAAAATTTCCACTTCTGTGTTTGATGGCTGTAGAAATAAAAATCAAGAGATTTTACCATCGAAAATTTTACTCCCCCTGAGTGCAGTAATTTTTACTTATTTTTGGTTATTTGAGAAACGGAAAAAATGTGAAAATAAATGTAGGACAAGACTGTTTCCATGCATATTTGCAGTGTATGTTATAGGTCATACGTCAGTTAGAAATGAAAGGAAGGGCAAATCCGCGAATATAGCATTATTTTTGTTTCTACTGCTCAGTTTTTTCTTAATATTTTACGAATAACATGTTTTAAGTAGAAATGCTTAGAGACTAAGTTATGAAACGGGAAGTTCTTTATTTATATTGGTAACAATTTATTCCTATTTTACTTTTTATTTTTTCAGGTGCCACTGAAAATCTTTAAGTGATTATTTAAATTTTATTCTTTTAAGATGGCATATAGAAGAAAAGTAATTGTTTCTAGTTGCGGAGAAACTGTGACTGGCAAAGATAGAATCAAAAACTTAAGACGTGTGATTGAAATTTTGAAATTAAAGAAATTGTGATTATAAGGAATATGGATTCCATTCAACTGGGATACAATTTGCAGACAAAGAATATTTTAGAAACGAAATGATTGCCAGGGGTTCAAGAAAATAAAAAACATACAACAAAATGTCTTTGAAGGCCAAAAGAACGATTTGATTCAAGAACTTTTAGTTTATGTGAAAAATGAACATTAACAGGATATAGTTAACTTGTGTAAAAAGTAATGTGTGAAGATCGTTTCACTGACTAAGAAAACAAAACATGGAAGATACTACACAACGAAATATGTGGGTGAAGAGTGGCGAGTTGAGTAAACAGTGTTATTCTTGTTTTGAGAAGAACTTGTAATCATGGCAGATGTCA
>NC_069477.1:17166821-17204321 GCF_026875155.1 Cherax quadricarinatus | reverse complement strand
GTTATTAAGTGTATCTAAGACTTAAAGAATCTTTGAGGGCAATTGGGAATGTTTGTTTTAACATAGAGCTATATACCATTCCTTTACTAATATTAATTTCATCAGAGGATAAATCAGAAAATTTTTCAAAGTTACAAAAGGCTTTTGCAATTTCAACATTATTAAGTTTTTTTGAAGTTTCCCAAAAATTAAGCCAAAACTAGAGCAGCAGTTGTATGTTTGCTAAAATTTCATCTGATAAGTTAAATTTCAAAATTGTTATTAGCATGCTTTGTCCATCACTATTTTCAATTAAATGTCTAATTTTCTTTGTAGTTTTGCTCTTGAGTTTATTACAAATTCTTCTGAGTTTATTATGCAAAGATCCAACATACTGTGTTTCCATTCTGATGGAATGGCCTGATTAAAAGAGTATTTTTTTGTTTTCTCAATATTTTGAATGCTTCCTTTTCCTGTATTTTAGTTATTTCAATATGTTTCTGAAGAATAATTCTCATAAAAATCATCAAAGGACGTTTTAAAATTTTTAAGGGTAATAATGAATTCAAATTTAAAATTTTCAGAAAACCTACTAATAACTGTTCCTTATGTCCACTATTATTCCTCGCATCAAGATAGAGTCAAAACTGTCGTTTTCTCATCAATGTTTCTGAGAGCTTTACGAATTTGTAGTCCTGAGTTCAAGATGGAAATATCGAAAATTTTGAAATAGGTAATGATTAAAAAACCCAAGAAATGTAATTGATAAATTTTTTTAAAGTGCCAGAAATACTTTTTACAATCCAAAAAGGGACAACCAGGCTTATTCAAATAAAAAATATGTTGGTTCTCCCTTACCAAGAAAACTTGGTTGATATGCCTTCTCTTCTTAAGACTTTTAATATTAAAGTTGTATTCAAAAATCTCGATACAGTAAAAAAACTTTTGATAAAGAATTCCCCCCAAAAAGCTGATGGTGTGTCTATAAGATTCCTTGTAAAATTTGCGATAAAGTTTATTACGGGCAAACTGGTAAAAATCTCGAACTAAGATTAAAACAACATAATATACATTTGAACTGGACAAGATCCAATGCTCTATTTATTCATGTAAGAGATTTTAACCATCCAATTGATTTTCAAAAAGTTTTAGAAAGTAGTATCCAAGCAAGTCCATGGTCGACAGGAATATAATTGAATCTTTTTTTCATAAAAAAGCAGTTTTGACAATAATATGAATATTTCCTTTGGTTTATATAAATTAGATCCATTTTTAATTAATAGAATTTGGGAACAATTTAATTTAATACACTGGAAAAATAATCTTTAAAATTTCTTATTTCTTGGGTAGAATAGTTTGTGGGGTGAGTTTTGCCAAGGACCTTTCCAAGTTGGCTCGCCGCGCGTCACGTGTTTAAACCGTTGTGGGATCTGATAGTGAGGTGCCGACCAGACCCCTTATATAGCTTCCTTGGATGCTTTACTTTCATAGTTCCTTGATAATGTGAGTAGTCACGAAAGCGCTTGGAATTTCTCTATTCTTTCAGAGTGGTTGTTTTGCATATATATATATATTATATATATATATATATATATAATATATATATATATATATATATAATATATATATATATATATATATATGTCGTGCAGAATATGTAAAACTGGTCAATTAGCAAGAACTCATTTAAAATTAAGCCCTTTCTGAAATTTTCTCTTGTACGTTTAAAGATACATTTTTTCATTAATGTTAATGTATAAATTTTTAATTTTTCACCAAAAGAATCTTAGAAAACTTACCTAACCTTATTATAACAAGAACAATTTATTTTAGCCTAACCCAACTAAATATATTTTAAATACGTTTACAATAATTTAGTACTAACAAACACAATCAAATATATTTTTTTTCGTTAGGTTCAGAATGATTTTGGCGAAATTATTGCATACACAAGTTTTCACTTGTCCTATATGGCAAGATGAGCCATGCTATTTAAGCCAAGATCGCAAGTTCTGCCTATTAGGCATGAAATATATATATATATATATATATATATATATATATATATATATATATATATATATATATATATATATATATAATATATATTATATATATATATGTGCAAAACAACCACTCTGAAAGAATAGAGAAATTCCAAGCGCTTTCGTGATTACTCACATTGTCAAGGAAATATGAAATTAAAGCATCCAAGGAAGGTATATAAGGGGTCTGGCCAACACCTCACTATCAGATCTCACAACGGTTAAACACCTGAAGCGCGCCGGCCTTTCTGGACAGGTCCTTTGCACAACTCACCAACAAACTATTCTACACAAGAAAATTTTTAAAATTATTATTTGTCCAGTGTATTATTAAATTCTTCCCAAATTCTATTAATTATAAATGGATCTAATTGATATAAACCAAAGGAAATATTCATATTATTGTCAAAACTGCTTTTTATGAAACAAGATTCAGTTTTGACAATAATATGAATATTTCCTTTGGTTTATAAAAATATATTTAGTTGGGTTAGGCTAAAATAAATTGCTCTAGTTAAAACAAGGTTAGGTAAGTTTTCTAAGTTTCTTTTGGTCAAAATTAAAAAAAATTATATTAATATTAATGAAAAAAATATATCTTTAAACGTATAAGAGAAAAATTTGGAAAGGACTTAATTTTAAATGAGTTCTTGCTAATTGTCTAGTTTTACATATTCGGCACGACATATATATAGTGAATACTTTTCAGGAAGACAGCAGCGCATCATGGTACGTGGCAAGGTGTCAGAGTGGGCACCTGTGACGAGTGGGGTCCCACAGGGGTCAGTCCTAGGACCAGTGCTGTTTCTGATATTTATGAACATGACATTATATATATATATATATATATATATATATATATATATATAATATATATATATATATATATATATATATATATATAATGGGGTCCACCTCTGGTGTAAATTGTGGGGCCCATAGCCTGTGAATAACCGGGGGCAGGAAACCGTGTTGTTTTAGCCCGCCTCATGGTGAGCAAAAAAATCACGACGTTCTAACCCACTTGACCATACAATCCTACAAAAATCACGCACCCAGCAGAGTTAGGTGTTTTACCATGATTTGAGGACATATGATATTGTGGGTGCCTCAGCAAATTTCATTCTATTCCCCATTTGATGTACTAGCCTCTCGAGCAGTATATATAATATTGTAACCACGAGCAAGTAGTATTTAATAAAATATAACATTGCGACTTGCCAGGGGATCGAAACCGTGCTGTTTTATTCCGCCTCATGGAGAGCGAAAATTCACGACGCT
Source organism: Cherax quadricarinatus (assembly GCF_026875155.1). Lineage (NCBI taxonomy): Eukaryota > Metazoa > Arthropoda > Malacostraca > Decapoda > Parastacidae > Cherax > Cherax quadricarinatus. The sequence goes on along the minus strand of NC_069477.1, from coordinate 17,201,016 downwards.
CTAACCCACTGGACCATAAAATCTTTCAAGACTGCCCACGTTAGTTGCAGTCGCTCTTGGTTACAATACTATATATACTACTCGTGGAGGCTAGTACACCAAACGGAGTAGAATAAACTTAGCTCTGAGACACCCACACCATCGAATTTTTACTCACCATTAGGCAGGCTAAAACAACACAGGCTCGATCCCCGCGCTAGTTGCAGAGTTGTTATTGATTAATTAAATACCACACGTTCGTGATTACAATACTTATATATATATATATATATATATATATATATATATATATATATATATATATAATATATATATATATATATATATATATATACATGTGTGTGTGTGTGTGTCGTGCCGAATTGGTAAAACTTGTGATTTGCAGAGGCACTCAAATTCGACAGTTTTATATATCCCTCCAAACAGCATCGTACTTCCCATTTTCTTGACTCAAATCCGGCTTACCAGTTTCCCTGAATCCCTTCACAAAATATTGCCCTGCTCACACTCCAACAGCTCGTCAAGCCCCAGAAACATTCGCCACCATTCACTCACATCAAACACGCTCACGCATGTTTGCTGGAAGTCCAAGTCTCTCGCCACAAAAGCTCTTTTACCCCTTCCCTAAAACCTTTCCCGGGACGATCCCTACCGCGCCATCCTTCCCTTACAGATCTATACACTCATCAAGTCATACTTTGTTCCACCATTCACTTTAAATGACCAAGAAACCTTACCATCCCCTCTTCAGCCCGCTCACTAATTTCCAAACTTCGAATTCTCTACATAATATTTACACCACACATTGCCCTTAAACACGACATCTCTACTGCATCTACCCTCCTCCTCGCTGCAGAATTTACAATCCGTGCTTCATACCCATATAAGAAGAGTGTTGCTACCATTATACTCTCTTACATTCCTTTCTTTGCCTCCATAGATAACTTTGCTTTGTCTCCACAGATTCCTCAGAGCACCACTAACCTTTTCTCCTTCATCAATTCATCCTTCATAAATCTATCTGCTGACAAGTGAACTCCCAAATATTTAAAAACATTCGCTTCTTCCATTTTCAATCCCTCCAATGTGATATCCATTTTTGCCTTATCTAAATCGTTTGATATCTTTATGACCCTAATCTTATCTATGTTCACTGTCAATTTTCTACGTTTAGATAAATTTTCTAAGGTTCTTTTCGTACAAAATTATTAACTTTTACATTAACATAAATGAAAAAATATACTCCGAGGTCAGTTAGTACGCTGAGGTCCATGGTCACGTGTAGTCATACCTCTCCTGAGCTGTCTGGGTATAAGTGTTACCATGGCTTGTTATAGTGTTTTAGAATCTCAGCTTAAAGTGTTGAAGAAGGAGGTTCTACTTCTTCAGGAGGAAAATAGGAGGCTGATACTTTACCTAGGTGTGTTTTGGAGTGAGTGTGAGATAGTTGGTACTGGTAAGGAGGAAATGCTTACCACCAGTGAGAGTGGCAGCCGCTTTAAGGGGCAAGTGGTTCACAGTTCAGGAAGAAGGAAGATAAGGATGGTTAATATAGAAGATGTGAAGGTAGGAAATCGATTCTCTGTTCTACAAGACGAGTGTACGCCAGTGGTTAGTGAGGTTAAAGGTACCTCTGACTTCCCTGCTAATCAAGGTAAGAATATTCTGTTTGTGGGAGACTCTCAGGTAAGATATGTGGACCGTGCTTTTTGTAACAGAGATGGAAAAGTCAGACAGAGAGTGCTCCTCCCAGGAGCTGGTGTTGGTGACATAGTCAGCAGGTTGGATAATATTATGTCAGTAAATGGGAACACGCCCATTATCTGTCTTAGTGCTGGGGGAAATGACATTGGGAAGGGCAGGTGACAGGAGCTACTGTATAAGTACAGGTCAGCCATAGAAGTAGTTAGGTCTAAGGGAGGGATCCCAATCAAATGAATCTTCTTGCCTAGAAGGGGAGTGGTCAATGAATGGATGTCTAGGACAATTGGTATAAATTGCTGGCTAGACAGGTGCTGCAAGGAACTTGCAGCCCCATTCATTGATAACTGGGACAAATTCTATGGCAAGCATGATATGTATGCAAGGGATGGGGTTCATCTCTCTGGGGTTTGAGTGGTTGCATTAGCCAATTCGATTGAGGGGGTCATTGATGACTTATCTAGGACTTTAAACTGATAGATTATAGAGGTATTGGTGTTTGTGGGAAACAATCAGGCTGCAGTATTATTGTTGGGAACAGCAGATATTACCAGGATACCTCAGGGATATGTTTAAAAGACAATATTCAAAATAAAGTTCCTCATAAAGACAAAGCAACTGATCAACAAAGAGAGATAGCAGAGGGCAACGAGTGACTAGCTCCCTTAAGGTTTACTATACAAATAGTAGGAGTCTAAGGAATAAGGAACACGAGCTAAGATTACTCGCAAGTGCAGGTAATATAGATATTATTGCTATAACTGAGACCTGGTTCAACTTGAAGGATAGAGAAATGCCTTCTGAATGCAGCATAAAGGGTTATAAACTATTCCACACTGATAGTGTCAACAGGAAGGGTGGTGGAGTGGCGATGTGTGCAAGAGACAATTTAAATTGTTGTGTTAGACATAATATAAGAAGACAAACATCGGACACAGAATCTGTTTGGCCATAGTTTCTCGAGGGGTATGAAAAATTAGTTTTGGGTGTGATATATAGACTCTCCCGCTCTCCTGCTATAGGACGAAATTCATAAGGCGTCTAGATATGAAAATGTTGTATTAATGGAAGATTTTAACTTTAGACAAAGTGATTGGAACAATTGGACAGGAAATCTTGAGTCTAGTGACTTTCTTGATACAGTTCATGATTGCTTTCTAAAACAGTTTCTGACAGAACAAACTAGAGGAAGCAATCTGCTTGACTTTGTTCTTGCCAACAAAGATTCGCTAATTAATAATATTGAGGTTAATGATGAGCTTGGGAAAAGTGATCACAAATCACTTAGTTTCAATATATTATGGAATTACCCAGTAAACTGCAATCAAGTCTCTGTCCCAGACTGTCGATTGGCTGATTTCATGGGAATGAAAAATTTCCTGGTGGGTTGAATTGGGATGTCCTGACTATGGGTCAGGTAGCTGGTGTTAGTTGCCAATATGACGTTTTTCAGAGCATAGTTTTAGCTCCTCAGTCAACTTTTGTTCCTAATAGAGAATTAGATCTAACAAAAATGATCCAAAATGGATGAACAATAGATTAAAACATCTCATAGGCCAAAAGATAGGTATATATAGGCGTATAAAGATGGGGAAAGGGCAATTAAAAAATAAATATATTCCATTAAAGAGAGAAATAAAAAAAAAATAAGAAAAGCAAAAAGGGATTATGAGGCTAAGGTCGCAAGGGATTCAAAGACTAACCCAAAAGGGTTCTTTCAGGTATACAGAAGTAAGATTAGAGACAAGATTGGCCCACTTAAGAGTAGCTCAGGTCAGATCACTGACAGTGATAGGGATATGTGTGAAATTTTCAATTCTTACTTCCTCTCAGTCTTTACTCAGGAACATTCTAGAGAAATTCCAGAAAAAGTAAATTATTTAGAACAGGATGATAATAAACTATGCACGATGTGACATGGTCCTCAGACAAATAGAGAAATTAAAACCTAACAATTCCCGAGGCCCTGATGAATCTTTTGCAAGAGTTTTAAAGGAATGTAGAGAGGAACTTTGCAAACCTTTGGCTAATCTTTTTAGCATATCATTACAAATTGGCATAGTGCCTGATAAGTGGAAAATGGCAAATGTAATACCTATTTACAAGGCAGGTGACAGGTCCTTAGCTTCGAACTATGGACCAATAAGCATTTCCTCCATAGTGGGAAAATTTATGGAATCAATAATTGCCGAAGCAATTCGTATCCGTCTTGATAGGCATAAACTGATAAGTGAATCTGTTTTACGAATTTACTAACTTTTTTTGCTTAGGTGTTTGAGGAGGTACGTCATGGTAATGAATATGATATTGTGTATATGGACATCAGTAAGGCTTTCAATAGAGTTCCACATCAGAGGCTATTGAGGAAACTTAAGGTGCAGGGAATAGGAGGAGAATTTTTTTTTCCTGGGTAGAGGCATGGCTGACAAATAGGCAACAAAGAGTTTGCAAAAATGGAGAGAAATCAGAAAGGGGGCACGTCACAAGTGATGTTCCAAAGGGGGTCAGTGTTGGGCCCCTTGTTTTTCACAACTTACATAAACAACGTAGATGAGGGAATAAATAGCGACATAAACAAATTTGCTGATGACACCAAAATAGGCGGTCCAATTCATTCTATTATGGACATTAGTGCACTCCAGGATGATTTGAATTGACTGATGCAATGGTCGGAGAAGTGGCAGATGCAGTTTAATACAGACAAATGCAAAGTGCTAAATGTTGGACAGGACAGTAACCATGCCACTTATAAACTGAATAGTGTAGTTCTTAATACTACTGATTGCGAGAAGGATTTAGGAGTTCTGGTTAACAGTAATCTGAAACCAAGACAACAGTGCATAAGTGTTTGCATTAAAGCTAACAGAATCCTTGGCTTCATATTAAGAAGTATAAATAATAGAAGTCCTCAGGTTGTTCTTCAACTCTATATATCCTTGGTTAAGCCTCATTTAGATTATGCTGCTCAGTTCCGGTCACCATATTACAGAATGGATATAAACGCACTGGAAAACGTACAGAGGAGGATGACAAAGATGATCCCATGTATCAGAAATCTTCCCGCTGAGGATAGACTGAGGGCTATGAATCTGCACTCTCTAGAAAGGCGTGGAATTAAGGGGAATATGACAGAGGTGTATAAATGGAAAACAGGAATAAATAAAAGGAATGTAAATAGCGTGCTGAAAATATCCAGCCAAGACAGGACTCGCAGCAATGACTTCAAGTTGGAAGAATTCAGATTCAGGAAGGATATAGGAAAGCACTGGTTTGGAAATATAGTTGTGGATGAGTGGAACAAACTCCCGAGTACCGTCATAGAAGCGAAGACGTTATGTAGTTTTAAAAATAGGTTGGATAAATACATAAGTGGGTGTGAGTTGGATCTGACTAGCTTGGGCTACCAGGTCTTGTGCCGTGCTCCTCCCTTAAGTGGAAGTGACTTGACTAGGTGGTCATTGTTCTAGGCCGGGGGGTGGCATGGACCTGCTTCGAATGGGTCAATAGGCCTGTAGCAGTGTTCCTTCTTTCTTATGTTGTTCTTATGTTCTTATATCTTTAATCGTATAAGAGAAAAGTATAGAAAGAACTTAATTTTATATGAGTTCTTTCTAATTGACCAATTTTTCACATTCTGCCCGACAATATATATATATATATAATATATAATATATATATATATATATATATATATATATATATATATATATATATATATATATAAATATGTATATATATATATATATATATTATATATATATATATATATATATATATATATATATATATATATATATATATATGTGTGTGTGTGTGTGTGTGTGTGTGTGTGTGTGGGTGTGTGTGTGTGTGTGCGCAAACGACCACTGTGAAAGAATAGAGAAATTCCAAGCGCTTTCGTGACTACTCACATTGTCAAACTCATTGTTCCTTGACAATGTGAGTAGTCACGAATGCGCTTGAATTTCTCTACGCTTTCACAGTGGTTTTTTAACATATTCTGAAATCACATGTTTACTGTGATCTTATTGCACACACACACACATATATATATCATACATATATATATATATATATATATATATATATATAATATATTATATATATATATATATATATATATATATATATATATATATATATATATATATATATGTATGTATATATATATATATGTTGAGTGAATGCGTGGGGAGTTTTGAATCAAATGTGAGAGTAATGGTGGTTGGGGATTTCAATGCTAAAGCGGGTAAAAATGTTATGGAGGGAGTAGTAGGTAAATATGGGGTGCCAGGGGTAAATGTAAATGGGGAGCCTTTAATTGAGCTATTTGTAGAAAGAAATTTGGGAAAAAGTAATACATATTTTATGAAAAAGGGGAAAAATAAATATACAAGGTACGATGTAGCACAATAAAAGTTTTTGTTGTTTATGTATTGGGGGAAATTTAAAGGTTGATGGGTGGCTCCAGGATGTACATGTTTATAGGGGGGAAAAACTGATATATGGGATCATTATTTGTTTTGGTACAGTTAGAGTAAGGGTAGATGGGAAAAAAGAGGAAGGTGGGCAACAAAAAGTAAGAGGGGGGGTGAAAGTGTATAAAAAGGGGAGGGGAATTTTCGGGTGGATATAAGCGACTATTGGCAGAAAGGGGCAGTGAAAAGATGAGTAGGGGGGGGGGGGGTTTTTTGAAGGGGGTTGGAATATTTTTTAAAATGCGGGTTTTTAGAAGGGTGGGACGAAGTTTGTGGTTTTGGAGGTGGGGGCAGGGGGAAAGAGGAGTGACTGGTAAATGATGAATTTAAAGGGTGTGAAAAAAGACAAAAAATAGTTTATGAGAGGTTTTTAAAAAGCAGAAGTGTTTAAAGAAGAGCAGAGTATAGGGAGATAAAAGAAAGGTGAAGAGAGTGTTGAGAGAAGAAAAAAGGAGAGCAGATGAAGAGTGGGAGAGGTACTGTCAAGAAATTTTAATGAAATAAGAAAAAATTTGGAGTTAAAAACAAGTTAAGAAAGCTTAGGGAAAAGTATGGATTTGCATTTAAAAAACAGAGTAGGGGAGTTATTTTAAGAGGGGAAAGGGGGGAGGGTATTGGGTAGAGGCGCGAATATTTTGATGAACTTTTAAATTTAGGAAGAAAGGGAGGCGGTAATTTCAGACTGGCCAGGGAGGTATCCATCTTTAGGAGTGAAAAAAGAGCAGAATGTAAGTGGGGGACGTACGTGAGGCATTACGTAGAATGAAAAGGGGGTAAAGAGCTGGAACTGAGGGGATCATACAAAATGTTAAAAGCGGTGGGGATATGGGTTTTTGGAAAGGGTTGGTACTTTTTTTAAAAATGTATAAAAAGGGGGGGGAGGAAACCCTAGGGGGATTCGGAGAGCAGATAGTCCCTTTATTTTTAAAAGGAAAAATGGGAAAAAAAGAGTTGAAAAAATTTATGAGGAATAAGTTTTACTGGTATACAGGAAAAGTATAGGGTTTGGGTTAAAATTGAAAGAAAGGGGGTAAGACAGAATGTAGGATTGCGGATGACAGGGAGGCTTCTGAGTGGTAGGGGATGTGTAGATAAAGTGTTTACTTTGAAGCATATATGTGAACATTTTTTAGATAAGGTGGGGAAAAGTTTTTATTGCATTTATGGATTTAGAAAAGGAAATGATAGGTGGATGAGGAGCAATGTGGCGATGTTAAGTTTGGGAATAGGTGGAAATTTTACTAAATGCTGTTAAGATTTTTTTATGGGATAGTGAGGCTCGGGTTAGGGGGTGTAAAAAGAGAGGGAAAATACTTCCCGGTAAAATAGGCTTAGACGGGATGTGTAATGTCACCTGTTTTTTAATATATTTATAGATGGGGTTGTAAAAAGAAGTAAATGCTAGGGTGTTGGGGAGGGGGGGGGATTAATTAGGGGAAAATCAAATTAAAAATGGGAATTGACACGTTACTTTTTGCTGTGATACTGTGTTATGGGAGATTCTAAAGAAAAATTGCAAAGGTTTTAGGGGTGATTTTGGAATGTGTTAAAGGTAAAAATTTAAAAAGTGAAATAAAAAAAGAGTAAGGTATGAGGGTACAAATGATTTTTAGATAAAAAAAATTGGTATAAAATTGGGGAGGAGTATAAAAAAGTGAATTTTTTTCGATTTTTGGGAGTTGACGTGTGGGCGGTGGTTTTTAAAAGGATGATTAATATAAAATTTGATGAGGGAAAAAAAGGTGAGGGGTGCGTTGAGGTAAATGTGGAGTAAAAAAAAACGTTATCTTGGAGGCAAAGGGGGGAATGAAATGAAATATAGTAGTACAACACTTTTTATAGGGGATGTAAAAGCTTGGGGGGAAAATGCGCAGCGAGGGGCGGTTGGGGCAGTGGAGATGCCCCTGTCAAGGGCAATGTTGGTGTAAATATTATGCAAAAAAAATTTCCGGAGTATGGAAATTTGGGGGAAAAGGTGTGGAGTTAATAAAAGCATTAGTCAGAGGGCAGAAGAGGGGTTTTTGTTGGGTGGTTTTGGGTCATTTAGAGAAAATGGTTTTCAAAGTAGAATGACATGGAATGATATAATCTATAGGGAAGGGGAGGGGTAGGGGTGTACCGAAAAGGGTTGGAGAGGGGGTTAAAGAGGTTTTGGGGCGAAGGGGTTTGGGATTTCCCAGCAACGTGCATGAGCGTGTTAGATAGGGTGAATGGACACAATATTTGGGGCCCCTGACGATCTGTTGGAGTGTGAGCGGGGAAATATTTGTGAAGGGATTCAGGGAAACCCCGGGTTTTTTTCATATGTCGGACTTGGTCCCGGAAAGGGAAAATACAATGCCGCACTTTAAAGGAGGGGGGTTTTGGGGTATTGGCAGTATGGGGGGATATGTTTTGTTTCTTTTAATGTATATGCTTCTAAATTTTTGTGTTTTGAGCACCCCTTTCAAAAACATGATAATGTTGAAATGGGTGAAAGTGTTTTAATGATGATGAAAGTTTTTTTTTTGGGGATTTTCTTTTTTTTTTGGGTCACCCGCCCGGTGGGAGACGGCCGACTTTTTAAAAAAAAAAAAAATTTTTTTATATATTATCAAAGGGGCCTCACAACAGCGGGTGCCCCGCAGTAAAGGGGGCCACCCCAACTATGCAGATCTGATGGCAGCCAGAAGGTAAAGATGGGATCACCCCCTTTAAAACGGAAGATGGGGAAACAGGTGGTGTGGGGTTTTACTGTGCACTACCTTGGTGATACCCATCTCCAATACACCAGGGGGGAAGGAGGGGCAGTGCCAGCTTCGGGAGTCCCCAAAAGTCTAGAAAAAAAATGGAGAACTTCCCATCATTTTAATGTTTTTTTCCCATGGGTCAAGACCCCCCCCTTTGGTCATGGGGAAAGAGTGCATCTAATTCCTTTGGAGCTGGGAAAAAGACCATCAGGGGGAACTAGGGATCCCCCGGGCAGTTGTTTCTGTTCCCAGCGGCTCAGTGCGGCTGTTCAAAAAGGGGAATGCCTCCTGTATTTTGGGCACAGCCCAGCTTGAGGAGCTGGATGAGATTTTTCCTTATAATCGGTGATACACAGTAAAACAGTACCCTAATCCACATTTATATCAACAATGTATCTCTTAAAACTTCGACCCTATTATTAAAAATTTTCCTATTGGTTTTAAAAAAAAAATACTAAAAGATGGGGGGGTAGGGGAAGTGGAATATTCAAACGGCTTCAGGGGAAAAAATCCAAATATTCTTCCTTGAAATCTTTTTATGCCTTCTCCCAGGCAATGGGTCCCCCCAATTTACACCAGAGGTGGACCCCCTCCTTATTATATATATAAAATATATTTTATATATTATTTTAAAAAATTATATATATATATTTATATATATATATATATATATATATATATATAAAAAATTACAGTATAAAAAAATATTAATTTCAGAGAACAATCACAGTCAAAAGGAGTCAACCAACAGGACGCCGGGAAGGTTCCCCCAAATGACGCTTAACAACCCCTTGGCCCCAGAGTCTTTTAAAATTTGTGCATCATTTTTTACGAGCCCTGTTTCCCCCTGCTCGGGGACACCGTGGGCCTAAGCAGCATAAGGTATTTCTTTGTCCCTGTTGTTCTGACCTTACAAACGATTTTTATGTAATGGATCCCACAGAAAAAAGAGGAACGTACAGGGGGGAGAATGAAAAATTTTTGCCCCCCGAGGCAGGTTTTATACCCCGGCCCCCAGCTTTTGAGGGATCTGTGGCCAAGTGGTGCAGAGCGTCAATTGGGAAACTTTTCGCCCTTCTGCGTGACTTTGAAACTTGCTAATGCGTTTGTTATTATTTTGGGGAAGTCATGTTTCCTAGCTTTCCTTTTCATACTTGGTTCTCCAATTCACGCTATGGAACCCCCCTCAAACATCTATAGCTAAACTCTCGGATCAAAAAAAAAAAAAAAAATTTGTTTTTGTCTGATGAAAAATTTGCTTTTCCCCACAGGGGAGACCCCTCCGGACAATGTCTAGTGCAAATTCCGAAAAAAGACTGATCACCACAAACAAAACTTTTACAAATTTTTTTCCCCAAGGTTTAACTCAGTTTCTTTGATTCAAGCTGAGTAATTCCCACCCCAACATAAAAGGGAAACCCCCTTTTTTTTCAAAATTATTTATATGTATAAATGTAGACATCGATAATTTTTGTTGAAAATTTATGAGTGGGGTATTGTGTCCTTAGACTTTTTGGCGTCATAACCATTTTCAATGCAGGGAAACATTAAAAGGGAAAACTCCAACCCTTATGTGGTAATTTAAAGGGACGAAAGGGAAGCTTAAATTTGGCTCCCAAGCAGAGTGAATCCTGCTCCATAATGCGATTTAAAAAACAGCTTTTTTTTTTAATAGGAAATAAAGATAGAAGTAAGTCATCATGGGATTTCAGGCGAAATGTCGCATGTAAACTATAATTGTGCTAAACAAAATTTTCCCCAAAATCTTTAAAAAAAATGTTTTTAAAAAATCATTTTTTTGTTGCAGCGCATTATATATATTATATATATATAAATTTTTTATATATATAATATATAATTTTATTTTATTATATATATATTTTAAATTTTTATTATACTTTGGGGACTACACATATGTGCAAGATTACTGTTCCTGGTGACAAGCGTTACCATGACGGGGTATGCGACCAAACCCCGCCTAGGAAAGGGGGTAACGGTACTTCCATTCAGTCAGTCAGTCTGAAACACTCCAGAGTATCAATTTCCAACTAATTTTAGATCGCTGATTATGAATATGATGGTTAAAATTGTGTGTTAGTTCCACTTTTCAATATACACCTACGTGTCACAACGGGTTCCAACAGGCTTGTGGCAGTGTGTTTCTCACCACACTCACAGTCTCACTGACCTTCATTATTGTTCCAGCAGTCATAGAAGGTGGTTGTGATGTGCAAATTTATATTTTGATGCGTAAGGTAGGTGATTTCCTTAACCAAACACTTTATGAACTTATAATAAATATTCACTGAGCAAGCTGTTGATATGCATGTGAGGCATATATTAATTTTATTTTCCTACTGAATGCTATAAATACTTCTGCTTATCTGTCATTCTCTCTATTACAATCATAAATTAATGAATAAATTTTCTGTTTATCTTCTGTTTGTTGTTTTCTTCTTTCAGATGCCCCGTACTTGTGGAAAAGGCAGACAACTTCTACATTTCTGGTGAGGTGATCTTTGCATCACAGAAGCGCCGTATAACTGCTATGGTTAGAAAGGAATATCACCTATATTTTGGATGCAAGATTGATGACCAGGATAAGAACTAGGCTCCACATATGCTGCAATAATTGTGCTACTAACCTTTTCCAGTGGTTGATCAGGCAGAGGAAATGAATGCCTTTTGCTGTGCCAATGACATGCGGGAGCCAACAGACAATAACAACAATTGTTATTTCTGAATGATACCTCCAGTACAGAAAGGCTTGACAAAGAAAGAAAAAGGGTCCATTAAATATTCAAACGTTCCATCAGTTATACACTCAGCTCCACATGGAGCTGATGCAAAAACTTCTGTATTCTTCAAGTCAGATGAAGAAAGTGGTGAGGAGGAAGAACAGAAGAATGACAGTACTGGATTACAGATTGACCGAAACTTTGATGAAGTACACTCCTCTAAGCCACATCTCATAACAAAAGGAAAACTCCATGACCTTGTCAGGTATCTGCAGCTACCTAAAAATAAGGATGAGCTGCTAGGCTCTTGTCTTCAACAGTGGAATCTCCTAACAGCTGATGTGAAGATTGCAGACTATTGCTGGACAATGGCAAGAGATGATTCTTCATCCCACTATTAGCGTCAAGCAAAAAGGCAGAGAGTAGGTACGGATTAAAGTTTAAAACATACTGACACATATTGTACGTTATAAAAAAATAATCAAATATTACATGTCTCGTATCTTTAAACCAATAGCCAATAAGTATTTCTCATGGTGATATTTGGATTCAGGACATGAAAATACTTAAGAATTTACTAATCTCATTTACGAAGCATACAACTTTTCAAAAATTATTGACCAATGTTACCTGGCCTCCTCACATACTGAAATACAATCAAACGCACGACCTCGTTAGAGTTACAGCTCCATGTGGGTGGAGTCTGGTCAAGACAACCGTTATGCTCTCTACCCTCTGGCAACAGACCGCGTAAGTGAGGCCTGCCAGGTCACAAGATTCTAAAGTTCGTATTGTCGACTGCCCCCAGAGATTTATTATCGAGAAAAACACAATTAGGAGTCATTGTTTAATTGTTATTTCTTACCTGTCCATAAAAACAAATGTGCCATGCACCAGTCATCCCGACACACCAACTCGTGGTAATCAATGAATCTCATCAATAATGACACACCATTTGTTTACCCAAGAAAATTATCTCTCTTACCGGAGCATAATAAAGAATGTACCTGACATTACCTAGCACACACACACACACACACACACACACACACACACACACACTCACACACACTCACACACACTCACACACACACACATACACACACACACACACACACACATGGTGGGTGCAGACGTGGGTACACAAGGCTCCGAGAACCTTCGTGTTTTTGAGGGGTGCAATAACCCCTAGCAGTAATCAGTGGTAGTGACAAAGTCAGTGAACAAACCTACGAGTGATAACTATAGTTATTAGTTGAAAAAATTCGAGGGGAAACCTAAATTCAGTATTTTCTTTTAAAAGTGCCAAACCGTTGTGGATCTACTAGGCACTGTTGCCACACAGATACAAACATAAAAATATCAAAGTGAGTGTGGAAACGGGTGATCAAGAATTACCAGCGTTTGGTTAACAAGTGAAATGTGGGGCACCGTAATGTGAGAGTGAAAAAGTTAATAGGCAAAAGGAGAAAGAAAAAATAAAATATACAACAAGGGAAGGTGGCAGTAGGCCTACTGAAGCAGTGACGTCACAACAGTTTGTATGCCATTATACATATAAAGTGTAACACCGAATGTGAAGTGTATTCTGTAATAAGTGAAAAGTGAAATCACTTGAGGAACGCGGGATGCATGAGCATATATGGTTATAAACATCATGGGTGAAGGAGTTACAAAATAGTGAGAGAAGGCCTATGTACGACGGCTACGTCATCAGCTTCTGGCAACTTGTCATCACACCGCTGTCAGCGCAAGTATTCCACCTGTTGAGGTTGCATTTTGCAAGATTGAGTCTGGTCCTGCATCACTGTTAGATACTGGTCACTCACTCCTGCAAGCCATTACCAGAATTAGAGTAGAAATAGCATAGAGGAGAGTACAAGGAGTAAAGCGGTAGTGAGGGATAATGTCAGACACTTAAGCTGACACAAGCAAAATTTTTTACAACCTAGCTACTTTCTGAATTTTAGAAGTAGAATCGATAAGTGTTACAAGTATTGGTAAGCTTAGAATTACTGGTATCTACCGGTATTCATTAGCAGTATGAATACTTAGAAGTGGGGGCACACACACAAAACACACACACACACACACACACACACACACACACACACACACACACACACACGCACACGCACACACACGCACACACACATACACATACACATACACACACACGCACACACACACATACACATACACATACACACACACACACATACACACACACATACACACACACATACACACACACATACACACACACACACACACACACACACACACATACACACACACACACACACACACACACACACACACACACACACACACACACACACACACACACACACACACACACATACACACACACATACACACACACACATACACACATACACACACACATACACACACACACACACACACACACACACACACACACACGTACACACACTGCAAACCTCACTCAAGGAGAAAGATCTTGGGTGAGTATAACACCGAGCATGTCTCCGGAAGCACACATCAATCAGATAACTGCTGCAGCATATGGGCGCCTGGCAAACCTGAGAACAGCATTCCGACACCTTAGTAAGGAATCATTCAAGACACTGTACACCGTGTATGTCAGGCCCATACTGGAGTATGCAGCACCTGTTTGGAACCCGCACTTGATAAAGCACGTCAAGAAACTAGAGAAAGTACAAAGGTTTGCGACAGGTTAGTTCCAGAGCTAAGGGGAATGTCCTATGAAGAAAGATTAAGGGAAATCGGCCTGACGACACTGGAGGACAGGAGGGTCAGGGAGACATGATAACGACATATAAAATACTGCGTGGAATAGACAAGGTGGACAAAGACAAGATGTTCCAGGGAGGGGACACAGAAACAAGAGGCCACAATTGGAAGTTGAAGACACAAATGAGTCAGAGAGATAGTAGGAAGTATTTCTTCAGTCATAGAGTTGTAAGGCAGTGGAATAGCCTAGAAAATGACGTAGTGGAGGCAGGAACCATACACAGTTTTAAGATGAGGTTTGATAAAGCTCATGGAGCGGGGAGAGAGAGGGCCTAGTAGCAACCAGTGAAGAGGCGGGGCCAGGAGCTAGGACTCAACCCCTGCAACCACAAAAACAAATAGGTGAGTACACACACACACATACACATACACACACAGGAACAAGCACTTATAAGCTGTGGTACACACGCAAACACACACATACACAGGATTTCACACCGTCCTGTGAACTGACCATCTGAACCTTGCTCCTCTCCCCCCCCCTATTCCTATCCTAAGTAGAGACCTATCTCTACCTTTTTCACTCTTTACCTATATCTCTCTCTCTACCTATCACTCTCTACCTATCTCTCTCTCTCTCTCTCTTCCCTCTCCCATCTCTCCCCTCTAACATCTCTTACCTCTAACACCTCCCCCCCCTCTAACATCTCTCCCCCTCTAACATCTCTCCCCTCCCATTATCTCTCCCCTCTCCCTTTCCCCATCTCTCTCCCCTCCTCCCCTCCTCTCCCCCTAGCCTCTCTCCCCTCTCGCTCTTCCATCTCCCCCCTCTTTCCCCCTTCTCCCCCTCTCTGCCCCCTCTCTCTCCCCCTCTTTGCCTTCTCTTTCTCTCTCTCTCTCCCTCCCTCTCTCTCTCTCTCTCTCTCTCTCTCTCTCTCTCTTGCTCTCTCTCTCTCTTGCTCTCTCTCTTCCCCATTTTCCCTTCTAACTCTCCCCTCTCCTACTCTTCCCTTCACTCTCTCTCCCCCCTCTACCTTTCCCTTCTCTCTTCTCTCACAAAAAAAAAAAAAAAAAAAAAAAAAAATGGTGGGGACTCGCAGGAACCAAGGATCAGATGAGAATGGTTCTGGTAGGGAGGAGTGGATGGAGGAGCAGTGGAAAAGGATGGAACAAGAGTGGGAGAGAAAATTAGGGGAGCTTTCTGAAAAAATGGAGAAAGAGCTCTCTGTGAAATTGGAAAAGAGGTTGGAGAAGGGGACAAAGAATTGGGAGGCACAAGTCGAAACTGCAGTAGCCAAGATAAGGGTCCTAGAAGTTGAGATAAATAGGCTGAAGCGAGTTACAGGGGCAGTGACCAGAGAAGACACAGCATATGAAGCTGCGAGGCCGAACAGAAAGGAAGGAATTATGAATTAAGCTAAGGTCATATCAGCCTGCCAAGGAGGACCAAGGAGTGAAAGGGAAGAACAGCTGGTTGCAGATGGAGAGGGTGATAGGTCGAATGCTTGAGGCAAAACCTGGCTATCAGAGCCACTGGAAAAATCATGGGAGAAACTGACCACATACAGGCAGGATCCAGAGTCACAGGGGGTGAGGCAATGGGAGGAAGAAAGGGCAAAATCAGTGTTTATCCATGGGCTTCAGGAGAGAGGGGAAAAGGACACACACTGAAAGGCAGCAGGAAGAAAGAAAGGAGATTGAGAAAATCATCACGGAAATAGGTGAAGAATGGACGAGATTGTAAATTTTCAGAGAATAGGGGGGTACCGAAGGGGAGAAACCGACCAATCAAGCTGATTCTCAGGACGGAAACAGTGCGGAACAGGATCCTTCCAAGAGAAACCACGATTGAAATACTCGGAAGAGTACAAGAGGGTGTTCCTAGACAGAGACAGAACAAAATCAGAACGACAGCTGCTGAGGGAGAGGACAAAAAAGCGAAAGGAGCTAGGAAAGGAGACAAGGATGGAACCAGCAGAGGTCAGTCAGAGCAGAACAGAACAGCAAGGGGCAAGCACCACACAACTATTCTCAGAACCATACAAACCTATCACCCCCATCCCCCAAAACACACTACCAATCCATACCCACAGCCTCCACCCCAAAACCGAGCTATAGAATCCCACAGTATGCCACCAGGTCTCCCCCCCTCCACAGGCCCCCCAAACCACAGTGTTGGAAAGGAAATGAAGGTATGGTACAAAAACGCTGATGGAATAACAAATAAGTGGGAGGAGTGGCATGAAAGAGTCAAAGAAGCATCACCGGACATCATAGCTCTCACAGAAACCAAGTTTACAGGTATGAAAAACAGATGCCATCTTTCCAACGGGATACCAAATCCTGAGGAAAGACAGAGGGAACAGGGGGGGTGGAGGAGTGGCGTTGCTGATCAAAAATCGCTGGGAATTTTTGATGAGCTGGAGGAGGAGACAGCAGAGAAGAAAGTGATTACATAGGGGGAACACTTCACTCTGGAGGTCCCAAGGTGGTAATAGCAGTGATGTATAACCCCACCACAGAACAGCAGGAGGCAAGGCAAGAGTACGACGAGAGCAATAGGCGATGGTTGACACACGGGCTATAGTGGCCAGAAAGCTCATGCATGCAGGGCAAAGCTCCTGATCATGGGTGACTTTAACCACAAGGAGATCGATTGGGAGAATTTGGACCCACATGGGGGCCAAGATAC
Organism: Cherax quadricarinatus; assembly: GCF_026875155.1. Taxonomy (NCBI): domain Eukaryota; kingdom Metazoa; phylum Arthropoda; class Malacostraca; order Decapoda; family Parastacidae; genus Cherax; species Cherax quadricarinatus. The sequence continues at coordinate 17,183,939 of NC_069477.1, read as the reverse complement.
ATGGAGGGCTAAGATGACGGAGGTGGTACTGGAAAACTTCATGTCCCCAACACGTAAGGGACACTACAAGAGAGAGAAGGAGAGGATGAACCAGCAAGGCTGGACTTAGTATTCCCCTTTGGGAGTAGTGCAGATATCGAGGACATCGCATATGAAAAACCCCTTGGGGCCAGTGACCATGTGGTTTTAAGCTTCGAATACACAGTAGAGCTACAAGTTGAGGGAGAAGCAGGAAGCCAGGACGAATGAAGCCAAACTACAAGAAAGGGACTACACGGGGAATGAGGAACTACCTGAACGGGGTTCAGTGGGACAGAGAACTGGCAGGAAGCCAGTTAATGAGATGATGGAATATGTAGCAACAAAAAGCAAGGAGGCTGAGGAGAGGTTTGTACCCAAGGGTAACAGGAATAATGAAAAAGCCCGGATGAGCCCATGGTTTACCCAAAGGTGCAGGGAGGCAAAAACCAATGGGGCTAGGGAATGAAAAAATATAGAAGGCAAAGGACCCAGGAGAATAAGGAGAACAGTCGTTTGAGCCAGAAACGAATATGCACAAAAAGAAGGGAGGCCCAAAGACAATATGAAAATGACATAGCAGCGAAAGCCAAATCTGACCCGAAACTGTTGTACAGCCACATCAGAGGAAAACAACAGTCAAGGGGCCAGGTAATTTAGGCTAAGGAAGGGAAAGGGGGAGAGACAACAAGAAATGACCGTTAAGTATGTGAAGAACTCAACAAGAGATTCAAAGAAGTGTTCACAGAGGAGACAGAAGGGACTCCAGAAAAACGGAGAGGGTGGGGCACACCACCAAGTGCTGACACAGTGCACACAACCGAGGAAAAGTGAAGAGGCTTCTGAGTGAGCTAGATACCTCAAAGGCAATGGGGCCAGATTACATCTCCCAATGGGTATTGAGAGAGGGGGCAGAGGCGCTATGTGTACCCCTAACAACAATATTCAATACATCTAATCGAAACAGGGAGATTGCCTGAGGCATGGAAGACAGCAAATGTAATCCAATCTTTAAAAAGGAGACAGACATGAAGCATTAAACTACAGACCAGTGTCACTGACATGTATAGTATGCAAAATCATGGAGAAGATTATCAGGAAAGGAGTGGTGGAACACCTAGAAAGGACGATCTCTCAACAGCAGCCAACATGGTTTCAGGGACGGGAATCCTGTTGTCACAAACCTACTGGAGTTCTATGACATGGTGACAGCAGTAAGACATGAGAGAGAGGGGTGGGTGGATTGCATTTTCTTGGACTGCAAGAAGGCGTTTGACACAGTTCCACACAAGAGATTGGTGCAAAAACTGGAGGACCAAGCAGGGATAACAGGGAAGGCACTACAATGGATCAGGGAATACTTGTCAGGAAGACAGCAGCGAGTCATGGTACGTGGCGAGGTGTCAGAGTGGGCACCTGTGACCAGCGGGGTCCCGCAGGGGTCAGTCCTAGGACCAGTGCTGTTTCTGGTATTTGTGAACGACATGACGGAAGGAATAGACTCTGAGGTGTAACTGTTTGCAGATGACGTGAAGTTGATGAGAAGAATTCACTCGATCGAAACAGGCAGAACTACAAAGGGATCTGGACAGGCTGCAGATCTGGTTCAGCAATTGGCTCCTGGAGTTCAATCCCACCAAGTGCAAAGTCATGAAGATTGGGGAAGGGCAAAGAAGGCCGCAGACGGAGTACAGTCTAGGGGTCAGAGACTACAAACCTCACTCAAGGAAAAAGGTCTTGGGGTGAGTATAACACCAGGCACATCTCCTGAAGCGCACATCAACCAAATAACTGCTGCAGCATATGGGCGCCTAGCAAAACCTCAGAACAGCATACCGACATCTTAATAAGGAATCATTCAGGACCCTGTACACCGTGTACGTTAGGGCCCATATTGGAGTATGCGGCACCAGTTTGGAACCCACACCTAGCCAAGCACGTGAAGAAACTAGAGAAAGTGCAAAGGTTTGCAAACAAGACTAGATCCCAGAGCTAAGAGGTATGTCCTACGAGAGAGGTTAAGGGAAATCAACCTGACGACACTGGAGGACAGGAGAGATAGGGGGACATGATAACGACATACAAAATACTGAGAGGAATTGACAAGGTGGACAAAGACAGGATGTTCCAGAGATTGGACACAGTAACAAGGGGACACAGTTGGAAGCTGAAGACACAGATGAATCACAGGGATGTTAGGAAGTATTTCTTCAGCCACAGAGTAGTCAGTAAGTGGAATAGTTTGGGAAGCGATGTAGTGGAGGCAGGATCCATACATAGCTTTAAGCAGAGGTATGATAAAGCTCACGGCTCAGGGAGAGTGACCTAGTAGCGATCAGTGAAGAGGTGGGGCCAGGAGCTCGGACTCGACTCCTGCAACCTCAACTAGGTGAGTACACTCACACACACACACACACACACACACACGCACACAAAAGACATGAGAGGGGTGGGTAGATTGCAGACGATGTGAAGTTCATGAAAAGAATTCAGCCGGAGGAGGATGAGGCAGGAATACCCAACCAAGTGCAAAGACATGAAGATTGGGGAATAGCCAAGAAGACCGTAGACAGAGTAAAGTCTAGGAGAGCCAAAGACTACAAACCTCACTCAAGGAAAAGGATCTTAGAGTGTGTATAATAACGAGCACATCTCCTGAGGCACACATCAACCACATAACTGCTGCAGCATATGGATACCTAGCAAACCCAAGAATAGCTTTCTGACATCTCACTAAAGAGTTTCCATATTGGAGTATGCAGCTCCAGTATATAACCCCTTACCTGACCAAGCACTTAGGAAACTAGAGAAAGTGCAAAAGTTTGCAACATGACCAGTCCCGGTGCTAAGGGGCAGGTTCTGAGAGAACAGGTTAAGAAAACTCTGACGACACTAATGGACAGGAGGGACCGGGAGGACATAATGACATAAATTTCTAAGAGGAATCGACAAGGTGGACAGAGAGAAGATGCTACAGAGATGAAACACAGCAACAGTCACAAATAGAAGTTGAAGACTCAGATGAGTCACACGTTAGGAAGTATTTTCTCAGCCACAGAGTTGTCAGGAAGTGGAATAGTCTAGAAATTGAGATAAAGAAGGCAGGTACCATAGATAGTTTTAAGGGGTATGATAAAGGTCATAGAGGAGGGAGTGAACCTATTAGCCAACAGTGAAGAGGCGGGGCCACGAGCTATGAATCTACCCCTGCAACCACAGTTGGTGAGTACAATTAGATGAGAACACACACACACACACACACACACACACACACACACACATACACACTAATATTTACAACAACTCTAACACACTCATCCCAACATACACACAGTCACACACCTAGTAACTACTAATTACACAAAAATGCGTGTACACACATGCACATTCACAGACACACACACATACACACAAACACACACATACACACACACACACACACACATACATACACACACACACACACACACACACACACACACACACACCAACATAATCAAACTAACTCACCCTCACATTAACACATTAGTACACACCAGCACACACAAGGTAACACAGTCACACCCATTTACAATCAAGCACACACATATCTACAGACTGCAGAAACGAGAGCATCCTAGCAGGATAAAAATAAAAAAATGGACCTAAAAAGGGAAGATGTAGAGGCAAGGGAACCAAGGATGGTTGGTCTGATGAGAAAGTATTGACAGAAAGACTAAAGAGCAAAATGGAACAAGAATGGGGATAAAGGCTAATCATGCTTTGCAATACAATCGTTAAGATATCTGAAGAGAGCAAGAAATGGGAGTTATGAGCTGTAGCTACTGAGACAAAGACACAGAGCCTGGAGGAAGAAGTGGGAATGCTGAAGCAGGATACCAAGAGGAGGACTGAAAGGAGCAATGAACACTAGAAACATCAGCAGGCAGAGAGGGGATTGAAGGAGGAGAAGGAGCTAAGAAGTGTCTTGAAGAATATCAGGCCAACGGAAGATGATAGTGAAAGCAAGAAATGAGATGCTTAAATTGGATCAAGAGATATGGAGAGAAAAGTAATGGGATGAGAATGAGAGGTCAGTTAATAATTATCCATTGGGTTCATGAGGCTGGAGGGACAACCTATGATGAAAGATGACATTGGGAGGAAAAAGAGATTGCAAGCATCAACTCAATAACAGGAGAAATGGAAATGTCCCAGGTAACAAATTTTCACAGACATCTTGGTATTCAAGGGAAAAATCGCTGAGTCAGATTGACATTCAAGACATTCAAGTCCGTTAACTACTGTTAACGGGCTCCCATGAATATCAACGAGTGTACCTCGTTGAGTAAGAATATGTAAACCACACATTGTAAGCTTTGCAAGGAAATTTACATTTTCATTTTCATTTTCAAGAAATAAGAGTAAGAAGACACCAGTGGAAGGTAAGTGTGATAGGGCAGGTAACAACAGACAGGAAATCTCAGCCTCAGGGGGTAACAGGAAACACAAATGCTCACAGAATTCCCTCAACCCCTACCACCCCATACCAACCAAACACAATAACCAGAAACAAACACCACCCCACAGTCCTCCCTCCAGCACTAATACCACCATTACAGCAGCCTTTTACAATATCCAAACTTGACTTCCACTCCCACAGTTCGCACAAACCCCTCCTTCCTCTCAAAATACAGTATTGGAAAGAAATCTGAAAGGTACACCAACACAGATGGATTAATAAGTAATGGTGAGGACTGGCAAGAACGAATCATTGATGTATCCCCAGACATGATAAATTAGACACATGTGAAACATTTGGGTATCTTTAATAAGGAAACGTTTCTTTATTAAAGATTTCCAAATGTTGCACATGTGTCTAGTTTATCAACCTGTCGGTTCTCTGTCTGACACTGCTACATCTTGCGATCTTAATACAGGAAATTCATCAACTTGCCTAACCCATTTGCATGACTTACTTCCACATTTGTCAAATGTAATACCACATACGACTGCTGCACCTCTCCTGCCTACAGTATATAAGCCACTTCTTTGCACATATGCTGTATTCTTTTCAAGACTGATGGACTGGTCACATCGACTCAAGGCTGAGGGACTGATTACCTCAAACTCTTCCTGTTCTTCAACATTCTCCTTTGTATGAATTGATAAAGCCACTGTGTGGCGAAACGTTTCCTTATTAAGGATATCCAAATGTTGCGCATGTGTCTAATTTATCAACTTGTCGGTTCTCTGAACCATTCATCTACATCCCCAGACAACATAGCACTCATGGAGACAAAGCTCACGGGAATGATAACAAATGAGATGTTTATGAAGGATATCAGATCCTGATGATAGATATAAGGAAGAGAGTGGGAAAAGGGGTTGCACTGCTAATTAAAATTCAATGAAGTTATGAGGATATGGGAGGATTGGATAGAGGGAAAGGAGATGACTTCATAGTAGGAACGCTTCAAACTGGGGTCCAAAGATGATCCTAGCAGTGATGCACAACCCACCATTGAACAGCAAGAAACAAAGAAAAGAGTACAATGAGAGCAACATAGCAATGGTGAATACATTAACCAAGGTGGCCAGAAGGGTATACATGGGTAGGACAAAGTTACTCATCAGGAGGGATTTCAATCACAAGGCTGACTGGAAAACCTAGAGCCCCTATTGGACCAGAAACATAGTGGGCTAAGATGCAACATATTAGGGATGCAGTCAGAAAAAGAGAAGAGGATGTTCCTAAAAGGCTGGACCTCACATTCACCTAGAACAGTTCAGACTTAGTGGATGTTACACATGAAATGTCCCATGGAGCTAGTGACCACGTGGTCCTAAGATTCGCGATATCTTGTAGAGTTAACAATGGAGAATGAAGCAGCGTGAAAAGGAAGGGAGAAACCAGATTCCAAAAAAGGGGACTACACGGGTATGAGGCGGTTCCTGCATGAGGTGCATTGAGAAAGAGAACTAGAGGGAATGCCAGTAAATGAAACGATGGAACAAGTCACTACAAATTGCAGTGAAGTAGAGCCCATGGTTTATCTGGAGTTGTAAAGAGGCCAAAGCCAAGTGTGCTAGAGCAGACTTGGCTTTGGCAGAACCAGAAATGAATTTGCACGGATGAGGAGAGAAGCCCAGCGGCAATATAAGAATTCCATTGCATCAAAAGCCAAATCTGAACCAAAGTTATTCAATAGTCACATCAGGAGTTAAACTGCAGTCAACGACCACGTAATAAGGTTGAGGAAGGAGGAAGGGGAGCTCACAGCGAGTGACCAAGATGTATATGATGAGCTTAACACAAGAATTAGAGAAGTATTCACAGTGGACACAAATGCTTCCAGTAAACCGAGTCGGTAGTGAAAACCAGCAAGTACTGGACATACTGGAGGAGGTGAAGAAACTGCTAGGTGAAATAAATACCTCGAAGGCGGTGGGCCCAGATGACATCACTCCATGGTTATTGAGAGTGGGAGCCGAGGAACTGTGTTTGCCGCTAGCAGCAATATTCAGTAAATCTATCGAAACAAGGCAATTGTCTGAGGTGTGGAAGACAGCTAATATTGTTCCAGTTTTTAAGAAAGGAGAGAAATAAATAGCAGTAAAGTACAGAGCAGTGTCATTGATATCAGAAGAGTGGTGGAGCACATAGTAAGGATTGTTCTCATACATGACAATCAGCACGGTTTCAGGGATGGAAAATCCTGTGATGAGAGACCGATGGGTAGATTGTATCTTTTTGGACTGCGAAAAGGCTGTCGACACAGTACCACCCAAGAGACTGGTTCAAAAACTAGAGGAACAGGCAGGAATAGAAGAGAAAGTACTGCAGTAATAAGGGAATACCTGCTAGGAAGGAAACCACAAGTGCTGGTACGTAATGAGGTGTCAGAGTGGGCCGATGTGTCGAGTGCTGTCCGGTAGTGTTTCTTGTAAACTAGATGATATGATGGAAGGGATAGATTCAAAAGTATCCCAGTTTGCCGATGATGTGAAAATATAAGAACCCAAACAGTGTGACTTTGTAAATGGTCCAAGTCGGACCGAAACGTCGTCGTAAGCTTCTCTCTTTTATATGCGGTTTATTTGTGTATCGTTCCAGTCACGGTATTGTGCCTTTTTTTTTATCTATAAGAACCCAATTGGACGAGAGTTAGATAAGATTACAAGGGGATCTAGACAGGCTGCAAGCCTGGTCGGACAAACGGCTCCTGGAGTTTAACCCCAGCTATTGCAAAGATATGAAGACTGGGGAAGGGCAAATAAGCTCGCAGATGGAGTACAGACTACGGGATTGTGAAGGCTTACTCAGCCCTGTAACAACTTCAGACAGTATTACCAAGGCTGGCTCCTCCTCAGGAAAATTAATGAATAGAAAAAGAAATAATAACAGACAAACATAAACACTTTATTATATAGAAAATATAAAATATAAAACACTTAAATATGAAATATTAATCCTACATTAAAGAAAATGAAAAATGAAAAATATAAATGATAACTGAATTCAACACTAATATGTATATATAAAACTTGGGTGTCTGGTGTTGGTGACACTGCGTGTTGTTGCAATCGTAGCCGTTGCCGATGATGAGGGGGGGTCGCAGGTGTTGATGACAACCCACCGGCTCGTTCTTCACAGATTTTCTAGCCGTCAATAATCCGTCCAGATGACAGGAAAGCAGTTTTTTTACCACTGCAATGATGAGGGGTTATATCCTGCTACTTGCATACACAAACAGGTAAGTGGATAAAAAATTTGGGACGTCTCAGAACGTTAGTCCGTCTCCTTCAATTCTACTCGTTGATTGGCAGGTGATCCTCTCTGTCCTTTCAAGCTGTAAAGAGAGACAGATTACCCACTGCTTAAGAAATCACTCTCCATGATAAGTACAATACCTAAAAGATGTGGTGATTATTAAAACATTTTAACCTATCAAGACTGAAAGGACTAAGTTAATTATTGGTCAAAAGTGAAGCTTTCAACCAATAAGTCCACTAAAATATGATCAGGCGTGTACTTACAGTAGTGTTGGGAGCTGTGAGCCGAGTGATTACTGTTTGACCGGAGCCCCACACGTCAGCTTTCGGGGGGGGGGGGGAAGAGGGAGGGGAAGGGATAACGGGAGCTAGACTGACCCTACCTTAAAACAAGCAGCCGGCAATCAAACTATCACTTTCGGGGAGGGGGAAAAAGGGGGGGTAGGAATAGCGGGAGCGGGACTTACCCTACCTTAACAAGTAGCCGGCAATGAAACTATTGTTACTATACACTCCCTCGCTACTCCTATCTATTGAACTTTTCCCTCACAGGGATCAAAGGCTGCAAACCTCACTTAAGGAGAATGATCTTGGGGTGAGGATTATATCAATCAAATATTGCATGACCCATGTCGGTTTAACGCTTTACTTGATTATGTTAATGGTAATAATCAATCAAATAACTGATGCAGCATATTGGCGCCTGGCTAACCTGAGAATTGCATTTCAATATCTAAGTAACGAATCATTCGTGACACTGTACATCGCATACGTCAGGCCCATATTGGAATATACAGCACCATTATGGAAATCACACCTGGTAAAACACTTCAAATAATTGAAAAAAGTTCAAAAATTTGCGACAAGACTTGTCCCGGAGCTGAGGAGATGTTTTTAAATACATGAGTGAGAGGGGGTTGGATTTGATTGGGACTTTCGTATGAGTAAATAGAATTATCAAAGCTTATTTCTTGGGTAGCATTGAAAATTAAGTTGGGCAAATATTTTGTTAGTGGGATGGATTGTGAAGGACCTGCCTAGTATGGGGTAACAGGCCTTCTGCAGTGTTCCCCCTTTCTTATGTTCTTATATTCTTTAAGGTAGTTTAACGTGTTGACACTAGAGGATAGTTCTAAAACCCATTTTAAAAACGTGATCGTAGATCTATCACACACTTTGCAAACATGATAATAGATCTAACACCCAATTTGAAAACATGATCATAGATTAAATACGTTTATGGAGCAACTAGCCATGTGACCGATGTTGTAGTAGCCAGGCTTACAAGTAGTTCTGTCATCAGATACACAGTTGATGACCAAAGTATGTGATCAGTCACTGGATCCCGAGGAACTTACTTTGATCTGAAGGCGAGCACAATGAGTCGTCTTTTCCATAATATGTAGAATATTTGACCTCCACGATTATGTGGACCAAAATGTTTTCACTTAATAACGAGTCACTGGAGGACATTCTATCCCTTATTATACTGTTTTAATCCCGGGGTGGAAGGGGACTGTTTATGTATTTTTTTTTTTTTATATTTTATTTAGAATACACATTACAATAAATAATAAAGCATACAGTGTCTGATATTTCACCTACAAAAACACTCATTTCCTCATAAGCAAAACACTACAAGTGTTACACTGCCATTAGAAAATATTCTCTTCAAATGACTCAGTACAACCACCAACACGTGTGTGAGAAACAAGTTTACACAATATTATATCCGACATCAATCACATCATTTCAAGTTACAATAACATGTCAGTACACTGCACACACCTCATACATGTAAAATTCCTTTTCACAAAAACAAAGAAAAACTGTGCAAGCAACACTTATTAAAAACAATTCTCAATTACCCCTTCCTAACAGCAATATACACATTAAGTACATGTAATAAAATATATTTGAGCAGTACACCCACACCCCCCAGTACAACCCACACCCCCCAGTACACCCACACACCCCCAGTACACCCACACACCCCCAGTACACCCACACCCCCCAGAACACCCACACCCCCACCCCCATAACCCCAGATCATACCATTGTTCAGTGAACACAAACACGAATAACCAACGTAATTGAAACCTTGAATATATTATCTTATTAACAATACAAAAAAAAATTCCTCTTTAGCATAAGATGTATAGATTAAGCCAACATGACCAATAATATTTAGATAAAAGGACATAATATTGAACTTAGTATTATGACTATAACTAAAAACCATGTATATAATTATGAATGCCGATCGATACCATGCCCAGCCCTTCTAGGGTAGGGTAGGTGCCTGAGCCCGAGCCTGTAGCTCATAAGACTGTCATTCCCATTTGCCCCCTTGGGGCGGGGATGGCAGACCAGAGAGGCCTAGCTTGTGGCTAGGCCTGGGGACATTTGGTCCCAAAGATGAGGAGGTACTTGTGCCTCCTCCCATGGGAGACTTAGGTCTCAGACACTCCCTAAAGAGGGAGCCAAGGCCGGGCCACCACTTGGAAAAGGCCCGGGCCGGGAGAATACCGGCTAATCTTTAATAATAATAATAATAATATGAATGGCGTCACCCATGAGAACATTTCACATGATATAGTCACCGACTCACATATTACATATACACATATTACAAAAGTTGATACATAGTATCACAAGACTTATGAAAATTAAAATTCACAGGAATTATATCAGTGTCGTACATGTTCATTAACTTACATAAGATTTTAAAAATACCAAATCAGTTTATTAAGCCTCCTCGCATTCCCATGCCCAATATAGACATTAATGAAAAACATTCAATAACAAATATTTTTGAGTAGTTCACCTACCCCCCCCCCCCTTCCATTTCCCTCAGATCATCATATTTTTACTTCATATTTTATTCCACTAATTTTACAACAATGCAAATATGCAAATGTACAAGTATGTAGGGTCACAGCGCCCACAACCAATTTCATTGAACAGCAATTAAATTTAACATGGGTATAAAATTAACACAGTACTTCTTATAAATTTTCACATCAAAGTGTAAATCATCACAAGGTCCATGACATAATATGTTTGTAGATGAATGGTTCAGAGAACCGACATGTTGATAAATTAGACACATGTGCAACTCTTGGGTATCTTTATTGAGGAAACGTTTCGCCACACAGTGGCTTCATCAGTCCATACGTAGGAGAAACTTGAAGAACAGGAGGAGAATGAGGTAATCAGTCCCTCAACCTGGAGTCGATGTGTTCAGTCCATCAATCTTGAATAGATTGATGGACTGAACACATCGATCTTGAATAGATTGATGGACTGAACACATCGACTCAAGGTTGAGGGACTGATTACCTCATTCTCCTCCTGTTCTTCAAGTTTCTCCTACGTATGGACTGATGAAGCCACTGTGTGGCGAAACGTTTCCTCAATAAAGATACCCAAGAGTTGCACATGTGTCTAATTTATCAACATGACATAATATAAACCACCAGAACAGTTACCTAAGCCACCAGTACCTGACAGTGAGTATAATAATTATCCTAAGACCAAAAAAATGTATATTTTTGACTTACATGTGGAACTAAACTGAAATCAGGGTGACTGACTGAAAAATATGAATTAACCCGCAAGGAACACAACCAGGTCACAAATTGATGCCCTCACATACCCACTCACACATCACATACAACACAACCTCCACAACCTTACCACGCCCACCATACATTAAAGGAGACCTGCCCCTTGCCCGCCCCCATGATCCCGGAGGTTACGATAACCCACCGAGAAACTAGACTCCCAACGCCCCCCATAGATTAATCTATTCCTACACATTGTTCTATAGAACCTTGCTGCTAACGCTTTTATCCACAACTGCCCTTTAACCTGCCTCATTCCCCAAGAAACATGCAAATAATCTGCCATAACATACATCAAAGCCCTTCCCACTTCTCGTGATACCCCACTGACATCCATCGACAAGGTCCTAAGAAACGACCAACTGCCCCCTCCAACAGCCGGATAACACCCTCAAAGGGAACACCTCTGCCACACCCCATACCTTACTATACACCAGCGAGTTAATAACCAAAGCCCTCTGCTGTAATGCCACTTCACTAACCCTCAAACCTTTAAGCTTGCCTATAACCCTACTTGTGACTAGTTCAGAGTTGATCCTCCTGCACTCCTGCATCTGCGCCATATACCATATCCCACAAACCCTAAGTCTGTCACTAACTGTCCATCCCATCTCCTCCCCCAATCTCCCCCAACCAAGGGTCCCTACCTCCAGCAACCTGGGACTTTGCAAGATTAACTTCCATACCCGAAACACCCCCAAAAACTTTTAAAATCACCTCACCCACCCTTCTTAAAGCCCCCCCACCCATTTCTAGTACAGTTGTGTCATCAACATAACCTACAATTCCCCTTTGCGTCCCCCCTCTACCCCCCGCAATTCCTCCTCCACAGCCTCAAAGAAAGGATGCTGCACCCAGGAAAAGAGCAACTGCGAGAGCGGGCAACCCTGCCTTAACCCCTGTTCCATCAAGCCCCGGGCTCTCCCAGCCTTCCATTAACCTGCACTCATGACTGCCCCCTCAATAGAGTGCGCACCCATCTCACTACCCCCCCCCCCTCCAAAACCCACTTTTCCAAACAACCCATAAAAATTCCCTCTTCACACAGTCAAAACCCCTGAGCCCAATTTCCAAACCAAAGACCCCCCCTCCCGGGCATTTTCTCTATAAAATCCTTTATCCCACTGTGCCCATTCTTCATGCTTCGTCCCGGTATCCCATACTGACCCCTATGTATGACATTCCCAATTACCTTTTTTAAATCTGTTCCCCAAAATATATTTGCAAAAATTTTATAATCTAACACATTAATGACTAACGGACGATAATCACTAAAAACCCTTTCCCCTCCCTCCCCTTCGGCACCAAGAAAACAACCCAGTTCTCTGTTTTCGCCCATCCTCCCACTGCTCAACTATAATTCAGAACTGCCGCTAGGCACTCCCTCAGACTCTCCCCAATGTGCTTTATAAAAATCATTAGATAAATCATCTATTCCCGTCCCTTTCCCCCTGACTCAACCCATTCACCACCTCCTCCACCTCTGCCTCCTTAATGCTGCCCTCCAACATGTCCCGGTCCCCATGCCCAAACCCAGAGACCCCCGATAACTCCAAATGAATCCATCCCAAAAACCCCCTTCCCTCATCTTCCATTTCCCCCGAAACCAATAATCTGCATCCCTACTGATACTGTCTGTATCAGAAAGACCCTGCCCCTGCACATAACCCTTCCCTCCCCCACCCCCAAATGTGCCACAGTAGTCCTCAACTGTCTGTCCTTAAATTTTCCCTTAGCACATACCCTGCCTAACAAAAATTTCCTATCCAACCTTGTTTTCATAACTCCCCTGCACATAGCTGTGGTCCACCTGATACCCCCCCTGCCGACCACATCAACCACCCCCACACCCCGTAAAGCATCCCTTAAAAACACTCACGCCCCACCCCGCACCCCTAGGTATCACATCTCCATGCCTAATCACACAATTCCAATCTCCACCAACTATCGAAATAGCAGGTAAACCCCTGAGATAGTAGAAAAAAAACGTCCCTAAAAAAGTCTGCTTTTACCCTCATATTACTAATTGCAGGCATATAAACCCCCCAAAACATACCCTACTCCCCCCAAATACCCAATCCACACCGAACAACCCTCCCCCCTCCCCCCTCCTCCCACCCCATGACGTGCAATGGGCTGGTCTCCTTTACCAAAACAGCCACTCCTCCTTAAAATGCACAGCCAAACTTACAAACATCTTATATCCCCCAAATTGCAACTCATAACCTGACCTATGGTTATGCTCTTACAAAAAACAAACGTCCACGTATACCTTCTCAAGAACCACCCCAAACCATACCCTTTTGACTTCATTCTTGAGACCATTAACGTTTAGAGTCACAGACCTGAATGTTCAGGAAAGGTGGCTTACCTCTGTGCCGCTGTGGCTTGCTCACACTCCCTTTTAGCTGCTCACACTCTCCTTACCATTCTTCTTAATCATACCCCCACCCCCCCTGACCCTCCCCACCCGATTTCCCTGTGCACCACCCCCCCTGTAGTGGTCTTCCATACCACATTGCCCATGCCTTCTTCCCTGTCTCTGCCCGGGTGTCAATACTTCGTCCAATTCAGACGACCCGCAGGCCGCTTCCTAAAGCTACCACCCAAAAACTCATCTCTTCCTCAGGTACAATCTTCCCGATGTACCTCAGCTACCACAACTGTTTCCTGGTCTCGCTCATCCAATATTTCCCACCTTCTCACGCAGCCCTTCCATCTGCTGCACATCACGGGACCTTTCCCCTCCAGGTCCTCTCCGGCCAAAGCGTCCCCCAAGAAATCCTGTAGCACAGACTCCAATAACACTCCTGCGTCGACGTTCCCCCTTCCTCCACCGCCACAGGCCTTAGTGGAGCCTCACTAGCCTCCTCCAGGAGTGTGAAACACGTCCCCAAAACATTCCCCCCTCCTTCTCCACCTCCTCACTCCAGAGAGTCGTCCCATTCCTCTCCGTCACCCACCGTACTCAACTGTCGGTCCTCCTCCAAAAGGGTTGGCCACACCTGGGGCAGCTCTAGTACCATTGCGCCGCCATGTGCTCGTACGAGTCACAAAGACGGCACGTCCTCCTTTGCCCCGCGTAATGCACATAGACCTGAGTTCTGTTTCCAGTCAACAGAACAATGAAGGTATAGGCCTCTTCAATGTCATCTTGGGTGTAGGAACTTTCCGGGAGGCCTTCATATGGGCCATCCCTCCATACCCCTCCTCGACCCTATGAACGACACCGTAGTTGCTGAAGACGTCCTCTATTCCAAACTTCGTCGCCTCAAACGGAAACATTCCGTACCCGAACCCATGTGTAGAAGTAGACACATCATGCATACACACCTCCACCGTCGAGTTAAGGCACATCCGTCGTTCCTGGTACTCAGCCACCACACTACTGTAGAAACTGGCCCTCGTAAACTTCACGAGACTCTTCGCAACCCATTGAGGGCAACACCATACAGCTCCTCATTAGGGATGCCGTAGAGATCCCTAATAATAGCGGGAAGGGAGACACATTCATCGTAGCAGTGCTCAATGATCCCCGTATCACTCGATGCAAACAGTTTTTAACCCTCCTGCCGGCACGATCCGCCATCTTGGAACACTGAAAACTGCGCAGAAACCAGTTGAATTAGGAGCAACTGCGCAACCTGTCCGCACGGCCCGGAAGCGATGTGGACAATCGTTTATTATGCATTGAAAGCAAAAATGAGCATACGAAATCTTCTCGTGAAAGTATTTATGGAAGAAAAGTATTTGTGAGAACTTTGTTGGAGAACCAAGATGGTGGGTGTCTCCAAAAGAAGGTTAGTGATTGTTGGAGAGTTGTAATGATGGGGAGAGTTGAACAATTGTTATTGGACTTTTTTTGCTTAGGTAAAGAATTTTAAATAAAATGGATATAATGGATATGTAAAGTGCTCCCGGAAATTAACAAGCAAAGAGAGGTTGCATGGATGATAGATAAACCCAAATTGAAGGAAATATTACATCTAGAAAAACGATTGTAATGATGAATTGGTAGTACGTCTATTGGCCCCTAGAGTACAACAAAGACTTGATAATTCTTTACTGATGGTACAAGTCAGATACCTGGAAATGCATGAAGACTAACCTTATACGAAAGAGACAACTCTTATTTAGATGCAGGTAAGGCAAGGAAAAAATATTTATTTGCACCATGCTTTCAGTAAAAATTAACCCAATATTTTAATGGTGAAATATAGAATAGAGAAAAAAGTAATAATTAATAAAGTCTCAGCTAGGATAGGTGTGGCTGGGTGTTGTGATGTCTCAGGTAACCGAGAAGTTTGAGCAGGTAATGTTGCCAAAATGTGTTCCCCGAGAAAAATTAGTATTTAAAACATGTTTTTATTGATAAGCATGTTAGTATAAATCGCATATACGTATTAGAATAATCTCATGAAGGAAAATAATCCTGTGAAGACACGCGTATTGTGTTTTGTTTAAAATTTACAAATGTTAATCAGGATTGTATGAGGGAGAGTGGAAATCAATATAAATTTTATATGAAAAAGACGAGGGGTTTATTTAAAAGATTGTGAGAGATTTAAACAAAATTGCTAGCGAAGTTTTTATAGAATTGGTGTATTCAGTTAAAAAGAGAAATGTTTTGTGAGCATACACATATAACCCGCAGATAAGAGAGAGGGGCTTACGACTACTTTCGGTCCGACTTGGAACATTACAAAGTCACCTCTATTTTGTTCCCGTCTCGGTATTGTGCCCTTTTTTTTTATTCAGTTATTATGAATGATATTAATTTGCAGTGGAACATGTTCATTCATAAGAAGGACTGAGGCCAAAGGGACGAAAAAATGACTGAAAAATTTGGGCTGATGAAAAGTTCAAAATTTGTTGGAATAAGATTGTGAATGAGCTAGTCACTTTTCCCTAAGTTTTACATACCAAAAACCCCAAAAAAGTAGAAAAAGGATCCAGAAATTCCTGGTAACTCATTGTGACTCTGGCTGAGTTGTGCGTACCTAATTAGTAACTGAGTTGTGCGTACCTAAGTTAGTACATGAGTTTGTGCGTACCTAAGGGTTTGTACATGAGTTGTGCGTACCTAAGTTAGTACATGAGTTGTGCGTACCTAATTAGTACATTGAGTTGTGCGTACATGAGTTAGTCTAGTATGATCACATCTCTGAGAGAGGTGCGAGTCAGAAATATCGGGAAATTTGATGATTTCGTTGTTATATGGATAGTTGTGAAAGATCTTACTAGGTTGGAATTTTGCAATGCCACAAAACAACTCTTGAGAAATGATCTCCTGAAGTGAGGTTCTTTGATGCTGGTGAGGGGCTCTTGATCTTGGGAATTGGAGCTGTGCTCCATTTTCCTGAAAAGAGCCTGAATAACTTTCATCCTCCCTTTCCCACGTGCGCTGTTTAATCCTACGGGTTTAGCGCTCCCCCATGATTATAAAAATAATAATTGAGAAGTGATGGAGAAACATTAAGAAGAATTACCAGATGGTTAAAATTTGGTTATCAAAAGAATTTTTATCTAAGTCACATGAAAATGAATAAAAATTGAGGGGACCTCAGAGTGGTGTGGCAGTCGGGTGTATTTTATTTTGGCAAACAATATACCTGAGAACTTTAGGTTATTTACCAGAACTGTTATTTTGCCTGAGAACTTTGTTATTTAACAGACAGTATCGTCTATTAATTTTGCACAGTTGGTACAACACACAGCA
>NC_069477.1:17154321-17161821 GCF_026875155.1 Cherax quadricarinatus | reverse complement strand
AACAGAATCTATCTAGTTTTTGGCAACGAGATCCGATATTTCACCAAATACGAGTGAGTGACTTATTAACAATTATTCCTTATCCTATCGTTACCTGATGCTAGCCTGCATAAGGTCCTACATGTTTTCTAAGTCTATTATATGCATGGCGTCTTCAATTTCTGAAGAAGTGAGGAGGATAGTGAAGATTTGAAAATACTTGTTCGAAGATAAAAATTCATTCGCAAGGATTCATTACTGAGGAAGTGAAGGGCACGGGGAAAGAAGCCTATGATTATTTCACGTTTAGGCTGAACTCTCAGTCCAACTTACACTAGAAGCAGAAGTCGACGACACTTTTCCTTTACTTGATGTTCTCTGCAAAGTTGACCACGAGTTTCCTTTTAAATCTACCGTAAACTTTCCAACCGACGCTATATTTTCTTCTTCTCTCAAACTACGTGGAATAATCAAAGACTTCCTCTTGTGTGCCTTCCGTATCTGCTGTTGGGAATTCCGTGACGAGGAATGCTCTCTCATTGAAAAAAATATTTTCTTAGCTTCACTATCTTCGTCGGGTCATTAAACATTATAGACTCCATACACAAAACATTTTAAACGTAAGTTAATTTAGTTATCAAAACTTATTGTTTGTATAACATTGAAAATGAGTTAGAAAAATATCTTTGTTAGTGGGTTTGGGTCTGAAAAAGACCTGCCTAATACGGTCCAGTAGGCCTGTTGTATTGTTTTAACCTTTCTTATGTTATTATAACGCTATAAGTTGTAGTGCTCTTAACCACCTTAAACATTTCGGATTTTAATTTACATTCTTTACTGACATCTTCTGTAGCTCGGATGGTAATGTGCGAACGTTCGATTCTTACAAATTTTCAATCAATATATTGTATAGTTTCTTTCCACATTGTTAACGTCTGAAGTTCTGTCATTTTCCATTTTCTAAATCTTACAGCACTTTCCAATTATGATTTCTGTCCTTCAGTTATCGTTTCTTCTTGGCTCGTACTCGGGGGAGTAGACCAAAGGGTTATAGGTTAGAAGTGAGTAAGGGTAGATGTGAATTGGAAGTACCTAAAATGAGCCAGTAGGCCTAAGGTAGTATTTCATGTTTTTACGCTCTTTTATTTTATTATTAATTAGGATTCTCCCAGGTGTTACTTTAGAAAAATTGCCTAACTTTTTTTCCATCAAATTTTTCGTTTTATATTGTTTATAACTCAAGAATAACTCATACAGTTTGCTTTGAAATTTCATATCTTGTATAAGGTCACCTGGGCAAAATTCTTCGAACACTTGGTATGTATATGTGGCTTATGTGGCTATATGTGGTTCCTATGAACAACGTTCAGTGTTGCTGAAGCTGTGCAGGTATAGCTGCAGATTTTACAATTTAGTGTAGAAAATTGAGTGAAATTATCATTCTTGTTACATCACGTTAAATAATTTTCAGTTAAAAATTAACGTCTTATCAATGGCTTCTATAATTAATGGATATCGTCTCATGTGGCTTGGATAGTAGCCGCTTAGATCTGTTTGCTTGCAAGAAAATTTGTTGAAGTACAAACATAATTTAAAATCAGGGAATGGTTGGAATCCGTTCCATCATTTGACCGGCTTCTGATTTTCTCCAAATCTGTGATTTTCTGAACCCAAGACTCCTGCTATTATTGAGTGGTAAATGTTTCAGTTTGCCAAATGTATTCAACAAATTGTGATCATATTCGAAAAATTACTGTTGTATCCTGTATGAAGCTACAACTATAATGTTTTTCCGAAATTCTTAAAAAAAAAATTGGAATCTTTGGAAACATTTGAAATGCTGAATAATGACTTTTCTGACTGACTCCATAGTTTAATCATTGAAGTACAGTGGACCCCCGGTTAACGATATTTTTTCACTCCAGAAGTATGTTCAGGTGCCAGTACTGACCGAATTTGTTCCCATAAGGAATATTGTGAAGTAGATTAGTCCATTTTAGACCCTCAAACATACACGTACAAACGCACTTACATAAATACACTTACATAATTGGTCGCATTCGGAGGTGATCGTTATGCGGGGGTCCACTGTATTTTGGGAAACAGCTTTTCGCACACTTTGAGCTGTGCAAAGTACAATTTGCAGATATGATTAAACAAATTCTTTATATTGAAATTAATAGAGAATGCTTCCTCTTATCGGCTTCTAGTCTTAAATTTGAAGCTTTTTTATTTTAATTTTGGGGTTTGTGAGTGCCAATTTGCCAATTTTTAAAACCAATTTTACCAAACTGGATTTTTTCTAAAAATAAAATATAATTTTTTTCTTATATGATCTTTGATAATTTGAAATGGAATATGAGTTAGAAAAGAAATTTGATAAAATCGCGCAATATTTTTCGAATCAAAAATTTTCGTTCGAAACTCGACAATGCCTCATTCGAACGGCTTTAAATTTTAAACTTGGTTCACAGTTTTAAGGGAACACTCACAAGGCTCTATGGATTATTGGGTGCCCTTTGCAAAATGTTACATAGGCAATTCATAGATCTTTTCATGGTTTAACCAAATAAAACCCCTCTCTCAGGAGGGTTCCTCGTATGGAGTGTTTAGGTACCATTTTGCCAGTTTTAACCTCGAAATTGTCTAGTGTTGCTCATCATTATTGCAATGCTTTGATACTGGTGAGGAGCTGAGTATCAGAGCAGCTGGTCTCATCCTCCTCTTGCTGGATTCCAGTTTGATTACATCACATTCTACTCTCGCAGAATGATCTCTGCTAGTTTTATACTTCCTACAGTTAAACTACAACAAATGTGAAGAGTATCGCTCTTCTTATAGGTTAATTCATCTTACGAAATGAACAGATAATTTCTTCCCTTTTGACTACGTAAGTGAACATTTTCATGGATTCTGGAGAATGCCTCTTTTGATCGGCTATAATTTTTTAGTATTCATATGTTTTCTACAGTATAAGATTTACCTTGATTTTAGGTAGTGTAAGTTTTAATATGCCAATATTGTTAATAAACTGATTTCTGTGAAATAACTGGAAAATGCTTCTTCTAATCAAAAATAAATTAGTTTTCCCCATACTGGATTACACTAGAATAAATTTGGTTAATGTGTGATAAAGCATTTCGAGTACACTTGGGAATTAAATCTTAATGGTAACCATTTCACTGCTAGACATGAATGTTTTAATTCCTGAAATAATTTCTAAAATAAACTCTCAGCAAATAAGCTGCGAGAAATCAGTTTTTCTTGGTGTGTTTCTTATACCAAGGTTACATCAATACAATGTTTAATTGTATGCACATAACATCTGTCTTCCCTCGAGACCATTGTGAAAATTTTGCCCGATATTTACCCAAAGTTTAAATAAAACTTAATTACTCATTTAAATGTCTTACGTCGACTGAAACTTTGGTAAATCTTACTCAGAGAAAAGTTAGGAATTATTTTGTTTTGTGGTTGTACCAATTTTTCTTTATTGTAGGAAGAAAATGGCACAATAGATATAATGATTTTTCATGCGATATTTTGATAATTTCACTCATTTTTTCATCATTCAACATAGAGAACTTAATAATACGAGTTCTGAGCTTTCTCAAACTTAATGTACATTTAAATAACAAAAGGCACAAATTCCGTGACTGGAACAATACAAAAAAAACCCCGCAAAAAGGAGAGAGAAGCTTAGGGAAAAAAACGTTTCCTTCCGGCTTGTACCATTAAACAAATAAATTATAAATGGCCCAAAGTCAGACAGAAACATTGTCTAAGCTTCTTTCCTATATGAGGGTTATTTGTGTATTTATTTTTTGGTGTATTTTAGAATACGGTCACTCAAAGATAATAAGAAAATTTTATATCAAATTGGCTTCAAAGCTGGTGTTTCTTAGTGGAAGTTTTTGAACTGGTTCCTGGCTGTGTTTCTCCTCAGTTGCCATTTTTTAAAAAAGAAAAAGACCTCTAGGTGTACTTGTGAAACTTGCAAATACAAAATCTCTTTCTCTCCAATTTTTCAGCCTAATACTTATCGCATTTGAAACGTTTACTGCGCTCCGCACTAATATTTTTCTCGTGCACTGACGTACAGGGGCAGGGTTTAAAGTAATTAGGGAATATCTTTCTCGGGTCGTACAAAGACCAAAATGCATTTAGTTTTAAATACTTCTTTCACTGAGTTTTCTCATTTATAAAAAGAACTAATTCTCATTTACTTCGTTTTGAAAAAATGAATTTACATTGTGACCACAGATGAGGGACCACGATGTCAACTTAATTGTCAGTATCCAACAGTTCATTTTTCCTTTCAGTTTGCTTCTCTTTCTATGGATCATCCAACAGTGTTGCAGTTTTTACAAGTGTCGTACAGCTGCTTTTACTCTTGATATTTCACTGGGTAGCTAATCCATCAGGTCAGTTAAAGTCCTCTTTAATTTATTCCGTTGCACCACTTTAGACAGCTATGCTAATAGCCAAAAACAGGTAGAAATAGACACACATTCAAATACATCAGAAGAGGCCCATTACACAGTTGACATACCATCTCAATAAAAGTTCGTTAAGCATTTTAATTTATTTCAATCAAGCTTCAACACTGTTTTACAAGAGACATTGAAATAAGCTTCGGAACTATTGTTAAAATCAATGTGAACATTTATGTATCTCACGGGGTTATCCATATTTCTTTATTAAGTTCTCATTGTTTAAATTGCTTTCGAGTTTCGAGCAAAATAATCATCTCAAACAAATTTTCCTGCAAAGTACTTGCCAAATTAATCATTTCCTAAACCGTGAAACATTTTTATCCTAATATCAGTAAAAACTTTTTAATTAGTCAGTTAAAGGAATCAGCTATAAAATATTTAATTTTTAAGAATATAAGAATATAAGAAAGAAGGAACACTCTAACAGGCCTACTGACCCATTCGGAGCAGGTCCATGTCCCCCCCCCCGCGGATTAGCCCAACGACCCACCCAGTCTGGTCACCTCCACTCAAGGAAAGAGCACGGCACCAGACCCAGAAGCACAAGCTAGTCAGGTCCAACTCACACCCACACACACCCACTCATGTATTTATCTAACCTATTTTTAAAACTACACTACGTTTAAGCCTGAATAACTGTACTCGGGAGTTTGTTCCACTCATCAACGACTCTATTATCAAACCAGTGGTTTCCTTTATCCCTCCTGAAACTGAATTTTTCCCAAATTGAAACCATTGTTGCGAGTCCTATCTTGGCTGGAAATTTTCAGCACGCTATTTACATCCCCTTTATTTATTCTTGTTTTCCATTTATACACCTCGATCACATCTCCCTTAATTCTACGTTTTTCGAGAAAGTGCAGATTCAGGGCCCTCAGTCTATCCTCATAGGGAAGATTTCTGATACTTTAGGATCATCTTTATACCTCCTCTATACGTTTTCAGAGCATTTATATCCATTCTGTAATACGGTGACCAGAACTAAGCAGCACAGTCTAAATGAGGCCTAACCAAGGATATATAGAGTTGTAAAACAACCTAAGAACTTCTATTATTTATACTTCTCAATAAGAACCCAAATTAATTCTGTTAGCTTTATTGTGAACACTAATGCACTGTTGTTTGGTTTTAGATTACTGCAAACCCAGAACTCCTAAATCCTTTTCGCAATCAGTAGTATTAAGATCTACATTATTTTTGTTTATATGTGGCATGGTTATTTCTGTCCAACATTAGAACTTTGCATTTGTCAATATTAAACTGCATCTGCCATTCTCCGATCATGCATCAGTCTATTCAAATCATCCTGGAGTGCTCTAGTGTCCTCATTAGAATGAATTGGACGTCCTATTTTGGTGACATCAGCAAATTTGCTTGTCGTTATTTATTCCCTCATCTATCTCGTTTATGTAAATTGTGAACAGCAGGGGGCCCAACACTGACCCATGAGAGAACACCGCTGTGACGTGCCCCCATTCTGATTTCTCCCCATTATGCAAACTCTCTGCTGCCTATTTGTCAGCCATGCCTCTACCCAGGAAAAAATTTCTCCCCCCTTCCGTGTGCCTTAAGTTTCCTCAATAGCCTTGGTGTGGAAATCTATCGAAAACCCTTTCTGAAGTCCATATACCCCAATATCATATTCATTACCATGATCTACCTCCTCAAATACCTTAGTGAAAAAAGTTAGTAAATTCGTAAGACAGGAACGCCCTTTCGTAAAACCGTGTTGAGATTCATTATTCAATCTGTGCCTATCAAGATGGCTACGAATTGCTTCGGCAATTATTGATTCCATAAATTTTCCCAATATGGAGGTAAGGCTTATTGGTCTATAGTTCGAAGCCAAGGACCTGTCACCTGCCTTGTAAATAAGTATTACATTTGCCATTTTCCACTTATCAGGCACTATGCCAATTTGCAGTGATATGTTAAAAAGATTGGAGGGAGAGAGTATGGAGGAGGTGAATGTATTCAGATATATGGGAGTGGACGTGTCAGCGGACGGGTCTATGAAAGATGAGGTGAATCATAGAATTGATGAGGGGAAAAGGGTGAGTGGTGCACTTAGGAGTCTGTGGAGACAAAGAACTTTGTCCTTGGAGGCAAAGAGGGGAATGTATGAGAGTATAGTTTTACCAACGCTCTTATATGGGTGTGAAGCATGGGTGATGAATGTTGCAGCGAGGAGAAGGCTGGAGGCAGTGGAGATGTCATGTCTGAGGGCAATGTGTGGTGTGAATATAACGCAGAGAATTCGTAGTTTGGAAGTTAGGAGGAGGTGCGGGATTGCCAAAACTGTTGTCCAGAGGGCTGAGGAAGGGTTGTTGAGGTGGTTCGGACATGTAGAGAGAATGGAGCGAAGCAGAGTGACTTCAAGAGTGTATCAGTCTGTAGTGGAAGGAAGGCGGGGTAGGGTTCGGCCTAGGAAAGGTTGGAGGGACGAGGTAAAGGAGGTTTTGTGTTCAAGGGGCTTGGACTTCCAGCATGCATGCCTGAGCGTGTTTGATAGGAGTGAATGGAGACAAATGGTTTTTAATACTTGACGTGCTGTTGGAGTGTGAGCAAAGTAACATTTATGAAGGGGTTCAGGGAAACCGGCAGGCCGGACTTGAGTCCTGGAGATGGGAAGTACAGTGTCTGCACTCTGAAGGATGGGTGTTAATGTTGCAGTTTAAAAACTGTAGTGTAAAGCACCCTTCTGGCAAGACAGTGATGGAGTGAATGATGGTGAAAGTTTTTCTTTTTCGGGCCACCCTGCCTTGGTGGAAATCGGCCAGTGTGATAAAAAAAAAATGTTAAAAAGAGTAGCCAAAGGTATGCTAAGTTCCTCTTTACATTCCTTTAACACCCTTGCAAACAGTTCATCAGGACCTGGGGATTTGTTAGGTTTTAGTTTCTCTATTTGTCTGAGGACCATGTCATTAGTTACCGCATCGTACATAGTTTATTATCTTATTTACATACTATTATTTCAGGAATATCGTAGTATTTTCCGGGGGGAAAAAATGAGGGGGAAGAGGTA
>NC_069477.1:17147945-17153821 GCF_026875155.1 Cherax quadricarinatus | reverse complement strand
AAATTAAAATAAAAAAGCTTCAAATTTAAGACTAGAAGCCGATAAGAGGAAGCATTCTCTAGTAATTTCAATATAAAGAATTTGTTTAATCATATCTGCAAATTGTACTTTGCACAGCTCAAAGTGTGCGAAAAGCTGTTTCCCAAAATACTTCAATGATTAAACTATGGAGTCAGTCAGAAAAGTCATTATTCAGCATTTGAAATGTTTCCAAAGATTCCAAGTTTTTTTTTTTTTTAAGAATTTCGGAAAAACATTATAGTCGTAGCTTCATACAGGATACAACAGTAAATTTTCGAATATGATCACAATTTGTTGAATACATTTGGCAAACTGAAACATTTACCACTCAATAATAGAAGGAGTCTTGGGTTCAGAAAATCACAGATTTGGAGAAAATCAGAAGCCGGTCAAATGATGGAACGGATTCCAACCATTCCCTGATTTTAAATTATATTTGTACTTCAACAAATTTTCTTGCAAGCAAACAGATCTAAGCGGCTACTATCCAAGCCACATGAGACGATATCCATTAATTATAGAAGCCATTGAAAAGACGTTAATTTTTAACTGAAAATTATTTAACGTGATATAACAAGAATAATAATTTCACTCAATTTTCTACACTAAATTGTAAAATCTGCAGCTATACCGGGCACAGCTTCAGCAACACTGAACGTTGTTCATAGGAACCACATATAGCCACATAAGCCACTTATACATACCAAGTGTTCGAAGAATTTTGCCCAGGTGACCTTATACAAGATATGAAATTTCAAAGCAAACTGTATGAGTTATTCTTGAGTTATAAACAATATAAAACGAAAAATTTGATGGAAAAAAAGTTAGGCAATTTTTCTAATGTACCACCTGAGAGAATCCTAATAAATAATAAAATAAAAGAGAGTAAAAACATGAAATACTACCTCAGGCCTACTGGCTCATTTTAGGTACTTCCAATTCACATCTACCCTTACTCACTTCTAACCTATAACCCTTTGGTCTACTCCCCCGAGTACGAGCCAAGAAGAAACGATAACTGAAGGAGAGAAATCATAATTGGAAAGTGCTGTAAGATTTAGAAAAATGGAAAATGACAGAACTTCAGACGTTAACAATGTGGAAAGAAACTATACAATATATTGATTGAAAATTTTGTAAGAATCGAACGTCTCACACTACCATCCGAGCTACAGAAGATGTCAGTAAAGAATGTAAATTAAAATCCGAAATGTTTAAGGTGTTAAGAGCACTACAACTTATAGCGTTATAATAACATAAGAAAGGTAAAACAATACAACAGGCCTACTGGACCGTATTAGGCAGGTCTTTTTCAGACCCAAACCCACTAACAAAGATATTTTTCTAACTCATTTTCAATGTTATACAAACAATAAGTTTTGATAACTAAATTAACTTACGTTTAAAATGTTTTGTGTATGGAGTCTATAATGTTTAATGACGCGACGAAGATAGTGAAGCTAAGAAAATATTTTTTTCAATGAGAGCGCATTCCTCGTCACGGAATTCCCAACAGCAGATACGGAAGGCACACAAGAGGAAGTCTGTGATTATTCCACGTAGTTTGAGAGAAGAAGAAAATATAGCGTCGGTTGGAAAGTTTACGGTAGACTTTAAAAGGAAACTCGTGGTCAACTTTGCAGAGAACATCAAGTAAAGGAAAAGTGTCGTCGACTTCTGCTTCTAGTGTAAGTTGGACTGAGAGTTCAGCCTAAACGTGAAATAATCATAGGCTTCTTCCCCCGTGCCCTTCACTTCCTCAGTAGTGAATCCTTGCGAATGAATTTTTATCTTCGAACAAGTAATTTCAAATCTTCACTATCCTCCTCACTTCTTCAGAAATTGAAGACGCCATGCATATAATAGACTTAGAAAACATGTAGGACCTTATGCAGGCTAGCATCAGGTAACGATAGGATAAGGAATAATTGTTAATAAGTCACTCGTATTTGGTGAAATATCGGATCTCGTTGCCAAAAACTAGATTGATTCTGTTGGATAATAGCAAAAGATTTTACAAATTACTACAAAGAATACATAGCAAAGTATGTGACACATTAACGAATTAAACACAAGTTAGATTACTCTGTTATAAATGTCAAGAGAATTGTAATTGAGAAGAGTATTAGTAGAATTAGATTAATAACCGGCCATCAATCAACATACTTTGAAGATCTGAACATGAGAGGGGCATTAATGCTTAATCATTTGCAGGGAGGACGTAAGGTGAAACCATTTCCATAAGTGAGTATCATACACTTTGATGGTATATATTGCTAAGTGGAATGAGGAATTACATACATAATGGTAATAACATCTCTTCACTTTCAGTATATCATTACAAAGCATCTAAGTCTTCTAATCGAGTAATTATTAATCCAGAAGAGTTTTTTGCCTCTAATGCTTAACGGATCAGTGTAACACTTGTCCACCAAATAATGCATTCTTTACTGCTCGCATTTAGTTAAGCTAATTTCAGGAAAATTTAAACAAGAAATTATAAATAATATTGACTTATTTTTCTTAGGTCAATTTAACATAAGTCAACCTAACTTAAAATTACGCACTTTTTTGCAGAATTTACCGTTAACAACAATAACATAATACACAGCTTACGTCTGGGAGAATGAAACTCATCGTCTCTGCTTAGTTAGAAGAGAATCACCTACAAAAAGAATTTAGAGTAAGAAAAACCTGAGGCACCTTAAAGACTGTACATATATTGGTATCATGAAAAATAATACAGTCAGATATTTTGCATATTAAAAGACAATTCCAGATTTCATCAGAGCAAAGCAAATTCACATCTTGTAAACGACAAATAATTCTGCAGTTTAAAGTCAGCAGAAATGAATTTAAAACAAATAGACTTATTTTCGAGAGAAATTATTTCACCTTCTTCCTGGGTAAAAATCTCTTCAATTAGGATGCCACAATCCCGGGAATGAGGCCGTGGTTTTATCTGGCTGAGTTGACATGAAAGATCATGGTCTGTATGAACGTCATCAAATACAGAGAAAATTAAATAATTAAAATGAGCACCGTTCTGTGTCGATGTGAGGTTCACCCCGCTAATATATTCGGCATATGGCACTGCTTCCAACTCAGTATTTATATATATATATATATATATATATATATATATATATATATATATATATTTATATATATATATATATATACATATATATATATATATATATATATATATATATATATATATATATATATATATATATATATATATATATATATAAAGCACTGCGTACCTTGTCCTAAGGTTCGTAGGTTCGAGTCTCCTTCAGCCAGAGATCAGTGTTTGTGTATATTTCGCATGCTCTCGCGAATTCCTTGCATTGTTCAAATCTCTAGTAAGGCTGTGCATGCAGGGGATGAGATGAAAAGCTGTAAGCCTTCTCCCTGAAAGCTGGCTGCCTTGGATCAAACGTGTAGCTCTGCTACACGCCAAGGTATTGGTCCAGTGTGGGTAGATTGGTAAAGCACTGCGTACCTTGTCCTAAGGTTCGTAGGTTCGAGTCTCCTTCAGCCAGAGATCAGTGTTTGTGTATATTTCGCATGCTCTCGCGAATTCCTTGCATTGTTCAAATCTCTAGTAAGGCTGATGCATGCAGGGGATGAGATGAAAAGCTGTAAGCCTTCTCCCTGAAAGCTGGCTGCCTTGGATCAAACGTGTAGCTCTGCTACACGCCAAGGTATTGGTCCAGTGTGGGTAGATTGGTAAAGCACTGCGTACCTTGTCCTAAGGTTCGTAGGTTCGAGTCTCCTTCAGCCAGAGATCAGTGTTTGTGTATATTTCGCATGCTCTCGCGAATTCCTTGCATATATATACATGTAAAACTGGTCAATCAGCAAGAATTCATTTAAAATTAAGTCCTTTCTGAAATTTTCTTTTATACGTTTAAAGATATATTTTTTTCATAAATGTTAATGTAAAAATTTTTAATTTTGCACCAAAAGAACCTTAGAAAACTTAACTAACCTTATTATAACAAGAACAATTTATTTTAGCCTAACCCAACTAAATATATTTTTGATTTGTTTACAGTAATTTAATACTAAACAAACACAGCGAAATATATTTTTATCGTTAGGTTCAGAATGATTTTGGCGAAATTATTGCATACACAAATTTTCACTTGTCCTATATGGCAAGATGAGCGTTGCTATTTAAGCCAAGATGGCAAGTTCTGCCTATTCGGCACGACATAATATATATATATATATATATATATATTATATATATATATATATATATTATATATATATATATATATATATATATATATATATACTAGGGATGGGGTTCACTTATCTAGGTGTGGGGTGGGAGCACTGGCAACTGCAGTGGAGGGAGCAGTTAGGACTTTAAACTAGGAATAGTTAGTGGTATGGGTTTTGGCAGGGAAAACAGTGAAGTCCCAATGTAATAATATTACGAGTTCTAGGGGAACTAGTAATAATAAGAACGAGATAGATATTTGAAAAGCCAGGGACCTTGGGTGTAAGGACAGTAATAGGTTTAGTAGAAAAATAGAAATGAGCAGGAAGGGTAAAGAGAAAGGAGAGTCTTTCAATGTTTATTATGCTAATTGCCGTAGTGCTAGGAATAAGATGGACGAGTTGAGATTAGTTGCTAGTGTAGGTAACATAGATGTATTTGCCTTAACTGAGACGTGGTTTAATTCAAAAAGTCGGGACATGCCTGCGGAATGTCATATTCAGGGTTTTAAATTGTTCCAAGAAGATAGAAGTATTGGGAGGGAGGGTGGGGTGGCATTGTATGTCCGAGATCGCTTGAACTGTTGCATAAAAACGGGTCTTAAGTCTGAAGTAACACATACAGAGTCTGTTTGGATAGAATTTTCAGAGGGGCATGAAAAACTGATTTTAGGAGTGATATACCGTCCCCCAAACTTAGATAGGGACCAAGGGAAACTACTATGGGAGGAAATTGTTATGGCCACAAGGCACGATAATGTAGTAATTCTAGGAGACTTTAACTTTAGTCATGTTGATTTGAATTTCTTGACTGGGAATTTAGAATCATACGACTTCTTAGAAGTATTTCAGGATTGTTTTTTGAAGCAGTTTGTGACAGAACCTACAAGGGGAAATAACCTGGTTGACTTAGTTATGGCAAACAATGAATCCCTTGTTAATAATTTAGAAATTTCAGAGGAACTGGGTGCTAGCGACCACAAATCAATTACATTTAGCATTGAATGGAAGTACGATAATAGCAATAACTCAGTAACAGTCCCAGATTTTCGCTTAGCAGATTACGATGTGCTTAGAGAACACTTATCATCTGTTGACTGGGGTAAAGAAGAGAGCTATCAATATGACAGTTTTCTGAACACTATACATGCTCAAAGAGCGTTTATCCCATATAAAGAAATTAGATCAACTAGAAATGACCCAAAATGGATGAATAATAGGCTCAAATATCTACTAGGGCATAAGAAAGGAATTTATAGGCGTTTCAAAAGAGGTGAGGGTCATCTTATGAATCAGTATATTGGCATTAAGAGGGACATTAAAAAGGGGATAAGAAAAACTAAAAGGGACTATGAAATTAAAGTTGCTAGGGATTCTAAAACTAACCCAAAAAGTTTTTTCCAGGTCTATAGAACAAAAGTTAGAGATAAGATAGGTCCCCTTAAAAATAATTATGGGCACCTTACTGACAAAGAGAATGAAATGTGCTTGATTTTAAATAATTGTTTTCTCTCAGTTTTTACACAGGAAGACACTAACAATATTCCAGTAATTAATTTTTACAGTGGGCTAGAAGAAGATAAATTATGTAACATCACAGTCACTAGTGAGATGGT
>NC_069477.1:17137945-17140445 GCF_026875155.1 Cherax quadricarinatus | reverse complement strand
TAATAACTGAATAACAAAAAAGGCACAATACCGAGACTGGAACAATATAGAGTGTGACTTTGTAAATGTTCCAAGTCGGACCGAAAGTAGTCGTAAGCTCCTCTCTCTTATGTGCGGGTTATATGTGTATGCTCACAATAACATTTCTCTTTCTTAACTGAATACACCAATTCTATAAAAACTTCGCTAGCAATATTTGTTTAAATCTCTCACAATCTTTTAAATGAACCCTCGTCGTTTCATATAAAATTTATATTGATTTCCACTCTCCCTCATACCATCCCTGATTAACATTTGTAAATATTACAAAACACAATACGCGTGTCTTCACAGGATATATTTTCCTTCATGAGATTATTCTAATACGTATATGCGATTTATACTAACATGCATATCAATAAAAACATGTTTTATACTAAGTTTCTCGGGGAACACATTTTGGCAACATTACCTGCTCAAACTTCTCGGTTACCTGAGACATCACAACACCCAGCCACACCTATCCTAGCTGAGACTTTATTAATTATTACTTTTTTCTCTATCTATATTTCACCATTAAAATATTGGTTAATTTTTACTGAAAGCATGGTGCAAATAAATATATTTCCTTGCCTTACCTGCATCTAAATAAGAGTTGTCTCTTTCGTATAAGGTTAGTCTTCATGCATTTCCAGGTATCTGACTTGTACCATCAGTAAAGAATTATCAAGTCTTTGTTGTACTCTAGTGGGCCCAATAGACGTACTACCAATTCATCATTACAATCGTTTGCTAGATATAATATTTCCTTCAATTTGTTCATCTATCATCCATGCAACTTCTCTTTGCTTGTTAATTTCCGGTAGCACTTTACATATCCATTTATATCCATTTGATTTAAAATTCTTTACCTAAGCAAATATGTCCAATGACAATTGTTCAACTCTCCCCATCATTTCAACACTCCAACAATCACTAACCTTCTTTTGGAGACACCCACCATCTTGGTTCTCCAACAAATTTCTCACAAACTACTTTTCTTTTCATAAATACTTTCACGAGAAGATTTCGTATGCTCATTTTTGCTACAATGCATAATAAACGATTGTCCACATCGCTTCCGGGCCGTGCGGACAGGTTGCGCAGTAGCTCCTAATTCAACTGGTTTCTGCGCAGTTTTCAGTGTTCCAAGATGGCGGATCGTGCCGGCAAGAGGGTTAACACTGTTTGCATCGAGCTGATACGGGGATCATTGAGCACTGCTACGATGAATGTGCTCCTTCCAGCTATTATTAGGGATCTCTACGGCATCCCTAATGAGGAGCTGTATGGTGTTGCCCTCAATGGGTTGCGAAGAGTCTTCGTGAAGTTTACGAGGGCCAGGTTCTACAGTAGTGTGGTGGCTGAGTACCAGAAACGACGGATGTGCCTTAACTCGACGGTGGAGGTGTGTATGCATGACGTGTCTACATACTACACATGGGTTCGGGTACGGAATGTACCGTTTGAGGCGACGAAGTTTGGAATAGAGGACGTCTTCAGCAACTACGGTGTCGTTCATGAGGCTCGAGGAGGGGTATGGAGGGATGGCCCATATGAAGGCCTCCCGGAAGGTTCCTACACCCTCAAGATGACATTGAAGAGGCCTATACCTTCATATGTTCTGTTGACTGGAAACAGAACTCAGGTCTATGTGCATTACGCGGGGCAAAGGAAGACGTGCCGTCTTTGTGACTCGTACGAGCACATGGCGGCGCAATGTGTACGTAGAGCTGCCCCAGGTGTACCAACCCTTTTGGAGGAGGACCGACAGTTGAGTACGGTGGTGACGGAGAGGAATGGGACGGCTCTCTGGAGTGAGGAGGTGGAGAAGGAGGGGGACCTGTTGGGGACGTGTTTCACACTCCCGGAGGAGGCTAGTGAGGCTCCACTAAGGCCTGTGGCGGTGAAGGAAGGGGCAACGTCGACGCAGGAGGTGTTATTGGAGTCTGTGCTACAGGATTTCTTGGAGGACGCTTTGGCCGGAGAGGACCTGGAGGGAAGGTCCAGTGATGTGCAGCAGATGGAAGGGCTGCGTGAGAAGGTGGAAGTATTGGATGAGCGAGGCCAGGAAACAGTTTGGTAGCTGAGGTACATCGGGAAGATGTACCTGAGGAAGAGATGAGTTTGGGTGGTAGCTCTAGGAAGCGGCCTGCGGGGTCGTCTGAATTGGACGAAGTATTGACACCTGGGCAGAGACCAGGTAAGAAGGCATGGGCAGATGTGGTACGGAAGACCACTACAGGGGAGGGGTGCACAGGGAAATCGGGTGGGGAGGGTCAGAGGGGGTGGGGGGTATGATTAAGAAGAATGGTAAGGAGAGTGTGAGCAGCTTAAAAGGGAGTGTGAGCAAGCCACAGCGGCACAGAGGTAATCCTTCTTTCCTTGAACATTCAGGTGTGGACTCTAAACGTTAATGGTCTCAAGAATGAAGTCAAAAGGGTCTGGTTGGGGTGGTTCTTGAGAAGTATGACGTGGCGTT
>NC_069477.1:17128198-17137445 GCF_026875155.1 Cherax quadricarinatus | reverse complement strand
TCTAAGATATTCAATCTTTCATCACCTAATTTTTTGTTTCTCAAAACCTTACTTTTCCTGTATTCCCTTTTAAATTTTTCTTCTTTTGCACACCCTCCAAAATTTTCATCCACCAATCTCTGCAACTTCTCTTCAGAATCTCCAAGAGCACGTTCATCAGCAAAGAGCAGCTGTGAAAAACTCCCACTTTGTGTGTTGATTCTTTATCTTTTAACTCCCGCCTTTTGCCAAAGACCCTCGCATTTACTTCTCTTACACCCCATCTATAAATATATTAAACAACCACGGTGACATCCACATCCTTGTCTAAGGCCTACTTTTACTGGGGAAAAAATTTCCCTCTTTCCTACATACTCTAAC
Organism: Cherax quadricarinatus; assembly: GCF_026875155.1. Taxonomy (NCBI): domain Eukaryota; kingdom Metazoa; phylum Arthropoda; class Malacostraca; order Decapoda; family Parastacidae; genus Cherax; species Cherax quadricarinatus. Next base: position 17,137,085 of record NC_069477.1, on the reverse strand, counting down.
TTGAGCCTCACTATCCTCGTAAAAACTCTTCACTGCTTTCAGTAACCTCCCTCCTACACCTACACTTGCAACATCTCCCAACATTGCCCCCTATCCACCCTGTCATACGCCTTTTCCAAATCCTTTAAATGCCACAAAGACCTCTTTAGCCTTATCTAAATACTGTTCACTTATATGTTTCACTGTAAACCCCTGGTCCACACACCCCCTACCTTTCCTAAAGCCCCCTTGTTCATCTGCTACCCTATTCTCGTCTTACTCTTTATTCTTTCAATTATAACTCTACCATACACTTTACCAGGTACACTCAACAGATTATCCCCCTATAATTTTTGCCTCTCCTTTATCCCCTTGCCTTTATACAAAGGGAACTTTTGCATGCTCTCTGCCAATCCCTAGGTACCTTACCTCTTCCATACATTTATTAAATAATTGCACCAACCCCTCCAAAACTATATCCCCACCCGCTTTTAACATTTCTATCTTTATCCATCAATCCCCGGGTGCCTTACCCCCTTTCATTTTACCTACTGCCTCACGAACTTCCCCCACACTCACAACTGGCTCTTCCTCACTCCTACAAGATGTTATTCCTCCTTGCCCTATACACGAAATCACAGCTTTATATATATATATATTATATATATAATATATATATTATATATATATATATATATATATATATATATATATATATATATATATATATATATGTTGTGCCGAATAGGCAGAACTTGCGATCTTGGCTTAAATAGCAACGCTCATCTTGCCCTATAAGACAAACGAAAATTTGTGTATGCAATAATTTCGCCAAAATCATTCTGAACCTAAACTGTGTTTGTTTAGTATTAAATTATTGTAAACAAATCTAAAATATATTTAGTTGGGTTAGGTTAAAATAAATTGTTATTGTTATAATAAGGTTAGGTAAGTTTTCTAAGATTCTTTTGGAGCAAAATTAAAAAATTTTATACTAACATTAATGAAAATTTTTTAGCTTTAAACTTATAAGAGAAAATTTTAGAAAGGGCTTTAATTTTAAATGGTTTCTTGTGATTGGGCCAGTTTTAATATTTGGCACGACATATATTATATATATATATATATTATATATAAATTATATATATATATATATATTTATATATTTTTATATATATATATATATATTAATATATATCTTCTACAAATGAAAAAAAAAATTTTTCATTAAAATCAAAAACGCACCCATACCACCCTCACACAATATATCGAGAGTGACGCAACATTGCAGGTTCAGTGAATTTTATGTCTTTACGTCTGTATTACCCGGGACAAGGCAGTAAGTGATATTTTAATTAATATCTATGTATGCATTGGAAAGTTAAATAAAAAAAAACGGAAATGGAAGTTATTAGCTCAGCAAAATTTTTTGAAAGTGGGGAAGGGGTTTCCCTGCGGCAATGAGGGGCACCAGGTCCTGGGGCGATGAGAGGGTACCGGGTACCGAGGCGATGACTGGATAGCAAAGTCCCTGAGGCAATGACATATAACATGAAATTTCCAGGGAAAACCCCAAAGTATTTCTTTTTATAACAAATTAAAAAAGACTTTTCGTGAATAGTGATCATTTATTGAGGTGGTGATTAAAAGTCAATTTCTTTTGCAGGGGGAAGTGTAATCGCGGATAATAAGAAAATAAACGATAACATTCAAACCCTACAGCGGATTCCCAGGGACACCCACCTCACACTTCCTTAAAAGCTCTACCCTCTCCCCCCTCACCAATCACAACCATTATATCCCATTCCACTTCCCAAACCACAGTCTCCAAAAACCCTTCAATATCTTTTTCACAAGCACCCCAAACAATGTGTCGCGTCACTTTAACCCCCTAATTCACCCCCTCGACACCAAGATCCTGACGCCTTCAAATTGAAGTAACAAAAAAAAAACTAATCATTTCATCCACTTCCACTCAGCACCCACCCGAGACCCCTTTTACAAGGACAAGAATTCAAGAACATGAAAAAAGAAAACAGTAAAAAGAAGGAAGCGGAAATTGAAAAATTAATGCGATGGAATAATTAATAAGATGACCAACGATTAGTGAAGGAATCACCAGATATTTTCAGCATCGCAGAATGAAAAACAAGATGAACGATGCAATCTTTTCCCAAATGCATATCATATTATGAGAAAAAAACCTTGAGAACAGAGTAATGGAGGAGCAACACCGCTAAGCAGAGGCCGGTAAAATTTTTAGGACAGAAAAACTGAGGAGAAGCGAGGCTATATAGTAGGTACGTAAAAGGGGGGTTATTGTTTTTGGGGGGCAGTAATCCCCACCCGTCCCCTAAACAACAAGAGACCAAGAGAAAAATTTTACGAAAACGTGGGGCAAAGGGGGATGCTAAGTAGAGGTGCTAGATAGAGCAAAGTTGTTGAAAAAAATGGGGAAATTTAACCCCGGAGGACACTAGGGACCAGTAATGTGGAAAGTTAAGATTCTAAAAAAAGGTAATGGACAATTCATGCACCAGGTATTAGGGACAATCCAGAGAGAGAGAAGAAAGAATGAACCAACAGGGCTGGACTTTGTGATCGCTCTCAGCTGTTCTGACATAAGATGTATATATATATATATATATATATATATTTATATATATATATTATATTATATATATATATATATATATATATAATATATATATATATATATGTCGTGCCGAAAGGCAGAACTTGCGATCTTGGCTTAAATAACAACGCTCATCTTGCCATATAGGACCAGCGAAAATTTGTGTATGCAATAATTTTGCCAAAATCATTCTGAACCTAACGAAAAAAATATGTTTCACTGTGTTTGTTTAGTATTAAATTATTGTAAATAATCTAAAATATATTTAGTTGGGTTAGGCCAAAATAAATTGTTCTTGTTATAATAAGGTTAGGTAAGTTTTCTAAGATTCTTTTGGAGCAAAATTAAAATTTTTACATTAACATTAATGAAATAAATATATCTTTAAACGTATAAGAGAAAATTTTAGAAAGGACTTAATTTTAAATGAATTCTTGCTAATTGACCAGTTTTACATATTCGGCACGACAAAATATTATATATATAATATATATATATATATATATATATATATATATATATATATATATATATATATATAATACATATATGCAAAACAACCACTCTAAAAGAATAGAGAAATTCCAAGCGCTTTCGTGACTACTCACATTATCAAGGAACTATGAAAGTAAAGCATACAAGGAAGCTATATAAGGGGTCTGGCCAGCACCTCACTATCAGATCCCACAACGGTTAAACACCTGACGCGCGCCGACCCAACTTGGATAGGTCCTTTGCACAACTCACCCACAAACTATTCTACCCAAGAAAATTTAAAAATTATATTTGTCCAGTGTATTATAAATTCTTCCCAAATTCTAATAATTATAAATGGATCTAATTTATATAAACCAAAGGAAATATTCATATTATTGTAAAAATGCTTTTTATGAAACAAGATTCATTAATTTCCTGTCGACCATGGACTTGCTTGATACTACTTCTCAACTTTTGAAAATCAATTGCATGGTTAAAATCTCTTACATGAATAAATAGAGCATTGGATCTTGTCCAGTTTTAATGCTATATTTATGTTGTTTTTAGTCTTAGTTCGAGATTTTTACCAGTTTGACCGTAAATAACGTTATCGCAAACTTTACAAGAAATCTTACAGACACATCCATCAGCATTTTGGGGGGAATTCTTTATCAAAAGTTTTTTTTACTGTATCAAGATTTTTGAATACAACTTTAATATAAAAGTCTTAAGAAGAGAAGGCATATCAACCAAGTTTTCATGGTAAGGGAGAACCAACATATTTTTAGTTGAATAAGGCTGGTTGTCCTTTTTGATTGTAAAAAGTATTTCTAGCAACTTTAAAAAGATTTATCAATTACATTTCTTGGGTATTTTAAATCATTACCTATTTCATAAATTTTGGATGTTTCCTCATCTATGAACTCAGGACTACAAATTCGTAAAACTCTCAAAAACATGATGAGAAAACAGACAGTTTGACTCTATCTTGATGCGAGGAATAATTAGTGACATAGGAACAAGTTATTTGTAGGTTTTCTGTAAATTTTAAATTTGAATTCATTATTACCCTTAATAATTAAAACATCTAGAAAAGGCAATGAGTTATTTTCTTCAAACTCAACAGTAAATAACTCATTGCCTTTTCTAGATATTTTAATTATTAAGGGTAATAATGAATTCAAATTTACAATTTACAGAAAACCTACAAATAACTGTTCCTATGTCCACTATTATTCCTCGCATCAAGATAGAGTCAAACTGTCTGTTTTCTCATCAATGTTTTTGAGAGCTTTACGAATTTGTAGTCCTGAGTGGTTGTTTTGCATATTCTGAAATCACCTGTTTACTGTGATCTTATTGCATATATATATATAATATATATATATATATATATATAAAATATATATTATATTATATATATATATATATATATAATATACATAATATAATATATATATAATATATATATATATATATATATATATATATATATATATATATATAATATATTATATATTATATATATATATATATATATATATGTATATGTATGTATATATTTTTATTTATTTTTTTTTTCAACAAGTCGGCCGTCTCCCACCGAGGCAGGGTGAACCAAAAAAAAAAGAAAATCCCCAAAAAGAAAATACTTTCATCATCATTCAACACTTTCACCACACTCGCACATTATCACTGCTTTTGCAGAGGTGCTCAGAATACAACATTTTAGAAGCATATACGTATAAAGATACACAACATATCCCTCCAAACTGCCAATATCCCAAACCCCTCCTTTAAAGTGCAGGCATTGTACTTCCCATTTCCAGGACTCAAGTCCGACTATATGAACATAACCGGTTTCCCTGAATCCCTTCACTAAATATTACCCTGCTCACACTCCAACAGATCGTCAGGTCCCAAGTATCATTCGCCTCCATTCACTCCTATCTAACACGCTCATGTACGCTTGCTGGAAGTCCAAGCCCCTCGCCCACAAAACCTCCTTTACCCCCTCTTCCAACCCTTTCGAGGTCGACCCTACCCCTCCTTCCTTCCCCTATAGATTTATATGCTTTCCATGTCATTCTACTTTGATCCATTCTCTCTAAATGACCAAACCACCTCAACAACCCCTCTTCTGCCCTCTGACTAATGCTTTTATTAACTCCACACCTTCTACTAATTTCCACACTCCGAATTTTCTGCATAATATTTACACCACACATTGCCCTTAGACAGGACATCTCCACTGCCTCCAACCGTCTCCCTCGCTGCTGCATTTACCACCCAAGCTTCACATCCATATAAGAGTGTTGGTATACTATACTTTCATACATTCCCTTCTTTGCCTCCATAGATAACGTTTTTTGACTCCACATATACCTCAACGCACCACTCACCTTTTTTCCCTCATGAATTCTATGATTAACCTCATCCTTCGTAAATCCATCTGCCGACACGTCAACTCTCAAGTATGTGAAAACATTCACTTCTTCCATACTCCTCCTCCCCAATTTGATATCCAATTTTTCTTTATCTAAATCATTTGATACCTCATCACCTTACTCTTTTCTATGTTCACTTTCAACTTTCTACCTTTACACACATTCTCAAACTCATCCACTAACCTTTGCAATTTTTCTTTAGAATCTCCCATAAGCACAGTATCATCAACAAAAAGTAACTGTGTCAATTCCCATTTTGAATTTGATTTCCCATAATTTAATCCAACCCCTCTCCCAAAACACCCTAGCATTTACTTCTTTTACAACCCCATCTATAAATATATTAAACAACCATGGTGACATTACACATCCCTGTCTAAGACCTACTTTTACCGGGAAGTATTCTCCCTCTCTTCTACACACCCTAACCTGAGCCTCACTATCCTCATAAAAGCTCTTTACAGCATTTAGTAACTTACCACCTATTCCACATACTTGCAACATCTGTCACATTGCTCCTCTATCCACTCTATCATATGCTTTTTCTAAATCCATAAATGCAATAAAAACTTCCCTACCTTTATCTAAATACTGTTCACATATATGCTCTCAATGTAAACCATCACTCAGCATCCCCTACCCACTCTGAAGCATCCCTGCACATCCGCAATCCTTATATCTGTCTTACCTCTAATTTTTCAATTATAACCCTTCCGTTCACTTTTCCTTGGTATACTCATTAAACTTATTCCTCTATAAATTTTACAATATCTTTGTCCCCTTTTCCCTTTATATAAAGTACCTATACATGCTCCTCCCGCCAATCCCTAGGTACCTTCCCCTCTTACAAACATTTATTAAACAAAAGTAACCCAACCACTCCAACACAATATCCCCCCCTGGCTTTAAATTTCTGTCTTTATCCCATCAGTTCCATCTGCTTTACTCCCTTTCATTCTACGTAATGCCTCACATACCTCCATCACATTAAATTCTTCTGCATCTTCTTCACTCCAAAAGAATGAAAACCTCCCTGGCCAGTGCTATGAAAGTTTACCGCCTCCCTTTCTTCCTCAACATTTAAAAGTTCCTCAAAATATTCTCGCCATCTACATAATACCTCCCTCTCACCCCATCTACTAACTCCCCTACACTGTTTTTTAACTGACAAAACCATACTGTTCCCTAGCTTTTCCTTAACTTGATTAAACTCCAAAAATTTTTCTTATTTTCATTAAAATTTCTTGACAGTGCCTCTCCACTCTTTCATCTGCTCTCCCTTTTGCACTCTCTCCCCTCTCTCACCACTCTCTTCACCTTCTTTTACTCTCCATATACATCTGCTCTTCTATTACACTCTGCTTTGTAAAAACCTCTCGTAAGCTACCTTTTTTCTCTTTTATCCACCCTTTACTTCATCATTTCCACCAATCACTCCTCTTTCCTCCTGCCCCCACCCGCCTAACCAACAAACTTCTGCCCCACATTCTAATATCTACAGCATTTATAAAAACTATTCCCACTACCCCCCTCTTCAACCCCTTCCACTACTCATCTTTGCACTACCCACCTCTCTGCCAACATTCGCTAATATCTCGCCCTAACGTTCCTCCTCCCTGTAGTTTTTATACACTTTCATTTCACCTCCCTCATCATTGTTGTTTGCCACCTTCCGTCCTCTTTTCCCCATCTACCTCTTACTCCCTAAGTGTAGCTACAACTAAATGATCCGATATATCATTGCCCCTCAAAAAACATGTACATCCTGGAGTCTATCTACCCATCAACCTTTAATATTATATATACTCTATATAATAATATATATATAATATAAAAATATATATATATATATATATATATAAATAATATATAATAAAATAATTTCACATATATATACATATACTCAAGCTGCCTAGCAAATTCACTGACCTAACTGAAGAACGTCAAACGATGCTTCTTCAAACAACGGATCCTGGCACTACTGCCTGCTGTTTTGGCAATGCCAATGTTTGGCTGTCCCACCAAGGAGGTACAAGTCACTAAGCAACACATGGTTTATTATGCACCTAAATGCATCCCAAGGGATGACAACCTCGTCCCCGTCTCCCCCCGACGGCGACAAACACCCGCTGGGCAAATGCCAACAACAGGACAAAACCGGACGCCTTCAAAAATCAGAGACCCAATTGGCAAAAAAATAGAAGAGGGTAATACTTTTGGTAGCTCTGAGCGTATAACCATCAGGGATATCTTCGCTCCGAGACGTCAGCACGGCGCAAGCTCTGAAGGACAAAAATCCACCCAGGGCTCCCAGTACCAACATTGACCTCCCTGACATTTTAGCGGGCAAAAAAACATCAAACCTTACGGGATTGAGTGATAAAGCTTTATTCATTTCCCCCAGGGCTCACTGAGGTTTCACCGGGTTTTTAAGGCCCAAAACTTAAAAAAAATACTCTCCAGCCTTGGAGGTTTCAAAGGTGCTGTCTAACTCCCCAAATTTTTCCCCAACCTTACCTCGCGGCAGGCCCAAAACCCATAAAAACCCCTCTTCTTTGGTGCCCAGTGTGCCCCCCGGGAAAAAGGATGGCGAAATCAGCCCGCGTGGGAAAAACCCTTTCGGCCCAGTAGCCAAGGCTGCAGAAGAGGGGTATCAAAGGCTGCTGCAACAAAACCCAACTCAGCTCTTTTCGGCGTTAAAAACGGGTGTGAAGAGTTCCCACGCAGCACGAGTATATATCAAAAACATGTCCGATGAAAAAGCCTGGCAAATTGGACTTTTCAACCTTTCAACTCTCAGAAGAGATCGCTCTCCAAGCAGTTTAAAAACTTCCCTTTCCTTTATCCCTTCTAAATGGGTTTATAGTGTGACTTCCAAACTATTGTTTTTGGGACCATGAAATGGACTCATGTGAGGGCTGAAACGGGGGGACCCTCTCGCCCCCCTTTTTCTTTTCTTTTTGTCATCAAGGAAGTCACAGAAGCACTCTCCACCAAGCTCAAATCTGGTTCCGGGACAGGGTACCCAACTGCACAACAGAACTCTCCTAGAGGAATCAAAAAAATTTAAAAGACAGGGAGAAGCCTGGGCCTTTCTTTAAACCCAACCAAATGTAAATAGCACCAACAAAAATATCCCGAATAACGCCGTTTTTAAAAAACCAGGAGACGAGCCATTGATTTTGCCAAAAGCACTCTCCTTGGGGCTCCTCTTTTGGGGCCCAAAGCCTCGACTGATCCTATAAAAAAAAAACCAGAAAACCCCAGGACATGGAAAGCAGGGTGAAAACACGGACACACACATCCTTCACCTACTCCCAGGTGCCCGTCAAACCCAAAACTTACTACT
>NC_069477.1:17115698-17123198 GCF_026875155.1 Cherax quadricarinatus | reverse complement strand
ATTGTTTCATTCCATGGAACAATGCTCTTCTCCAGACTGAGGGACTGACCACCTCAAAACTTTAAGGGTGATGGACTGATTACATCGTCTTCAAGTATCTTCTGCTTCTATCAACTTTTCTGTACTCGACTGAAGAAGCCTACTGTGTAGGCAAAACGTTTCGAAATAAAGATACCTAACTGTTGTATATGTGTCTTACCTAACAACCTGTCGGTATTTTATACCATTTTAATGTTCACCACTACAACATAAGAAGTAAACACATCAGTTCAAGCTACAACATAGGCTCATTTAATTCATCAATACAACCTTGAACATTATCATATCCATAACATCAGTTACATCAACATTAACTACAACATCAGGACCAGTTTAAACATCAACTATATCGTCACCTGCTACAACAATATCAGCGTTAACTATAGCATCAACCTCATAAGCAATTACTATATCATCAAGTACATCAACATTAGCTTCAGCATCAACTTGATGAGCCCCAGCTTTATTATCAGCTGCACCAACAACAGCTACGACGTAAACGTTTGTTTCAAGTAGCAGGTACATTAGCGATAGCTACAGTAACATCACCTACATAAGCACAGGCTACAACAAGATCAGCTACATCAGCACAAGCAACAACATAAACGCTGCCTACAACATAACTACATTAACAAGAGATACAACATCAGCAACATCAGTTACACATATCCCAGCAATGTTATCAGCACTAGCTACGTCATCCCTTGCATCATATTCATCTGCCCTACTTCCAACAGCATCTGCTAAATCAGTATTACCTACAGTTTGTGCTACATCAGCAAAGGCTACCACGATATCAGTTACGTCAGCACCAACTACAAAAAATTATTAAATTAGCTACATCATTACGTAAGTCCGCTACAGCAATATCTTCGCTAGTACCAGGTAAGTAATATTAGCACTTGCCGCCAAGTGCTGCACTTTTATTGTGTTTAATAAAGTGATACATTCACGTGAGTAATACAGAGCAGCATTAACATAAGCTCCTGAACCCGATACTTTAAAATTTGAATCAACAATAAATGTACCATCAGTACTACAGCACCAGCTATTTTTAACCAGAGTCACATCTAGCTCTAGTTGCAGTATAAGCACCAAGCACCAAATATTGTCTACAGCATCAACTGCATCAGTACTAGCTACAGCATTATTAACTTCATCAATACTAATCCATATACTAGCCACAAACATTTACAAAAAGGAGATAAGCATCGGTTGTATTTAAACGTTTAAGAATTTACACATTTGTAGATGAATGGTTCAGAGAACCGACATGTTGATAAATTAGACACATGTGCAACTCTTGGGTATCTTTATTGAGGAAACGTTTCGCCACACAGTGGCTTCATCAGTCCATACATAGAGACACTTGAAGAACAGGAGGGGAATGAGGTAATCAGTCCCCTCAACCTTGAGTCGATGTGTTCAGTCCATCAATCTTGAGTAGAATACGGCAGATGAGCGGAGAAGCAGCTTATAAACCGTATGGCAGGAGAGGTGTAGCAGTCATAGGTAGTGTCACATTTGTTCAATGTGGAAGTAGGTAGTGCCCAAGAATTAGGCAAGCGAAGAATTCCTAAGTATTAAGATCCCAAGAAGTTGCAGTGTCTGACAGGTTTGTAGATGAATGGTTCAGAGAACCGACATGTTGATAAATTAGACACATGTGCAACTCTTGGGTATCTTTATTGAGGAAACGTTTCGCCACACAGTGGCTTCATCAGTCCATACATAGGAGACACTTGAAGAACAGGAGGAGAATGAGGTAATCAGTCCCTCAACCTTGAGTCGATGTGTTCAGTCCATCAATCTTGAGTAGAATACGGCAGATGAGCGGAGAAGCAGCTTATAAACCGTATGGCAGGAGAGGTGTAGCAGTCATAGGTAGTGTCACATTTGTTCAATGTGGAAGTAGGTAGTGCCCAAGAATTAGGCAAGCGAAGAATTCCTAAGTATTAAGATCCCAAGAAGTTGCAGTGTCTGACAGGTTTGTAGATGAATGGTTCAGAGAACCGACATGTTGATAAATTAGACACATGTGCAACTCTTGGGTATCTTTATTGAGGAAACGTTTCGCCACACAGTGGCTTCATCAGTCCATACATAGGAGACACTTGAAGAACAGGAGGAGAATGAGGTAATCAGTCCCTCAACCTTGAGTCGATGTGTTCAGTCCATCAATCTTGAGTAGAATACGGCAGATGAGCGAGAAGCAGCTTATAAACCGTATGGCAGGAGAGGTGTAGCAGTCATAGGTGGTGTCACATTTGTTCAATGTGGAAGTAGGTAGTGCCCAAGAATTAGGCAAGCGAAGAATTCCTAAGTATTAAGATCCCAAGAAGTTGCAGTGTCTGACAGGTTTGTAGATGAATGGTTCAGAGAACCGACATGTTGATAAATTAGACACATGTGCAACTCTTGGGTATCTTTATTGAGGAAACGTTTCGCCACACAGTGGCTTCATCAGTCCATACATAGGAGACACTTGAAGAACAGGAGGAGAATGAGGTAATCAGTCCCTCAACCTTGAGTCGATGTGTTCAGTCCATCAATCTTGAGTAGAATACGGCAGATGAGCGGAGAAGCAGCTTATAAACCGTATGGCAGGAGAGGTGTAGCAGTCATAGGTAGTGTCACATTGTTCAATGTGGAAGTAGGTCGTGCCCAAGAATTAGGCAAGCGAAGAATTCCTAAGTATTAAGATCCCAAGAAGTTGCAGTGTCTGACAGGTTTGTAGATGAATGGTTCAGAGAACCGACATGTTGATAAATTAGACACATGTGCAACTCTTGGGTATCTTTATTGAGGAAACGTTTCGCCACAACAGTGGCTTCATCAGTCCATACATAGGAGAAACTTGAAGAACAGGAGGAGAATGAGGTAATCAGTCCCTCAACCTTGAGTCGATGTGTTCAGTCCATCAATCTTGAGTAGAATACGGCAGATGAGCGGAGAAGCAGCTTATAAACCGTATGGCAGGAGAGGTGTAGCAGTCATAGGTGGTGTCACATTTGTTCAATGTGGAAGTAGGTAGTGCCCAAGAATTAGGCAAGCGAAGAATTCCTAAGTAATAAGATCCCAAGAAGTTGCAGTGTCTGCAACGCTTCGCCACTGTGTGGCGAAACGTTTCCTCAATAAAGATACCCAAGAGTTGCACATGTGTCTAATTTATCAACATGTCGGTTCTCTGAACCATTCATCTACAAACCTGTCAGACACTGCAACTTCTTGGATCTTAAATACTTAGGAATTCTTCGCTTGCCTAATTCTTGGGCACTACCTACTTCCACATTGAACAAATGTGACACTACCTATGACTGCTACACCTCTCTGCCATACGGTTTATAAGCTGCTTCTCCGCTCATCTGCCGTATTCTACTCAAGATTGATGGACTGAACACATCGACTCAAGGTTGAGGGACTGATTACCTCATTCTCCTCCTGTTTCTTCAAGTGTCTCCTATGTATGGACTGATGAAGCCACTGTGTGGCGAAACGTTTCCTCAATAAAGATACCCAAGAGTTTGCACATGTGTCTAATTTATCAACATGTCGGTTCTCTGAACCATTCATCTAAAACCTGTCAGACACTGCAACTTCTTGGGATCTTAATACTTAGGAATTCTTCGCTTGCCTAATTCTTGGGCACAACCTACTTCCACATTGAACAAATGTGACACTACCTATGACTGCTACACCTCTCCTGCCATACGGTTTATAAGCTGCTTCTCCGCTCATCTGCCGTATTCTACTCAAGATTGATGGACTGAACACATCGACTCAAGGTTGAGGGACTGATTACCTCATTCTCCTCCTGTTTCTTCAAGTGTCTCCTATGTATGGACTGATGAAGCCACTGTGTGGCGAAACGTTTCCTCAATAAAGATACCCAAGATTGCACATGTGTCTAATTTATCAACATGTCGGTTCTCTGAACCATTCATCTACAAACCTGTCAGACACTGCAACTTCTTGGGATCTTAATACTTAGGAATTCTTCGCTTGCCTAATTCTTGGGCACTACCTACTTCCACATTGAACAAATGTGACACTACCTATGACGCTACACCTCTCCTGCCATACGGTTTATAAGCTGCTTCTCCGCTCATCTGCCGTATTCTACTCAAGATTGATGGACCTGAACACATCGACTCAAGGTTGAGGGACTGATTACCTCATTCTCCTCCTGTTCTTCAAGTGTCCTCCTATGGTATGGACTGATGAAGCCACTGTGTGGCGAAACGTTTCCTCAATAAAGATACCCAAGAGTTGCACATGTGTCTAATTTATCAACATGTCGGTTTCTCTGAACCCATTCATCTACAAACCTGTCAGACACTGCAACTTCTTGGGATCTTAATACTTAGGAATTCTTCGCTTGCCTAATTCTTGGGCACTACCCTACTTCCACATTGAACAAATGTGACACTACCTATGACTGCTACACCTCTCCTGCCATACGGTTTATAAGCTGCTTCTCCGCTCATCTGCCGTATTCTACTCAAGATTGATGACTGAACACATCGACTCAAGGTTGAGGGACTGATTACCTCATTCTCCTCCTGATCTTCAAGTGTCTCCTATGTATGGACTGATGAAGCCACTGTGTGGCGAAACGTTTTCCTCAATAAAGATACCCAAGAGTTGCACATGTGTCTAATTTATCAACATGTCGGTTCTCTGAACCATTCATCTACAAACCTGTCAGACACTGCAACTTCTTGGACTTAATACTTAGAATTCTTCGCTTGCCTAATTCTTGGGCACTACCTACTTCCACATTGAACAAATGTGACACTACCTATGACTGCTACACCTCTCCTGCCATACGGTTTTATAACTGCTTCTCCGCTCATCTGCCGTATTCTACTCAAGATTGATGGACTGAACACATCGACTCAAGGTTGAGGGACTGATTACCTCATTCTCCTCCTGTTCTTCAAGTGTCTCCTATGTATGGACTGATGAAGCCACTGTGTGGCGAAACGTTTCCTCAATAAAGATACCCAAGAGTGCACATGTGTCTAATTTATCAACATGTCGGTTCTCTGAACCATTCATCTACAAACCTGTCAGACACTGCAACTTCTTGGGATCTTAATACTTAGGAATTCTTCGCTTGCCTAATTCTTGGTCACTACCTACTTCCACATTGAACAAATGTGACACTACCTATGACTGCTACACCTCTCCTGCCATACGGTTTATAAGCTGCTTCTCCGCTCATCTGCCGTATTCTACTCAAGATTGATGGACTGAACACATCGACTCAAGGTTGAGGGACTGATTACCTCATTCTCCTCCTGTTCTTCAAGTGTCTCCTATGTATGGACTGATGAAGCCACTGTGTGGCGAAACGTTTCCTCAATAAAGATACCCAAGAGTTGCACATGTGTCTAATTTATCAATTTTACACATGCTTTAATATCAGTGCAGTAAATAGCAGCATCAGACATGAAATCATCGGTATCAGCACCACAATTATAATCTGCATCAAATGTATTATATCATCAGCATCACAAGGAATCAAATTTTTTTATAGGAATTGACAGCATCAGAGTTAATTATAGTACGAAAGGCATCATATAAGGCATTAGAGGATACATAAGTAGCATCAGCAAGCATTAGTGTCACTCCAGCAGCATGAGTAAGGAAGCACTGCACCCGGCTAGCAGTTTCAAGTTTTCTAGACAGCGAACGCTTCAGCATCCCATGCAGTAAGTTTAGGGTAAATGTTTTTCTTAAAACCAGAGACATTTTTTCTTTCTTTGCCGGTTTCTCTATTGGTTAATATTTTACCGAATGAGCCTATTTCCACTGACACTGTTTTTGCTTAAAACGAGGGAAGAAGTTGCACTGCAGAATTCAGAGCAGGTTAACATTCTATTCTGTTTTTCATTTTGGAGCTCTGTTTGTTGCTGTTGTTGGAACTTTCCTGTGATTATGTGTTTGTTACTAATGTGTTCAAAGTATGTAGCAGTCAATATTCAATATTAATTTTGGCTTAAATCATAAAGCCTATCAAGCAGCAATTGTTGCTCTATTGATATTTTTAATCTTTATGCACTTCATTTTCTGAGTATCATTTATCTGCTAAGAGAGTGTCTCACCTTTTACAGGGAAAAATGGCTGTCAAATGCACTGGGTAAAGGAATCCTTATAATCAGTATGAAATTTTCAAAACTCTGACACAAGGTTCAGTGCAAGAATTTAGTGGTGGGATATTTCATGGAACTACATTCTCAAAAAGGTTTACAATCACAAAGTATGTATTGAAAAGGCCATGAGGAAGGGTTTGTATTCCGACCCAGGTAATTACGGCCTGTTATCCTGGGTGTAAAGGGAGCACTAAGCGAAATAAACACAGCTAAAATCTTTGAATTGTACTTTTCTTCACCAAGTATAAACAGAAGAATGTACACTATATACACTATGTACAGCAAATAGGTATTAGTGCACGCCACGGTAGTCAAGGCAAAACAGCAGCTAAGAGACATGAGACAACCGTGCTTCAACCAGCAGCAGAATGAAAATGACGAGGATGATAATGTGAGTGGTAACTGCATCATCTTCACAATTGCCAGATCCACATTATGATTGGTCGAACCAAGGTACTGATCTGACTATGGGGCTCCATTGGATCGTCAGCCCCTTAGTGCCTGGTTTGCTGGATGGGGAGATAGCCTATGTGAGAATGTAGACATACTCCGAATAATGGTTACATACTCTTTGCAAACCACAGTTTGTAAACAGCCGTCAGATGTATGTAATATTATTGAGCAGAATCAGTGTATTTTCGATTAGCAAAACCATCACGACAGCAGAAACTCATTTTTTTTAAATAATTTTTAAAAAAAATGAGCGATAATTATAGAAACTCTCGGTGATGGATAGCAACATGAGTCTTAGTAATGAAACAATTCCTTAATAATGAAACAATTCCTTCAATAAATGTCCTAAACTGTACACAAGTATCATTTTCCATAATTTGTTCATATCAACATGCTATATTCAACCAAGGTAAAAGTACAGTGGAGCCTTCTTATACAGAGAACTAACAACAATCCTGTGTCTATGAAATAACATGTACAATTTACTCAAGAAAAACAGCAATGTGTAATAGATATGAATGTTGCTTTAGTGGGTGAAGTAAGTCGTCTCTCCTCACCATAACTAAAAAAGTGTCAAAGAAAAGAAATGAAACCCAATAGACTAATGAGGCGGAGATCAGGTAACTTTCCTAGAAAAGTGTGAGCTCACCTGCATAGATGGCATTCCTTGAGGTACCTCACAGAGAATAAAAAATCCAATGGCTGGTATATCAAGCACATAAACATTAATATACAATGGTTTTATCATTTTCCTATATATGCAGGGATGTAACGATTTTAATTTGTCGTTCTCAAGTTTGTCAGAAAGTCGAATGCTTTCTGACAAACCAATCACTTACTACTCCCTTTT
>NC_069477.1:17078768-17115198 GCF_026875155.1 Cherax quadricarinatus | reverse complement strand
AGATCTTCTAAAGCCCGATTGATAGCTATGGAAAAATGTTGTTGTCATTAAGGTACTTAACAAATTTGAGAGTACACCGCCCTCCTAGAATTTTTGGATATTATACTGGTTACTAACAGGCCTATAATTGGCTTTACATCGGGACCTACTATTTTTCTTGAAGAGAGGAGTAACCCTGGTCTCCTTGAACCCATCCGGCACGGTAATAGTGGTGATTGATAGATGTATTATGTAAGCAATGGGATTGACCGTTCAGATGCCCCATCTTTTAGGAACTTAGACGGGATGTTATCCGGGCCAGTGCTCTTAGTTGGGTTTTAAAACCTGCTTAGTTTCTTTTTAAATAAAGCCATGGATACACTTACTAGTTGACAACTGTTTAGGGTTACCCCTTTATTGGTATAGTATTGTTTGAAACTTATCAGAGTCTGTGTTAAAGGTTTTTGATGCAGCTGGAAAGTTTACTTACTAGTGTTGATGCAACAGATGTGTATAGGAATTAAAGCATTTGCCACCGTAGTGTTTCGTGGCATCCCTCGTTATCGAAACTATCTACTATACCCCAACTTTTTTAGTTGTTGCCAGAGCTTTCTGGGTTATGCTTATACTCATCAATTTTTAAAGCAATAGTGCTTTGCCTTTGCTCCTTTTATAAGTCTTTTGCACTCTTTTTCCTCACCCTTTGGAACTCATTTAGTGCTGCAATATCCTGTCTGTTTGCTTTAAATCTCTTCAGCAGCTGGTCTCTGAATTTCATATTATCTAATATCTCAGTATTCATCCGGGGTTCAGTTCTTCTTTTAAATTTCCTAACCTCTTTAACTGGAGCAATATTATCAAGGATGGTAGTGAAATTGTTTTGAATTTTTCCCAAGCATCATTTACGCCGTGCAAATTGTTATCTCGTCCAGTCGCAATTTTGTAGCCTATCTACTAGTGTTTCTTTTACTGTAGTTTCTAGTTGACCTCATTTTATTGTCTGTGTAGGCCTATCCTATCCCTAGTGATTTTCCTAGTACAGTAAATGATGAAATGATCACTAAGACCTGTGGTAATGAGGCCTGACTGACTAATGTTCTCAGAGGGGTTACAGAGTATGTGGTCAATTAGGGGGCTGAGAACTGTGTGACCCGGGGTTTGGGTGTATTAATTATTGAGTGTAACTATTTAAAACCCAGAATTTGCTTATACCTTTTGCATAACCCGTTATTTTGCTGCTGAAAACAGATATTGAAGTCTCCCAGTATTATTGTCTCGCAATTGTTTTCCCAAATCTGGACAATACTCTGGAAAAGTCTTCTAAGAACTGGTCCTGGGTAGGAGGGCGGGAACTATTCCTACTAAGATGGGTTTGTCTTGGGAATCAACACTACAAACAATAGAATCTCCAGTTTATTGTTAATCAAATCAGGGCTTGGGTTGTAAGCTAATTTATTTCTAATGTAGGCACATACTTCACCACCCTTTCTGTTCCTATCTAAGCGTTTATATTGTAACCTTCTATTTTGACCTAGTCAACAGTCACCGTATCATCCAACCAGGATTCAGAGATGGTTGTAACTGCCGCCCTAATTTTGTTAGCTAGAATCCTAATCTCTGCCAATTTAGGAAGAAGTGATCTTGCGTTAACAGGAATAAAGTGAAGGCCTGTTTTCATAAAACAATTATAATCATCAATATATGGCAATGGGTCATATGTATTAAAATTAGGTAAATCAATGTCATCATTGCTAAAGGGTAACTGTGCCAAAGTGCATTTGTTACACACACAGTGAATTCTGGCACCGTTACTATAATTGTACATACATCCATCATGTGATGAATGGTTTGAAAAACCGACAAGTTGAAGATTGAGACACTTATGCAGCATATGGGAATCTTTATTCAGGAAACGTTTCGCCACACAGTGGCTTCATGAGTCCAATACAAAGAGGAAGGCGTAAGGAGAGAAGGAGTATGAGGTAATCAGTCCCTCAGCCTGGAGTCGATGTGTTCAGTCCATCAATCTTGTAGAATGTACAGCATAGGGCCGTAGACGTGGCTTATTTACAGTAGTGAGGTGAGGAGAAGCAGGCGGAGGCGGGGTCATAGTGGTACCATCCACTAGTCGAAGTAGGTCTTCGTCCAAAGGTTGAACAAGTGTTGAAGAATTCTTTGTAAAAAAGATCCCATGCTGCTGCAGTGTCTGGACAGTTGTGATGAATGGTTTGAAAAACCGACAAGTTGAAGATTGAGACACTTATGCAGCATATGGGAATCTTTATTCAGGAAACGTTTCGCCACACAGTGGCTTCATCAGTACAATACAAAGAGGAAGGCGTAAGGAGAGGAGTAGTATGAGGTAATCAGTTTCCCCCAGCCTGGATCGATGTGTTCAGTCCCTCAATCTTGTAGAATGTACAGCATAGGCTGTAGACGTGGCTTATATACTGTAGTGAGGTGAGGAGAAGCAGGCGAGGCGGGGGCCCTAGTGGGACCATCCCCCTAGTCGAAGTAGGTCTTCGTCCAAAGGTTGAACAATGTTGAAGAATTCTTTGTAACAAGATCCCATCTGCTGCAGTGTCTGGCAGTTGTGATGAATGGTTTGAAAAACCGACAAGTTGAAGATTGAGACACTTATGCAGCATATGGGAATCTTTATTCGAAACGTTTTCGCCACACAGTGGCTTCATCAGTCCAATCAAAGAGGAAGGCGTAAGGAGAGGAGGAGTATGAGGTAATCAGTCCCTCGCCTGGAATTTGATTTTGTTCAGTCCATCAATCTTGTAGGATTTTACAGCAAAAGGGCCGAAGACGTGGCTTATATACTGTAGTGAGGTGAGGAGAAGCAGGCGGAGGCGGGGTCATAGTGGTAAACCCTCCACTAGTCGAAGTAGGTCTTCGTCCAAAGGTTGAACAAGTGTTGAAGAATTCTTTGTAACAAGATCCCATGCTGCCGCAGTGTCTGGCAGTTGTGTGAATGGTTTGAAAAACCCACAAGATTAAAGATGAGCACTTATGCGCATATGGGATCTTTATTCCCGAACGTTCCCCCCACCCTGGCTTTCATCAGTACAATACAAAGAGGAGGGGAAGGAGAGAGGGGTTTAGGTAATCGTCCCTCTGCCTGGATCGATGTGTTCAGTCCATCAATCTTGTAGAATGTACAGCATAGGGCCGTAGAAAGTGGCTTAAAATACTGTGTGAGGTGAGGAGAAGGCAGGCCGGAGGGCGGGGTCATAGTGGTACCTCCACCTAGTCGAAGTAGTCCTTTGTCCAAAGGTTGAACAAGTGTTGAAGAATTTTGTATCAAGATCCCATGCTGCGCAGTGTCTGACAGGTTGATGAAAGGTTGAGTATATAAGCCAGTCCTACGGCCCTATGCTGTACATTCTACAGATTGATGGACTGAACACATCGACTCCCGGCTGAAGGACTGATTACCTCAATACTCCTCCTCTCCTTACCCCTTCCTCTTTGTATTGGACTGATGAAGCCACTGCGTGGCGAAACTTTCCTGAATAAAGATTCCCATATGCTGCATAAGTGTCTCAATCTTCAACTTGTCGGTTTTTCAAATCATTCATCACAGCTGTCAGACACTGCAGCAGCATGGGACTTGTTACAAAGAATTCTTCAACACTTGTTCAACCTTTGGACGAAGACCTATTTCGACTTGTGGATGGTACCACTATGACCCCGCGTCCCCCCTGCTTCTCCTCACCTCACTACAGTAAATAAGCCACGTCTACGGCCCTATGCTGTACATTCTACAAGATTGATGGACTGAACACATCGACTCCAGGCTGGGGGATGATTACCTCATGCTCCTCCTCTCCTTACGCCTTCCTCTTTGTATTGGACTGATGAAGCCACTGGTGGCGAAACTTTTCCCTGAATAAAGATTCCCATATGCTGCATAAGTGTCTCAATCTTCAACATCCATCATGCACCCACCCCTTAAAACATTTTACATAAAGTGCCTTTTCTGTTTTTCATGCGTACTTTAGAAACGAGTATGCACCTGTTTGGTAGTGTTTGAGATAATAATGGCTGTATTGTCTCACATTGACCTATGTATGCATTACATATGGAGTTAAGGTTATCTTTTCCCAGCTACTAGACCGTCATTATCACCGCATTTAAATGTCTGTTTTGCCTCTGCACAATATTTGAGGTCCTGGATTAATTTGGATATCACCACTTAAGAGCGCTACAATAAGAGCTGTGTGCCACTGTTTTTGTTTGGGAATGCAGTGTTTGCCATATCTTGCGGCGATGTGACATTTACTTTTCTGGTAGGATGACAACTGTGGGCTTTTACTGTCCAGGGGGCTGTTACTCCATTTACCTTTTCCCGCCCCCATACTGATTTTTTTCTTCATGGAATTGTAGAAGAAAGATAAATATAATTATGGCAGCCTGTACCCCCCCAATGCCTGCCCCTTTTCACTCTTCGCTCTTTTACTCATATACAATAATATTTCTCTTTCCAGTCACCTAGTTCACCCTAGTGTCTGCTTTAGCAATCACCACTGAATTACTAGTAAATTTTCTTCTTCAAAACCCTCTTCACTGCCACTTTCACTTAACTTCACAAACCCCTTTCAGTTAACCCTTATTACACACTCCCCTTCCCGTCTCACTTCACAGTCCGGTTTCACCTATTAACTTCTAACTCCTTTCCATTTTGGTAGACCAGAAACGTTTAATCAATGGTTTTATCCTTCCAATTACCCCTCAATTCCATTTATCGGGGTTGTGTCGTGTTGTTGACTGCCTGACCTGGTCTGCTGACTCGGCCATTTTTAAAACACTGAGGGAAGTAAACGCCACCTACAACCTGACTTTCCTTGAGTTTATAGATATATTTGGCGTTTTCTGCTATGATTCTCTCACTGTACACTGGTCAGCTGAATATAGGTCAGCTACTAAAACATTAATCTTGACTGTTTAACTTCTTCCCACGACTGGCACTGAGGGATAACCGGAGTTTTTGTATTGTTGATTTGACGATGTCTCCTGTGTTTCCCTCTCGTTAGCACTGGTACAGGTGACATGATGGTGGTACAGATATGATGCTACTGTCAGTACAGATGAACGTCAGTAAAGATGAGAATTTCACTTCACTTGTTGTACGTCTGGCAGTAGCTGGTGTTTAAATGCCGGTCAGCCATGTTTAAAAGCTCAATTCTTTCCCTCGTTTGGCACTGAGGAAAAAAGCCCTACAGACTGTCATTTCCTTGGTGTTTTGTTGATCAAGTTTCTGCCATGTTGTCTTTTCCGGCGAATACTGGTGCAGTTGATATGCAGGTCAGTTATTTCAATGTAGTGGAAAACGTCTCATGTCCGGTTCACGTCTGGCAGCAGGTCTGGTACTTGAATGCCGGTCCCTCTTTTGTCATATTTAGTCCAATTTCGTTGTCGTCATCGTCAGTTTTCATGTCACCATAGGTTCCTTGCATGTTGTTGCAGCGTACTTGCAATTTGGCTATTACTGGAGTTCGGATAGGCC
Organism: Cherax quadricarinatus; assembly: GCF_026875155.1. Classification (NCBI taxonomy): domain Eukaryota; kingdom Metazoa; phylum Arthropoda; class Malacostraca; order Decapoda; family Parastacidae; genus Cherax; species Cherax quadricarinatus. Next base: position 17,109,704 of record NC_069477.1, on the reverse strand, counting down.
CAGGGACGGCTTGCTGCTTGCTGCGGCTGCGTCAAGTATAAGTTTACTGAAAGCAGTGAAAAGCTTTTGCGAGGATAGTGAGGCTCAAGTTAGAGTATGTAGGAAAGAGGGAGATATTTCCCAGTAAAAGTAGGCCTTAGACAAGGATGTGCAATGCCACGGTGGTTGTTCAGTACATTTATAGATGGGGTTGTAAGAGAAGTAAATGCGAGTGTCTTGGCAAGAGGCGTGGAGTTAAAAGATAAAGAATCACACATAAAGTGGGAGTTGTTACAATGCTTTTTTGCTGATGACACTGTGCTCTTGGGAGGTTCTGAAGAGAAGTTGCAGAGGTTGGTGGATGAATTTGGTAGGGTATGTAAAAGAAGAAAATTGAAAGTGAATACAGGGAAGAGTAAGGTTATGAGGATAAGAAAAAGGTTACGTGAAGAAAAATTGGATGTCAGATTTGAGGGAGAGCGTATGGAGGTGAATGTATTCCGATATTTGGGAGTGGACGCGTCAGCGGATGGGTCTATGAAAGATGAGGTGAATCACAGAATTGATGAGGGGAAAAGGGTGAGCGGTGCACTTAGGAGTCTGTGGAGACAAAGAACTTTGTCCTTGGAAGCATAGAGGGGAATGTATGAGAGTATAGTTTTACCAACGCTCTTATATGGGTGTGAAGCATGGGTGATGAATGTTGCAGCGAGGAGAAGGCTGGAGGTAGTGGAGATGTCATGTCTGAGGGCAATGTGTGGTGTGAATGTAATGCAGAGAATTCGAAGTTTAGAAGTTAGGAGGAGGTGCGGGATTGCCAAAATTGTTGTACAGAGGGCTGAGGAAGGGTTGTTGAGGTGGTTCGGACATGTAGAGAGAATGGAACGAAACAGAATTACTTCAAGAGTGTATCAATCTGTAATGGAAGGAAGGCGGGATAGGGGTCGGCCTAGGAAAGGTTGGAGGGAGGGTGTGGAGAAATTTTCTCCAGGAGGAGGGTATCAGCCCCCTTCAGGCCCTTTCAGCCCTTTCAGCCCTGAGGGGCCCAGCCCTCTCAGAAGGGGCAAATATCTTGTTTACTGCTACAGCGAGTAATTGATAGCAGATGCAGTACGAGTATGCGACGTGGTCAAGCGACCGCTGCTCCTTGCAGTCCTGTGTTGCAAAGTGTAGCTTAATAAAAGACAGTTCATCTCTTACCTTAGCAAGACAATTAGGGACAATCCTGCTCCCACTTTATTACCATAGTAAAGATAGTGGACATTGTTGTCTATGCTTAAGACAGCAAGATTTAAACATTCTGCTTTGCTTCATCGAGGAAGTGGCAAGGAAGCAAAAGTACTAGCTCAGCTTTTCCTTTGCGCTAAGGGAGTAACGGCGTGGGGTGCTGTGGCGTCTTCAGATTACTTTTGACTCTACTGAGAGTGACACTGACGCCAGGATAACCACCAAAGAACACTGATAAGTGCGTTAGTGTGAACAAAGTGTCTCACAAAACACAATGAACACTTACGAGAAGTGTGATCAGCTTCTTTAGTGATAAGATTGTGAACAATAAAGACAAATCTTGTGGAACATAGTGTACCAGTGTGCGTATTCATAGACTATGGAAGACGTGGACATCCAAGGACACTTCAGCTTCTATCAAGTCACCGATATCTGTCGAAGGTGTGAAGAACACCATAGCTCAAGCTACAAGAGCAAGGTAGGTTAAGAATTTCTTGTAGTACGGGGACTGCGCATCTGAGTTGCAAGGAGTTTGTAATCAACCTATAGTATAGTCGGCAGTAAGGTGCGGACTTTTGAGTCCAAACAAGTACGTAATTTGTATCAGCAATCAGAGAATGAAATATGCGACATAACACCCCCTAGGGGTAATTTATCAATCTTACAAATTATAAATCTTACAGCCCGATTGAGAGATGACTTCGACAGCTTCACCAGACCACCTCGTCGCAGGGCGGCTGGTGCAGGCGATGAGTTGTCTATCTATGTTCAAACAACCTTAAAACCTAACTTGTAATCCATTGCTCTCAACATATTGTCCGTGCTCCGAACCGATATAAGGCCACACTGTGGTCAAATATGTTGTACTACCGTACAATAAGCCCCAAGTCCTTAGAGAAAAGCTGTAAAACTAGTGTTTTTACAATATAAATCAGTATAAATGATCCCTCCAGACTCAAATCACAGAGATGGGCGGCCAAAAGAAACGGGGGCGCTCACGCCAGCGTTCACGTCAAAGAAAACGGGAGCTGGGTGACTCACCCAACAAGAAAACGGGGGATGGCACCCTGCATCCACTGCTCCAAACTCGAAGAAGTGCTGACTAAGACAACAACAACCCAAGTGACGTTCGGTTTGCCTGAGTGTATATACACATAGTGTTTATAATGTTTATAGACAGAAATTAAGAGACAAGATTGTGTTAAAGTTTGTTTCTTATAGATATAACTGTTATATTAAAGGAACTTATATATAAAGTGTAAGCTTTCAAATATATATTAACAGTGACATTTATATATGTGTAAGTAATGTTCACGTGTGATTTACAGTTATACAGTGACATTTATGGTGTATAGTGAATGAAGTGTATAACATCGTTATTAACGATTAATCATCGTGGTCAGGCTGACACAGCAAACTCAAGCCATAAACACCAGCCATATGTACTCTGTACCCTTCTTGGTCATTGACCCTGAGGTTAAGCTTAGTGGGTCAGTAGTGTCTGACTCGATTATTGCTGACTTAAGCATAACAAAAACTCAGCTGTTTATTGCAGTACAGTGTTTTATAAACACTCTAAGTGTGGTGCTAGAATTTTCAGTATACCATTAAAATGGCTTGTTTTAAAACTCAGTTTTCAGTCTTTACAGACTAAGATTACACAATTAGAAAATCTAATTTCAGTCTGTATAGGATTAACTCAAGATACAAACATAGATTTTGATGATCTTGAGGTCAAATTTGAATTATTTACACAACGTCTGGAAATAATTAATTCAGACTATCCACATTATGAAAATAAATTTCTTGAATCAGATCCGTCTGAGGATGAAATTAAAAAGTTTTGGATACATTTAGTAATCAACAATTAAGGGGGACAGGAGTACAGGCTATCTGCCGCAAAACTCTGTCACAGAAACCTACTGTAACTAGTGGTCAAACACCTGTTACACCTGTAACAACAACAAGTGTCCCATTACCAAGCTTACCTACATTGTCATTACCTATTTTCCAAGGTCATAATTACGAAGAATTCCTTAGTTGTTTTCAGTCTATAGTAAATTCACGAACTGACATAGATGAGATTGCTAAGTTCAATTATCTTAAATGTCTTGTGAAAGGAGAACCCTGTGAACTGATTAAGTCATTTCCGGTGGTCAAAGGCAATTATCAAATAGCCTTACGTGTCTTAGCAGACAATTACTTTGATGATGACAAGGCTAGAGTTAGACAAGCAGTCTTAATATCAAGCTTGAAGCCACCCAAACATTGTTTTTCAGACTTACAGGCATTTAGAATCACATTAGACAATAGTCTCAGATCTCTAGGTGCTAAATATGACCTAAGACAATGTGATTGGTTTATCAGTGGTATTGTACAAGATAAGTTGTCACCACAAACTATTGAACGATTAAATATTATGTTCAATAAACGCTATTTCAATTGTGAGGAAATTAACAATGGTTTACAAACAATTGTTTCATGCATGCAAGCAACGAGACAAGACGAAAAATTCACAAATCCAGTGGATAATAAACCTTCAACTCCCACTAAACCACAGAATGGGAAATCCCATATAGGCATTTATCAAGCTGTGAATACAACAGACAGTAAACAGACTGTCACACATAAACGTACTCCAAAATGTGTACTTTGTGATGGAACACATTGGGCACAGTATTGTATTCAATACACATCAATGGAGGCACGTAAACAACGTGTTCATCAGCTGAAAAGATGCATCAAGTGTTTAGGTGAACACAAGGGAGGAAAATGCTCACTGAAGAAGTGTTTTAAATGCAAGGGTATGCATCATACAGCATTATGCTCAAATACTTTCGCTGAACAGCAGCAGACTTCCACAGAATCAGGAAGTCAACAAGCAACAGCATTAAATGTGAGAGATAAGTTTAAAGCAACTGCTCTCCCGATAGCTCGAATTGAGTTATCTAATAAATTACACAAAACCAATGTGCTAACACTATTTGATCAAGGTTCACAAAGGTCCTTCATAAGAAGAACAGTGTTGCAGAAACTGAATAAACAGCCCTATGCCAAAATACAGTTGGATATAGCTGGTTTTTTCCACAATTATGGTAAACAGACATATGACCTAGCCAGAATCACTGTTGGTCTAGGAAACAGGAAAAATACAGTAGAAGCTGTGGTAGTAGATGATTTGCCTAAGTCTGTGCAGATCCAGGGATTAAAAGAAACAGTTGCAGCACTGAAAGCAGCTAAGTCCAATTGATTTAATCATTGGAAGTGATTATTATCACTGTTTTGTGCAAAATATAGTAAGTAAACATGATGTTCACTTGCTGAAAACAGCAGGAGGCCACATGATATGTGGTCCCATTCCCTCTCAAAGTGGGAAAGAAGCTGATATTGATTCAGTGCAAAAATGTACTAGTTACGAGAATAACCGCTGATCATGTACCACAGCAAAAATTATCATTACTGGAAGAAATGAATGAACCAGTTGATAAGTTTTGGGATTTAGATGCGATAGGTATTGATGTAAATAAACCAAGCCCACAAGAGTCTCAGACTTATAACCAATATTTGGACACAGTCAAATATGAAATGGACAGTATTTGGGGTTTGGTTACCATGGAAATTAAATCCACCACATCTGCCTAGCAATTATCGCATGGCTCTCGGACAAATGAAAGCACAAATACATGAGCTCAGGAAGAATCCAGAGCTACTGACTGTCTATGATAATATCATACAAGAACAGTTGGACAATAAATTCATTGAGGAAATAGTCGAAGATAAGTTGAAGACAGAAGCTCATTATCTCCCGCACCATGGAGTCAGAAAGGATTCTGAAACCACTCCACTACGTGTTGTATATAATTGCAGCGCACGTGCAAATAAATATGTAGCAAGTCTTAATGACTGTCTGATGACCGGACCCTCACTAACTGAGAAGCTTGGAGACGTGCTTATGAAATTTCGCACAAACCGATATGCCTAAACGGCTGATATTTCCAAGGCTTTCTTAATAGTAGGACTACAAGAAATAGATAGAGATTATACTCGATTCTTGTGGCCTGAAAATCCACATGATCCTCACAGTCCTGTGAAAACTTATCGTTTCAAATCAGTATTATTTGGTGCAACATCCTCTCCATTCTTACTAGAAGCTACTCTAAATACACATTTGAAGAAATCTGAAAGTCCCTTCAAAGAAATCTTAAAGAAAAGTTTCTATGTGGAAAATCTTCAAGGTACTGTGAATAAAGAGGAGGATTTGAAATCTTTATACAGAGAAGCTAACAAGGAAATGAAAGAAGCAAATATGCTTCTAAGGATGTGGAATACAGATTCAAAGCAATCAAGGGAACTTATCAAAGAAGATTTCCCTGAAGCTGAAATTCCTAATTGCAACAATATGCTGGGACTTAATTGGAACACACAGGAAGATACTTTGAGTCTCAAAAAGATAAACAATAAATCATGCAGTACACTCACTAAACGTAGTTTACTGTCAGAGGTATCACAATGTTTTGATCCTCTAGGACTCGTCTCACCAATTACCATAAAGGGTAAAATGCTTATGCAAGATGCATGGAAGCTCAAAATTTGATGGGATGAGAACTTGCCTCTAGAAATGAGTCAAGCATGGGATGAAATATCCAGGGAGTTTAAACAACTTAATCAAATTAAATTTCCCAGACAAATAGGTCAAGAGGGAAACAAGTACACATTACATGTGTTCTGTGATGTGTCAACCAGAGGTTATGGCTCTGTAGCTTACATGAGTAATGCTAATTACTTCAAAGGCCTGGGTAGCACCCTTGAAGGTCAGAACAGTACCACAATTGGAACTGACAGCACTCTATGTAGGTACAAAATTAGCTGTCTATCTCAACAAAGCACTTGATCATCTCACTATTGAGAAAACCGTGATCTGGAGTGATAATGAAGCAGTTCTCCAGTGGTTAAGAAATAATAAGAGTAAGTTGGTCTATGTACAGAACAGAGTAGCAGAAATAGAAGAGATGCAGAGAGATTATCTCTTTCTCCACGTCTCTACCCAAGAGAATCCAGCTGACATGTTGTCACGTGGTGTCCCACTCAAGAAATTTGTGGATAATAAATTATGGCTCCACGGACCGAACTGGCTCTCTAATGAAAATAACTGGCCTCAGCAAAAAGCTCACATTATGCCAGAAGAAACAGTCTGCTTGAACACAGCAGAAATAAGTTGTGTAAATACTGCAGACACGACAGAAATAGTCATTGATGGATCTAAATACTCATCTTTGGGTAAACTGTTAAGAGTTACAGCTCTTGTCTTTAAATTCATTAAAGGAATAAAACCTGATTATGAATGTCTTGAACCCATTAAATACTGGGTGGAACTAATACAGAAAGATGTTTTCTCTACAGAATATAAATTTCTAGAAACACAAGATAAATCCCCAAAGAAACCTGTCATGATTAATTCTTTAGGACTTTATCTCGACTCAGGAAAGGTTATAAGATGTCGAGGAAGAATTCATAATTCTTCACTACCTAAAGAAGCCATACATCCAATGTTGATCCCCAAGAATCATTGGCTAACAAAACTGATTGTGCAAAACGCCCACAGTAACGTGTTACATGGTGGGGTAGCTGACACACTTTGTCATATACGACAATCCTACTGGATACCTCAAGGTCGACAAAGTGTGAAAAAACAAATAAAGGACTGTATTACTTGTCGTCACTACGATATGCGAGTATGTCAGTATCCAGGTCCACCTCCATATCCCTCTGAAAGAGTTTGTCATGTCACTCCATTTGAGGTGACAGGTGTAGATTACACTGGACCAATAATTTTAACCAAAACAGTTGACAAAGTTCCCATCAAGGTGTACATGTGTTTGTTCACTTGTGCTACAACTAGAGCAGTACATCTAGAAGTAGCCACTGACATGTCTGCTGAAACCTTTATCAAATTATTCAGAAGGTTTGCAGCCAGAAGGGCATGTCCAAGACTGATGATTTCAGATAATGCAACGAACTTTGTTGCTGGTGCTGTTTATATAAGCAAGATCTTTGATCAACCAGAAGTACAACAGATGCTGAATCAACGCAGTTGTCGTTGGAGATACATTCCTGCTAAATCTCCATGGCATGGCGAATTTTATGAAAGAATGATCGGCATTGTAAAACGTTGTTTAAGGAAGACTCTTCATCGTCAAAGAATCGACTTAGAAGAATTCCGTACAGTTGTGACTGAAATAGAAAATAGAGTTAACAACAGACCTCTAACTTATGTTACCGATGATCTGGACAATTTAGAAGTGTTAAGTCCATCTCATTTACTCCATGGCAGAAGGCTCGAACCTGTTCCTCCCATGAATGATAAAGAAATCATAGAGGATCCTACTTATTTCGAACCTGGGCAACTCAGACGCAAATTCAAACACCTTAATAAAGTGATTGAACGTTGGCAGAAAATTTGGCGAGAAGACTATCACACCTCATTGAGAGAACACTTCTATGGAGCTGGTGTTCCTGAAAATCATAAGTCCTTAAGACCGGGTGACATAATGATTATTGACAATGATGGTCCGAGGTCCCAATGGCCACTTGGAAAAATTGTGACCATATATCCTGATGCAAATGGAATCATCAGGACACTTGATGTTTTGAGCAAAGGTGTAGTGAATAAGCGGACAATAAATAAACTAGTACCGTTAGAATTACACAGTGTTGAAAACAAAATTAGTGATTCTCCAGAAACCACACAGACTAAAGCTGTTCAGAAAAGACAAGCAGCAGTGGTGGCGAGTGAGAAAATCAAATTAATGTTAAGTGATGAATAGTTCACCTGCAGCGAACCTCTGCCGCCCCCCAGTGTGGAGAAATTTTCTCCAGGAGGAGGGTATCAGCCCCCTTCAGCCCCTTTCAGCCCTTTCAGCCTTGAGGGGCCCAGCCCTCTCAGAAGGGGCAAATATCTTGTTTACTGCTACAGCGAGTAATTGATAGCAGATGCAGTACGAGTATGTGACGTGGTCAAGCTACCGCTGCTCCTTGCAGTCCTGTGTTGCAAAGTGTAGCTTAATAAAAGACAGTTCATCTCTTACCTTAGCAAGACAATTAAGGAAAATCCTGCTCCCACTTTATTACCATAGTAAAGATAGTGGACATTGTTGTCTATGCTTAAGACAGCAAGATTTAAAAATTCTGCTTTGCTTCATCGAGGAAGTGGCAAGGAAGCAAAAGTACTAGGTCAGCTTTTCCTTTGTGATAGAGGAGTAACGGCGTGGGGTGCTGTGGCATCTTCAGATTACTTTTGACTCTACTGAGAGTGACACTGACGCCAGGATAACCAACAAAGAACACTGATCTGTGCATTAGTGTGAACAAAGTGTCTCACAAAACACAATGAACACTTAAGAGAAGTGTGATCAGCTTCTTTAGTGATAAGATTGTGAACAATAAAGACAAATCTTGTGGAACATAGTGTACCAGTGTGCGTATTCGTAGACTATGGAAGACGTGGACATCCAAGGACACTTCAGCTTCTTTCAAGTCACCGATATCTGTCGAAGGTGTGAAGAACACCATAGCTCACGCTACAAGAGCAAGGTAGGTTACGAATTTCTTGTAGTACGGGGGACTGCGCAGTTCTTGAGTCGCAAGGAGCTTGTAATCAACCTATAGTCGGCAGTAAGATGCGGACTTTTGAGTCCAAACAAGTACATAATTTGTCAGCAATCAGTGAATGAAATATGCTGACATAACACCCCCTAGGGGTAATTTATAATCTTACAAATTATAAATCTTTACAGCCCGTTGAGAGATGACTTCGACAGCTTCACAAGACCTCATCTGCAGGGGCGACTGTGCAGGCGATGAGTTGTCTTTCTAAGTTAAGTACAAACTCTTTAAACTTAACTGGTAATCCCATTTCTCAACATATTCGGCCAGTGTGTTAATAAAAAATAAAAAAAAATCTCCAGGAGGCTGTAAAGAAACTGAGAAAAATAAAAACATATTAATTTCTCTTTATCAAAATCGTGTATGTCAAGTTTATGTCAGACTACAACAACAGGATAATTAATGGACAATATAAATTTAATTATATAAGTAGCAAAAATATTACAGTCGTCTTTGTGAAATACTAATATAAAAGCTTACACAAATAACCTGCACATTGGAGAAAGAAACTTATGACGACCTTTGTGTCCAACTTGGAACATTAACTAGTCACACATTAATGTCCGCCTTACGTACAAGTACTGGCTCTCTTACCTTCGTGTGTTTGTGTGTGACTAGGTAATGGTCCAAGTCAGACCATAACGTTGTCATAAGATTCTTTCTCCTATATGCGGGTTATCTGAGTATTGTTCCAGTCACGGTATTTTGCCCTTTCATCAATACGAAAATATCATAGCATAGGTGGAATCAAAATCCAATCATTCAAACTGTCAGCTTCCTGCCATTGCTTACTCAGCCAACAGACTTTCTGACACTGTAAGCTTCCTGCCATTGCTGGCTCAGCATACGAACGTTCTGACGCTGTAAGCTCCGTGCGCCTGCTGAGTCAGTCTACATACTTTCTGACACTGTAAGATTCCTGCTCCTGCTAATTCGGTCTACATACCTTGCTCACTTCCTATGTGAGCTGACTCACCCTGCTCATTTCCTGTGTTAGCTGACTCACCCTGCTCACTTCCTGTGTTAGCTGACTCACCCTGCTCACTTCCTGTGTTAGCTGACTCACCCTGCTCACTTCCTGTGTTAGCTGACTCACCCTGCTCACTTCCTGTGTTAACTGACTCAACTTGCTTAATTCCTGTGTTAGCTGACTCACCTTGCTCATTTCCTGTATTAACTGACTCACCTTACTCACTTCCTGTGTTACCTGACTCATATTGCTCACTTCCTGTATTAGCTGACTAACCCTGCTCATTTCCTGTGTTAACTCACTCACCTTGCTCACTTCCTCTGCTACCTGATTCACCTTGCTCACCTCCTGTGTTAACTGACTCACATGGCTCACTTCCTGTGTTACCTGACTCACCCTGTTCACATCCGTGTTAACTGACTCACCTTCCTCACTTCCTGTGTTAGCTGGCTCATTATGCTCGCTTCCTTTATTAGCTGACTCACCCTGCTCACTTCCTGTGTTAACTGCCTCACCCTGCTCACCTCCTGTGTTAGATGACTCATCATGCTCACTTCGTATGTTAACTGACTCACCTTGCTCACTCCTTGTGTTAGCTGACCCACCCTACATACTTCTTCTGTCAGTTGAGTCACTCTGAATACTTCCTGTGTTAGCTGACTCACCCAGCACACTTCCTACATAAGATAACACCATACACACTTTATGTTGCAGTTAACTAATACTACATAATCCAGGGCTCAGTAGGCTGACCCCTGCATACCTCCTTCTTCAGTTACTTTACTGGGCACACCTCCTTCTTCAGTTACTTTACTGGGCACATCACCTGCTTCAGTTACTTTACTGGGCACACTGACTGCTTCAGTTACTTTACTGGGCATACCTCCCACTTCAGTTACTTTACGGGGCACACCTCCTGCTTCAGTTACTTTACTGGGCATACCTCCTTCTTCAGTTACTTTACTGGGCACACCTCCTTATTCAGTTACTTTACTGGGCACACTTCCTGCTTCAGTTACTTTACTGGGTACACCTCATGCTTCAGTTAATTTACTGGGCACACCTGCTTCAGTTACCTTACTGGGCACACTTCCTGCTTCAGTAACTTTACTGGGCACACTTTCTGCTTCAGTAACTTACAGGGCACACTTCCTGCTTCAATTACTTTACTGGGCACACTTCCTGCTTCAGTTACTTTACTGGGCACACTTCCTGCTTCAGTTACTTTAATGGTGTGGAGAAATTTTCTCCAGGAGGGGGGTATCAGCCCCCTTCAGCCCCTTTCAGCCCTGAGGGGCCCAGCTCTCTCTGAAGGGGCAAATATCTTGTTTACTGCTACAGCGAGTAATTGATCCCAGATGCAGTACGAGTATGGGACGTGGTCGCTTCGACCGACGCTCCTTGCAGACTCCTGTGTTGCAACAATGTGTAGTTTAATAAGAGACAGTCCATCTCTTACCTTAGCAGGACAATTAAGGAAAATCCTGCTCCCACTTTATTACCATAGTAAAGATAGTGGACATTGTTGTCTATGCATAAGACAGCATATTCAAACATTCTGCTTTGCCTCATGGAGGAAGTGGCAAGGAAGCAAAAGTACTATGTCAGCTTTTCCTTTGTGCTATAGTCAGCAGTGACGGCGTGGGGCGTTGTGGAGTCTTCAGATTACTTTTGACTCTACTGAGAGTGACACTGACGCCAGGATAACCAACAAAGAACGATCTGTGCGTTAGTGTGAACAAAGTGTCTCATAAAACACAATAAACACTTAAGAGAAGTGTGATCAGCTTCTTTAGTGATAAGATTGTGAACAATAAAGAAAAATCTTGTGGAACATAGTGTACCAGTGTGCGTATTCCTAGACTATGGAAGACGTGGACATCCAAGGACACTTCAGCTTCTATCAAGTCACTGATATCTGTCGAAGGTGTGAAGAACACCATAGCTCACGCTACAAGAGCAAGGTAGGTTGCGAATTTCTTGTAGTACGGGGGACTGCGCAGTTCTTGAGTCGCAAGGAGTTTGTAATCAACCTATAGTCGGCAGTTAGGTGCGGACTTTTGAGTCAACACAAGTAAGTTTGTCAGCCATCAGTGAATGAAATATGCTGACATAACACCCCCTAGGGGTAAATTATTGTTTACATAATATGATCTATTCCAGCCCGTTGAGAGATGATCATGACAACAATTCAAGACCTCGTCTGCAGGGGCGGCTGTGTAGACGATTTGCTGTCTTTTATCAGCTAAGTGTTCCCTATATTTAAATTTATAAATTATATCTTAGTTGGTAATACCATTTCTCAACATTTTGGTCGTGCTCGAACCGGATAAAGGCCACACTGTGGTCCAAATATGTTGTACTACAGTGTACAAATAACCTACGAGCCAAGGTCCTTCGAAAAAAGCTGTAAAACTAGTGTTTTACAATATAAATCAGTATAAATGAGTCCCTCCAGACTCAATCACAGAGAATGGGCAGCCAAAAGAAAACGGGCGCTCACCCAGCGTTCACCCAAAGAAAACGGGAGCTGGTTGCCTCACCCAACAATAAAACGGGAGATGGCACCCTGCATCCACTGCTCCAATCTCGAAAATCGCTGACTAAGACGACAACAACTCAACTGATGTTCAGTTTGTCTGAGTGTATATACACATAGTGTTTATAATGTTTATAGACAGAAATTAAGAGACAAGATTGTGTTAAAGTTTGTTTCTTATAGATATACCTGTTATATTAAAGGAACTTATATATAAAGTGTAAGCTTTCAAATATATATTAACAGTGACATTTATATATGTGTAAGTAATATTTACGTGTGATTTACAGTTATACACTGACATTTATAGTGTAGAGTGAATGAAGTGTATAACATCGTTATTTACGATTAGTCATCGTTGTCAAGAGGGACACAGCAAACTCAAGCCATAAACACCAGCCATATGTACTCGTACCCATCTGGTCATTGCCCCCTGAGCTTAAGCTTAGTGGGTCAGTAGTGCCCTGACTCGATTATTGCTGACTTAAGCATAACAAAACTCAGCTGTTTATAGCAGTACAGTTTTTTTTTTAAAAACACTCTAATGTGCTGCTAGAATTTTCAGTATTCCATTAAAATGGCTTTTGAAAACTCAGTTTCAGCCTTTACAGACTAAGATTACACAATTAGGAAATCTAATTTCAGTCTGTATAGGATTTGCCCCAAGATACAAACATAGATTTTGATGATCTTGAGGTCAAATTTGAATTACTTACACAACGTCGGGAAATAATTAATTCAGACTATACACTTTAAATAAAAGAAATTTTTTAAATCAGACCCATCTGAGGATAAAATTAAAAATGTTTTGGATACTTTTAGTAATCAACAATTAAGGTGGACAGGAGTACAGGCTATCTACCGCAAAACTCTGTCACAGAGACCTACTGTAACTATGGTCAAACACCTTTTTACCCCTTGTAACAACAACAAGTGTCCCATTTACCAACTTACCTACATGTCATTACCTATTTTCAAGGTCGTAATTATGAGAATTCATTAGTGGTTTTAAACCCCAAATAGTAAATTCACGAACTGACATAGATGAGATTGCTAAGTTTCAATTATCTTAAATGTTTTGTGAAGAGAGAACCCTATGAACTGATAAGTCATTCCCGGTGGTTAAAGGTAATTATCAAATAGCCTTACACTATTTGATCAAGGCTCACAAAGGTCCTTCAAAAGAAGACACTGTTGCAGAAACTGAAAAACAACCCTATGCCAAAATACAGTTAGATATAGCTGGTTTTTTCCGCAATTCTGGTAAACAGACATATGACCTAGCCAGAATCACTGTTGGTCTAGGAAACAGGAAAAAATACAGTAAAGCTGTGGTATAGATGATTTGCCTAAGTCTCGTGCAGATCCAGGGATTAAAAGAAACAGTTGCAGCACTGAAAGCAGCTAAGGTCAAGTTAGCCTTTTCCCGACATACAGACGGACACAATTAGTCCAATTTATTTAATCATTGGAAGTGATTATTATCACTGTTTTGTGCAAAATATAGTAAGTAAACATGATGTTCACTTGCTGAAAAAAAGCAGGAGGCCACATGATATGTGGTCCCATTCCCTCTCAAAGTGGGAAAGAAACTGATATTGATTCAGTGGAAAATGTACTAGTTACGAGAATAACCGTTGATCATGTACCAAAAAGCAAAAATTTTTCATTACTGGAAGAAATGAATGAACCAGTTGATAAGTTGTGGGATTTAGATGCGATAGGGATTGATGTAAATAAACCCAAACCTCAAGAGTCTCAGACTTATAACCAATATTTGGACCCTGTCAAATATAAAGATGGACAGTATTGGGGTTTAGGTTACACAAGGAAATTAAATGCACCACATCTGCCCTAGCAATTATCGCATGGCTCTCGGACAAATGAAAGCACAAATACATGAGCCAAGAAGAATCCAGAGCTACTGACTGTCTATGATAATATCATACAAGAACATTGGACAATAAATTCATTGAGGAAGTAGTCGAAGATAAGTTGAAGACAGAAGCTCATTATTTCCCGCACCATGGAGTCAGAAAAGATTCTGAAACCACTCCACTACGTGTTGTATATAACTGCAGCGCACGTGCAAATAAAGATGTAGCAAGTCTTAATGACTGTCTAATGACCGGACCCTCACTAACTGAGAAGCTTTGAGACGTGCTTATGAAATTTCGCACAAACCCATATGCCTACACGGCTGATATTTCCAGGCTTTCTTAAGAGTAGGACTACAAGAAATAGATAGAGATTATACTCGATTCTGTGGACTGAAAATCCACATGATCCCTCAAAGTCCTGTGAAAACTTAACGTTTCAAATCAGTATTGTTTGGTGCAACATTCTCTCCATTCTTACTAGAAGCTACTCTAAATACAACATTTGAAGAAATATGAAAGCCCCTTCAAAGAAATCTTAAAGAAAAGTTTCTATGTGGACAATCTTCAAGGTACTGTAAATAAAGAGGATTTCAAATCCTTATACAGAGAAGCTAACAAGGAGATGAAAGAAGCAAATATGCCTCTAAGGATGTGGAGTACAAATTCAATGCAATTAAGGGAACTTATCAAAGAAGATTTCCCTGAAGCTGAAATTCCTGATTGCAACAATATGCTGGGACTTAATTGGAACACACAGGAAGATACTTTGAGTCTCAAAAGGATAAACAATAAATCATGCAGTACACTCACCAAACGTGGTTAATGTCAGAGGTATCACAATGTTTTGATCCTCTAGGACTAGTCATCAACCGATTACCATAAAAGGTTAAATGCTAATGCAAGAATGCATGGAAGCTCAAAATTGGATGGGATGAAAACTTGCCTCTAGGAATAGTCAAGCATGGATGAAATATCCAAGAAGTTTAAACAACTCATCAAATTACATTTCCCATACAAATAGGTCAAGAGGGAAACAAGTACAAATTACATGTGTTCTGTGATTCGTCAACCAGAGGTTATGGCGCTGTAGTTTACATGAGTAATGCTGAAGGAAATACACTAATTACTTAAAAGGCCAGGGTAGCACCCTTGAAGGTCAGAACAGTACCACAATTGGAACTGACAGCACTCTATGTAGGAACGAAATTAGCTGTCTATCTCAACAAAGTACTTGATCATCTCACTATTGAAAAAACTGTGTATCTGGAGTAATAATGAAGCAGTTCTCCAGTGGTTAAGAAATAATAAGAGTAAGTTGGTCTATGTACAGAACAGAGTAGCAAAATAAAAGAGATGCGGAGAGTGGATTTATAAATTATGGCTACACGGACCGAACTGGCTCTCTAATGAAAATAACAGGCCTCAGCAAGAAGCTCACATTATGCCAGAAGAAACATGTTTGCTTGAACATAGCAGAAATAAGTTGTGTAAATACTGCAGACACAACAGAAATATTCAATTGAAGGATCTAAATACTCTTCTTTGGGTAAACTCTTAAGAGTTACAGCTCTTGTCCATAAATTCATTAAAGGAATAAAACCTGATTATGAATATCTTGAACCCATTAAATACTGGATGAAACTAATACAGAAAGATGTTTTCTCTACAGAATATAAATTTCTAAGAAACACAAAATAAATCCCCAAAGAAACCTGTTATGATTAATTCTTTAGGACTTTATCTCGACTCAGAAAAGATTATAAGATGTCGAGGAAGAATTCATAATTCTTCACTACCTAAAGAACGCATACATCCAATATGATCCCCAAGAATCATTGGCTAACAAAAACTGATTGTGCAAAACGCCCACAGTAACGTGTTACATGGTGGGGTAGCTGACACACTTTGTCATATACAACAATTCTACTGGATACCTCAAGGTCGACAAAGTGTGAAAAAGCAAATAAAGGACTGTATTACTTGTCGTTACTATGATACGCGAGTATGTCAGTATCCAGGTCCACCTCCATATCCCTCTGAAAGAGATTGTCATGTCACTCCATTTGAGGTGACAGGTGTAGATTACACTGGACCAATAATTTTAACCAAAACAGTTGACAAAATTCACATCAAGGTGTACATCTGTTTGTTCACTTGTGCTACAACTAGAGCAGTACATCTAGAAGTAGCCACTGACATGTCTGCTGAAAACCTTTATCAATTATTCAGGTTTGCAGCCAAAAGGGCATGTCCAAGACTGATGATTTCAGATAATGCCAACGAACTTTGTTGCTGGTGCTGCTTATATAAGCAAGATCTTTGAATCAACCAGAAGTACAACAGATGCTGAATCAACGCAGTTGTCGTTGGAGATACATTCCTGCTAAATCTCCATGCACGGCGGATTTTATGAAAGAATGATCGGCATTGTAAAACGTTGTTTAAGGAAACTCTTCATCGTCAAAGAATCGACTTAGAAAAAATTCCGTACAGTTGTGACTGAAATAGAAAATAGAGTCAACAACAGACCTCTAACTTATGTTACCGATGTTTCTGGACAATTTAGAAGTGTTAAGTCCATCTCATTTACTCCATGGCAGAAGGCTCGAACCTGTTCCTCCCATGAATGATAAAGAAATAAATAGAGGATCCTAACTTATTTCGAACCTGAGCAACTCAGACGTAAATTCAAACACCTTAATAAAGTGTTTGAATGTTGGGAAAAAATTTTTGGCGAGAAAAACTATCTCACCTCATTGAGGAACACTTCTAATGGAGCTGGTGTCCTGAAAATCATAAGTCCTTAAGACCTGGTGACATAGTGATTATTGACAGTGGTGGTCCGAGGCCCCAATGGCACTTGGAAAAATTGTGACCATATATCCTGATGCAAATGGAACCCATCAGGACATTTGATGTTTTGAGCAAAGGTGTAGTGAATAAGCGGACAATAAATAAACTAGTACCGTTAGAATTACACAGTGTTGAAAACAAAATTAGTGATTCTCCAAAAACCCACACAGACAAAGCTGTTCAGAAAAGACAAGCAGCAGTGGTGGCGATGAGAAAATAAAATTAATGTTAAGTGATAATAGTTCACCTGCAGCGAACCACCGCCGCCCCCCGGGGGAGAAATTTTCTCCAGGAGGGCGTTATCAGCCCCCTTCAGCCCGTTTCGGGCCCCTTTCAGCCCTGAGGGGCCCAGCCCTCTTAGAAGGGGCAAAAAATCTTGTTTACTGCTTCAGTGAGTAATTGATCCCAGATGCAGTACGAGTAGGGGACGGGGTTTCGCTTCGACCGACGCCCTTGCAGACCCTGTGTTGCAATGTGTAGTTTAATAAGAGACGTCCATCTCTTCCTTAGCAGACAATTAAGGAAAATCCTGCTCCACTTTATTACATAGTAAAGATAGTGGACATTGTTTTCTATGCGTAAGACAGCAAGATTCAAACATTCTGCTTTGCCTCATGGAGGAAGGGGGCCAAGGAAGCAAAGTACTATGTCAGCTTTTCCTTGTGCTATAGTCGGCAGTGATGGCGTGGGGCATTGTTGGGGTCTTCAGATTACTTTTGACTCTACTGAGAGTGACACTGACGCCAGGTAACTAACAAAGAACGATCTGTGCTTTAGTGTGAACAAAGTGTCTCATAAAACACAATAAACACTTAAGAGAAGTGTGATCAGCTTCTTTAGTGATAAATTGTGAACAATAAAGACAAATCTGGGGGAACATAGTGGGACCAGTGTGCGTATTCCTTTACTATGGAAGACGTGGACCATCCAAGGACACTTCAGCTTCTATCAAGTCACCGTATCTGTCGAAGGTGTGAAGAACACCATAGCTCACGCTACAAGAGCAAGTAGGTTTTCGAATTTCTTGTAGTACGGGGGCTGCGCAGTTCTTGAGTCGCAAGGAATTGTAATCAACCTATAGTCCGGCAGTTAGGTGCGGACTTTTGAGTCCACACAAGTAAGTTTGTCAGCCATCAGTGAATGAAATATGCTGAATAACACCCCTAGGGTAAATTATTGTTTACATAATAGATCTATTCCAGCCCGTTGAGAGATGAAACATGACAACAATTCAAGACCTCGTCTGCAGGGGCGGCTGTGTAGACGATTTGGCTTCTTTTATCAGCTAAGTGTTCCCTATATTTAAATTTTTTAATTATATCTTAGTTTTTTATACCATTTCTCAAAATTGGGTACACTTCCTGCTTCAGTTACTTACTGGGGACACTTCCCGCTTCAGTTACTTTACTGGGCACACTTCCCCATTCATTTACTTTACGGGCACACTTCCTGCTTCAGTTTTCTTTACTGGGTACACTTCCTGTTTCAGTTACTTTACTGGCACACTTCCTGCTTCAGTTACTTTACTGGGCACAAATTCGTGTTTCAGTTACTTTTCTGGGCACACTTCCTACTTCCCGTTACTTTACTGGCACACTTCGTGTTTCAGTTACTTACTGGGCACACTTCCTGCTTCAATTACTTTACTGGGCACACCTCCTGCTTCAGTTACTTTACTGAGCCCCATTGCTGTGCAGTTACTTTACTGGGCACACTTCGTGTTTCAGTTACTTTACGGGGACACTTGCTGTGTCAGTTGACTTACTCTACACACTTATTACTTGAGTTCACTCGTCCTTCCTCCTCTGCCTGGTGATGTTTCTCCCCTCCGTAAGTATAAAATGCAACCTCCTCTAGTCGCTGATAATAACTTAATTTAAAAACAAAAATAAAAGCAAATTACTTTTAAAAAGCCTGAATAATTAGGCAATAATTTTTATTGAGAGTGCGTGGTGATGTGATGTAAAAATATTTATATATTAGTTGAATTATTATGAATGTTAATATTCACTTAGCTGAGCCTCAGGAGAGAACTTAATTTTTTTTGTACCGTCCCTTTTCCCCTGTTTTTAAACCTGTGGCTTACGACAGTATATTAATTAATTAATCAAGCCTCATATTATACCGTTTTATTTTAAAATTTACATTTCTCAGCGTCTATTTTGGTATTTTTTATGATTACTTAATTTTTCTACTTTTTTAATGATTTGTTTTGTTTATATTAGTTACTTCAACACATGCTGCTTAAACTTTTAAAACGTTTTTAACAATAATTAAGTAATGAAGTGTGTTTCCCTCGACATGTCCACAGGAGAGTGTGTGGAAATAACCCAAACAATTTTCAAAGGGTGAAAGGGAAGGAGGGGAGGTAAGAGCAGAGATTGTTGGAATATAAGGTAAAGAGAGTAAGAATTTAACTCTTTTTTTACTGTAGTTTCTAGTTAAGTAAGTTTTTTTTTGTACAAATACACATAAGTACAGTTTGTTTCCATTGTAACATATGTGTAAATTGCCCACCAGGATCACTCAAAAAGTTAGTGAGGTATTTCCATTATGAGCAGTAAGAGAGAAAAGTCAGCATATGAGAGACTTATACAAAGTAGAAGTGATATATGAAGGGAGGAATATATGGAGAGAAAAAAGAGAGCTTAAGAGAGTGGTGGATGAATGTAAAAGGAGAGTAAATGAGAGAGTGGGTGAGATGTCAACAAATTTTGCTGAGAATAAGAGAAAGCTTTGAAGTGAGATTAATAAGTTGATAAAGCCTAGGAAACGAATGAATCTGACAGATTAAAATAGAAGAGGAGAGTTTTAGATGGGGAATTGGAGGTATTGGGACGATGGAAGGAATATTTCGAGGAACTGTTAAATGTTGATTCGGAGAGGAAAGCTCCGATTGCATGCACTGAACAGGGAGGTATATCATCTTTTAGGAAGGAGGAAGAACCAGATGTGAGAGTGAAGGAGGTGCGTGAGGCTGTGGATAAAATAAAAAGGGGCAAAGCAGCTGTGATATATTAGGTTAAAACAGAAATTTTGAAAGCAGGTAGGGATATAGTTTTGTAATGGTTGCTGAGAGCATGCATAGTTCCTTTGTATAAAGGCAAAGGGGACAATAGAGAGTATAAGAATTATTGGGAAATAAGTCTTTTGAGTATACCTGAGAAGGTCTATGGTAGAGTTATTATTGAAAGAAAGGAAGAGCAGGAACGGAGATGGACAAGCAGGCTTTAGGAAGGGAAGGGGCGTGTAGTCCATGCGCATACAGTGAAGCATTTTAGTGAACAGTATTCAGATAAGGGTAAAAAGGTATTCGTTGTATTCATGGATTTGGAAAAAGCATGTGATAGGCTGGATAGGGGAGCAATGTAGTATATGTTTCAAGTGTATGGAATAAATGGTAGGTTACTGAAAGCAGTTAAGAGTTTTTACGAAGATAGTGAGGTTCAGGACAGAGTATATAGGAGAGAGGAAGATTATTTCTGAGTAAAAGTAGGCCTTAACAGGGATGTGTGATGTCTACATGATTGTTTAATATATCAATAGATGAGGATACAAGAGAAGTGAAAGCTCTGGTGTTGGGAAGAGGTGAGAGATTAAAAGATAAGGAATCTAACACGAAGTGGGAGTTGTCTCAGTTGTTTTTTGCTGATGGCACTGTGTTTCTAGGATACTCTAAAGAGAAGTTGCGAAGGTGTAAAATGAAGAAAATCTAAGTGAATATAGGAAAGAGCAAGGTGATGAGGATAACAAAAAAAATAAAGTAATGACAGACTGGATACCATACTGGAGGGAGTATGGAGCAAGTGAATGTGTTCAGATATTTGGGAATGGTCATAAGAGCAACTGGGTTTATGAAATACAGGTCAAACTATAGAAATGACGTAACGAAACAGGTGAGTGATGCACTGATAAGTCTCTGGAGACAAAGACCTTTATCCATGGAAGAGAAGATGGGAATGTATGAGAGTATATTGGTACCAGAGCTCTTATATAGGTGTGAAGCATGGGTTGTGAATGTTGCAACAAGGAGAAGGCTGGAGGCAGTGGAGGCATTTGTGAGTGGTGTTATCTCCACCATCTGTGTATGGTGTTATCTCCACCATTTGTGCATGGTGTTACACCTACCATCTGTGTATGGTGTTATCTCCACCTTCTGTGAATGGTGCTATCTCCACCATCTGTGTATGGTGTTATCCCCACCATCTGTGTATGGTGCTATCCCAACCATCTGTGTATGGTGTTGTTTTCACCATCTGTGTATGGTGCTATCCCCATCATCTGTGTATGGTGTTATCTCCACAATCTGTGTATGGTGTCATCTCCACCAACTGTGTATGATGTTATCTCCACCATCTGTGTATGGTATTATCCCCACCATCGGTGTATGGTGTTATCTCCACCATATGTGTATGGCGTTATCTCCACCATCTGTGTATGGTGTTATCCCACATCTGTGTATGGTGTTATCTCCACCATCTGTGTATGGTGTTATCCCCACCAACTGTGTATGGTGTTATCTCCACCATCGGTGTATGGTGTTATCTCCACCATCTGTGTATGGTGTTATCTCCACCATCTGTGTATGGTGTTATCTCCATCTGTGTATGGTGTTATCTTGGAAATCTAAACACATATGCAATATAATGTGATCCTTTATTGACAACGTTTCGCCCACACAGTGGGCTTTTTCAAGTCACAAACAGATCTGTTTGTGACTTGAAAAAGCCCACTGTGTGGGCGAAACGTTGTCAATAAAGGATCACATTATACTGCATATGTGTTCATATTTCCATGGTGTTACCCTCACCATCTGTGTATGGTGTTATCTCCCATGTGTTATGTTGTCTCTATCGTTTATCTCCACCATCTGTTAAGGTGTTATCTTCCAAATTTGCCAGAAGGTTGTAGTAGTGCTAAATGATAAAGAGAGACAACGTTTATATATTTTGGACGTTTTGTTTAATGCTTATATTTTCTGCACAGTAATTGCTATCATCACTGTTAAGTCCATACAATATTTCTGGTTCATTTCAACAGCTGAAATTTTTTAACATTTTCTGTTAAATATACCAGACCTCTGGTACGAACAGATGTTTTTTTTTTAGTTGCTAAATATTATATTTACGTATTATTTATTAAGAAGTTTTTAAATTTTAAGGTGTGCTGCTGCTGCTGCTGCTGATTTTATTTTTGCAGGCTAATTGAAAGTTTTTAATCTGTTTACTTATTTTTTGTTTTCCATTCATTTGTTGTATGTTTGCTGGACAACAAACATGTGATTCCCATCCAGACTGTATTTTGAAAACTAATTTTCTCGATCACCTGCTACATAATCTTACATTTTGAAATGCTATTAGCAGTGTTCTTGTAATTTCTGGTGTACGTTAACATGCCTTGGTGTTCTGACTTTGCTATGGTAATAAGATCAAGTCTCGTTTGAAAGATATGCCTTACAGATACTCTCGAACAGTCACTACATGCTAAACGTCACTGGCCTATCATACGTCTTCCTAGACAACTCTTTACAATCGTTTTCCCACATTTCATCATCAAGAATGTTTCTATTCTTCAAATACTTAGACTACTGATGTAATGCCATCGTCCCGTTGACTCATTTGAGTCTGCAACTCTTCGTTTAGTCTTTTAAGTTTTGTAGTTTTATTCCTGTTTTATGTGGTCTTGATCACTTATATACTCACTAGTAAACAATATGCACAGAATTTTGTTCAGGGGTTTCCATATCCTTTTCATTTCTTTATTGGAACTTTTAAAATAGTCTTTAATATTCCTCTGACAATTGTGTTTTTCCTTCCGTACATCTCTCACTCTTTCTCCCAGCATTTAAAGGTCTCCCTATCTGCCATATCAACATGTTTCTTTAATTTTTTACATGTAATCCAGTCATATCTCGTTTTTGTCTTTTACAGACCATCACATGTACTATTTTTTGTCATCCTGTCTTTTGGATAATTTCAAACTTTCGAATATGTTTGATCAAGTAGAGTGCGCAACGCAGGTGCTCCGTGTTCTTGACCTTAAATAGTGAAGAGCTCTAAGAAATTGTTTATTTTAAACTTAAGAAGGCTATTCTGAGATTTTATATCCTCACATGCTTAGGTTGCAGAAGTTATTAGAGTGACATGTACGTACAACATTTTATTGTTTTCTTGGGGGATGAAGAAGCCTACAGAGTACCATTTTCTATCATTTCCGAAAGTTCGTTAACGTTTTCATTCACCGATGCTTTAGTTTCTGTCCACTCAGTTTCTCCTTATTGGAACTGAACATTCTCTTAATAATCAACACTGGTTTTCGTTTTAAAGCAAAAAATCGATGAAGTACATGTTTTCATTTAGCAGCTTATTGCCATCATGAACTGTAATTTTCATATGAACTGATAGCTGGGTAATCCCACTTGATACCTTCTCCCATCTTGCATTTTCTTCCTTACTATCACTCTATGCATATTATCTTGCAAATATATTTTTGCTTCAGCAGTAGACTTTCTTTAACTATTGCTAGCAATTCTAGTTCAGCGCTATATCACAATAATTCGCAGAACGCCAGTACGTACCTCAGAAAACATGTCTTCTCTGAATTAATGTTTGCTTTCAGTGATAATGCTTTCTTATCTTAGTGTTTCTATTCCTTATTCCTTGTAACTTTTTCTACTAATCTTTGGAAGGATTTGGATCAGTGACAATAGCTTGTAAGTCAGCAACTTCTGTCTCTTGCACAGCATAGAAAAGGGAGCTAGATAAGTGATCTGGTTTGTCAGAAAGTCATTCGACTTTCTGACAAACTTGAGAACGACAAATTAAAATCGTTACATCCCTGCATATATAGGAAAATGATAAAACCATTGTATATTAATGTTTATGTGCTTGATATACCAGCCATTGGATTTTTTATTCTCTGTGAGGTACCTCAAGGAATGCCATCTATGCAGGTGAGCTCACACTTTTCTAGGAAAGTTACCTGATCTCCGCCTCAATTAGTCTATTGGGTTTCATTTCTTTTCTTGACACTTTTTTTGTTATGGTGAGGAGAGACGACTTACTTCACCCACTAAAGCAACATTCATATCTATTACACATTGCTGTTTTTCTTGAGTAAATTGTACATGTTATTTCATAGACACCAGGATTGTTGTTAGTTCTCTGTATAAGAAGGCTCCACTGTACTTTTACCTTGGTTGAATATAGCATGTTGATATGAACAAATTATGGAAAATGATACTTGTGTACAGTTTAGGGCATTTATTGAAGGGAAATTTTTTCATTATTAAGGAATTGTTTCATTACTAAGACTCATGTTGCTATCCATCACCGAGAGTTTCTATAATTATCGCTCATTTTTTTTAAAAATTATTTAAAAAAAATGAGTTTCTGCTGTCGTGATGGTTTTGCTAATCGAAAATACACTGATTCTGCTCAATAATATTACATACATCTGACGGCTGTTTACAAACTGTGGTTTGCAAAGAGTATGTAACCATTATTCGGAGTATGTCTACATTCTCACATAGGCTATCTCCCCATCCAGCAAACCCGGCACTAAGGGCTGACGATCCAATGGAGCCCCATAGTCAGATCAGTACCTTGGTTCGACCAATCATAATGTGGATCTGGCAATTGTGAAGATGATGCAGTTACCACTCACATTATCATCCTCGTCATTTTCATTCTGCTGCTGGTTGAAGCACGGTTGTCTCATGTCTCTTAGCTGCTGTTTTGCCTTGACTACCGTGGCGTGCACTAATACCTATTTGCTGTACATAGTGTATATAGTGTACATTCTTCTGTTTATACTTGGTGAAGAAAAGTACAATTCAAAGATTTTAGCTGTGTTTATTTCGCTTAGTGCTCCCTTTACACCCAGGATAACAGGCCGTAATTACCTGGGTCGGAATACAAACCCTTCCTCATGGCCTTTTCAATACATACTTTGTGATGTAAACCTTTTTGAGAATGTAGTTCCATGAAATATCCCACCACTAAATTCTTGCACTGAACCTTGTGTCAGAGTTTTGAAAATTTCATACTGATTATAAGGATTCCTTTACCCAGTGCATTTGACAGCCATTTTCCCTGTAAAAGGTGAGACACTCTCTTAGCAGATAAATGATACTCAGAAAATGAAGTGCATAAAGATTAAAAATATCAATAGAGCAACAATTGCTGCTTGATAGGCTTTATGATTTAAGCCAAAATTAATATTGAATATTGACTGCTACATACTTTGAACACATTAGTAACAAACACATAATCACAGGAAAGTTCCAACAACAGCAACAAACGAGCTCCAAATGAAAAACAGAATAGAATGTTAACCTCTCTGAATTCTGCAGTGCAACTTCTTCCCTCGTTTTAAGCAAAAACAGTGTCAGTGGAAATAGGCTCATTCGGTAAAATATTAACCAATAGAGAAACCGGCAAAGAAAGAAAAAATGTCTCTGGTTTTTAAGAAAAACATTTACCCAAAAACTTAACTGCATGGGATGCTGAAGCGTTCGCTGTCTAGAAAACTTGAAACTGCTAGCCGGAGTGCAGTGCTTCCTTACTCATGCTGCTGGAGTGACACTAATGCTTGCTGATGCTACTTATGTATCCTCTAATGCCTTATATGATGCCTTTCGTACTATAATTAACTCTGATGCTGTCAATCCTATAAAACATTTGATTCCTTGTGATGCTGATGATATAATACATTTGATGCAGATTATAATTGTGGTGCTGATACCGATGATTTCATGTCTGATGCTGCTATTTACTGCACTGATATTAAAGCATGTGTAAAATTGATAAATTAGACACATGTGCAACTCTTGGGTATCTTTATTGAGGAAACGTTTCGCCACACAGTGGCTTCATCAGTCCATACATAGGAGACACTTGAAGAACAGGAGGAGAATGAGGTAATCAGTCCCTCAACTTGAGTCGATGTGTTCAGTCCATCAATCTTGAGTAGAATACGGCAGATGAGCGGAGAAGCAGCTTATAAACCGTATGGCAGGAGAGGTGTAGCAGTCATAGGTAGTGTCACATTTGTTCAATGTGGAAGTAGGTAGTGCCCAAGAATTAGGCAAGCGAAGAATTCCTAAGTATTAAGATCCCAAGAAGTTGCAGTGTCTGACAGGTTTGTAGATGAATGGTTCAGAGAACCGACATGTTGATAAATTAGACACATGTGCAACTCTTGGGTATCTTTATTGAGGAAAAACGTTTCGCCACACAGTGGCTTCATCAGTCCATACATAGGAGACACTTGAAGATCAGGAGGAGAATGAGGTAATCAGTCCCTCAACCTTGAGTCGATGTGTTCAGTCCATCAATCTTGAGTAGAATACGGCAGATGAGCGGAGAAGCAGCTTATAAACCGTATGGCAGGAGAGGTGTAGCAGTCATAGGTATGTCACATTTGTTCAATGTGGAAGTAGGTAGTGCCCAAGAATTAGGCAAGCGAAGAATTCCTAAGTATTAAGATCCCAAGAAGTTGCAGTGTCTGACAGGTTTGTAGATGAATGGTTCAGAGAACCGACATGTTGATAAATTAGACACATGTGCAACTCTTGGGTATCTTTATTGAGGAAACGTTTCGCCACACAGTGGCTTCATCAGTCCATACATAGGAGACACTTGAAGAACAGGAGGAGAATGAGGTAATCAGTCCCTCAACCTTGAGTC
Organism: Cherax quadricarinatus; assembly: GCF_026875155.1. NCBI lineage: Eukaryota > Metazoa > Arthropoda > Malacostraca > Decapoda > Parastacidae > Cherax > Cherax quadricarinatus. Next base: position 17,082,905 of record NC_069477.1, on the reverse strand, counting down.
GATGTGTTCAGTCCATCAATCTTGAGTAGAATAGGGCAGATGAGCGGAGAAGCAGCTTTATAAACCGTATGGCAGGAGAGGTTAGCAGTCATAGGTAGTGTCACATTTGTTCAATGTGGAAGTAGGTAGTGCCCAAGAATTAGGCAAGCGAAGAATTCCTAAGTATTAAGATCCCAAGAAGTTGCAGTGTCTGACAGGTTTGTAGATGAATGGTTCAGAGAACCGACATGTTGATAAATTAGACACATGTGCAACTCTTGGGTATCTTTATTGAGGAAACGTTTCGCCACACAGTGGCTTCATCAGTCCATACATAGGAGACACTTAAAAGAACAGGAGGAGAATGAGGTAATCAGTCCCTCAACCTTGAGTCGATGTGTTCAGTCCATCAATCTTGAGTAGAATACGGCAGATGAGCGGAGAAGCAGCTTATAAACCGTATGGCAGGAGAGGTGTAGCAGTCATAGGTAGTGTCACATTTGTTCAATGTGGAAGTAGGTAGTGCCCAAGAATTAGGCAAGCGAAGAATTCCTAAGTATTAAGATCCCAAGAAGTTGCAGTGTCTGACAGGTTTATAGATGAATGGTTCAGAGAACCGACATGTTGATAAATTAGACACATGTGCAACTCTTGGGTATCTTTATTGAGGAAACGTTTCGCCACACAGTGGCTTCATCAGTCCATACATAGGAGACACTTGAAGAACAGGAGGAGAATGAGGTAATCAGTCCCTCAACCTTGAGTCGATGTGTTCAGTCCATCAATCTTGAGTAGAATACGGCAGATGAGCGGAGAAGCAGCTTATAAACCGTATGGCAGGAGAGGTGTAGCAGTCATAGGTAGTGTCACATTTGTTCAATGTGGAAGTACGGTATGCCCAAGAATTAGGCAAGCGAAGAATTCCTAAGTATTAAGATCCCAAGAAGTTGCAGTGTCTGACAGGTTTGTAAAATAATGGTTCAGAGAACCGACATGTTGATAAATTAGACACATGTGCAACTCTTGGGTATCTTTATTGAGGAAACGTTTCGCCACACAGTGGCGAAGCGTTGCAGACACTGCAACTTCCCTTGGGATCTTATTACTTAGGAATTCTTCGCTTGCCTAATTCTTGGGCACTACCTACTTCCACATTGAACAAATGTGACACCACCTATGACTGCTACACCTCTCCTGCCATACGGTTTATAAGCTGCTTCTCCGCTCATCTGCCGTATTCTACTCAAGATTGATGGACTGAACACATCGACTCAAGGTTGAGGGACTGATTACCTCATTCTCCTCCTGTTCTTCAAGTGTCTCCTATGTATGGACTGATGAAGCCACTGTGTGGCGAAACGTTTCCTCAATAAAGATACCCAAGAGTTGCACATGTGTCTAAATTTATCAACATGTCGGTTCTCTGAACCATTCATCTACAAACCTGTCAGACACTGCAACTTCTTGGGATCTTAATACTTAGGAATTCTTCGCTTGCCTAATTCTTGGGCACTACCTACTTCCACATTGAACAAATGTGACACTACCTATGACTGCTACACCTCTCCTGCCATACGGTTTATAAGCTGCTTCTCCGCTCATCTGCCGTATTCTACTCAAGATTGATGGACTGAACACATCGACTCAAGTTGAGGGACTGATTACCTCATTCTCCTCCTGTTCTTCAAGTGTCTCCTATGTATGGACTGATGAAGCCACTGTGTGGCGAAACGTTTCCTCAATAAAGATACCCAAGAGTTGCACATGTGTCTAATTTATCAACATGTCGGTTCTCTGAACCATTCATCTACAAACCTGTCAGACACTGCAACTTTTTGGGGATCTTAATACTTAGGAATTCTTCGCTTGCCTAATTCTTGGGCACTACCTACTTCCACATTGAACAAATGTGACACCACCTATGACTGCTACACCTCTCCTGCCATACGGTTTATAAGCTGCTTCTCCGCTCATCTGCCGTATTCTACTCAAGATTGATGGACTGAACACATCGACTCAAGGTTGAGGGACTGATTACCTCATTCTCCTCCTGTTCTTCAAGTGTCTCCTATGTATGGACTGATGAAGCCACTGTGTGGCGAAACGTTTCCTCAATAAAGATACCCAAGAGTTGCACATGTGTCTAATTTATCAACATGTCGGTTCTCTGAACCATTCATCTACAAACCTGTCAGACACTGCAACTTCTTGGGATCTTAATACTTAGGAATTCTTCGCTTGCCTAATTCTTGGGCACTACCTACTTCCACATTGAACAAATGTGACACTACCTATGACTGCTACACCTCTCCTGCCATACGGTTTATAAGCTGCTTCTCCGCTCATCTGCCGTATTCTACTCAAGATTGATGGACTGACACATCGACTCAAGGTTGAGGACTGATTACCTCATTCTCCTCCTGTTCTTCAAGTGTCTCCTATGTATGGACTGATGAAGCCACTGTGTGGCGAAACGTTTCCTCAATAAAGATACCCAAGATTGCACATGTGTCTAATTTATCAACTGTCGGTTCTCTGAACCATTCATCTACAAACCTGTCAGACACTGCAACTTCTTGGGATCTTAATACTTAGGAATTCTTCGCTTGCCTAATTCTTGGGCACTACCTACTTCCACATTGAACAAATGTGACACTACCTATGACTGCTACACCTCTCCTGCCATACGGTTTATAAGCTGCTTCTCCGCTCATCTGCCGTATTCTACTCAAGATTGATGGACTGAACACATCGACTCAAGGTTGAGGGACTGATTACCTCATTCTCCTCCTGTTCTTCAAGTGTCTCCTATGTATGGACTGATGAAGCCACTGTGTGGCGAAACGTTTCCTCAATAAAGATACCCAAGAGTTGCACATGTGTCTAATTTATCAACATGTCGGTTCTCTGAACCATTCATCTACAAATGTGTAAAATTCTTAAACGTTTAAATACAACCGATGCTTATCTCCTTTTTGTAAATGTTGTGGCTAGTATATGGATTAGTATTGATGAAGTTAATAATGCTGTAGCTAGTACTGATGCAGTTGATGCTGTAGACAATATTTGGTGCTTGGTGCTTATACTGCAACTAGAGCTAGATGTGACTCTGGTTAAAAATAGCTGGTGCTGTAGTACTGATGGTACATTTATTGTTGATTCAAATTTTAAAGTATCGGGTTCAGGAGCTTATGTTAATGCTGCTCTGTATTACTCACGTGAATGTATCACTTTATTAAACACAATAAAAGTGCAGCACTTGGCGGCAAGTGCTAATATTACTTACCTGGTACTAGCGAAGATATTGCTGTAGCGGACTTACGTAATGATGTAGCTAATTTAATAATTTTTTGTAGTTGGTGCTGACGTAACTGATATCGTGGTAGCCTTTGCTGATGTAGCACAAACTGTAGGTAATACTGATTTAGCAGATGCTGTTGGAAGTAGGCAGATGAATATGATGCAAGGGGTGACGTAGCTAGTGCTGATAACATTGCTGGGATATGTGTAACTGATGTTGCTGATGTTGTATCTCTTGTTAATGTAGTTTATGTTGTAGGCAGCGTTTATGTTGTTGCTTGTGCTGATGTAGCTGATCTTGTTGTAGCCTGTGCTTATGTAGGTGATGTTACTGTAGCTATCGCTAATGTACCTGCTACTTGAAACAAACGTTTACGTCGTAGCTGTTGTTGGTGCAGCTGATAATAAAGCTGGGGCTCATCAAGTTGATGCTGAAGCTAATGTTGATGTACTTGATGATATAGTAATTGCTTATGAGGTTGATGCTATAGTTAACGCTGATATTGTTGTAGCAGGTGACGATATAGTTGATGTTTAAACTGGTCCTGATGTTGTAGTTAATGTTGATGTAACTGATGTTATGGATATGATAATGTTCAAGGTTGTATTGATGAATTAAATGAGCCTATGTTGTAGCTTGAACTGATGTGTTTACTTCTTATGTTGTAGTGGTGAACATTAAAATGGTATAAAATACCGACAGGTTGTTAGGTAAGACACATATACAACAGTTAGGTATCTTTATTTCGAAACGTTTTGCCTACACAGTAGGCTTCTTCAGTCGAGTACAGAAAAGTTGATAGAAGCAGAAGATACTTGAAGACGATGTAATCAGTCCATCACCCTTAAAGTTTTGAG
>NC_069477.1:16963768-17073768 GCF_026875155.1 Cherax quadricarinatus | reverse complement strand
TCAAGGGAAAGATTCAATACACTCTCTAGCATGATCTTAAGGAGAGAGTCATATTTCTTGAGTTTTGGACTGCTGAAGGCTGGGGAGCATCTCAAAAAGTAGATAAGTTTTGGGATTGACAGGCACCTGGTGAGTAGGTAGAAGGCATCGTGTGTGTCAGTGTCTTTCATCCTGCTTTCCATCGTCCTGAGGTCTGAGACTTTTTTTTTATAGGATCAGATCGATGGCATTGGACCCAAGAGGAGCACCAAGGAGAGTGCTATTGGCTGAATCAATGGCTCGTGCTCCTGGTAAAACGGCGCTAATATTCTGGATCATCTGTTGATTGGTAGAAACTATTTCACATTTGGTTGGGTTTAAAGAAAGGCCCAGGCTTTCTCCCATGTCTTTAATTTTTCTGATGTCCTCTAGGAGAGATTCTGTTGTGCCAGCTTGGGTACCATCGTCCAGGAACCAGATATTGAGCTTGGTGGAGAGTGCTTCTGTGACTTCCTTGATGACCAAACAGAATAGAAAGGGGGCGAGAGGGTCCCCCTGTTGCACGCCCTCACATGAGTCCATTTCATGGTCCCAAAACAATAGTTTGGAAGTCACACTATAAACCGATTCTATGAAGGGATAAAGGAAAGGGAAGTTTCTATAAACTGCTTGGAGAGCAGCATCTCTTCTGACTGAGTTGAAAGCGTTGACAAAGTCCAATTTGACCAAGGCTTTTTCATCGGACATGTTTTTGATATATACTCGTGCTGCGTGGGCAACTGCTTCACAGCCCTGTTGAACGCCGAAAACGAGCTGAGTTGGTTTCAGCATTGCAGCAGCCTCTTGACTCACCCCTCTTACTGCAGCCTTGGCTACTAGGCGCCGAAGGGTGTTACCCACAGCAATGGGCCTGATTTCGCCATCCTTTTTCCGGAGGGCACACAATGTGGCACCAAAGAAGAGGGGTCTGATGGCTTCTGGGACACTGCCAGCGAGGTACAGGTTGGAAAATTTGGTGAGTTCAGACAGCAGCCTCTCTGAAACCTCACCAAGTGCTGGACTGAGTATTTGTTTTAAGTTTTGAGGCCTTAAACCGGTGAAACCTCCAGCTGAGCCCTGTGGAAATGACATAACAGCTTTATACACATCAGCATCCTGTAAGGTTAGATGTTTTTCGCCTGCTACAATGTCAGGGAGGTCAATGTTGGTACTGGGAGCCCTGGGTGGATGTTTGTCCTTCAGAGCTTGCGCCGTGCTGACGTCCTAGGGAGCGATGATATCCTGACTGGTTATAAGCCTCAGAGCTCCAAAAGTATTACCCTCTTCTATTTTTTTGCCAATTTGGTCTCTGATTTTTGAGGCGTCCGGTGTCCTGTTGTTGGCATTTGCCCAGCGGGTGTTTGTCGCCGTAGGGGGGAGACGGACGAGGTTGTCATCCCTTGGGAATGCATTTAGTGCCCTAATAACATGTGTTGCTAGTGACTTGTCCCTCCTTGGTGGGACAGCCAAACAGGCATTGCCAAAAAGCAGCAAGTTGTGCCAGGATCTGTTGTTTGAAGGAGCATCGTTGACGTTCTTCAGAAGGTCAGTGAATTTGCTAGCAGCTTGAGTATATGTATATATATGTGAAATATATATATATATATATATATATATATATATATATATATATATATATATATATATATATATATATATATATATATATATATATATTAAAAGGTTGATGGGTAGACTCCAGGATGTACATGTTTATAGAGGGGCAACTGATATATCGGATCATTTAGTTGTAGCTACAGTTAGAGTAAGAGGTAGATGGGAAAAGAGGAAGGTGGCAACAACAAGTAAGAGGGAGGTGAAAGTGTATAAAAATAAGGGAGGAGGAAGTTCGGGCGAGATATAAGCGACTGTTGGCAGAGAGGTGGGCTAGTGCAAAGATGAGTAGTGGAGGGGTTGAAGAGGGTGGGAATAGTTTTAAAAATGCAGTATTAGAATGTGGGCAGAAGTTTGTGGTTATAGGAGGGTGGGGGCAGGAGGAAAGAGGAGTGATTGGGTGGAATGATGAAGTAAAGGGTGTGATAAAAGAGAAAAAGGTAGCTTACGAGAGGTTTTTACAAAGCAGAAGTGTTATAAGAAGAGCAGAGTATATGGAGAGTAAAAGAAAGGTGAAGAGAGTGGTGAGAGAGTGCAAAAAGGGGAGCAGATGAAAGAGTGGGAGAGGCACTGTCAAGAAATTTTAATGAAAATAAGAAAAATTTTGGAGTTAAACAAGTTAAGAAGCCTAGGGAAAGTATGGATTTGTCAGTTAAAAACAGAGTAGGGGAGTTAGTAGATGGGGAGAGGGAGGTATTAGGTAGATGGCGAGAATATTTTGAGGAACTTTTAAATGTTGAGGAAGAAAGGGAGGCGGTAATTTCATGCACTGGCCAGGGAGGTATACCATCTTTTAGGAGTGAAGAAGAGCAGAATTTAAGTGTGGTGGAGGTATGTGAGGCATTACGTAGAATGAAAGGGAGTAAAGCAGATGGAACTGATGGGATCATGACAGAAATGTTAAAAGCAGGGGGGGATATTGTGTTGGAGTGGTTGGTACTTTTGTTTAATAAATGTATGTAAGAGGGGAAGGTACCTAGGGATTGGCGGAGAGCATGTATAGTTACTTTATATAAAGGGAAAGGGGACAAAAGATATTGTAAAAATTATAGAGGAATAAGTTTACTGAGTATACCAGGAAAAGTGAACGGAAGGGTTATAATTGAAAGAATTAGAGGTAAGACAGAATATAGGATTGCGGATGAGCAGGGAGGCTTCAGAGTGGGTAGGGGATGTGTAGATGAAGTGTTTACATTGAAGCATATATGTGAACAGTATTTAGATAAAGGTAGGGAAGTTTTTATTGCATTTATGGATTTAGAAAAGGCATATGATAGAGTGGATAGAGGAGCAATGTGACAGATGTTGCAAGTATGTGGAATAGGTGGTAAGTTACTAAATGCTGTAAAGAGCTTTTATGAGGATAGTGAGGCTCAGGTTAGGGTGTGTAGAAGAGAGGGAGAATACTTCCCGGTAAAAGTAGGTCTTAGACAGGGATGTGTAATGTCACCATGGTTGTTTAATATATTTATAGATGGGGTTGTAAAAGAAGTAAATGCTAGGGTGTTTGGGAGAGGGGTTGGATTAAATTATGGGAAATCAAATTCAAAATGGGAATTGACACAGTTACTTTTTGTTGATGATACTGTGCTTATGGGAGATTCTAAAGAAAAATTGCAAAGGTTAGTGGATGAGTTTGAGAATGTGTGTAAAGGTAGAAAGTTGAAAGTGAACATAGAAAAGAGTAAGGTGATGAGGGTATCAAATGATTTAGATAAAGAAAAATTGGATATCAAATTGGGGAGGAGGAGTATGGAAGAAGTGAATGTTTTCACATACTTGAGAGTTGACGTGTCGGCAGATGGATTTACGAAGGATGAGGTTAATCATAGAATTCATGAGGGAAAAAAGGTGAGTGGTGCGTTGAGGTATATGTGGGGGTCAAAAAACGTTATCTATGGAGGCAAAGAAGGGAATGTATGAAAGTATAGTAGTACCAACACTCTTATATGGATGTGAAGCTTGGGTGGTAAATGCAGCAGCGAGGAGACGGTTGGAGGCAGTGGAGATGTCCTGTCTAAGGGCAATGTGTGGTGTAAATATTATGCAGAAAATTCGGAGTGTGGAAATTAGTAGAAGGTGTGGAGTTAATAAAAGCATTAGTCAGAGGGCAGAAGAGGGGTTGTTGAGGTGGTTTGGTCATTTAGAGAGAATGGATCAAAGTAGAATGACATGGAAAGCATATAAATCTATAGGGGAAGGAAGGAGGGGTAGGGGTCGACCTCGAAAGGGTTGGAAAGAGGGGGTAAAGGAGGTTTTGTGGGCGAGGGGCTTGGACTTCCAGCAAGCGTACATGAGCGTGTTAGATAGGAGTGAATGGAGGCGAATGATACTTGGGACCTGACGATCTGTTGGAGTGTGAGCAGGGTAATATTTAGTGAAGGGATTCAGGGAAACCGGTTATGTTCATATAGTCGGACTTGAGTCCTGGAAATGGGAAGTACAATGCCTGCACTTTAAAGGAGGGGTTTGGGATATTGGCAGTTTGGAGGGATATGTTGTGTATCTTTATACGTATATGCTTCTAAAATGTTGTATTCTGAGCACCTCTGCAAAAGCAGTGATAATGTGCGAGTGTGGTGAAAGTGTTGAATGATGATGAAAGTATTTTCTTTTTGGGGATTTTCTTTTTTTTTGGTTCACCCTGCCTCGGTGGGAGACGGCCGACTTGTTGAAAAAAAAAATAAATAAAAAATATATACATACATATACATATATATATATATATATATATAATATATATTATAATATATATATATATATATATATATATATATATATATATATATATATATATATATATATATATATATATGTATATATATATAATATATATATATATATATATATATATATATATATATATATATATATATATATATTATATATATATATATATGCAATAAGATCACAGTAAACAGGTGATTTCAGAATATGCAAAACAACCACTCAGGACTACAAATTCGTAAAGCTCTCAAAAACATTGATGAGAAAACAGACAGTTTGACTCTATCTTGATGCGAGGAATAATAGTGGACATAGGAACAGTTATTTGTAGGTTTTCTGTAAATTTTAAGTTTGAATTCATTATTACCCTTAATAATTAAAATATCTAGAAAAGGCAATGAGTTATTTACTGTTGAGTTTGAAGAAAATAACTCATTGCCTTTTCTAGATGTTTTAATTATTAAGGGTAATAATGAATTCAAATTTAAAATTTACAGAAAACCTACAAATAACTGTTCCTATGTCCACTATTATTCCTCGCATCAAGATAGAGTCAAACTGTCTGTTTTCTCATCAATGTTTTTGAGAGTTTTACGAATTTGTAGTCCTGAGTTCATAGATGAGGAAACATCCAAAATTTATGAAATAGGTAATGATTTAAAATACCCAAGAAATGTAATTGATAAATCTTTTAAAGTTGCTAGAAATACTTTTTACAATCAAAAAAGGGACAACCAGCCTTATTCAACTAAAAATATGTTGGTTCTCCCTTACCATGAAAACTTGGTTGATATGCCTTCTCTTCTTAAGACTTTTAATATTAAAGTTGTATTCAAAAATCTTGATACAGTAAAAAAAACTTTTGATAAAGAATTCCCCCCAAAATGCTGATGGATGTGTCTGTAAGATTTCTTGTAAAGTTTGCGATAACGTTTATTACGGTCAAACTGGTAAAAATCTCGAACTAAGACTAAAACAACATAAATATAGCATTAAAACTGGACAAGATTCCAATGCTCTATTTATTCATGTAAGAGATTTTAACCATGCAATTGATTTTCAAAAAGTTGAGAAAGTAGTATCAAGCAAGTCCATGGTCGACAGGAATATAATTGAATCTTGTTTCATAAAAAGCAGTTTTGACAATAATATGAATATTTCCTTTGGTTTATATAAATTAGATCCATTTATAATTATTAGAATTTGGGAAGAATTTAATAATACACTGGACAAATAATAATTTTTAAATTTTCTTGGGTAGAATAGTTTGTGGGTGAGTTGTGCAAAGGACCTATCCAAGTTGGGTCGGCGCGCGTCAGGTGTTTAACCGTTGTGGGATCTGATAGTGAGGTGCTGGCCAGACCCCTTATATAGCTTCCTTGTATGCTTTACTTTCATAGTTCCTTGATAATGTGAGTAGTCACGAAAGCGCTTGGAATTTCTCTATTCTTTTAGAGTGGTTGTTTTGCATATATGTATATATATATAATATATATATATATATATATATATATATATATATATATATATATATATATATATATATATATATATATATGTCGTGCCGAATATGTAAAACTGGTCAATTAGCAAGAATTCATTTAAAATTAAGTCCTTTCTAAAATTTTCTCTTATACGTTTAAAGATATATTTATTTCATTAATGTTAATGTAAAAATTTTAATTTTGCTCCAAAAGAATCTTAGAAAACTTACCTAACCTTATTATAACAAGAACAATTTATTTTGGCCTAACCCAACTAAATATATTTTAGATTATTTACAATAATTTAATACTAAACAAACACAGTGAAACATATTTTTTCGTTAGGTTCAGAATGATTTTGGCAAAATTATTGCATACACAAATTTTCGCTGGTCCTATATGGCAAGATGAGCGTTGTTATTTAAGCCAAGATCGCAAGTTCTGCCTTTCGGCACGACATATATATATATATATATATATATATATATATATATATATATAATATATATATATATATATATATATATATATATATATATATATATATATACATCTTATGTCAGAACAGCTGAGAGCGATCACAAAGTCCAGCCCTGTTGGTTCATTCTTTCTTCTCTCTCTCTGGATGTGTCCCTAATACCTAGGTGCATGAAGTTGTCCATTACCATTTTTAGAATCTTAACTTTCCACATTACTGGTCCCTAGTGTCTCTCCAGGTTAAAGTTCCCATTATTCAACAACTTTGCTCTATCTAGTCACCTCTACTATAGCATCCACCTTTGCCCCACTGTTTTCGTCATATTCTTCTCTTGGTCTCTTGTTGTTTAGTGGACGGGTGTGGATTACTGCCACCACAAACTAATAATCCCCCGTTTTCACTGTACCTACTATATAGCCATCTGCTTCTCCGTCAGTTTTTCTGTCCTCAAAATTCTACCGGCCTCTGCTTAGCGGTGTTGCTCCTCCACTTACTCTGTTCTCAAGGTTTTTTCTCATAATATGATATGCAGTTGGAAAGATTGCATCTGTTTCATCTTGTTTTTCATCTCTGCGAGTGCTGTAATATCTGGTGATTCCTTCACTAATCGTTGGTCAGTCTTATTAATTATTCCATCTGCATTAATGTATCATACTTTCCGCTTCCTTCTGTTACTGTGTTTCAGTTTTCATGTTCTTGAATTCTTGGTCCTTGTACAAGGGTCAGTGCAGGTGGGTGCTGTTAGTGGAAGTTGGATGAAATGATTAGTTTCTTTTTGTTACTTCAATTTGAAGGCGTCAGGATCTTGGATGTCGATGGGGTGAATTAGGAGGTTCAAGTGACGCGACACATTGTTTGGAGGATGGCTTGTGAAGAAGATATTTGCAATGGATTTTGGAGACTGTGAGTTTGGGAAGTGGAATGGGATATAATGGTTGTGTATTGGTGAGGGAGAGAGGCTAGAGCTTGAAGGAAGTGTGAGTGTGGGTGTCCCTGGCAATCCTGCTGTAGGCTTTGAACTGTTAATCGTTATAGTTTTCTTATTATCCGTCGATTACACTTCCCAGTGCAATGAACTTGACTTTTAATCACCACCTCAATAAATGATCACTATTCACTGAATAAGTCTTGTTTAATTTGTTATAAAAAGAAATACTTGGGATTTTCCCTGGAAATTTCATCAGTTATATGTCATTGCCTCAGGCACTTGCTATCCAGTCATCGCCTCAGGTACCTGGTACCCTCTCATCGCCTCAGGTACCTGGTGCCCTCTCATTGCCGCAGGTACCTGCTTCCCTCACTTTCAAAATATTTAGCTGAGCTAATAACTTCCATTACCGTTTTTTTTATTTAACTTTCCAATGCATACATAGATATTAATTAAAATATCACTTACTGCCTTGTGCACGTAATACAGACGTAAAGACATAAAATTCACTGAACTCTGCAAATGTTGCGTCACTCTCGATATATTGTGTGAGGGTGGTATGGGTGCGTTTTTTGATTTTAATGAATAATATTTTTTTTTCATTTGTAGAAGATATATATATATATATTATATATATATATATATATATATATATATATATATATATATATATATATAATATATATATAATTATATATATATATATGTCGTGCCGAATATGTAAAACTGGTCAATCAGCAAGAACTCATTTAAAATTAAGACCTTTCTAAAATTTTCTCTTATAAGTTTAAAGCTAAAAAATTTTCATTAATGTTAGTATAAAATTTTTTAATTTTGCTCCAAAAGAATCTTAGAAAACTTACCTAACCTTATTATAACAATAACAATTTATTTTAACCTAACCCAACTAAATATATTTTAGATTTGTTTACAATAATTTAATACTAAACAAACACAGTTTAGGTTCAGAATGATTTTGGCGAAATTATTGCATACACAAATTTTCGTTTGTCTTATATGGCAAGATGAGCGTTGCTATTTAAGCCAAGATCGCAAGTTCTGCCTATTCGGCACAACATATATATATATATATATATATATATATATATATATATATATATATATATATATATATATATATATAATATATATATATATATATATATATATAAGCTGTGATTTCGTGTATAGGGCAAGGAGGAATAACATCTTGTAGGAGTGAGGAAGAGCCAGTTGTGAGTGTGGGGGAAGTTCGTGAGGCAGTAGGTAAAAATGAAAGGGGGTAAGGCAGCCGGGATTGATGGGATAAAGATAGAAATGTTAAAAGCAGGTGGGGATATAGTTTTGGAGTGGTTGGTGCAATTATTTAATAAATGTATGGAAGAGGGGTAAGGTACCTAGGGATTGGCAGAGAGCATGCATAGTTCCTTTGTATAAAGGCAAAGGGGATAAAGGAGAGTGCAAAAATTATAGGGGGATAAGTCTGTTGAGTGTACCTGGTAAAGTGTATGGTAGAGTTATAATTGAAAGAATTAAGAGTAAGACGGAGAATAGGATAGCAGATGAACAAGGAGGCTTTAGGAAAGGTAGGGGTGTGTGGACCAGGTGTTTACAGTGAAACATATAAGTGAACAGTATTTAGATAAGGCTAAAGAGGTCTTTGTGGCATTTATGGATTTGGAAAAGGCGTATGACAGGGTGGATAGGGGGCAATGTGGCAGATGTTGCAAGTGTATGGTGTAGGAGGTAGGTTACTGAAAGCAGTGAAGAGTTTTTACGAGGATAGTGAGGCTCAAGTTAGAGTATGTAGGAAAGAGGGAAATTTTTTTCCCAGTAAAGTAGGCCTTAGACAAGGATGTGTGATGTCACCGTGGTTGTTTAATATATTATAGATGGGGTTGTAAGAGAAGTAAATGCGAGGGTCTTGGCAAGAGGCGTGGAGTTAAAAGATAAAGAATCACACACAAAGTGGGAGTTGTCACAGCTGCTCTTTGCTGATGACACTGTGCTCTTGGGAGATTCTGAAGAGAAGTTGCAGAGATTGGTGGATGAATTTGGTAGGGTGTGCAAAAGAAGAAAATTAAAGGTGAATACAGGAAAGAGTAAGGTTATGAGGATAACAAAAAGATTAGGTGATGAAAGATTGAATATCAGATTGGAGGGAGAGAGTATGGAGGAGGTGAACGTATTCAGATATTTGGGAGTGGACGTGTCAGCGGATGGGTCTATGAAAGATGAGGTGAATCATGAATTGATGAGGGAAAAAGAGTGAGTGGTGCACTTAGGAGTCTGTGGAGACAAAGAACTTTGTCCTTGGAGGCAAAGAGGGGAATGTATGAGAGTATAGTTTTTACCAACGCTCTTATATGGGTGTGAAGCGTGGGTGATGAATGTTGCAGCGAGGAGAAGGCTGGAGGCAGTGGAGATGTCATGTCTGAGGGCAATGTGTGGTGTGAATATAATGCAGAGAATTCGTAGTTTGGAAGTTAGGAGGAGGTGCGGGATTACCAAAAACTGTTGTCCAGAGGGCTGAGGAAGGGTTGTTGAGGTGGTTCGGACATGTAGAGAGAATGGAGCGAAACAGAATGACTTCAAGAGTGTATCAGTCTGTAGTGGAAGGAAGGCGGGGTAGGGGTCGGCCTAGGAAGGGTTGGAGGGAGGGGGTAAAGGAGGTTTTGTGTGCGAGGGGCTTGGACTTCCAGCAGGCATGCGTGAGCGTGTTTGATAGGAGTGAATGGAGACAAATGGTTTTTAATACTTGACGTGCTGTTGGAGTGTGAGCAAAGTAACATTTATGAAGGGATTCAGGGAAAACCGGCAGGCTGGACTTGAGTCCTGGAGATGGGAAGTACAGTGCCTGCACTCTGAAGGAGGGGTGTTTAATGTTGCAGTTTAAAAACTGTATGTGTAAAGCACCCTTCTGGCAAGACAGTGATGGAGTGAATGATGGTGAAAGCTTTTCTTTTTCGGGCCACCCTGCCTTGGTGGGAATCGGCCGGTGTGATAATAAAAAAAAAAAAAAAAAAATATATATATTATATATATATAATATATATATAATATATATATATATATATATATATATATATATATATATATGTATATATATATATATATAACTTGACTTAAGAAATCGTAATGACAGTGAAGGGACTTGAGCTAGAGTTCGTCACGGCCACGCTAGCTGAGATTCGTCTGTAAAAACTTGCATTTGTGGTCACAGAGGTGCCTGTGCTAACTTTCCTATGGTGTAGAAATATACCTAGTTGGATGAATCTTATTGTGGCTAGCTGGTCTAGTGGCTAGCGCGACGGGCTGGAGTTTTGAGACTCTATGACCGCGGGTTCAATCCCGGCCGGGGGTATGGTTTATATATATATATATATTATATATATATATATATTATATATATATATATATATTTATATATATAATATATATAATCATGGGAAGAAAATCAGTCCTGAAACGTGAAGACAGTTCATGTGATGCATCTTATGATCAATGTCTCAGCTAGAGAAGACTTTTGTAGTCCCACTAATTGTACTAAACAATTTGGATCTGATCATTTTAGTTATATCAAATATGTTGTACAGGTTCCATGTTGAACAGTTATTCGAGTAATAATGTGTATGATGTATAAGAGAATTTGGTGGGAGATTAATGAAGTGTAATGAGCTGGCAATGAAACAAGTTAGAACAGGAAAGTTGTTGATAAATAAGACACATGTGCAACACTTGGATATCTTTAATGAGGAAACGTTTCGCCACACAGTGGCTTCATCAGTCCATACAAAGGGGAATGGTGAAGAACAGGAGGAGTTGGAGGTAATCAGTCCCTCAGCCTTGAGTCGATGTAGTCAGTCCATCAATCTTGAAAAGTATACAGCATATGAGCGAAGAAGTGGCTTAGCCACTTCTTCTCTCATATGCTGTATACTTTAACTTTTCACTTTTATTTTTCTATACTTTAACTTTTCACTTTTATTTTTCTATACTTTAACTTTTCACTTGTACTTTTCAAGATTGACGGACTGACTACATTAAGGCTGAGGAACTGATTACCTCAAATTTCTCCTGTTCTTCACTATTATCCTTTGTATGGACTGATGAAGCCACTGTGTGGAGAAACGTTTTTCTCATTAAAGATACCCAAGTGTTACACATGTGTCTAACTTAACTTGTCGGTTCTCTGAACCATTCATCTACAGGAAAGTTGTTGTTCCTCCTCTATCCCCAGTGCTTCGTTGTGATCAAGGGAACATCTCTCTCCTGTCAGAGAACCTAAATGTGTCTCCTGTATAGAACTGAACAGAAATTCATTCCAATTATAATCAAAGTGTGGAATTTTAGTTATCCATAGATGTATGTTAACCAATACGATATCCTCAGTGAGAAGGAAGGCATCTCAATTTCTGTCAAACAAAGAGGTAGACGTCATTGAGAATCTGTTTAAATAATGTAATATAAATAGAGTAGAAATCCATTCAATTATTATCAAAGAAGGTGGCGGAGGTGTTGACGGAGGCGGCGACTGAGTGGGGGGCGAGAGACGGCTGTGGGTGGAGGTGGGCAGGCGCGAGGACGGGCGCGAGAGTAGGTGCACCGGCAGAGGTGCTCTCCATTGTTCCTACCGACCCACAATCATCTGCCAGCACCATTGTAGACTCGCGTATTGAATCTACTTCCGAGGAAGACGAAGATAATGATGACTCCAGTACACCCTCATGGGAAAACCTCACCTTCTGCATTTCTCCATCGAATGCTGACATCATGACCTGCACTGAGCTCTACAAAGGCCTCGGTGCTCGAAAAGTCAAATTTGCCTGTTAGCCACCACATGGTTTCACACTTACCCAAGTTCTTGAGCTCCTCAAGCCTCTATGTTTTACCTTTGGTAACAAGACTAAACTATACCACCTCTCCAGAAGCAGCTTCATAAAATTTGAAAATGGTTCCACTACAAACTTGCCAGCTTACTCACTCCTATAACACCCACCCGTGAGCTGCCCTCTGATGTTTCTACTTGCCTGCTTTGTCATGCGACCTAGCCTACTGCCAGCTTCTCAAGACTCAAAGACCTCCAACTACCACAAGACCGTTGCAACAGAGCCTGCTCCTGTTTCTCCAATCCGCCCCACGAGCGCCTAGCTGCTGGGTTAAACCCTGCCACTTTCTCTACGACTGCGGACACTCCTCTTCAAAGCTATTCTTCGCCTGTCCCGTATTTCCCGCTCACCCCACAGGGGTCACACCTAAACTCTCTTGTCTTGTCTCAGCAGGGGTGCATGGGCAGTTTTGGAAGTCCCTAGGGATAAAGTGGCTGGGCAGGAAACTCCCTAAGAAGTGGCTGCTCAGGAAAATCACTGAGCAGTGATCTCTGGTGAGCTAATGTTCCAGACGTGGACACTCTGGGGAACTCTCTAAGAAGGAAGTCGCTGGGCCCGGCGTCCTTGGGAAACTCTAGGAGGGAAATCACTGGACAGGACACCCTCGGGAAACTGTAGGGAGGAAATCGCTGGACAGAACACCCTTGGGAAACTCTAGGGAGGAAATCGTTGGGCAGGGTGCCCTTGGGAAACTCTAAGGAGTATTCTGTTAAGGTATTTTTATACGGCTTACCTATTCTTAGAGATACGTATGGATCTTTTCCTCTCCCATTTTACTGTTTTGATCCTTCAACTTTTAGCTAGAAAAGTATTTCAAGACATTATTGAAACTCACCTTTGTTTTTAGGTTGCAGCTCTGCTCGGTGTTCCTCAGGCCAGCCACTTAAACAGATTCGACTTCTCCACTATTTCAAATCCTCTCAGTATTTTGTACATCATAATCATATTACTCTTATTTTTTCTTCTCTTTCCTGTCATCAGCTTTAGCTCCTTTTGTTTATTTGCACTGCTCATATTTTGCAACTTCTTCACATGCCTTATCATATGTGAGTTGAATACAGTCCCTTCATACTCATAGATGGGCTTGACGTTAGCCACGTATTGAGTAATAAATACGTCGTAGTTGAAGTTCCAGAAATCTCCCCTTAAATTTTCCAGTTTTGCGTTTGCTGCAGCAAATATTCGGTTGACATGTGCCTCACTGGAAGTGTTCAGAATTATGATCAATGCGAGGTCTTTTTTTTTCATGGAGATTTGCAGCCTTTGTCTCCTAGCCTGTACTCTGCATCCAGTCTCTTTTGCATTTTCCCGATTTTCATATCCTTGCATTTGCTTAGGTTGAATTCTAATAGAAACTAGTCAGGCCAATCGTGCAACATGTGCAGATTCATTCCTAATCTTTCCTGATCTGTTCCTGTTTATGTTACCCTCCACCACGTACTATTTCTTTTATTTTATCGTTTACGTACACATGAAACAGTACTGGTCTAAGAACTAACCCTGGTGGAATTCCACTCCTCACACACCTCCTCCCAAGACAATAACTCGATGTTCATTTCCTGTTATGTATTACTTGATCCACTGTAGTGCCATCCCCATTCTGTCTTCTTCTCTATCGTTTGTCCCAGTCTCTTCTAAAGTACCTCAATGAACAACTCTTTCCCAGTTCAACAATATACACGCCAGTCTCTCTCTCGCCTGCCTAACGTTCGTTACCCTGGATAGAACTGGAGCAGATATATGAGAATGGCTTTACCATCTCTATAACAGTCCTGACAGTTGCTTATTCATCTTCTTTCCAGGAGTTCCACTACTCGTCTCCATAACCCTACCTCCTGTCTCACTCAGAAGTTTCTTCAACTTTCTGTTGTGTGTATTGTGTCCAGTTCTCAGTGATTCATGCTCCCTCTTCGAATGGCAATGTTCCTGATTCTATTGAGAATACTTCCTATATTTTATTGTTAGCTACTCGCAGACTTCTTGCTCATTCCTAGTGAACTCTCGTTCCTTATTCTGTCTTACTACCTGTGTGTGTGCGCGTGTGCGTGCGCACGCGCTTTTGTCTTAGTCTATAAAAAAAAGGGGGGAAGGTTCATATATCACACTAGGCTACGCTACTCTTTTGAAGATTATAATTTTTTTTCACAATCAATTCCTTATTAATATACACTAATATATACTCTATAATAGTTACTGTGTACAATTGTTTGTATGTGTGTGTGTTTACTAGCTTGTTCTTTGAAAAAGAGGGGGGTCACGTTAACACACTATTGTTGTTGTTCTTGGTTCACCGGTACTCTCCCGGCCCGGATCTTTGTTGTTCTTGGATCACCGGTACTCTCCCAGCCCGGATCTTGTTGTCCTTGGTTCACCGGTCTCTCAAGGCCCGGATCTTTGCACACTAGGCTACGTTACTTTTCTGAAGATTATAGGATTATTTCTCACTCAATTCCTTATTAATATATACTAACATTTACTATAATAACAATTACTGGTGAACACGTTTGTTTGTATGTACGTACTCGTTTACTAGCTTGTCGCTGTCAGAAAGATGGGGGGGGGGGTCACTAGGCTACACATTTCTTCTGAAGATATTTAGATAATTTACTAAACATTATCAGGGTTACCACTATCTATCTCCTGATACTGAAAGTTAGGGAGAGAGTGATGGTATAGCATACAACCAGCAGGACGAGACACTGAGATTTTAGACACACACCAAAAACTAACCACACATAGGCAAGTGATCTGCACAGTGGAGGTTCCTGATGTCGGCTACTATCAACTCCTTCACTTTGTAACTCCTTCAGGAGCTTTATCATGCATTCAATTTTTTATTTTATTTTTATTTTAAGACTTGGTATTCACTCTTTTTACTTTAGTACAGTATTATGGTCATAACAAATCTGATGATATTAACTACATTCACAACACCAACAGCTGGGGATTGACAATTTTTTTCTTACTTTCAGTATTTACTTAATCACTAGTTTATGACCTTGTCACTACACTGCTGCTATAACAACCAATATCTGTATTTGTTAACTCAATTAACTATGTTTGGATATTTTGTGTCAACACTGCAGCCAGCAGCGTCATCAGCTGACTGCTACCCTCCCTCACTCAACATTAATTCAAATTTAAATTTTAAAATTCTTGATCTTATCACATTATTCGCACTCTTGAAAGCTATTACACTCTTGTAGGTATGTTCACTGATTCACTCACGTACGATGACCGCTAATAATATCTTAGGACAGCCACTAGAACGCTAAATCCTGGGAGCACTATTTAGCGATACTGCTTCGCGCGCGCGCGCGCGTGTGTGTGTGTGTGTGTGTGTGTGTGTGTGTGTGTGTGTGTGTGTGTGTGTGTGTGTGTGTGTGTGTGTGTGTGAGTGTGTGTGTGTGTGTGTGTGTGTGTGTACTCACCTAGTTGAGGTTGCAGGGGTCGAGTCCCAGCTCTTGGCCCCGCCTCTTCACTGGTAACTACTAGGTCACTCTCCCTGAACCGTGAGCTTTATCATACCTCTGCTTAAAGCTATGTATGGATCCTGGCTCTACTACATCGCTTCCCAAACTATTCCACTTCCTGACTACTCTGTAGCTGAAGAAATACTTCCTAACATCCCTGTGATTCATCTGTGTGTGTGTGTGTGTGTGTGTATGCGTGTGTATGTGTGTGTGTGTGTGTGTGTGTGTGTGTGTGTGTGTGTGTGTGTGTGTGTGCGTGCGTGCGTGAATGCGTTTTTGGCTGCCTGTGTGTCCTCACCTAATTGTGGTTGTAGGGGTCGAGTCTTAAGTTCAGGCCCCAGCTCTTCGCTGATCGATTTTAAGTCCATTCTCTACCTCCTCCAAGAAAATTGTCGTATCACTTTTAAAGTTTTGAATGGTTCCTGCCTCCACTACTTCACACTCCAGATTCTTCAACTTCCTGAAAGTCTAAGGCTGTGGAAGTACTTCCTACCATCCGTATGATTCATCTGAGTTTTTAGCTTCCAGTTTTGTCCCCTTGTTCTTTCGTCCCTGTCCCTGAAACATTCTGCCACTGGCCACCTTGATAATTCCTTAGCTTATTTTATACGACGTTATCTTGTCCCCCTATACCTCCTCTCTTCCAGTGTTGTCAGGCTGAGTTCCCTTAACCTTACATCATAGGACATCCTCCTAACCTCCGGGACTAGTCTTGTTGCAAACCTTTGCACTTTATCTAGTTTCTTGACGTTTTTGACCTGTTGTGGCCCCTCCTCTTCACTGATCGCTACTGGATCCTCTCTCTCTCTGCTTCCTGAGCTTTGTCATACCTCTTCTTAAAACTATGTATGGTTCCTACCTCCACTACTTCACTTGCTAGGCTATTCCACTTGCTGACAACTCTATGACTGAAGAAATACTTCCTAACGTCCCTGTGACTCGTCTGAGTCTTCAGTTTCCAGTTGTGACCCCTTGTCCCTGTGTCCCCTCTCTGGAACATCCTATCTCTGTCCACCTTGTCTATTCCCCGCAGTATCTTGTATGTCGTTATCATGTCTCCCCTGACCCTTCTGTCCTCCAAAGGTTTTCGTCGGGTCCGTTTTCCCTAACCTTTCCCTTTACGCCCTTTTTCCCCTTGAGCTTTTGGGACAAAGCCTTTTTGGGAAAACCTTTGATTTTCCCCTCTAACTTCTTACGTGTTTGTTTCGGGGTGGGGGTTTTTCCAACTGGTGCGGGGAAAACCCTTCCCATAGGGCCCCCCCTAAACATACAAATGTACGTGCCTTGGAACTTTTCCTTTTTAAAGGTATCGGGAACCTATTTCTCGGGTTTTTGCCGGGGCTCCCGAAATTGCTTGGCGGTTTTTTGGGTGGTTCCCTTTTCCGGGGTGATTTCTCGGTGTTTTTGGCACCTTGGGGAAGGGCCCCTTTTCCCTGAGGGGAAGGCTGGGGGTTTTTGTCCCCCTTTCCCAAAACCCTCTGTCGGCCCCGTCTTCTTTGCCCCCCCAAATCTTCAGATTTTGCATTTGGCTGGATTGAATTCAAAAAAAGCCATTTTACTGGCCCACTTTCCACCTCTCCGGTCTCTTTGCAGTCCTCCCCCATCCTCTTTCCGTTTTAAATTCTTCTCATAAACTTCACGTCATCTGCGAAAGGGACACTTCAAGTCTATTCCTTCCATCATTTTTCACAATATCAAAATAGCACGGGTCCAAGAACGACCCCTGGGGGGCCCCCCGCTGAAACAGGCGCCCCTGTGATCCCTTTTCACGTACCATAAATTTCGTTGCTCCCTCCCGTCGGGAAATTCCCTTATCCTTTGCAGTGCCCTTTCCTTTTTACGGTGCCTTTTCCCCAGTTTCTGAACTAATCCTTGGGGGGGAAATTTTTTTTAAAGGTTTTGGAGTTAGGAAAAGAGCAATTCCCCCCCTTCCCCGTGCCTTTACTTTCTTTTTACCTTGTCATAAACTCCAGGGGGGTTTGTGAACAAATTTCCTTCCATGAACCCCTTTGCGGTTTTCCCTTTTATAACTTTTTCCCTTTCCAGGTGTTCACCACTCTCCTCCTGAAAAACTTCCCATGTTTTTGGCACACAATACATGTCAGAGCACGGGTCCTGTAGTTTTATGCCTCTTCTTTTTCCCCTTTTTTAAAATATGGGGCCCTCCCAATTAGCTTCTTCCATTTTCAGGTAGTTGCCCATTTTTAAAGGATGTTTTTGAAATTGGGGTTTAAAGGGGAAACACACACATCTCTGCCCCTTCTCAAGGGCCCGGGGAATTTTTGCCGTCCCATCGCCTTTGAGGTGTAAAAGGTCATTAAAAAGCTTTTTCCCAACCCCTCCCAGTTTTCGTATGTCATCCAACACTTTTGGTATATTCCCTCTTGATTTTTCCCTTTCCTTGGCGGTACCCCCACAGCCCTTCCTGTCCCCTACTGTAAAAATTTCCCTTTTAAATCTCCTGTTCACTCCTCACATACCTTTTGATCATTTTTTGTGATTTTCTCCACCTTCTTTTCCTTAATCTGATAAACCTGGTTTTTGGGCTTTTGTTTTCCTTCCTATTAGCTATACAACAGTTTCGGGTCAGCCCTTGATTCTCGTGCCGTGTCATTTTCAACGTCGGGGGGCCCCCCTCCTTACCTGTGCAACTCATTCCGGGCTCTGCGACTGTCCCCCTTTTTTCGTGGGGGGTCTCTGCCTTCTTATTTTTTTTCCATTTCTAGGGGCACTTTTTTTTTGCCTCCTTACCCGCCCGGGAAACCAGGGGCTTGTTTTTGGTCTTCCCCTTTTGTTACTTTTGCCCGGGGAATAAACCCTTTTCCCAAACTGCCTCCTTCCCTTTTGGGTTGCTACAAAATTCCATCATTTCATTTATTTGGTTTTCCCTGCCAGTTCTCTGTCCCACGGGCCTCCCGCAGGAAAAGTTTTTTCAACCCTATGTAGTCCCCTTTTTTTAAGTCAGGTTTTTCCCCATTCTACTCCTTTTAAATTCTCTCCATTTGGGCAGCTCTACTTTTGTTTTCAAACACAAAACCCAACTTTGGTTGCTGCTCCTGGGGGAACCCCTCATACTTGATTCCTCAAGTCTGGCGGGCCCGGGGGAAAACCCCAAAAGGGTCCAATTTTGGGCGGGTTTCATCCCCCCCCTCTCACTCTGGTGGTGTCCTTAAAAAGGGGTTGGGGGGCATGAGGTTTTCCAGCCCCCCCCCCAAAACCCGCGAACCCCCCCAACCCCCCCTGGCTCTCCATGTTTCGGGCCCCCCCCATGTGGCTCCGGGTTTTCCCAGTCAATCCCCCCCTGTTTTTTAAATCCCCCCAAAAACCAGCAATTTTTGCTCTGCTGAGTGAGCTTTTTTTTTGGGCCACCTCAGAAAGGGTGGGGTCCACCTTTTCCCCTTTGCTCTTTTCAAAATTCCCTCTCGGGCCCCTCCCCCAGGGCTGGGGTTTGGATTAAACATCAGTGCAATGACCATTTTTGTTTTTCCCCAACTGTATGAAACCTCTAGGGTGCCCTCTTTCTCCCTTTTCCTCATTTTTTTTCCCTTCCATTTTCTCGAAATTTCCATCTGTTTTTTTTAACGACAAGAAAACCCCACCCCCCCCCCCTCCCCTTCTATCTTTCCTCATGATCTGATATCCGGGTGGGAAGATTGCATCTTTGTCTCCATGAGTTTTTTTTCTGTAACTGCTTAAAGCCCTGGGGACTTCTCATTGATTTTTTTTCCCCCAAATTCCTCTTTTTATTCGTTAATCCATCTCCCTTTGTAAACCCAAAACCCTTCAATTTTCTGTTTTAATACTGTAACGTGGTGGGGGGGTGGAAAGAGGGGGAACGGTGGTGATTTTTTGGTTTGGATTGTTCATTTCCCTTTGGGGGGTTTCGTGGCTGGAGCCCCTTCTGCAGGGTTTCTGGGGGTGCGCTTTTTCCTTTCCAATTTGGGGGGATTTTTTGGGGTTAAAATTTTCTGTTTCCCCTTTTTTCCCAATTTCCCCCCCAATTCCCCCTTTTTCTTTTTTGAACTCTCTCTTTCTTTGTCTTCCTTTTCGTCCGGGTTTTTTCCCCGGTTCGGGGTTACACACCCGGAACTCCGCTTCCCCCCCCTAAAGCCGTGTTTTTTATCCTGCAGTATCAGGTTTTTGGGGGTTGATTCGCCTTGAAAATTACTTTGAGAGCCGTTTCCCTTTTTCCCTTTGTGAACCCCCCAAAATTTCTCCAAAAATTTTGCCACCTGGGTCTTTTCCCCTTCGCCCCATCACCTTCATGATGCTTCAATCGCTTTTTTCCCCCTCCTGCTTTTTTTCATCATAATTTCCCCTTTAGCTCGTCTAGACCCTAGACAAACACGGATCTCTCCCTTTCCACCCCCCACTGTGACTCCCATTGCATCCTCTGATGTGGGTTTAAATTCCTTTTCCCCCAGAGTGTTTCCCTTTCCCTTTATCCCTTCCCTCCTTTTTGGCCCCTTTTGCTTCTTGGTTTAAACCTTTCCCGCTCCCTGCTCCCGGCCCCCACAGGTATCTTTGGAAAAGGGCCTTTGCACATGTCCTAGTTTTCCCTTTATTCTTCCCCAAACCCCTCTTTTGTCCAAGTGCTCCCTTCTGTTTTTGGCCCCTTGGGGGTTTTGGGGGCCCTCAAAACAGTTTTTGTTTAAAGCTTTTCCCTTTGGACCTTTGTCTGTGTTTTGTGTAGGGCCCTTGCCGATGCACTTCTGTTTAAAATCTTTGTTTCCCTTTCTGTTTTTAAAATTTCCCCCACCCTCTTCAAAACCTCTATCTTTATTTTTTGGCTGCTGTGGCCTTTTTCTTTCCCTTCTCATTCTGCCGCTAATCTCTCTTCCATTTTCCCCTTTTTTCCCCTCTCCCAGTCTCCTTCCCCCCTCCCCCCTTTTTTGAGCTCTATCTCCCATTCCTCCCCCTCAGATTTTTTCCTTGAGCCCCCTTTTCCTCATCCCGGTTAGGGGGGGGGGAAAGATTTGGGTTTGGAGAGGGGATGGATTTTTGGGGGGGGGGGGAGGTTATTGGAGGGTTAGAGATAGTTGGGGGAGGGAGTTAGAAGGTTTTGGGGGGGAAAAGGGGGTGGATGGTTATGGGGGAGGGGGGGATTGGGTTTTGGGGGGAGGGGGGTTGTTGGGCGGGATTTTGACGGTTTGGGGAAAGGGGTTAGGTGGTTTTTGGGGGGGGTAGGTGGCTAAGGTAGGGGGGTTAGGGGAAGGGGGGGAAAGTGGTTTTTTTCAAGTGTTTTGTGTCAAGTGGTTGGGGGGGTGTTGTGGGGTGTGTGTGTGTGTGTAGTGTGTGTGTGTGGTTTTCGTGGGGGCGTGTGTTTCGTTGTATGTGTGTGGGGTTTTGGTGGGGTGGGTGTGGGGGTGTGTGTGGGGGTGTGTGTGGTTGGGGTGTGTGTGTATTAAAGTGTTGTGTTTGTGTGTGGGGTGTGTGTGTGTGGTGTGTATGTGTTGTGTGTGTGTGTGTGGGGTGGTTTTGGGGTGTGTGTATTTGTGTGTGTGTGTAAAAAGCGGGGTGTTGGGGTGTGGTTTTTTTTTGCGTTGTGTGTGTGGCGTGTGGTTGTGTGTGTGTGTTTGTGGTTTTTGGGTGTGTGGTGGTTTTTGGTGTGGTTTTGTGTATGTGTTGTGTGTGTGTGTGTTTGTGTTTGGTTTGGTAATTTGGGGTTGGGGTGTGTTGTATGTGTTTGTTTGTGTGTGTGTGGTGTTGTGTTTGTGTGGTTTTGGGGTGTTTACGTATGTGGGGTATGTAAAGTTTTGTGTGTGTATGTGTGTGTATGTTGTGTATTTTTGGTGTGTTTTGGGTTTAGTTTTACCCTTGTGTGTGTTTGCTTGGTGGAGGGAGGAGGGTTTGGGGGGGTTTTGGGGGGTTTTTAAAAATCCTCCCTGTAGGGGACAAATTTAGTCTTCATTTATCTTTCCCCCAAATTAAACTACTCTCTCCCCTTATTGCCCTTTCTGGATTTTTGGTTAAATTTTTTGCTGGTTATTATCATTTTCCCCCTTTTTCACATTTTAGAGAGGACTTTCCCAGCTTCCTAATATTGTTAAAAGCTAATAACCCACCGGGGATTTAAAACTGCCTGGTGCGGGGGTTTTGCCCGTGTTTGTGGGGAGGGGTGTGTGTTTTTGTCCTTTTTGCGTGTAATTTCTGGCCGCAAAAATTTTGTGACCTGACCCCAACCCTCCGGGACCTGACCCTAGCACGGTCCTTTCAATGTTTCCCTTAAAAGGGTTGTCCCCCCCTACCTTCCCCCACTCGTCAACCCTATATTCTCCCATGTCTATCCCATTTTTTATTCTAATTTTGGTAATAGCTTGCAGGGGTGAGTGACCATTTTCAAACAGGATGCAAAACCAGGGGGGGGGGGGGGCCCTCCCAAAAATGCAAAAAACCCCAACTAGGCGAATAAACTTGGTTACAGTTGCCAACTGCGGGGACGAAGTTTGTCCCCTACGTAGGCCCTTTTAAATCCCTATTTGGGGATCCTTCACCCGTGATGAAATTTTAAAACCCTAATTCTCGTACCCTCCCGCTTCCCCACTTCATCTTCACTGATATATATACACTTCACATTATATACACTTCACTTTCATATGTATAATGGCAAACAAATTTGGGCGTGACTCCTTCTTCAGGGCCAAACCCCTACCAATGTGGGAAAAAGCGCCCCAAAACCCCCCCAAAGGTTTGGCTTTGAAAAATTTTGATTTCAGCTTTCCTTTTCACTTTCCTTTTAAATAATAACTTTAATTATCACCCCGTAGTATTGTTTTTACGACGTTCCACTACCACTGAAATTTCTTCTAGCTGATAAAAACCGTCTTTTTAAAGCTAAGGGTTTTCGGGGCCTTGTTTTCCCACGTCTTTAACCCCCCGGGCCCCCCGTGGGGGGTTTTGTGGTGTGTGGAGAGAGAGAGAGAGAGAGAGAGAGAGAGTATTTGCACGTAGACTTGTAATTAAATTTTCCCCTTTTTCTTTTGGTTGAGTGGAATACGAAATTTAAGTGTTTTTTATGTGATGGGTTTTTAGGTTTTTCGGGCTACTTATCCCTGTTAGCAACTGTGAAGGCTCATTGCAAAAAATAATTTCACACGCAGAAAAAGCACTCTTTAAATTTTAAGAACAATTTAGTTTTGAATGGGCTTTATCCTGAATTTTTTTTCTTGAAAAAAACATAAAAATTTATCTACATTTTTTTACGTTAATACCGGTATTGCTGTAGTTTTCCCCAATGAGAATGTGAGCTTTTCGAAAGAAACATTGAAATTTATGGGTTTTCGATCTAATAAAAACGCCTTTAGGAGGGGACATAAATTTTATCATTACGGTTTTTAGATGGGCTCACATTCAGACAGTAATAAGATCATGGTGTCCCGGGGGGCTGGTTTGGCAACGCCTCTTCTCACACACCCGCGTGTCTGTGATTCGAGTCCCTTCCGGGGGGAAAAATTCGCTTTTTTCTTTTCCCCTGCTGTCTCCGTTGCCCCATGGGTGACTGTTGTGGGGCGCATCCGGGGGGGGAAGATTGAAAACCGAATGGAAATATGACAGACAGTCCCAGATGACGCACTGACTTTCTTCGGTTATTCTGGTACTAACCCTCCGGAGTTAAAAATCTTAATTTCTCTCTCTCATTCTCATGTTATCTTAGCTCCTTAGAATTTCTTTATCTTCTCCTCAGTATCGATTTTGTTTTTATTCAAAACCACTGCTGGTGAATCTTCTACATAACAAAGATACGCAGTTGCTGCACAAATTGATTCTTTAGCTTGTCAGTATTTTATTCCTTAATGTTATATACGGGGTAGGGGTCGGCCTAGGAAAGGTTGGAGAGAGGGGGTAAAGGAGGTTTTGTGTGCGAGGGCTTGACTTCCAGCAGGCATGCGTGGGCGTGTTTGATAGGAGTGAATGGAGAAAAATTTGGTTTTTAATACTTAAACGTGCTGTTGGAGTGTGAGCAAGTAACATTTATGAAGGGTTCAGGGAAACCGGCTGGCCGGACTTGAGTCCTGGAGATGGGAAGTACAGTGCCTGCACTCTAAAGGGAGAGGTGTTAATGTTTGCAGTTTAAAAACTGTATTTGTAAAAGCCCCTTCTGGCAAGACAGTGAGGAGTGAATGATGGTGAAAGTTTTTCTTTTTCGGCCACCCTGCCTTGGTGGGAATCGGCCAGTGTGATAATAAAAAAATAATAACGTATATCAGACGCTGTATGATTCGAGAGGAATCCCCTTCATACAGAACACAAATTCCCTGAGTCTCAATGCATGCAACAGGAACTGTGCTGAATGAAGCATTTGAAAAGAAAAAAAATGTTTTGAAGATTTGAATTAGATCAGAAGAGGCAATCAAATTCCATCAAATGGAAAATAATAAATATATTTTTTCAATGAAAGTCGTATTTAGGACAAACATAACACTAATTCCTACCTTCCACTAGGAAACACCGCTGTTGAAAATAGAAACATCAATAGCATTAAAAACAAGAATAGAAAGATTGAAGCAATACTCGGATGCCGATCAAAAAAATAATTCTTCAGTTAATCATTTTAAATGAATACATTATTTGTTCAATAAACATGAAAAATTTTTAATTTATTCCCCAGAATAACAACAGATTCTGGAAACCAGAAAAAAATTCAGCACGAAATGGAAATCACACCAGTGATGAAAATTTGAAGCCGCACACATGATAATTCTCTATCATAGTATGAATTTTCATTCCCGTTTATGTCACGTTAAATCAGATGTATTTCGGTCGATGTGGTTATTTTTTATCCCTTATTTTAACTGGAAAATTATACTTATTTATCTGTTTTTATTGACTAATTTTTTTTCACTTTATAGGTGTACAAATTATGGGTACCTTTATGTATATATTAATGACCCAATGTTTTTATAATTCATGGGATAATGTGGGTAACCTAACAATGTTGTCAACATCATGCTACGTATTATGCAAAAAACACGTTATTATGACACGTACCACTTGTCCTTCACATGTATGCAACATTCACAGGAAATTAATTGATCTGAGTGAAAACATTTAATTATGTTTACATTAAGTTGACCCAAGTTACTAATGATTTCATTAAACCCATTATACAAACAAAAAACATCTACATTTACAAACTAACAACATCTACATTTTTACATACTACCAGCTTATACATATTCAAACTGACAGTTCTACATTATACAAACAAACAGTTCTACATTATTTAAAAACTAACAGCTTTTACATTATACATACTAACAGCTTCTTCATTATACAAACTAACAGCTTCTACAGTATACACACTATCAGCTTCTGCATTATACGAAATAAAAAAACTTCTACATTATACAAACTAACAGCTTCTACATTATACATACTAACAGCTTCTACATTATACAAACTATCAGCTCTACATTATAAAAAACCAGCAGCTTCTACATTATACATACTAACAGCTTCTACATTATACAAACTAACAGCTTCTACATTATACATACTAACAGCTTCTACATTATACATACTAACAGCTTCTACATTATACAAACTAACGGCTTCTACATTATACATATTAACAGCTTCTACATAATACAGACTAGCAGCTTCTACATTATATAAACTAACAGTATCTGCATTATTCAAACTAACAGTTTCTACATTATACATACTAATAGCTTCTACGTTATATATACTAACAGTGTCTACATTATAAATACAAAGGGCATCTACATTATGCAAACTAACAGCTTCTATATTATTCAAACTAACAGCTTCTACATTATATAAATAACAGACAGTACAAAGTAACAGCTTCTACATTATACATACTAACAATATCTACATTATTTAAACTAACAACTTCTACATTATACAAACTAACAGCATCTACATTATACAAACTAACAGCATCTGCATTATACATAGTAATAACTTCTACATTATACAAACTAACAGCATCTGCATTATACATAGTAATAACTTCTACATTATACAAACTAACAGCATTTACATTATACAAACTAACAGCATTTATATTATACAAAGTAACAACATCTACATTATACAAACTAACAGCATCTACATTATACAAACTAACAGCATCTACATTATACAAACTAACAGCATCTACATTATACAAACTAACAGCATCTACATTATACAAACTAACAGCTGATATCATTCGTTTTCTTTACATTCACAATATTCTTTCTCTCTATTAAAGTGGATAAATATTTCCACAATTTGCAGGATCTACATCTTGTTTAATATCTTGTTATCTAATATTCTGTCTCATATCTCATAAAATTCAATATTCTTTTTCACAATACATCCACAACATGCTGTCACTTCTTCAACAAAATACAATAAGACAAATGGTTATAACTATGACCATAATTTTTAAAGGGGTGGACCGGTAAGCCAGCGGAAGGCCTCGGTCAGATGACCAAAAACTCCAATGCCGGGTGATCATATGACCCGCACTTGTTTCCTGACAATCCTTACCTAACCTAACCTTCTTCAACAAAAACGAAATAAATTTCACTGCTATGGAGAAATTTTCTCCAGGAGGGGGGTTTATAAGCTCCTTCTCCGCACGTATGCCGTATTCTGTTTCAAGATTGATGGACTGACCACATCGACTCAAGGTTGAGGGACTGATTACCTCATTCTCCTCCTGTTCTTCAAGATTCTCCTTTGTATGGACTGATGAAGCCACTGTGTGGTGAAACGTTTCCTCAATAAAGATACCCAAGAGTTGCACATGTGTCTAATTCTATGAAGTCACCGATATCTGTCGAAGGTGTGAAGAACACCATAGCTCACGCTACAAGAGCAAGGTAGGTTACGAATTTCTTGTAGTACGGGGGACTGCGCAGTTCTTGAGTCGCAAGGAGTTTGTAATCAACCTATAGTCGGCAGTTAGGTGAGGACCTTTGAGTCCACACAAGTAAGTTTGTCAGCCATCAGTGAATGAAATATGCTGACATAACACCCCCTAGGGGTAAATTATTGTTTACATAATATGATCTATTCCAGCCCGTTGAGAGATGATCATGACAACAGTTCAAGACCTCGTCTGCAGGGGCGGCTGTGTAGACGATTTGCTGTCTTTTATCAGCTAAGTGTTCCCTATATTTAAATTTATAAATAATAAGTTTAGCTATAAAACCATTTCTCAACAACTGCAAACACATAAACATTTATCATTGTGTATCATTACTCTAATTTATTTCATTTTATGCTATATTGAGTTAAAATATTCTTTAACAGTACCCCAGAAGTGCTGTCACACCTTCAAACTAATTAACCTGTTTCATTTCACCTGCAATGTACTATAACTCCTTCAGTGAGGAAAAAGTAATGCACGATTCTGGATACGATGGAGTTTCAAGGCGTTTATCTTGGCAGATAAATGTTCTATAATTATTAATATTTAAATTATTGTATTTTCATTAAGATGAATTTTCACATCACAGATATAATTTTCCATAAAAAAATATTTTTGGACAAGCATTTTTATTTTTGGACAAACATTTTATTACAACGCATTTTACTTTTCCATTATTTTCTAAAGACACCTGTCTAATATTAGTTGTTTAAAATTACCAACTACAATTAGAAAATCGTGCCGAAGGAATGATTTGTAATAAAGCAAGAAAGAACTCAGAGAACTTTAAATTTACCTGTCTATTGACATTTGTTGACAAGAAGCTAGAACTTGTTGATAGCACTTAAGTAATAAGTTCTAGTAATAGTGATTAAGTGTAAGGTATTCATGTCTACTGACATTTGTTTGCAATTATTAAACAAGAACCAGAAGACTGCGTTTCAGATACACTTAAAATTTTCAAGTCTTCAGACAAATATTTACAATTAAAAATAAGAAGTAGCAGATGGCTCTCAAGCAATCATTTCTTGTATTAAGAGCTTCATGAAACTGGAAAATAATTATAGAATGAATGATTTAAGAGTTATGTGAGTGTCAGTGTTAGTCAGCATTTCTCGGCTCCTGCTTGAAAATAAGGCAGGAACTCAGATCGACATAAGAACAATTTAGCCATTTAACAGTGTAAAATGAAACTATTTTAGCCCTCACTTTATGAAAATACTGGAAATACCAGTGTATGATGGATGGGCACTTATTTTCCAAAAAAGAATAGGTGAGTTGAGAGAATGATTATAATAGGCTAATTGATCCGCAAAATTTTAACTTTCATTTATATACTGATAAGATGTAAATTAGATTAATTAATTACTATTTCTTTGTTGTGATTAACTTTCTAATACATGTGCAATTAAGAATAATAAATTCATATACTTTAAACTTAATGAATTCGATCTCCCAGAATTGTGGGTCTAACTAATGAACACTTAATCTAATCAAATGTAAATATTTAATTAGGAATATGTAAATTTAATTTGCCCTGTTATGAGAGACAGGAAGTTTAGCTACGTTTCCCAGTAATTTGGGAGTAGAGAACTTTAATAATTAAATTAAATAACCTTAGTTAAAAAGAAAAGAAAGATTTTAGTTAAAATTTCTAGCTATGAGAGAGAGAGAGAGGAAGTCCCTTGTGCAACATTTGAGTATTTATACTGTGGAAACGCTTCGCCAGTCAGTGACTTTATCAGTTCAGTACAGAGAAGAACGGAGGATGATGAAGAGGAAATTGAGATAATCAGTCGCTCAGTTTGAAGTTGGTGTGTTCAGCTCATCAATCTTGATAAAAGTATAGCATATACGTGTATGAGGGGGCTCATGTACTAGCGACAGGTTAAGGGAAACGTTCGTCTAGTCAGTGCTTCATTAGTCGAATACAGAGAAAAACGAAGGATGATAAGGAGAGTGAGGTAAAGAACAGCTTATATACAGACAAAAGCTTATTTACTACAGACAGAACTAACCTACTTCCATTAGTGATTTTTTCCACTGGTGACGCCATCTCCACTATCTCCACCTCACCTGTATGCAGTACATACAGTACAAGAAAGTAAATAGTTTAAAATAGAGAGACGAGGGAAGAGTAGACACGAATGCAGAATAATGGGATCCTTTATTAACTACGTTTCAGGCAGTAGACTTTATCATAGAGTGAATGTACATATAGGGAGAACAGTGACGTGAAAGGTCAGGCGAGGAAAGTTAAGTTGATTGTTAAGGAGAGGTTGGCTTTGGGAAGGACCTGCCTGGAATGGGCCTGGAAATTTCATTCTATACAAGATAACGATGAAGAAATTTTTCGAGGCGAGAGGTTCAGCCATGTTGTATAAGCCGTTGTTCTGATTGAAATTGAACAAGAATGGTATACAATAAAGACAAGATGAAATTAAGACACATGTGCAACATCTGGGTATCTTTATTGTAGACGTTTCGCCATCCAGTGGCTTTCAATACAAATTCCAATTATGTCCTGGAATTTGTATTGATAAAGCCACTGGATGGCGAAACGTCTACAATAAAGATACCCAGATGTTGCACATGTGTCTTAATTTCATCTGATTGAAATTGTTGAATATACAGATGAGTGATGATTACAAGGTTCTGCGTCTCTGGGTGCCTTCTTCCCTGGCGATAAGTCTCTGTAATTAATTGAATGGCTGTGCGAGTTTCGGTGTAAAACACAGGCATTCTTAAAGTCATCCATTCTACTGACGTACTCGTGTTCCGAAATACGTCTTTCGAGGTCTCTGGATATTGCGCCCACTTTGGTGATCTTAATTAATCACTTTCGCAATCTTAGAAAACTTATCTAACCTTTTTATAACAATCGCAATTTAATTTAGCCTAATCCAGCTAAATATATTCTAGATAAGTTTACGATATTTTAATAATAAACAAACACAATGAAATATATATTTTTTTCGTTAGGTTAAGAATGATTTTTGCAAAATTATTGCATGCACATATTTCCGCTTGTCTTCTCTTAGGATAAGGGTCCCCAGTCCAGTTATAAAGGTGGTATCTCCCTCCCTCTCTCTCTCTCTCTCTCTCTCTCTCTCTCTCTCTCTCTCTCTCTCTATCTCTCTCATTTTCTTCTCTTATATATATATATATATATTATATATATATAAAATATATATATATATATTGTCGTGCCGAATAGGCAGAACTTGCGATCTTGGCTTAAATTAGGTTCAGAATGATTTTGGCGAAATTATTGCATACACCAATTTTCACTTGTCCTATATGGCAATATGAGCGTTGCTATTTAAGCCAAGATCGCAAGTTCTACCTATTCGGCACGATATATATATATATATATATATATATATATATTATATATATATATATATATAATATATATATATATATATAGATAGATAGGATGGAGTCCACCTCTGGTGTAAATTGTGGGACCCATAGCCTCGGAGAAGTGGCTAAAAAGGCTTCAAGGAGGAATATTTGGATTTCTTCCTGAAGCCGTCTGAATATTCCACTTCTCCTACCACCCCCATCTTTTAAACTATTTTTTTTTTACCAATAGGAATATTTTATTACATAATATGGCACAGAAGATTTAAGAGATACATTGTTAATATAAAGGTGGCATATACGGTACATGTTGTTACGTGTGTATCACCGATTATAAGGCGAAAATCTCATCCAGCTCCTCAGAGCTGGGGCGTGTGCCCAAAAATGCAGCAGGCATTACCCCTTTGAACAGCCGCACTGAGCCGCTGGAACAGAAAACTAGCTGCCCTGGGATCCCTAGTTACCCTGATGAGTCTTTTTCCCAGCTCCTTAAGGAAATTAGATGCACTCTTTCCCCATGAGCCAAGGGTCTCTGAGCCTATGGGAACAAACATATAATGATGGGCAAGTTCTCCATATTTTCTAGACTTTTGGGACTCCTGAAGCTGGCAGCTGCCCCTCCTTCCTCCCTGGTGTATTGGAGATAGGTATCAGCCAAGGTAGATGCACATGTATAGTCCCACACCACCTGCTTCCCATCTGTCCAGGCTTGAAGGGTGATACCATCTGGACGCTTCTGGCTGCCATCAGATCTGCATAGTTGGGGTGGCTCCCTTACTGCTGGACATCCAGCTGTTGTGAGGCTCCTCTTGATAATATTATTAACCTCCTCATGTCTTGCAATCTTTCCCTCGGATTTACGGCACACAAGACCATGGTACCCGAATCGGTCTGCTGCTTCACTGCCACAAATACACCTGTGTTCGGCGAGAATAGGGGCGGCAAGTCGAAGGGCAACACCAATGCGGATGGTCTGTGGGTCAAGGCGTGTGCCAAGGCTGGAGTTGGGAACAGCCAACAGAAAGTCCCCAGCATGAGGGGCTCTCACTGCCAGGAGGCGGGCTCTATCCTTCCCTGACACACTCTGAAGCATTGTTGTGGCAATATTTTCCACTATTAGACCATCCCAGTGCGATTGTTTGTAGTTGTTGGGGGGAGCAGGTCTGGTTTCAGAGCCCGTTAGATTATCCCAGATCATTGCTCCGTCAATGAATTTTTGGTCCTGGACTCCAGTCTTGTCCCTAAGATGTTCAGGGAGAATCGCTGCTACAAGCTCTCTGGATGCAATACACGAGGACAGAAAAGCAGGTAACGCAATCTGTGATGACTTGCGGACACCAATGCCTCCTAGTCTGACTGGAAGTGTAGCTTGGTTCCACTGCCCATCTTCTAGAGTAAGGTTAAGTACTTTCGTAAAAATTTGCCTCAGAATACTGTCATATTCGTGCAGTATAGGGTTATCATATGAAGGTGCACATCTTAGGAAATATGTCAACCTGGGCAGACTCAAGCACTTTGTGAGAAGGTACAAGGCATCGTGGGTGTCCAGATTGCCTATTCGTTTTTCCATTCTCCTTAACTCTTCCAATTTCTTCCTGAGAATTGTGTCAATGGCATTGCTTCCCAGAGGTGCTCCTAGCAAGACACTATTTGTGGGGGCAATGACTGCTGCTCCTGGTAGTTTTGATCTCACTGCATTTATCACTTGTTGACTGACTGAGATGATTTCACATTTGGATGGATTCAGGATGAGACCCATTTCCTGTCCCCGTGTCATTACCTGTGTAAGGTCATGTAGGAGGGACTCCTTTGTACCTGCTGGTGTGCCATCATCTAGGAACCAGATGTTTAGCTCGCTGGTCAGTCTGACTGTGATTTTCCTAACTGCTATACAGAAGAGAAATGGTGCAAGAGGATCTCCTTGTTGGACACCCTCCGATGATGTGATTTCATGCTCTCCAAAGAGAAGCATTGATTCCTTGCTATACCCAATTGAAACAAAAGGGAAGAGACCAGGGAAATGTTCTTGTACTGCTACTAATACCACGTATATATATTATATATAATATATATATATATATATATATATATATATATAATATATATATATATATATATATATATATAGATATATATTATTTTTATTTTTTTTTTTTTTTTTTTTTTTTTTTTTTTTATTTTATCACACTGGCCGATTCCCACCAAGGCAGGGTGGCCCGAAAAAGAAAAACTTCACCATCATTCACTCCATCACTGTCTTGCCAGAAGGGTGCTTTACACTACAGTTTTTAAACTGCAACATTAACACCCTCCTTCATATATATATATATATATATATATAATATATATATAATATATATATATATATATATATGTCTGAATAGGAATTATCTTGTTTAAAATAATATCGATATAGGAAGTGAAAATTTTTTAATTATTTCAAAATCATTTTACCCAAATAATTATTTACACTGTGAGATAGATTTTCCAAAGATTTTATTGGGAGCAAAAAAACAATAATTTTTAACTTTCTAAGTTCCTTTTGGTGCAAAAGTTGAACTTTTTACATCACATTATGAAAAAAATATATCTTTAAATGTATAAGAGAAAATTCTTAGGGACTAATTTTAAAGAGTTCTTGTATGCCAGTTTTATATTCGGCACGTCTAATATATATATATTGAATATAATAAATATATAAAGATTATAATATATAAGATATATAATATATATAAATATATATCGTAAAGTTAATATTAAATTTATTATTATTTTTAAAATCAAGCACTTATATTTTCAATGCTGAGATATTTCCCAGATTTAGAAAAAACAAAGTTTTATTATTGGGAAAGTGAACCTTCTAAAGATATCTGAATTAAATATATATGAAAGAAGTAAGTACCTAAGGTTGTAAAGACGTGCATATTCGATTTAAAATAATTGGAAATGGTAAATTTTAAGATTATAGCAGGTGATATAACTTTTAAGTGTTTAGTAAAGTTATTATTGAAAGATTAAAGGTACGACTAAAGCAAATTAAAGCAGGGTTTATTTAGGTAGGGTGTAAGACCAATGTTACATTAAACTAATTGATATTTAGAAAGTAAGAGTATCTTGCATTTATATACGGTTTTTGACAGTAATTTTGGGAATCATGTAGAATAGCAAGTGTATGGAAAAAGTGAATCGATTAAAGAGTATTAGGGGTAGTAAACTCAATTATAATGTATGGTTCGAAGAGAATAAAAAGGTTTGTGGACTAAATTGGAAGATATGTAAAAGAATGAAATTAAAATGATCTTGGAAGAGCAGGTGTGAACACAAAACTTTAGTAATAGAATGGATTATGGAAAAGAAGTGATGTACAGCATTTTGAGTGCTTGATGAGTTTGAACAAGGTAACCATAAGGATGAGTGGGGGTGGGAGATGAATGGTAAATTGAGGAATCTGAGGAAACAAAGTACGCAAAGTACGTTATCCTTGGAAGCAAAAATGGTAAAGAATGAGAGTATAGAGATACCAACTCACCTGTTTCGGTGTGAAGCATTGGTAATGAATTTTGCTTAAATCCCCATATGGACTGTACTGCATACATAAGTATATGTCGTGCCGAATAGGTAAGACTTGCAATATTGGCTTAAATAGCAATGCTCTTCTTGCCGATCAGGGGAAGCAAAAATTTGTGTATGCATATATTTCGCAAAAAATCATTCAGAACTTAAACGATAGATAGACAATTCATTGCGTTTGTTTATAATTAAATTATTGTAAACTTATCTAAAATGCATTTAATTGGATTAAGCTAAATTAATTTGCGCTTGTTATAGGAAGTTTAGGTAAGTTTTCTAAGGTTAATGTGTTAATGTTAAAATTATTAATTTTAACATTAACA
Source organism: Cherax quadricarinatus (assembly GCF_026875155.1). Classification (NCBI taxonomy): domain Eukaryota; kingdom Metazoa; phylum Arthropoda; class Malacostraca; order Decapoda; family Parastacidae; genus Cherax; species Cherax quadricarinatus. Next base: position 17,040,013 of record NC_069477.1, on the reverse strand, counting down.
CAAATGAAACAAAATATATCTTTAAACGTATAAGAGAAAATTTTAGAAAGGATTTAATTTTAAAAGAGTTTTAGCTAAATGACCAGTATTACCTATACAGCCTGACATATATACTTTTAAATATTTATATAATATATATATTATATATATATTATATATATATTATATATATATATATATATATATATATATATTATATTTTTGGTGTGTGTGTGAGGTGTGTGTGTGTGTGTACTCACTCACTAGTTGTACTCACCTAGTTGAGGTTGCAGGGGTCGAGTCCAAGCTCCTGGCCCCTCCTCTTCACTGGTCGCTACTAGGTCACTCTCCCTGAACCATGAGCTTTATCGTACATCTGCTTAAAGCTATGTATGGATCCTGACTCCACTACATCGCTTCCCAAACTATTCCACTTCCTGACTACTCTGTGGCTGAAGAAATACTTCCTAACATCCCTTTGATTCATCTGTGTCTTCAACTTCCAACTGTGTCCCCTTGTCAATTCCTCTCAGTATTTTGTCTTTGTCCACCTTGTCAATTCCTCTCAGTATTTTGTAAGTCGTTATCATGTCCCCCCTATCTCTCCTGTCCTCCAGTGTCGTCAGGTTGATTTCCCTTAACCTCTCCTCATAGGACATACCTCTTAGCTCTGGGACTAGTCTTGTTGCAAACCTTTGCACTTTCTCTAGTTTCTTTACATGCTTGGCTAGGTGTGGGTTCCAAACTGGTGCCGCATACTCCAATATGGGCCTAACGTACACGGTGTGTGTGTGTGTGTGTGTGTATTACAAAATGTGCTTGATAGGCAGAGACGGCGAGTTTAGCCAGCTCTTTCTATCCAATTAAGCAGAATTTTCATTCTGCCGAGTAAGCAGAAAGAAACTTTGATTACACAATACATCTGTGCTACTAATTTTTAGCTGATATGTGACATATTTAGTAGCGTTTGGTTAAACAGAATTTCATTAGGTTTGGTTAAGTCAGGTGAATTTCTATGTTGAGTTTGTTGCCAAAATATTTTTTTACTATTGTCAATGAAAAAATGTATCTATTGATCTGTAAACGAGAATTCTGGAAATTTCTGTTTTCAAGGTAGTTCCACTTAATTCGCCAATTCGGCTTATTAGACTAAGCATGTACATGCGTTTTAATGTATAATAATAAAAATATTACACGCCTAATGTAAAAACAGCATTGACAACTCTCCATGAAATCGCTCCAGTAAATAAACATCTCAAATATTGTGTATGAAAATTAAAGCAGTTGTGGAAAACGAAAATGCAACGTCCAAGAATCACTTACAGTATTTCAGTATGTTTGTTTCTTTGTTTTGTATCGAGTCTTTGATATTGGTGAGTGTTGCCACTTTACATAAAAGAGAAATGTACCTTTCATGTTGGCAGGGAAATATTGCGGCAGCTGGGTAAGACTTTTGAACGTGATGTTAGACTTTCTTCTGACCGAGCAACTGACAGCAGTGACCAACTGCAGCTGACAGCAGTGACCAAGTGCAATTGGCAACTTCCCTCGATCCACTACCTTCATCTTACATGTATTTCCATTGTGTTGAGAGAATTTTTGTTTTTTTGGTGATCCTACCAGAATGTTTCTTCGTCGAACGTTCTTTTTATTTATATATCTAAATTCTTCCACTTGCTTTTTGCTAGCTGCTTCCTTTGATTTCTCCTTGTAATTTTAATGTTACTAGTCACCTAGTTGCGTTTGCGGGAGTGTGACTTCATCTGGTACATGTCTGTAATGGATTGTGTTTGCGGGAGTGTGACTTCATCTGGTACATGTCTGTAATGGATTGTGTTTGCGGGAGTGTGACTTCATCTGGTTCATGTCTGTAATGGATTGTGTTTGCGGGAGTGTGACTTCATCTGGTTCATGTCTGTAATGGATTGTGTTTGCGGGAGTGTGACTTCATCTGGTTCATGTCTGTAATGGATTGTGTTTGCGGGAGTGAACTTCATCTGGTTCATGTCTGTAATGGATTGTGTTTGCGGGAGTGTGACTTCATCTGGTTCATGTCTGTAATGGATTGTGTTTGCGGGAGTGTGACTTCATCTGGTTCATGTCTGTAATGGATTGTGTTTGCGGGAGTGAACTTCATCTGGTTCATGTCTGTAATGGATTGTGTTTGCGGGAGTGAACTTCATCTGGTTCATGTCTGTAATGGAGTGTAAGATTAAAAATTTTGTGATGCAACAATTTTTGTGATATTTGCTGTTTGTTCCAAGGGATTATCGCTTCAGCTTCCAGGTCCAGAACAGCCATGTCTGTCAAACTGTTGGTCGTCGCTTCATGTAGTTCATTGTGGAAAAGACAATGTTCATACTGATTGTCTGCGTTAACAATAAATTAGGTTAATCATGAAATATCTTAAATATTAAAACATAATGAGCATTTCAGCTCAGTGACAGATCAATTGATTCTCAGCGACGAACAATATTTACTCGACCTCTACGACACCCTATGACACCCTGTGATACCCTATGACACTATGACACCCTGTGACACCCTGTAACACTATGACACCCTGTGACACCCTGTGAAACTCTATGACACCCTGTGACACCCTGTGAAACTCTATGACACCCTGTGACACCCTATGAAAGTTGAGGGAACTTTTTTGTTAGAAAGTAGCTGTTCATTAGAACTTCTATGGAACGTGTCATTAATATTGTTAAAATCATAACTAAGCGCTAAACCCACAAGGGGAACATAACATTCCTTATCAAGTTTCAAGCAGTAAAGGAAGAAGTTAGTTTCCAAAATGTTTATCTTTCTTATTATTTTCTTTGTAAATAAAGAAGCGTCTAAGAAGTCAATTAACCAAGTAATAAACTAGAACTCGGACAACATATTAGAACTGTTGTGTGAAAACTGGCAACTTAGATCAGCAAACACATAAATTAGGTTCCGATAACTTCTTTCAAAGATCAGCTCAAACAAATTATGAAAGCCTGTATGTTATTCTGAATAAATAAAATAAAAACTATCCAAAAAATAGTAATTTCCAAAGCATAAATTTAAGGGAAACAAATGTAATTAACCATAAAGGTTATTATCTATAAACGCTCCTGTGGTAATCTTTCATGTAACTTCAAAATGAGAGATGTCTCCAATCTTTCCTTACAGACATTAAGAATTAGTGATATTGCAAAGTATCGCAATCTGTTGTAAAGATATTGTCATGTATCTGCTGATTTTAACGGTGTTGATATCGCCATAAATGAGAAACTGCCGATCCATTCGATTCTTTTTAAATATTAGTACTACATATATGCTTATAAATATTAACACTAACATTGTATCTCATGACCGAGTGCGATACACAGACACAGACGCAGACAGACAGACAGACACACAGACAGACACACAGACACACACACACACAGACACACACACACAGACACACACACACAGACACACACACACACACACACACACACACACACACACACACACACACACACACACACAGAACTATGTGAGGAGCTCAACCCGAGATTTAAGTAGTTTCAGTGGAGACAGAAAGGACTCTGGGAGGTCAGGACAGAGGGGGACACCAACAACGGACACACCAACAAGTGTTGGATGAAATACACACAACCGAGGAGGAGGTGAAGAAGCTGCTCAGTGACCTTGATACCTCAAAGGTGGTGGGACCGGACATATCTCCGTGGGTCCTTAGAGAGGGAGCAGAGACGCTGTGTGTGCCACTAACCACAATTTTCAATACATACCTTGAAACTGGGCAACTACCTGAGGTATGGAAGACGGAAAATGTAGTCCCCATTTTTAAGAAAGGAGACAGAAACGAGGCTCTAAATTATAGACCAGCGTCACTGACGTGTATAATATGCAAAGTCATGGAGAAGATTATCAGGAGGAGAGTGGTAAATCACCTGGAAAGGAACAATATTATGAATGACAACCAGCAAGGATTCATGAAAGGCAAATCCTGTGTCACAAACCTACTAGAATTTTATGACAAAGTAGCAGAAGTAAGACACGAGAAAGAGGGATGGGTTGATTGCATTTTCTTGGAGTGCAAGAAGGCCTTCCACACAGTTCCTCACAAGAGATTAGTGGAGAAGCTAGAGGATCAGGTGCGTATAGCAGGAAGGGTACTTCAATGAATCAGAGAATGCCTGATAGGGAGGTAACAACGAGCCATGGTAAGTGATGAGGTATCACAGTGGGCGCCTGTGACGAGCGGGGTCCCACAGGGGTCAGTCCTAGGACCAGTGCTATTTTTGGTATATGTGAGTGACATGATGGTAGGGATAGACTCAGAAGTGTCCCTGTTCGCAGATGATGTGAAGTTAATGAGGATAATCAATTCAGATGAGGATCAGGCAGGAGTACAAAGAAACCTGGACAGGCTGGACACCTGGTCCAGCAACTGGCTTCTCGAATTTAGCCCCACCAAATGCAAAGTCATGAAGATCAGGGAAGAGCAAAGAAGACCGCAGACAGAGTATAGGCTAGACGGCCAAAGACTGTAAACCTCACTGAAGGAGAAAGATCTTGAGATGAGTATAATACCGAGCACGTTTCCGAAAGCATACATCAATCAAATAACTGCTGCAGCATATGGGCGCCTGGCAAGCCTGAGACTCTACACTGTGTACGCCAGATGGAGCAGGGAAAGAGAGGACCTAGTAGCGATCAGTGATGAGACGGGGCCAGGAGCTGAGTCTCAATCCCTACAATCACAAATAGGTGAGTACAAGTAGGTGAGTACATACACACACACACACACACACACACATACACACACTCAGTAGCGGCCAGTGAAAAGAAGGAGCAAGGAGCTATAACTCGACCCCTGCAACCACAACTAGGTGAGTACACACACACATGCGCACACAAAAGCTACAACACATACAATTCATTCGTTCCAATCTAGCATGTATGTAAACTCAAATTACCATGTACATGTACAGTATTTCATTTTAATATCCGTGACAAATATACTTGATATGCCGATGATACAAGATGTCCACTCTTATGTAGGAAATTAAGTCATACTCAATCTTATTCCAGAATTTGTATATAATATTTGTGTTGCCGCATAAATGTTTTGTAGATAACGTAAGAATACTACATAATAAAAATCAGTAGACAATGAAATAAAATGGCATTCATTAATGCAATGTGACAACGTTATTGTATATAACACCATAAAGGTTGAGGTCTGTGGACTGGTCTGGGAACCTGTAACAACGACTCCCGAAATTCATCCCCAGGTAAGCACCCTTCAGGTGAATATATGTTACGATATTTCCCCATAAACGGTGTGATCCACATTTTGTTTTTAAAAACAACAGTGTTTACATATAAATTTCTTATGATCTAGTAGACTGGGGCCCTTTAAAACTGCCCCCCTGTCGGTCTATATACATTAATGAACGCCCATTAATGAATATCCACTTACATGTAATTTTTTTCAGATGACAAATTTTCAGTAAGTTGTATGTTTAAAATTTACAACAAAGTATTTCATTTGAGCCCCAGTCTATTGTTGGTGGGGGCAGCGGAGTAGAGACTTTGCCGGAAGATTTCTTTGCAGTTTTCTGAGGGGCAGAACCTAGCAGAAATAATTATAACAAAACTAAAAAGTCCATAAATGATTATGATAAGAAACAAGGTAACATCATAATTTTTAAAATGCAAATTACCTGAAAAATTATGATCAATTTTAAAAAAAGTAGCCAAAAAAATTTGAAAAGAATACAAAAAACCCATAAAACTGTGATAAAAGAACAAAAGCATCGTCAACAAAATTAGGATATTTTTTTTTCATTACTTTTAATATTTTTTCCCCATTTAAAAGTTAAAAAAACAAACAGCAATAGAAATTAAGTTTTTTAATAAATCATTTTGTGACAAACGGGTAATTTAAAATATTTAAAAAAAATTTTGGTAAGAATGTAAATAATAAAGGAAAAACTGTGAAGATTATAACTAATTATATGCATTTTTTTAACGGCTTTTTATTTATTAACCTTAAATATATTCGAAATATTTGATAATTTGAGGAAATTTTGAACAAAATATTAAAAATTTTAAAGCGATAAAAAATATATTTTGAAAAATTCTGTCCTCCCAAATGCGAAAAAAATTGCCAGATGGATGACCCCCGGGGGGGCGAGGGGGCCCGAGGGGGGCCGAGGGCGGCCTTCTAACAGCAAGGGGGAAGTATCCGAGCAAGGGACTTTGGGGGCCTCCTAACTAGACCCCCCCTAAAAATGGAAGGTCCACGGCAAGAGGAAAGTGGTGGGGCAAACAAATGGTGGGCTCGTTTCCAAGGAATATATGCACCCTTGATCGGGGGACCAACTTTATAGCCTCTTTCCCCCAGGGCTCTATTTACAAATTCAGGTTCACTTCCCCCATAAATTTAATAATATTTTTTCAAAATCTTTGGGGAAAAAATTAGAAAACAATGATTACATAGGAGACGTCCACCTGGTGAAAATTGTGGACACACCCTCGGAGAAGTGGAAAAAAGGCTTCAGGAAAAATTTGGTTTCTTCCTGAAGCTGTTTGAATATTCCACTTCCCCTACCCCCCCAAACTTTTCATTTTTTTCCAATTATATATTTTATATTTTTATTTTTATATATAAAATATAAAATTTTTTATAAATATAAATTATATAATTTAATATAAATATCAAAACACCCACGTGAAAGAGTAAAAAATTTCCAAGCGTTTTTCGTGACTACATATTTTAAATCACTGTTTACTGAAATTTTCTATTGCTTTATTAAATATTATATAATAATAATATAATTTTTAAAATATATATATATAAATTTTTTATAATATAATATTTTTTAATATATGTTTATAAATTTTTTTTATATTATTTTACCCCGAAAAGGTGGTATTGATCAAAACAAATGAAACTAGCCAAAGGTCGTGGATTGGAATCAAATGGCTAAAGGCATGCGTTTTTCCACCAGAAGCGGGCCCAAAGCAATATGGGGGGAGAGAGAGAGAGAAGAGAGAGAGGGGGGAGGAGAGAGGGGAGAGAGAGAAAAAAAAACCACCTCTATGGCTGGAATGGGGACCTCCCTCAGAAAAGAAAAAACGTACCTGGGGGAAAAAACTCAAGGTTCCCCCCGGGACTGTTTGAATATTTCTCTCCTCCCCCCTATATTTGTTTTCTATGTGAACATTTTTTTAAAAAACAGAATACATTTACAGAAAAAAAATAAACATGAATCAATTTCACAATTATCAAAGACATGAATTTTCCCCCACCCCCGAGGCTGGGTTGGGGACAATTTTGCAGCAAGCATTTCCCCCCTGGATGGCTTCCTGAGGCGCTGGAACATGAAAGTGGCTGCCTTTGGGGCCCTAGTGGTGTTCGATGAGTCTGAAACCCCCAATTTTTAAGGAACGGTGGCATTTTTTCCCCATGATCCCCAAATCTCTGATCCCTGGGACAAATTTATACTTTTTGGCTAATGTCCCTGTACTTGCTGATTTGTTTCCTCCCTGTGGCAGCAGCTCCCCCCTGTCGCTCCACACTGTGATGGTTTGGTGTCAGCCAGTGTGGCCACAGGGATGCCCATGCTAAAAAGCTTCCATTTTCCAAGGATAGATGGTGATCCTTCGGGGGGATTTGCTGGGGTTTTGGGGGATTTTGGCTGCTGTGATCGGGGCTCCCCCCTCGGTGGGATCCGCGTAGCAAGGGTTCTCTTTGATGCATTGCCCCAAATTTTTTTTGCCCAACCAGCCTTGTTTTGGGAAAAGTTAAAACCCTGTAGCCGTAAGGGTCTGCTTGCACTCGCGGGAAAAAACGTATTCGTGTAAAAGGGGGGTAGCAAGGGCAGTGCCACTGCAATACGGAGGGTTTTTGGGTCGAGTTTTCGTTCCCCTTGCCCATATGGGAACTGTTTTTTGAGAAGTCCCCGGTGAGGGCGCTCCAGCCCGGCGTTTTGGGCAATTCCCTATTCGTGTTGCAGCCCTGAGCTGTTGGGGAAAACCTTTTCAGCGTTTGGGCCCCTCCCCGCTTGGGGTGTGTGAGCCCTGCTGCATAGGGTTTGGTGCTGGGGGAAACAAAGAGTCTCCCTTCATGATGGCACTGGCATAGCAGGTTTCTATTCCTCTGAGTCACGGGGGATCGGGGGAATTTTGGTCTTAAAAACTAATGATCCCATGGGAAAAGGATGGGGAAATTTTTAGACAAACTGGGAGGGGGTTTTCGGACTCCTTTGCTCTCCAAGCCTGACCCGGGAATGAGGCTTACAACCCCGTCCATCTTAAGGGGAAAAATTCAAAACTTCTAGCATGGTCTTCAGGAGGGGGAGTCTATTCCCGGTTTTGGACTGCTGAAGGCTGGGGGGCATCTCAAAATTGGAAAATTTTGGGATTTTACAGGGCCCCGGGAGTAGGTAAAGGATCGTGTGTGCAATGTCTTTTATCGCTTTCCCTCGTCCTAGGTCTAGACTTTTTTTCCAGGATCAACAGCATTTGGGCCCGGATGAGCACCAAGGAGAGGCATTGGGTGGATCAATGATCCCTGCTCCTCGTAAAACGGCGCAAAAAATTTTTTGGTCATCTGTCGATGATAGAAAAATTTTACATTTTGGGGGGGTTTAAGAAAGACCCAGGGTTTCCCCCATGTCTTTAATTTTTGATGTCCTTAGGGGTTCTGTTTGGCCCCGGGGGCCATCGTCCGGGCCCGATATTGAGCTTGGGGGAGAGTGCTTCTGGACTTCCTTTGAAAAAAAAGAAAGAAAGGGGGGGGAAGGGGGCCCCCCCTTTTCACGCCCTTCTGGTCAATTTCGGTCCCCAAAAATAATTTGGGAAACCCCACATGATGCATTTATAAGGGGGAAAGGAAGGAAATTTCAAAAAACTGCTTGGAGACGCACTCTTCTGACGAGTTGAAAGGTTGGCAAAGTCCCAATTTGACCAAGGCTTTTTCATCGGAATGTTTTTGATTAACTCGGCGCGTGGGCGCTGCTTTACAGCCCCCGTTGAACGCCCAAACCGAGCTGGTTGGTTTCAGCATTTCATAGCCCCCTTTTCTCACCTTCTTATGCAGCCTTGACGATAGGACCGAAGGGGGTTACCCACGCAAAAGGGGGCTGATTCCGCCATCCTTTTTCCCGGGTGGGACACAATGAGGCACCAAAAAAAAAGGGGTTGTGGCCTCTGGGGCCTGCTAGCCAGGGACAGGTTGGAAAATTTGGGGGTGTTCAACGCAGCCTCTCGGAAAAACCCCACCCAAACTGGATTTTATTTGTTTTAAAATGTTTAGGGCCTTAAAACCGTGTGTGTGTGTGTGTGTGTGGGGTGGGGTGTGTGGTGTGTGTGTGTGTGTGTGTGTGTTTGTGTTGTGTGTGGTTAGGGTGGGTGTATGTGTGGGGTGTGTGTGTGTTTGTTGTGTGTTGTGTGTGTGTGTGTTGGTGGGGTGTGTGTTTTTGTGTGTGTGTGTGTGGTGTGTTGTGTGTTGTGTGTGTGTGTGCCGAATAGGGTTTAAATGGTCAACAGGGAATTGAAGTATATAGGCTCTTACTGATAAGAACTCACAGAAACCCTGAGAACTGAAAGCACTGCTGACAGATGTTATCTGTTTACGTCAGAAAACTGCATGCATGACAAACATACAACGTCTTTTTGATTATGCGAAACAGTGACTGCCAGAATCAAGCTGTTAAATTCCATATGTATGTTCTGTAATTTTCTTCTGGTCTTACGTATCACTATACTGTTATTGTTAGTCTGCTTTTTCGTATGTTATTGTACCTTTCTTGCGCTTTACCATACTGTTCTTGTATTGTTATATATGATATAAGGGGCTCTGGCGCCTGGTGGTTAAGCTCTTGCTTCACACGGCGAGGGCCTGGGTTCGATTCCCAGCAGAGTAGAAACATTGGACGTGTTTCTTTCCACCTGTTGTCTATGTTCCCCATCAGTAAAATGGGTACCTAGGTGTTAGTCGACTGGGGTGGGTCGCATCCTGGGACACTGACCTAATTTGCCCGAAATGCTAAGCATAACAAGGGGTTTTCTATATAGCAGTATGTCATTAATGTTAGCTAGGCCTGTATACCTTGTACATGTACTTTGTAGTAAATAAAGGTATTATTATATTATTATTATTATTATTATTATTATTATTATTATTATTATTATTATTATTATTATTATTCCGTGTTACTGTATCATTTTCTGAGTATTACTGCACTGTTCTTGTATGGTGATATGCTGTTTTCTTATGTTGCTGTAATGCTCATAAATGGTTTTCTACTCCAGTTTCCAGAGCAATGTATTCCACAATGGCAGTCATGTCTCCCAAAACAATATTAATGCAAAAATAACACTATCCTCAGAACTCATAAAAAGCATGAACTTGATAAAAATGACGTTATTGATCCTGCAACCTGGCAAATCCACCACATTGTTGTTCCTGCAACCTGGCAAGTCCACCACATTATTGATCCTGCAACCTGGCAAGTCCGTCACATTATTGATCCTGCAACCTGGCAAATCCACCACATTGTTGTTCCTGCAACCTGGCAAGTCCACCACATTATTGATCCTGCAACCTGGCAAGTCCGTCACATTATTGATCCTGCAACCTGGCAAGTCCACCATATTATTGATCCTGCAACCTGGCAAGTCCACCACACTGTTGATCCTGCAACCTGGAAAGTCCACCACACTGTTGATTCCTGGCAACACCTTGTGCAAGTCCACCACACTGTTGATCCTGCAACCTGGCAAGTCCACCACACTGTTGATCCTGCAACCTGGCAAGTCCACCACACTGTTGATCCTGCAACTTGTTCAACAGATTTATAAGCCTCGTCTGTTCTTCATTACTGACATTTTGTCTTTTCAATCACTGACAATGACAGTTCTGACTTACACTGTTTCACAGAGACAGTGTAACACAGAATCTATGTATATTAGTTATTAAAGTCTGTTTACCATGAAAATCAAGAAATTACCATTCATTTACTACAACAGTTTCGAAAGATTACTTCGACAGTTTTAATATTACTTTCCTAAAGGGCTGGAGTAACTTTAGTTACTGTAGCTATGATCATCATCAGGGAATGTGACGTAACCCAAAATCTACGTTTATACGTCTACGTTAACATCGTGCTTGTCCTTTTGTCATCACCTTCACTCTGCCCCCATCTCCCTCACCCTGCTGCCTTTTAACTACTCAACAACCCTGTCATCTTCATCCTGCTCTCATCTCATTGAACCAGGTTTCTCCGTCTTCAGTATATATTGTTTGTGTGTGTGTGTACTCACCTAATTGTACTCACTTAATTGTGGTTGCACTGATCGAGACTCAGCTCCTGGCCCCGCCTCTTCACTGATCTCTGCTAGGTCCTCTCTCTCCCTGCTCCATGAGCTTTATCTTGCCTCGTCTTTTAAAGCTCTGTATGGTGCCTGCCTCCACTACATCACTTGCTAGACTATTCCACATCCTCACAACTCTATTAATGAAGAAATACTTCCATTGCAGTGCCCTTCCTGCCAAATGTGCTTGTGCGTGGGTGTGTGTGTGTGTGTGTGTGTGTGTGTGTGTGTGTGTGTGTGTGTGTGTGTGTGTATTCACTGAATTATGTTTACAGGGATTGAATCCTAGCTCTTGTCCCTCTCCCCTATTCAACCACTATGAGACTCAAAAATTTCGAGAAAAGTTTGCGAACACTGTCAGTCTCAGTGTTATCCCTGAGTTACCAGAAGCTGCCACGTGGAGGCCAGTGTTTCGTCTTTCGGTTCCTTCCCCTCAATCTCTACCATATTTGGGCTTCCCTCAGTTTCATGTGTCCAATAGTCCACCTGTGTTCCCTCAGATATGCGCCCTTTCCTACCTTTCCAAAGTACGCCCCTCTTTCTGCTTACCTCCCGCATCATGTTTCCGTTCACTCCTGGAATGCAACCCTTCCACACTCCCCCTAGTTCTGTATCTCCATTAGTCCATCTGTGTTTCCTGAGGTAAACTCCCTTAATCACTTCCCCAGGTCCTGCGTTTTCTTGCTTCCCCAGAGCTGGGTGGAAACCTGGTTGTGTCTAGCTGGTCTAATCGGGTGTGGTCACAGTCTGGAATGGCTATAATCAGGTGTGGTCATAGTTTGGTGAGGTCATCGTTAGGTGGGGTCATAGTCAGGTGAGGTTATAGTCTGTGTGTATGTGTGTGTGTGTGTGTGTGTGTGTGTGTGTGTGTGTGTGTGTGTGTGTATGTGTGTGCGTGTGTGCGTGTGCGTGCGTGCGTGCACACACACATCACTGGTTGATCTCGCTCATGACTCTTATATTACAATTTTATTTACTTGTATGTTACGTACTCTACAGTTCCAGTAAATTACTGCAATGTTCTTTGTTGTAGAGTTCTATGTTACTGAACTGTTCTTAAGTATTTCTATATTGCCCTTGTGTGCTACTGTTCCTGTTTTTACTTATTACTTAGCCCTTCATTAATGTTACAGTACCATTCTTTGATGTACTGCTCTTCTATGTTGCTGTTCTTACCTACAACATCTTCTGCAACAGTGTCTCGTGCATTGGCGTTCATGTTCCAGAAACAATTATGTTGACTGGAAATTCCCATAAGTTTCGCTTAACATTTTGCAGGATCCCTGTCACTCTTTCATCGAGGCCAATCTTCCATTAATGCAAATGACAAATTAAACAACATACTCAAAAAAAAAAAAAAAAATCTCCTGGAGTATAGCCGACCATCATGTTATTTTTGATCTACTGACCCAAAAAAAAAAAAAAAAAAAAAAAAAATCAGCAGCCCATCTTATTTTAATGTCTTCCGATCCTGCTGTCCTTATTTACTTACATGTTGCTGTACTGTACATTTGCAACACCAGCATTACAATCTTTTTTTGTAACAATTCGCTTCTTTAATTTACTGTAGCTTAATTAACGTTTGCTAAATTATGTTGAAGCACACATTCCCTTCCCCTTCATAACTTAATTATATTTTCTCTTCTCTGTCACTCCGTCAGTCACATTTCTAACATATACATTTACTGGTATACTCGGCAGACAATAAAGACAGTTTTCAACAGTACCAGAAGTAATGGGAGGGACTCAAGCTAGACTTACATAATGTGATGTGAATCTAGAGATGCAATTAAAACTCAGAAATGATTTTACTGCCGTAACAATGTTACAGTATTTACGAGAATTTTAAAGTTTCTTTCCAAACAGGCCGAGGTCCAACAATAGCTATGACAGTTTCAAAGACATCTTGCACAAATATGTTTTCATTCTGGATGAGAAATAATCAAATTATAGAACATAATTTATGTAATTCCTGATCATAATGCTATCAACCTGTATATCAAATGTAGATAATCAAACTAAGTCCAACACTGAACTAATCACATAAAAGCTACATCACACAGAGTTCTCATTTAAGGCTCACATTAGTATAAAGATATATGTCTGACAAGCACAGTACCCGGAGTCCACACTGTACATCTTGGTACAATTACCATCTAATCAAAGAAAGTTTACATAAATCTAGTAGACGCAGTCTGAAACAGTCTGTAATATACCTATAGTTTAGATTGAGTTCACAAAGCTGAGCAGATATTTAAACCGTTCACTAGAACTGTGTACTGACACTCTCCGTGAAACTGACTGCTAACACTGACTACCAACTATGGAGCTGACTGATCCGTAGTTGGCAGAAGAATAATCTTATTGTGAATGAAGGAAATATATTTTTAAAGACATTTTCGGCGAGGAGATTCCACTGATGTAATCTGGAGCAAAACATATTAAGGGCTTTTGAAACTGAAAACTCATGAACTTCCATCACCTTTCTCGTTCTCTGACTCAGGGTAGAATACTGGGACTGAGGATTGGAGAGTCGTTTGCAATGAGGGACGGGAATATAGCAGAAGATGTATCAGAATATTGTGTAGTCCACTTCCGACATGAGAATACCTTTCCTGAAGGGAGGAACATTGCCGAAGAAGCAATCGCTAACCTAATCAGTTATCGCCCGCCAACCAATTGGCACCGCAAATGGCATATATTTTCTTTATCTGATTCAATCACTGGTTAAAATTTGTTAAACAAATATAGCAGCATGATATGTTGTGCCCACCCCTTCAATTAACCTCTTATCTTACAGCCAGAATATACGCTATAGACTTCCTTAATCACGGCAGTTTTAGCATGCTTTTAGAAAGCAAAAGTAATTCTCATTAAACATGAATGTTATATGCATTGTTCACGCAATTACAAGGCATCGTTGTCAAATTTAGCCGAAAAAAATCAGTGTCACAAATAAACACTGACAAGAAGTTTGACACGTAAACACTATGACTTCCGGGAATGAAATTATGCAGTGCAGTTAATAGGATGGTGTGATACCCGAACTGCGAGTGAATCATACGTTTCTGTCACTAGAGTTGCAAAAACAAATATTGCTCAGATCGAAGTAAGATGAAGAAATGGTGATCCATTTTCTACTGGCTTGCCCCATCCTCTATACAAAAAAAAAGAACCATGAAAACAATAGCTAATGGTGAAATATAGGAAAGTGTATATATTTTGTAAAGAACTGAGCATTGTTGATTTTAATCATGAGCCTTTCCCCTGTACTATTTATTTACACTCCCTTCCTAAGTCTAGTATAGCATCAACAATTCTGAGTTTGTATTTCTGGAAATAAAAACAATTTACAATTTTAAACATTCACATTTTCATTGACCCGAAATTAGTTACGAATGACTAGTTTTATTGTTGAATTATTTTGTCTGTAAATCATTGTGACTGAGGTTTGCAGATACAAAGAGCAAAGGAAGAACTAAAAGCCATTCATTCATTCATTCATTAGAGATTCGCCGGTACTTCCGGCCCGGGTCTTTTCCGTATGGCGACCCGGCTGTGGTCCCCGGTTGGGGGTGTCGCTCATCTTCTTTCTTCCGTCTTCTTTCTTGGGCCGTCCGGCTGGAGGGTAACATTTTCTCTCTTGCGGCGACTCCCCACTAAAAGCCATTATTAAAAATACTGTGTACATTAAAAACCTTTGATTTTACACTCACAGTCAATTAGGTCGTTGTATCCATTGAGGAAAAAAACAGTTACACTGTAGTGGACAAACACATAAAAGAAAATACGTAAGTAATGAATATTCGCCTGAAAAGGAATTAGTAGTACAAACTGTTTATCAACTTCTCAATGTGAATCATTCTGTCCTTGAAGACGACAGTTCACTCTCATCATAAGTTGTGCCGCCCAATAAAGACCTTCATCTTGAACTGTTTTCCTTTATGTCATTTTACGCAGATGCTAAAAAACTAAATAATAAAAATGTTTAGAGGATTATTGCCAAAATCGGTAGGGAGAATTGGACGGCTTGAAAAAATATTATTTCCGTAACCTAACCAAAACAAAGACAGGTTAATAGACATGAGATTAAGATAATGTTGAAATATATCGTTACTAGTTAGATAGATTTTTTATTCCAAGACAGAAAAAGTAATTGTAATGGAAATTCACGTTACTTGTCACTCGAGGTCAATATGAACCAATTAATTTCAGCGGATCATTCGAGGTCTATTATTCTTTTAGATGTTGTTATTAATAGTATTATTGTTATTGGTGTTGGTATTCTTGTTGTTATTTATTGTTATGATGTTATTACTAATCGTTATTGTTGCTGTTGTTGTTGTTATTGTTAAGTTTTTTACTAATTGTTATTGCTGCTGGAGAACATCCTCTCCAAGTTGAAAATACCACGGATTATATCATCAATACTCCTCCTCACAGGACTCAAAGAATGGCTCTCCCACAGAGGGTCCGTCGTTTTATCCATAAAGACGATTACCATCGACCAATGATCTTGAGCAACCTCCCTGCGGATGAAGATGATTGGGTAACACCAGAACCCTTCTATGTTTACTAAGAAAATCATCACCCCCAATTAGGGAGACATCTTATATAACATCCTACTGTTAAAATTATGCTACAATTACTTGTAAGAAGCTAAAGTGTCAAGTAATTCTTTATGAACTGGCCAGAAAATTATTGCCTTCATTGTCGTTTAAATATCCGTTGAGCAATCGCAAAAAAAAAAAAAAACGCAATTGCAACTTGTATATTTACTACCAATTCAGAGTCATGTACTTATATATCTGTTATATCTATGTGACTCTGATGGGTTAGTATTATACCCCTTCAAGAATATTTTATTATTCCACATACACTTTTTAAATTACAAGTGGTTGGGCCACTTACCTTTTATATCCTACCCCTCTCCCCCCTCCCACCCTTTTCCAATATTTCTATCCTTACCCATCCTTCTTCCTTACCCATCCTTCTTCCTTATCCATCCTTCTTCCTTGCCCATCCTTCTTCCTTACCCATCCTTCTTCCTTACCCATCTTACCAAAGCTCTGGTCATAAGAAGAAGAAGCGCTGCTGTTGTCGCTAATGTTGTTTCCTATTACAATTACTGATACGGTTGTTATTGCATTTGTTATTATACAGAGTCTATATATTTCCCCTGAATGAATAAAATTATAATTGAATTAAAATATTAAAAAAATACTGTACACACTATTTGAACAGCTGACTAGCTCATAGGAATGTACTTACCGGGAGGTAATCATGGAAGAGGCGCAAAATACCAACCCCATACAACTCTCTGTCCCAAAGGCCAGATCGACAACACTCGAATAACATTCAAATAATAACTGATGCAAAATGGAGGAGATTAACATCGGTACATAATTGCTGCTAGGTCAAAATGGACTACAGGTGAGAGAAGACTTGCCTATATATATCAAGCAATGCTCTTGACATTACCCATAAGAGCCAGCTAAGGCCCATGTATCAATTTACTGCTTAGTGAATTAGGGTAGTATCTTAAAGTGATACCTGCGAAATGTCTGACTCAAATCTGCCACATAAATATTCTGATTTCTAGAACAGTCCTGTTTCACGTTTCATTTAGTTCTTCTTAAGTCGTTGTAAAACGACTTAAATAGAAAATGAACTCTTTTAAAGCGGACAGATAGAACTACAGGTCCAGGGAGAGTAATGCAGATTACCTCTTAGTGGGATGACACTGCGTCTCTACTGCTCAGGTGTAAATCTAACGACGTCATTACACTAACATCCACCCGATTGATTGTACCGTTGTTCAGTTGCATGCTAAAACCTCGGAGGAGGGCAATGGTTTTTCTCAGCTAGTGTTTAATTGAAAATCGATTTAAGATTAACAAGATAAATAAAATGTAATAAAACAACCACTCTGACTATTAGTAAAAAGTATTTCACACCTAAATGACGACACGAATACAATAGGCAGCAAAAAAAATAACTAGAGGAACAAGAGAATGGGTGTACATTAACACAGGATGAGGCGATTCAGACTTCAGTAAATATCCTCAAGAGAACGCTTAATGATCCAGAGTTTCGGTGCTCCTCTGATCAGGTTCTCGGGTATATGGCGCACCTGCCACAGATAAAACCAACATATAGCCGATAAAGATGCATATCAAGGAGAAATGTGGGAACTGAACTAGTGATTAGCAGATAACAGAATAACACTTGAACGTCAGCCTGTGAAAAGTTTGTTTTTGTTCATCATCCCACATTACAAAGGCAGAGTGTAATGAAACAGCATTAAATAGTAACGCCAAACAGGCACAACGACACATAGGAACAAAGAGACGTAGAGAAAGTATATAATAACACACACTAGCACACAAAACTGTTACTAGTAGATTGTTAAGTATATCGTAACAAATAATAAGGTCAGGTAGGTACATAGTAACATCACAAATGTACGATAAATAGGCACATATTAAAATCACAGAAGTACGTAGTAGCTTATAATAAGTTAATACATGTAAGCAGTAATATCACACTGGTAAACTGGGCAACTACATTACCTAGATGACTAGGAATAGTGATTGTGTAAGACTAATACAGAGACAATACGGAATAAAATAGAAAGACAATATAAAGACATTAAACAATCAGTGACAAGAAAATGTAAAGGTGCTGCCACCTGTATTGAAAAATAAATTGAAAATTAAATATTCAGCGTTATAAACACCCCACGAGTATATAATATCTTCGTAAACAGTGACAGAGCAAAACATAATGAATAACATGTGGAATTATCGTTTCTAACACCAACTGTAGCATTGGAACGACCACCAGGAAATATATTTTACCTTCTTTCATCTCCTTCCTAAATGGAATCATTATTATTTTAAAAGCTGAAATAAATTTAATTATCCTTAATATAATATATATATATAATATATATATATATATATATATATATATATATATATATATATATATATATATAATATATATGAACTTTACTAATAGACAGAATACATTGACAGAAAACACAGACATGAATATATTGGTACAATATATAATAGATTATGAATCTCCTCCAGCTCCTCCAAAGTCGGATGCGAGCCAAGTATGCAGCAAGCATTTCCCCTCTGGATGGCCACGCTGAGGCGCTAAAACATGAAAGTGGCTGCCCTTGGATCCCGGGTGGTGTCGATGAGTCTGGAACCCAGTTCTTTAAGGAAACGTTTCGCATTTTTTCCTCGTGAGTCCAAAGTCTCTGATCCCACTGGGACAAATTGATACTCTTGGCTTATTTCACTGTGCTTGCCGATCTTGTGATCAGCAGCTCCTCCCTGTCGCCCGACACTGTGATGGATGTAGGTGTCTGCCAGTGTCGACTCACAGGTATAGTCCCATGCTAAGAGCTTGCGATTCTTCCAAGGACAGATGGTGATCCTATCCAGGCAGTTTGCTGGGTTGTAGGTATTCATGGCTGCTAGTGATCTGGGTTGTCTCTCGACTGGGTATCCAGCTGTAGTAAAGCTTCTCATCATGATGTCGTTGACTTCATTGTGTCTTGACTAGCATCCCTTGGTTTTGGAACAGTTAAGACCATGCAGACCATATTGGTCGGCTTGCACATCACCGCAAATACACGTATATTCCGTGTGAATTGGGGCAGCAAGGCTGAGGCATGTTCCCATTGCCGAAATGGGAACTGTTTGGAGGAAGTCCCAAAAGTGATGTGCACTCACAGCTTGGAGAAAGGCAGTCTCTCTGCCTGATGTTACAACCGTAATCATAGAAATATAAACACATATGCAGTATAATGTGATCCTTTATTGACAACGTTTCGCCCACACAGTGCGTTTTATCAATTCACAAACAGATCTACCTGGGTGAAACATACGTGAGTATTTATAGGATGAGAATGCTGGGTCAGGTGGAGAAAGCTGCTAGTAACAACCTTCCAAGTAGAGTGATAGAGTCTAAAAACTTGGGTAGCTTTTAAGAGATTGGATAAGTATATGCGTAGACCTTCTGCAGTGTTCCTCGAGTCTTATGTTCTTATGTAGGATAGCGATGAAGAAGTTTCTTGGCAAGAGGTTCAGCTATGTTATAGAAGCTGTTGTTCTGCTTGAAGTTAGATGTACAGATAAGTGATGATTCCAGGATTCTTTGGTATTGAGTGTTGCCTTATCTGGCAATAAGTCTTGCGTTTCTGTATTTGATTAAATGGTTGTGTGAATTTCGGTGTTCAACACAGGCATTCCTTGGATCGTCAGATCTGCCTGCGTACTGGTGTTCTAAAATACGTGTTTGGAGGTCTCTTGATGTTTTTCCAACGTATAATTTGCTACAGTCATTACAAGGGATTGTGTATACCCCTGCAGAGGATTGAAGCTTGTCCTGTCTATCACTGGTAATGCCCTTGATGGTGGTGGGTGTGGAGGTAGATACTTAGAATGAGGTTTTGGAAAAGATGTTGGAAACGTGTTTGGCAATGGAGTTGGTGGGAAGGACTATGTATCTCTTCTCGGCAGTGTCTTCTCTGAGTGTGTTGAAGATGTTTAATGCCCGTCGTCTGCAGTCTCTGATGAAGTGACGAGGATAGTGAAGTTTGGAAAATACTTGTTCAATTATAGTGCATTCTTCCTCAAGGAACCTATTGCTACACATTCTGAGTGTGCGCAGAAAAAAGTCTATAATTACACCACGTTTAGTTTTGGTGTCGTGGTGAGAGTAGAAGTGGAGAAGATAGTGTTGGTTGATAGGTTTTCAATAGACTTTAAAACGAAGTTCATGGTCAGTTTTGCAGAAAAGAACATCAAGGAAAGGAAGAGTGTTGTAGACTTCATCTAGTGTGAACTGCATTAAGGGTTCGACCTGGTTGAACTTGCATTGGAGAGCTTGACCGTTGAAGCATCTGGAAGTTATGACGAGAATGTTGTCAACATAATGGAGCCAGATGACAGACGAGGGAATAATTGTAGAAAAACGCTCGGCTTCTAGATGTTCCATGTTGGCATGCACCTTTTCTGCAATGGGGCTATCCTAACTTGACTGTTTGTAGGCCAGTGCTGCACTAGGTTCTGACGCTGGAGGAGCAAGAGCCTCCCATTCAATGATGGCACTAGCACTGCTAGGATCCTGTATTCTTGCTGAGTCACTGGGGTAGTCCGGAAATATTTGTTTTATGAACTCGCTTGATGCCATGGAAGAGGATAGGAAAGCTGGTAGGGCAATCTGAGAGGATTTTCGTACTTCCTGCCCTCCACACCTCACTGGAAGTGAGGCTTGCAACAACTGTCCATCTTCAAGGGAAAGATTCAATACACTCTCTAGTATGGTCTTAAGGAGGGAGTCATATTCCCTGAGTTTCGGACTGCCGAAGGCTGGGGAGCATCTCAGGAAGTAGGTAAGTTTTTGAATTGACAGGCACCTGGTGAGTAGGTAGAACACATCATGTGTATTGATGTCTTTCATTCTGCCTTCCATCGTCCTGAGGTCTGAGATTTTCTCTTCTAGGATCAGATTAATGGCAATGGGCCAAAGAGGAGCACCAAGGAGAGTGCTGTTGGCTGGACCATTGGCTCGTGCTCCTAGTAAAACAGCACTAATAGGAACTGAGAGATTGGTAGAAACAATTTCACATTTGGTGGGATTTAAGGAAAAGCCCAGGCTCTCTCCCATGTCTTTAATTTTTCTCGTGTCCTCTAGGAGAGATTCTGTAGTGCCAGCTAGGGCACCATCATCCAAGAACCAGATATTGAGCTCATTGGAGAGTGCTTCTGTGACTTACTTGATGACCAAACAGAACAGATGGGGGCGAGAGAGCCCGCCTGTTGCACACCCTCACACGAGTCTATTTCATGGTCCCCAAATAATAGTCTAAAAGTAGCGCTATAACACGATTCTATGAAGGGATAGAGGGAAGAGAAGTGTCTAGAAACTGCTTGGACAGCAGCACCCCTTCTTGAAAGCGTCATACAAGACGGGATGCCTATATGACGAACACTGCCAGTCCTGACCATATCTGGCTGATGTCACCACGCTACCTTACTCGAGAAAATTTTCCCTCATTCCTCCTGCTGCTACTCTTGGAACACTGCATACCTCACAATGACTCTGGGTGGCTTGTGAAAGTGTTTAAGCTGAAAATGTCCATCCCCTGTGGCTTGTTTTGCATTGTCAAGATGACCTGTCTGTGACTGTATTACAACAGATATGTGTATGTGAAAAAACAAGCAAGTGAAGGCGGTGAATGATAGCTCTAGGCGTTTTGTGCTGCCACTAACCATTTTTTTAAGAACTTGCAACAATGCAAAGGAAGACAAGGCAGGTGTGTCCATGAGAAGAGCTGATACCGGAAAAATACCTGAGAATGAGACAACAGGGAGGCACCTAGAAAAGTCTCCAGGTCCCTGAAGTTCAAAAATGTGTGTTAAGAATCAGTAGGAGGCAGTCCAATAAATAAACACTTATTATGTATTAAGAAACAATAGGAGACGGTCCAATAAATAAGCACTTATTATGTATTGATGACCAAGAAAAAATATTACTAGTGACATGTCAGTTATTGAGAATGCCTTCAGACTTCAATACGTTATGTTGTAAAGAAAGATAAATTGGGATTTCGTATAATAGTGGCAAAATATTTCGGGAATTTTCCTAACGAATTAATCACCTAAATAAACGTTTACTTAACAGGAAGTTGGTAGACATTAAAAACTGATGTATGGTTAAATATGGCATTAACTGCTTGTGCTGATCAGATTGAGAACTGGTGTTGTACTAACCTGGTATTAAGGGGTTTACTAGGCAGTCTCATATAGAATAAGTTACAGACAATGCAACCCACTCTGTAAACACAACCTGCACAGTTTTGGGGGAATTCTTGATCAACATGATTTAAACCGCCCGTGAAATCTCGAAGACTGAATATTAAAT
Source organism: Cherax quadricarinatus (assembly GCF_026875155.1). NCBI lineage: Eukaryota > Metazoa > Arthropoda > Malacostraca > Decapoda > Parastacidae > Cherax > Cherax quadricarinatus. The sequence continues at coordinate 17,017,714 of NC_069477.1, read as the reverse complement.
CTTTTTATAGGGAGAGTAGATAAACTCTCATTATATGGGGGAACTAACTCCTTAACTTCAGGAGTTATCTTAGGTTCAATTTTATAATATCTCTTCCTAGCTATTACTAAAGCCGTTTCTTCAAACTCTTTTGGATACCATAGTTTCACTGCAATATTATTGTTTATTTTGTAATTTCTTCATCAAGAAACCCAGGGCTACAAGATCGGAAAACACTCAGAAACGTAGCGAGAAAGACACACCTTTAAACTCGAGTTTCATGGTTGGAGTAGTAATGGAAGCAGGAGCAAACATTAGTGGCCTTCTTATACACTGTCAACTTCAAATTTCTTTCTGGTGGGTAAAAAAATCTAATAAGGGGAGTTTAAAGTCCAATTATTTTTTCCATTTAATATACAGAACATGAGTTTAATCTTGGTAAAAATGTACTGATGTCCAGAGTGTTCAGCCACAAGCGCAGGATGTCATCTGCATATCTGAGCTATCTGGCTTCGTGAGGTAGAATATTTTTCAACAGCTTAGTCTCAAAAGCCTTCTATACAAATTACTCAGTAGGGGATAAAATTGATTGCCCATAGCCATTCCGTGCCTTTGGGCAAAACAGCTTCCTTCAAACATGAACTTGTAATAAAGTTGGTAGAATTACCGACAATATGTAAAGTAAACGGACACAAGTGCAACTAATGTGACATTTTATTGTGGCAACGTTTCGCTCTCCAGGAGCTTTATCAAGCCATTACAAACAATACATGGACACAAAGGGTATATAAAGGCTCAGAGGTGCAATACTAGTGAGGTAGCATTTTGATGTTCACTAGTGGTAGTAGTAGTAGTAGTAGTGACAAAAGTAATACAATATGGTAGAGCAATTAATTCGTACATGAGTAAAAGGATATAAAAGCTATTGCTTGGGTAACATAAAAATAGGTTGGACAAATATAGACTGGAAAGAGGCAGCTTGTTTCAGTGTTCACTCTCTGTAATGTGCTTTGTGTAGTATAACAGGAGAGACTATGTGATGGCAGGGTTTACTGTTTTCAGGAGGATTATTGCTAAGACTTCGGAGATGGTAAAGCTGCCGTTGTTAATTGTATTCGAAACAGCGATCAGTGCTGATTCGAGGCACTTGCGTCTGCGGAAATTAGTTTCTTTGATCACTAATTGGGCGTCTCTGAATTTCATGAGATGATTGGTGGAATTTCGGTGTTGTACACAGGCGTTGTTCATGTTATCGTTCCTACAGACGTAAATGTGTTCATTGAGGCGGGTGTCGAGGTTTCTTTCTGTTTCACCTACGTAAATTATGTCACAGCCTCCACAGGGTATAGTGTAAACTCCTGCATTGACTGGTTCGTGGTGCTTGGATTTTGTCCTGGTTAGATCCTTTATTGAAAGATCTAACCAGGACAAAGCACATTACAGAGAGTGAACACTGAAACAAGCTGCCTCTATCCAGTCTATATTTGTCCAACCTATTTTTATGTTACCCAAGTAAAAGCTTTTATATCCTTTTACTCATGTACGAATTAATTGCTCTACCATATTGTATTACTTTTGTCACTACCACTACTACTACTACTACTACTACCACTAGTGAACATCGAAATGGTACCTTACTAGTATTGCGCCTCACTCTGAGCCTTTATATACCCTCTGTGTCCATGTATTGTTTGTAATGGCTTGATAATGCTCCTGGAGAGCGAAACGTTGCAACAATAAAATGTCACATTAGGTGCACTTGTGTCCTTTTATTTTACAAACATGAACTTGCAATTAACTACACACAACTTAATCAGTTCAATAATAATGGTCTTGTGGAATGGCACGGGTAACTCATTTTATTCTTCAAGATTGGATAACTGACCAGGTACTAGGACAAGGGTAAGCAAGACAGTAACATTGCAAGTTACTAGTGTACAGTAATTAAAAATATTTTTCTGTAATTTATCAGTGCGGGCATTGTTATTTTCTCATGTGGGCCTCTGAGATGTTGCCTAGCATTGGTGTTAAATCTTTGACTAACCATCTGGACAAGTTATATGACGTAGACCCAATGGAGCTAATAATAAATCTCGCTGGAAATCCCTGTTTATAAGTCTTAATTAAACTGACAATTGTTTGATCAATCCTCGTTTCCTCTTAGTAAAGTTTTTTTTTTTTTTAACTTATAGTTGTTAGCTCTGTGGGGCCCTGCAGCATATAACGTGTCTAAATGGTTAGTTCTTCCTGGTTGGAAAGAAATATCTTGGAATCTTCAGTTATAAAACATGATAACCTCTCACTATAAAATAATAGCTTGGAATTATTCAGACATGATTCTTTAATAATTGAAGCTATTGTATATAACCTTAGGCCAGATTCTTATATGAATGCTTTGGGCTGATTTAAATATCCTAATTCTATGCTGCTAAACTGAGGTGACCGTAAACTTAAAAAAAAATGTTTTGGTTTCTGATTATCTACCAACGATTTAAGTTACATCATTGTCTCCTGAAGAGTTGTGCAAGCTCTTGAAAAAGAGTTGGCTGCAACATGAAAGGCCAAGAGCTATCATTCAACTCGTGGAAAAGAAGTTTTCTGTCTGCTTTAGTTCCAGTGCAAACTATATTGTAGGGAGAAAATTTTCAGCAATCACTTTAGGCGTTCTTTTCGGAATTTTATAATAATTTTTGCCTAATAAAATCATTATGGTAATTTAAAAATACACAGAACTTAATGAGTCTTAACCCAACTCATCCCAGTCCCAAATTAACACCATTATTTCAGCAACACTGGAAGGAAAACCTGATTATATGACAGTTGCATTTAACGTAAGGAGTTCGTTTTCATTTTCTCTTCTTGATTCAAAAGCTTTTATAGCCTGACTATATTATTTCGTATATTTTATTTATGTTCTGTTTATAATTTAAGCTAACCATAATAACTTATACAAAGGATTTCGAAAAATAAGCATAAAACTGAATGTGAGAAATCGTCATTGACCTAAGAAGGACAAGTTGCCCAATTCGGATAAAAATTCATTAATTTATAATCCTGAGATCATATTTTGCTTCAACAAATGAAATTCCTTAGCTATAGTGCAATAGTAACTCAATTTTTTTATGGATCAGTTGTTCTATTGTGGATCAGAGCAGCAACGAAACTATGGATCGTCTAGCTAAGTGTCAAACTTTCTTTTATGATGTAAGAAACTGCCAGTACTGTGATTATTCCTAGAAATTAAATAACCCATTAAACCGGCGCAATTATTTTCAAATAATAGGTCTCAGAAATAATATTCAACAAACCAAGGGGAAAAAAGTAATTGTCGATTCATTCCAGCCAACAACATTTATATGATGTCAGACTTCATAATGATGAAGAAAAAAGTAATTGTCGATTCATTCCAGCCAACAACATTTATATGATGTCAGACTTTATAATGATGAAGAATGTATTGGTGGTCAAAATTATCACATATTATGTCTGCACTAATTAAAACAAAACAAAAAAAAGCATTAAAATAGTTATCAAAACATGTCCACAAAATGAGGTATTTGGAATCACAAGTCACTAATGTTTGTAAACAAGACTCCCAGTTAAGTCGAAAATTACAGCCAGTTTCTTGACGTAATTTTATATAATAAAGATCAGTCTTAGGTTAGGTCCAATAAAAGCTGAAGAAAAAGATATGCTTACTACTTTTTAAGTCTTTACAAGTTGTGAATATTTGCTATCATGAGGAGTTAAAAAGTCTAGAATTAATAGTTGTTACAGTAAAATAGTCAATATGTTAGATATTTATTTTGTTGAGGAATTTAGTGGAGACAGCTTCAGGTGAGACACCAATTATCTTTATTGTTATGGAGATGAGAAACTCAACCTTGACGCTGCAGAGAGTAAACTTCATTTGCATTGCACATGAGGCCAGAGAACTGTCGTGATTCGACGGCTGTCCCATGATATGTCTTTCAGTGAAATGTGTATTCTTGTCTATTATACTGTTTCATATGTTTACATGTTCTTAGCATCACATCACTGCTTCAGTGTGATTGAAATTCAAAACAAAAATGTTCTTATTGCCTTAAATATTTACATCTCTCACGAAAATGGCTCATGGTTCCTCAGTCACCTCACAAGTCTATATTTCAGGAAAAAAACATCTAACTACTGTACATGCAGTATTTTCCAAACATGTCTCTTCTCGACTTTCCATACTGATTTTGATGATTATCTCACTTCAGTTGACGGCGCACTTATGTATGATACCAAAGCATCAAATATTTGTTAGGACCCCACTGTGTCTACAACAACGATATTCTTACAGAATTACAAAATCTCATACAAAAGAAAATAATCAATTAATACGAACTGGTATTCGAGAAGATAATTAGGTAACAGTCTTAGCTTGTAAATAAAGTTGCAAATCCTTAACATGCCAATTGCTTGTCAAAACCTAAGAGAGAGAGAGAGAGAAAGGGAGAGAGTCGTGGCAGGACGTGTTACAGTATCCACAAACTGATATTGATTATTACTAACTACGAAGGTTCGTCAGAAAACAACTTTTCAGTGACACTGAGCTTTCTACAACTCACCAATGTAAGCGCATTATGATGAACAAGTGTAGTGTGTAGGAGTGCTGGCAGGCCTAAGCTGTCACCATTACGTACTGCTTTGACATTTAATGTCTAATATTTTATCTGTTTTGGTGTTATTTAGTAATATCTGAGTGTTATATAGCAACGTAACTGTGCGTCTATAACATCGTGATTCGTGTTAACATCTTCCTACTTTCATCAGACAGGAAGTGCCTGGATAACAACCAATCAGTTTTTATTAGGTGTTAGCTCATGAAGGTAACACTGCCGGCCAGCCACTCACCCACTACACCTCACTCCCACCCGATCCACCACCTAAACATTACTCACCTCTCTCTCTCCAGCATAACTTTATTGTAATCTTTCAAAAAAAAACTGTACCCTGATGATTTTTAATATCAAAGAGGATGATTAATTTCACTATCGGTTATCGTCTCACACCCTATTGCAGTGTTTGTGGATATACAAGAGGCATGTCATATCTTAAATGTCTGGAACCCACATGTTCCAATTACTGTCACATAGACTGCATGACAGATATCTTTTGTTGTAGCCGCATGGATCGTGCCAGGAGCTCGAAAGATATCCAAGAACCTGTGACATACATGCAAGAAACGAGCCTCGTGCCAGAACAGGAAGATTTAGACGTACCTTATGTGTCCAGAATAGCGATGTGTGTGTGTGAATGACTGATCTTTTAATTATTCAGTCAGGTGATTAGTTGAATCCAATCCAAGAACTTCCCATCTCATCCCCAGATCACAAAAGATTCCTTACCTCTATCTAAATATGGCATTGTATATGCCCGAGTGTCAGTGCATTATGGTGTCCCATGTGGAACTTCCACATGGGCAGTAACTTATTAATGTATCTATCTGAATGCATTCGACTTGCACAGTTAAGATGTACTTAGAGTTTTGGTGCGTGGATATGTGTAGTTGTTAAATCCTTTTAAGAACACCGCAAGATAACGTGTTAGAATGACCGTGTAACACCCAGATTCTGAGCGAAAGAAGTCCTCTCCTCTCCACGTTTTCAGTGTGAGTAGTGAATGCTAGAGTCCTTCAATGAACAAGCCTAGTGGTGTAGCAAGTGAAGAGTAAGTCGCCCTCACTAAAGCTAGGCTTGTTGTGAAAGACCCGACGTTACGTGGTTGGGTGCTCGGCCTCCAAGATTCATGGATCTTTTGTGAAAATTTTGGCATGGGTAGCTGGGCACTGCCCACGGCGGTGGCACTGTGGTAGCATAATACTAAGGTACTTAGTCTTCTAAGTCTAACTTTAGTACTTATAAGAGAGAGTAAGAGTCTATTAAAAAAACTAGTTAAAATAATCATTCGACTAAAGTTGTAGCAACTGCACGTTTGATAAACATTTATGCCAACTATGTTACAGGCCTCCACGACTCACTAAACACTCTCATTTCTAATGTCTTTCACCCTCCCTAATTTTCCCTTCTTTCAATATTTAAGGAATAAATGGGATATCGCAATTCCCCACATCAGGGACTCCACTTAAATAATTATGACTGTCCTACTGGGATGTATTGTAACGTTGCAGCTATGTTAATTCGTCAATGGAACTCACTTAATGATGTCCTAAAATCATTAAACTTCTACCATACTTCTGTACATAACGAGAACAGGTCTACATCAAGGAACATATGTTGCTTTGCAGATGCTGACACTATTGACAAAGCCTAGAATACTCACACTGAGATTAATTAAACAACAAATAACCAGTGGAAATCTGTCAGCACTAGGACTCCACATTTAGGTAGAATTCAAAACACTTTATTTCAAAAATTTTAATACAGTACCGTAGAGGGAACAGACCCATTATCCAGCAACGAAGCAAACCTCGAATCTGTAAGCTCTCTTACACCTGACAGTACACCTAGCAGCAGTGCTCCATATGCCGATATCAACTGAGGTTTTTCTCCACCTGCGATTAGTGGACCTATTAATGAGAACCGACTCTACACCTGAATAAGTGCTGGGCCTAAGCACGAACAACAGCATTATATCTGGCAGAGCTGGACGAGGGCGTGGTAGAGAAAGAGGTAGCCACCCTCAGCCATCTCGTCTCCCTCCAACAATGTCCCAGGAAAACGCTCGCCAAGTTCACAATTATGTTCACCAGCACCAGAATCTATAGAGTAATCAACTGTTCCATCAGCATCAAAACATAAGAGGTTCAAGAAATAGAGAACCTCCCTCCCAGGCACCTAGGTAGTGCTCTCCGTGTTACCGGATGGGGCACACTATTGTGACATAGAAAGTACAATTACTGTCACAAAAGTGGACACTAAGAAGAGCACTGTCGTAAAAAAAAGAACTTAACAGGCAGAATCACCAGTTTTTTGGAGATTTATTCTCGGAACAAACCAGCAAAATCTCAGAACTGGTGAACCTACAAGTCACCTGCCCAGCTTCTACTACTTCAGCTCAGCAGGCGGTTCCACGCCAAAAAAAAAAACAGACTTAAAATTGCAGACATTCAGAATGTCAGCGTTGAAACGTAAAAACAATTCGATGAGGTATTCATAAATTATCAATGCATTCCAAAATAAAGACAAATATTTCTCGTAGTAATATTTACCGGTTTGGAGGTATAGCAGTTCTTTCAGACTCTCGAAGATTATTTGAAAGGATTCTTCCTCGTTATGTTAAAAAGTTAATAATAACAGGTAAGAATAATAAGTCATAGAAAAGAAATATGCGAAAATACTTTATTTAAATATTAAACACTTATTATGAAAGTTTCCTAGCTGAATCCAAACAAAAAATAAATACATAAAACAATTACACAAAACTAAATTAATGCTCCAATATATGGTTATATACAGGATCAGCACATGATATCCCTGTGTGCTGATGGAATGTCATACGTAGTTTAGCAAGATTCAAGCACGTGAAAGACGAGGTAATTGTACTTGGACACGACTCTTAGTAGACAACGGGTCAAGAACAAAAAGGAACAATACCTTGACTGGAACAATATGCAAATAACGACGCTTTTGGCGTCGTTCCGGTCCGACTTCTCCCATTTAGAAATAACTCTGATGAAGGTTGCTGAATCTTACGGACAACTAATGGTAATTCTTTTGAATGTGCTAAGACACTATGATATAGCACCCAGAAGATAGATGGCGTCTTGTCTCGCATGCGTCGGATGACCCAAGCAGAGTCACACGGCTAAAAGAAATAAAAAACATAGCAGCTACAAACCCGGACAAGCAGCCACTCACATGCTAGGAAAAAAACTTTAAAATAAATGGTGAGGACTTATAAAAATTACTTTCATCTACACATGTTAAATCTGGCCCGGTTACGTTAACATAAAAACAAACACCTACAATATAACCAGAAACAGGATTGGAGCCTCATACATACAGATTTTGTGGGAACAGGAAGTCATGTGGTTTAACACTCACTAGTAGGGTCCCATGACACCTGACACCAGGCCCGGTGGCCTGGTGGCTAAAGCTCCCGCTTCACACACGGAGGGCCCGGGTTCGATTCCCGGCGGGTAGAAACATTTCGACACGTTTCCTTACACCTGTTGTCCTGTTCACCTAGCAGCAAATAGGTACTTGGGTGCTAGTCGACTGGTGTGGGTCGCATGCTGGGGGACAAGATTAAGGACCCCAATGGAAATAAGTTAGACAGTCCTCGATGACGCACTGACTTTCTTGGGTTATCCTGGGTGGCTAACCCCCCGGGGTTAAAAATCCGAACGAAATCTTATCTTATCAGGGTGGAGAAAAGGGACGGGAGGTAGAGAGATAACGATGCTCGACTCGTTCTCATCAAACATTCACCCATTTATACTACCTTAACTGTACATTCATGCTTCCACTCTTATCCAGCGAACTTTTCCCTCACAATCAGTGTTTAAGGTTTAAATATGAATGAACACAAGTAATTAAGATTTATTTAAATACCTGCCTACCTGGAGGGTGTTCCAAACATCTCTATTATATCAAACACTGACATTTTTCTACTGAACAAAAGACATTTTCTGCTGTTATTTCATCAATAAAATAGCATATTAAAACATATTCAACTTTAATCAAGGCAGAACTTACTTTGAGGAAAACACGTTAGCACTGAAAAGTTAAACATGACTCAAGAAATCGTAATGACACGATTGCAAATAAACCATACCCCCGGCCGGGATTGAACCCGCGGTCATAGAGTCTCAAAACTCCAGCCCGTCGCGTTAGCCACTAGACCAGCTAGCCACAATAAGATTCATCCAACTAGGTATATTTATTTTCAATCGTGTCATTACGATTTCTTGAGTCATGTTGACGGCAGTGAAGGGACTTGAGCTAGAGTTCGTCACGGCCACGCTAGCTGGAGATTCGTCTGTAAAAACTTGCATTTGTGGTCACAGAGGTGCCTGTGCTAACTTTCCTATGGTGTAGAAATATACCTAGTTGGATGAATCTTATTGTGGCTAGCTGGTCGAGTGGCTAACGCGACTGGCTGGAGTTTTGAGACTCTATGACCGTGGGTTCAATCCCGGCCGGGGGTATGGTTGAAAAGTTAAATACCGACCAGAAAATGCATTTTCCTGTTAATTCTCATAATGCAACAAAATGTGCAGGTACACAACTGAAACTAAGAAGGTTTTCATAAATTTCATAAGTTGATCAACCACTGGTGTACGATGCTGTTCACTAAAGTTTAATTTTAATTATGAAAATGCGCTAAGCCTGTAAGGGGCGTGAAGCACTGATCATGCAATAAATCCACGGAAGATGAAGAGCTTCTCGCCAAGAAAAAATAATGCACTAATGTTAATAAAGCTTTATTAATCAACTGGTGTGGGTCGCATCCTGGGACAAAATTGACCTAATTTCCTTGAAATGCTCTGCATAACAAGGGGCTTTCTATGTAGTAGTATATCATTAACGTCAGCTATGGCCTGTATACCTTGCACATGTTCGTGCAGAAATAAAGATTATTACCTTTCGTAATTAAAATTGGCAAAATGAAATGTACACACAACATTAACAGTAGCAGCCTTTGTGTTTCTCTTATCACTTGGAAACAAAATCTGGGAATGGCCTATGTAACATTATCTCTATGGCGGCCATTTATGCAAATTGTGCAAATTTGGCATTTTTGAGCACTGAAGTAAAATTTTGTAGGAAAAAATTACTAAGAATGTTCCGAAAATACGAAAATTAAATCTAAAAGCGATCTATGAAAAGCGAAGTTCTTTTCTCACTTATATACAATTTTAAATTCTCTACTATCATGTAACGAGAAATATTTGATTTCTATTTATTTTGCGAAAATCCAGTTTGATAAAATTGCTTTAAAAATTTGCAAATTGGCACCCTCACAGCCCAAAATCAATTAAAAAAGCTCCAAAAAGAACAAAAAGGCAGAATGCTGTGACTGCAAAAATATACAAAAAAACGCGCACATAGAAAGAAAGAGAATTACAAGAGGTATTCTCTCGTTTTTATATAGGAAACAGTTTATTTAACAAGAGAGATAAATTGAAATGCACGGCTTTATTTAATAAAGACAAGAGTGAAAGTTTAAAGCCTATCAGAAAAAGCATTTTCCTGTATTGGATCTGACTGTATCAAAACCAAGTTTTCAATAATTTCGGTAAAATTTCCAATTTGCACCTATGGGGTGTCATCCTTTTTATAGAATGCATCGCCATTATTTTGAACCCGATCAAGAAGAAGCATTCCTTGAGACTGAGACATATTCCACCCAGCAACAGTCCAAACCTTGTATTCAGAAAACCACATTACATGAGTTATTCTCCAGTTATATCTAGAATACCAACGATACAATGTTTTAACTATTTTAGTATATTATCGAATTTAACTACAAAAAGGCAAAATTTAATGGTTCCAATCTTGTCAGTAAGATGAATTGTCCACTAAGTATTGAATCCATTCAGCATAGGTAAACTGTAATTTATTTAGTTATTTAATGGCTAAAAATTTGCAAACTCTTTTATGAATAAAGTAGCCAAATTTGCACCAACACATCTGAGATTCACTCTCTGCCATCGTCGAAATAAAAGACACTTTCTTCTTCAGTGTCAGAGCCGCGCTGCTGAGGGTTTCCCTAGTTATCAGGGCCATTCCAGGACACTGGCGAACTTTTATACCACCTTAGATCACAGTACAAGTGTACATGCTAATTGTTTCGTGTATGTGGCTCTAGATGTCATATATATGCATTGAAAATTTGCAGCCAGTCTAGAAAGGCTTTAAAGAGATAAGCAAAATAAATATAGAAGTTGGAGTAAGCAAACAAAAAATGGATGAAAAATTTAGGCAATCACTTGAAGGTCCCATTTGAGGAATGCTTAAAAAGGGTAACCCCAAAAATTATAGAGTTGACAGCAAAATCTATACAACCTATATATATATAAATATATATATATATAGATCAGATATAATATATATAGATCAGATATAATATATATAGATCAGAATCAGAGAGAATTTTAAAAAATTTCGGATAATATATATATATATATATATATATATATATATATATATATATATATATATATATATATATATATATATATATATATATATATATATATATATAATAATTATCCGAAATTTTTTAAATTTCTCTCTGATTCTGATCCCCTATGAAAAATGTCAAGGTTATTTCTGTCCGTAAAGTTTATTTGCAATTAAAGTCGACAGCAGCCTGGCGGAAGTGTGTAGTGAATCAGCTAAGAGGCAGCATTATGGAAGTAATACCTTCCTTCAGGAGAAGTACCTCTGTAACTTGTTATTGTTACTGGAGGTGTCAGGCTGGGGCTCTACAGCCCACTCTTGCATTTAGCTGATACGTTTACTTTTGTTTGTAGGCTTTACTCATGAGTGTAGTAGTTTCTGTTGGCTGTGTAGTAATGTAGTCACTGTTGTGTTATGGTAGTGTAGTGACTTGTTGAGCTTGTTGTGACTTGTTGAGCTGTTGTAAGTGTTCGATAATGTAGTTAAGTGTATGTGGCACTGAACTATGAGTGATAGTGTACGGTTCTTTGAGTCGTAGTGTAGTTTCTGTTGAGTGTGTAGCAGTGTAGTTTCTCTTGAATTTGTGGTATTGTAGTTTCTGTTGGGTGTGTGGTACTGTAGTTTCTATTGAATTTGTGGTACTGTAGTTTCTGTTGGGTGTGGGGTACTGTAGTTTCTGTTGGGTGTGGGGTACTGTAGTTTCTGTTGGGTGTGGGGTACTATAGTTTCTATTGAATTTGTGGTACTGTAGTTTCTGTTGGTGTGGGGTACTGTAGTTTCTGTTGGGTGTAGAGTACTGTAGTTTTTATTGAATATGTGGTACTGTAGTTTCTGTTGAGTGTGGGGTACTGTAATTTCTGTTGGGTGTGGGGTACTGTAGTTTCTGTTGGGTGTGGGGTACTGCAGTTTCTGTTGGGTGTGGGGTACTCTAGTTTCTGTTGGGTGTGGGGGTACTGTAGTGTCTGTTGGGTGTGGGGTACTGTAGTTTCTGTTGGGTGTGGGGTACTGTAGTTTCTGTTGGGTGTGGGTATTGTAGTTTCTGTTGGGTGTGTGGTACTGTAGTTTCTATTGAATTTGTGGTACTGTAGTTTCTGTTGGATGTGGGGTACTGTAGCTTCTGTTGGGTGTGGGTATTGTAGTTTCTGTTGGGTGTGTGGTACTGTAGTTTCTATTGAATTTGTGGTACTGTAGTTTCTGTTGGGTATGGGGTGCTGTAGTTTCTGCTGGGTGTGGGGTACTGCAGTTTTTAAAAACCATTCATCACAACTGTAGTTTATGTTGGGCATGTGGTACTGTAGTTACTGGGTGTGTAGTACTGTAGTTTCTTTGGATGTGTGGTACTGTAGTTTCTGTTGGGTGTGTGGAACTGTAGTTTCTGTTGGGTGTGTGGTACTGTAGTTTCTGTTGGGTGTACGGTACTGTAGTTTCTGTTGGGTGTGTGGTAGGTATTGCAGTGACTGTTGTGTTATGATAGTGTAGTGACTTGTTGAGCTTGGTGTAGAGTACTGTTGTGTGTGTTTGATAATGTAGTTAAATCTGATTATGTGGCAATGTACTGTGTTAGTGTACAGTTCAGTTTGTGGTAGCGTAGTTTCTGTTGCGTGTGTGGTAGCGTAGCTTCTGTTGCGTGTGTGGTACTTTATTTTCTGTTGAGTGTGTGGATGTGTAGTAACTGTTGTATGTGTCGTTGAGTAGTTTTTGTGTATTAATGTAGTTACTGGTGGAAGTGATGTAATGAATAGTAGAATTGAGGGTATGGGAGTTTCCATATGGTATTATTGTAATGAAGTCACTGGTAAGAGTATGGTAGCTGTTTCTGCTAGGTATGTCTTGCTATTATTGGGTGTGTAATAGTGTAGATATCGTTGAGTGTGTGGCAGTGTTGGTTAGAGTCTGTGGTAGTGTAATGTTCAGTGTATGGTTGTATTAATGTTTAGTGTGTAGAAGTGTATTTACTGTTGAGTTCATGGTAGTGTTGCAAATGTGTAATATGTGGTAGTTTAGTTACAGACGAGTGTATGGTAGTACAGTTGTGAGTGTGGAGCAGTGTACTGTTGAGCATGTGGCAGTATAGTTGCTCTTAAGTAAGTTGTAGTGTAATTAATTTTATTTATTTAGCATTGTAAGTTACTGTTCATCTAGAGGTAGTTTATAGTAATCAGTGTTGAGTTTGTGGTAGTGTAGTTACATTCATCTGTGCTTTAATTACTATTGAGTAGATTTTTGTTGTAAATACAACATTATTCATATGAACAGTGTTATTGCTCACTTCACAAAGTACATAAACTAGATAAAACAATCTAAAATTCATTGGACTAACGTTGCGAGACCCAATATGGGTGTTAATACGCACACTGCCACTTGGACATCATTCGAACTCCCCCTTTAAATTAATCTTTTATAGATGCCTTATCCAGTTTCTTGACGCACTGCAGCCCCTCATGTAGCAAGTTATTGTGCCATACCTGGAATTTACCTGGAGGTTATTCCGGGTATCAACGCCCCCGCGGCCCGGTCCACGATCAGGCCTCCCGGTGGATCAGGGCCTGATCAACCAGGCTGTTACCGCTGGCCGCACGCAGTCCAACGTACGAACCACAGCCCGGTTGATCCGGCACCGACTTTAGGTATCTGTCCAGCTTTCTCTTGAAGGCAGCCAGGGGTTTATTAGTAATTCTCCTTATGCTTGGTGGGAGGCTGTTGAATAGTCTTGGGCCCCGGACACTTATGGTGTTTTCTCTTAGTATACTAGTGACGATCCTACTTTTAATTGGGGGTATTTTGCATCGCCTGGCCAGTCTTTTACTTTCGTAAGGAGTGATTTCTGTGTGCAGATTCGGGACCATTCCTTCTAGGATTTTCCAAGTGTAGATTATGATACATCTCTCCTGCGTTCCAACGAGTACAAGTCAAGTGCTTCCAAGCGTTCCCAGTAGTTAAGGTGCTTGACAGAACTTATATGTGCAGTAAAGGTTCTCTGTACACTCTCTAGATCTGCAATTTCACTTGCTTTGAACGGAGATGTTAATGTACAGCAATATTCTAGCCTAGAGAGAACAATTGATTTGAAAAGGATCATCATTGGCTTGACATCTCTCGTTTTGAACGTTCTCATTATCCACCCTATCATTTTCTTTCCACTTGTGATCGTGGCACTGTTGTGATCCTTGAAAGTGAGATCCTCAGACATTACTATTCCCAGGTCCCATGGCAAATAACATGATACGAAGATCTCTTAAAGACTACATTCTCAAACCTGTCAGCATTCTTATAAGAGAGTAAGTAAAGAAAAGCTCTGCAATTGGCTTGCTGACTCATGCTAGGCAAGTTTAACTCACACCCACCCACACCTAGTTGTCTAGTCTATTCTTAAAAATACCCAAGGTCCTCGCTTCAATGAAGCTACTCTTGAGTTTGTTGCTCTCATTCTATTATCAACCCATTAATTTCCTATATATCTTCTAAATCTATTTTTTTTCCAACTTGACCCCACTACGAGTTCTGTCTTGGTTACATAATTTTAGTGTGTTATTTGTATCCCTTTACGTGCTCTTGTCTTCTGTTTATACACCTGATCCATATCCCCTCTAATTCTACGCCCTTCTACAGAGTGCAGATTCACTGCTCCCAATCAATCCTCATTGGAAATATTTCTGATACATGGAATCACTTTGTCATCCCTCACTGAATATTCTCCAGCGCTTTTATGTCCATTCTGTAATACAATGTAACCTAATTGAGGCCTTACCAAGGATACATAAAGTTGTGGTATACTATGAGAACTAATATTTATATATTTTGATATACAGCATAGAATTCTATTAGTTTTATTTTGAACACTTATGCACAGCTTTATTGGCTTTAGATTATCATTAACCAAATCTCCCAAATCTTTCACGTATTGAAAATGATTGAGATCTGCAATCTTCAGTTTATATATGCAATGATAACTCTCTTTTCTTGGGTCTAGAAGATTACCTTAGTCTACATTAAGCTCCATTTGCGACTTCTTCGACCACTGCATCATTCTATTCAGATCTTCCTGTAGCTCTCTAATGTTATCATCAGAATTAATCTGACGGCCTCGGTAAACTTACTTTCGCCGTTATTTATTTCCACATTTATGTCGTTTATGTATAATGAGAATAACAAAGGGCCCAACACTGACCCTTCTGAACCACTTCTTGTGACGCGTCCCCATTATGGTTTCACCCCATTTATGCAAACTCTGTTGCCTATTATAACAATCACGTCTCGATCCATAGAAAGAAATATACTCCAATCACATGTACCTTTACTTTCCTCAATAATCTCCTGTGTGGAACTCTATTAAAGGCCTTTCTGACGTCTGTATACACAACATATTCATTACCATGATCTACCACCCCAAATACCTTAATAAAAAAGTTTGTAAATTCATTGATCAGTATGTCTTTGAATGTGTTTTCGAATTGCCTCGGTAATTACTGATTTCACCATTTTCTCCCATAATAGTTAGAAGCTTACAAGCTAACTCCTGCTTTGTAAACAAGTATCAGATTTGCCATTTTCCACTTATCCGTCACTATACAAGTAATCTGATGAAGGATGAGACATTTGCGTAACATCTGAGCATCTTTAATGAGGAAACATTTCTCCACACAGTGGAATGAGGTAATCAGTCCCTCAGCTTGGAGTCGATGGAAGTGGCTTATACACTGCAGTCAGGTGAGTCGAAGCAGCAGCAGGCAGAGTTATAGTGACAAGATCACATGAAGTTCCAGTCTCTGACACATATGATAAATGCTTTAGAAAAACCGGTGAAATGCTACATTTCCATCACGACTGATGGACTCAACACATCGATTCCAGACTGAGGGACTGATTACCTCAAACTTCTCCTCTTGTCCATCGTTCTTCTTTGTATTGAACTGCTGAGACCACTCTGTGGTGAAAACGTTTCCTCAATAAAGATTCCCGGATTTGCACAAGTTCTTCATTCTTCAACTTCTCAGTTTCCTAAACATTTTATCACATTTGTGGTGATATGTTGAAAAGACAAGGTTTACTAAGTTTCCCTTTAAATTCCATTACAGTTTCAGAGAAAAGTTCATCAGGGTCTGATGATTTGTTTGGTTTTAACATATTCATTTGTCTGAGAACAATGGCACAAGTTTCTTTCGAGAAATTTGCTAGTATCTTACTGTATATAACTAAGAGGAAGTCAGTGGTGAATGAGTAATTTTTAAGTGGGCCTATTTTGTCCATAATGTTACTCCTATTTACCTGAAAGAAACATTTAGGTTTGTCTTTTGTTCCCATGCGACACTAATTTCGAATTATCTTTTCGCTTTCCTTATTTATTTTTTAATTTATTGAATTTATTGATTCCTTAAGTGTCCCTCTCCTCTTTTGACTCGACAGTAATTGTCTCTCTTTTGACCAGGGAAATATTTTAATCTATTGTTCATTCATTTAGGGTCATTTTTCTTTTATCTAATTTGGAAAGTATATTGCCTGGGCAGCTAGAAGTATGCTTTGAACAATGTGATATTGGCAACCATCTCCACCTACCTGACCCGCAGGAGGTCACCCCAGTCGACTCCACCTAATTACTCAGCCCAACAAAATCAGTTGCACGTAAATTAGAGACTTAGACTTGACTGCAGCTATTAAAGTATTAACATGATATATTGAAACTGAGTAATTGGTGACCACTTTTCCAAACCTCATCATTAACCTCCAGATTATTCAGTGATTCCATGTTAAGAAGAACAACGCCAGCAGGTTATTTTATTTAGCTTGTGTCAAAAATTATTTTAATAACAATCCTGGCTCATACCAAGAAAGTCGCTAGATTTAGGATTTCATGTTAAATTAAATTAAATCAATTTGACATACGTTAAAAGTCTCCCATTAACACATTTTCCTATTTTGATGCTTCAGTAATTTCAATCTATTGAAATTTAACACATTTCCTATCATGGTTGTGCAGGCTGTAAATCTCACCAAAGATTAATTAGCTTTTAACGTCCCTGGAAAATCTGAATAAAAATATGTTCGTTGTCTCTCGCTTCAGTTTTTATATGATGTTTAATGCAACAGTTTAAATTGTGATAAATGGTTTAAAACCGACAGGTTGAAGATTGAGACTCTTATGCTACATATGGGAATCTTTACTAAACAAACGTTTCGCCACCCGTTGGTTTCATAAGTCCAATACAAAGCAGAAAGGTGTAAGGAGAGGGGGAGTTCGAGGTAATCAGTCCCTCAGCCTGAAATCGATATGTTCAGTCCATCAATCTTGTAGAAAGATTGATGGACTGAACACATTGACTCCAGGCTGAGGGACTGATTACCTAAAACTCCTCCTCTCCTTACACCTTTCTGCTTTGTATTGGACTGATAAAACCACTGTGCGGCGAAACGTTTCTTCAATAAAGATTCTCGAATGTTGCATAAGCGTCTCAATCTTCAGTTTAAATTGTCTCTCACATGCGTCGCCATTCCACCACCCATCCTGTTGACACTATTGGTGTGGAATAATTTATTGCCTTGTAAGTGGTATTCGGAATTTATTTATTTGTCTATCTTTCAGGTTGAACCTTATCACTTTTATAACAATAATAAAGGCTTCCTGTATATGCATTTAATATTAGCTTCTCTTTCTTATTTCTAGCGCTTACACTATTAGTATAGCAGACCTTCAGTCACTCTCTGCTCTCTACAGTCTCGTTCTGTTTGTCTCTAAATTCCTTTGGTCAACAAAGTAGTTACTAGTAACTGTATGATGAACAAAGACTTTTGAACATTTCTTTGACATTTGCCGGAACTCTTTGCTGATTTCATCCCTCATGTATTAACTAATTTGCTTCCCATACACAACCATACCTCTGTCTTCTATCAGATTAAACTCCAGGACGACTCAGCACCATCAGTCACGACAGAGTTAGCTAGCTCTACCACCCCTTCCCCAGAGAGATGTACCCTCCTATCCCTTGCATACATATGATGCTTGTCAAAAAAGAGTGCTCCAGTTGTCAATGAATGGGACTACAAGTTCTTTACAGTACTTGTCTAGACAGCAATTTACTCCAGTTATTCTAGACATTCACACTAAACCTTAGTAACAGTAGTTATCTTAGTTAATTCATTGCTACCTTATCCCGCAGTCTGATACAGCATAACTTCTGGACGAGGTTTTTGTCTCTGTAATAAAAACAAATAAGTATTTTTCAAAGTGCTCTCCAATTAGACTTAGGACTGATACTTAATCCTCGACTATGTGGACATTATATAGGATGGAATAAAATCGAGCTCAGAGCTCCTTTCTACTTATTATTGTCTTGAAATTGCATATCTGGCTTTATTTGTCTCTGAAAATTCCTGTCACGCTTGTTTTTGAATGATCATAAAATTTAGAAGTAGGTTTATAATAAGTAGGAGAAAATTCAAAATGAGAATGATTATTACCTCACATGAAAATTATTAAATGGGTCCTTGTCCTCTAAATAACATCTAAGGTTAACAGGAAGTGGATTATGCAATTCTTCTAGTCAGAGTAATTTCTTAGAGTTCCCATTTACATCTTTGGAGCTGCTCCATTTATTAATGAAAGATAATTTCAACTTACACAGACGAGAATAATAAAAAAAATCATATGTTTCAAGAGTATCCTACCTCATGTAACCATTTACCAACACGCTGTTAATGAAAGAGAATGATTCATTGCATATATGGCCACTTATATCCAGCAGCAGTTTTAAAGGAAAAATATTTTCTTTAAATTTGAGAACAAAATTAGCAATTTTAACTAGTCGTTGCCCTGAACGTTGTAAAACAATGTTTGTTCTTCTCCCTTGTTGCCTATTTAATCTCTACTAATTATCTTCCTCGTTGAATTTTAGAGAGTTCACAGTGAATTCTAGATTCCTCTGCTTGAGACTTGATTATTTCAACCTCAATTCTAGATTCCTCTGCTTGAGACTTGATTATTTCAACCTCAATTCTAGATTCCTCTGCTTGAGACTTGATTATTTCAACCTCAATTCTAGATTCCTCTGCTTGAGACTTGATTATTTCAACCTCAATTCTAGATTCCTCTGCTTGAGACTTGATTATTTCAACCTCAATTCTAGATTCGTCTGACTGCATTCTACATTCTTCAGCTTAGACCAAGGCTAAAGTCTCATCATCCATATTTAATTAATCATCACTTGAGAATGTGATCCTTAACGTTTACTGTTATCAAACATTTATAAATCCTGAAAAATAATAGATTAATTTTTTCCATAGTTGTAATACAAGTAAGTTCTTAATAATAAACATCAGATGGTAAAAGTTAATTCACAACTAAAATATAGCAACTCAAATTGAAAGCAAAAACAAGTAAATACCATGAACATAAGAACATAAGAACATAAGAATGGAGGAACACTGAACCAAGAAAACATAAATGTTTTACCTAAAAACTTTCCAAACTTGTATAAACTTTATCACTGTAATAACAATTGAACTATTGTATTAACAAATGTCATATTTCATAGCAGCAACACACAGATAACTCTCCTGAACAGTAGTCTCCACATTACACTGACGGACTCATAATAACAAAAAAAAAAGCACAATACCGTGACTGGAACTATACACAAATAACCCGCACATAGAAGAGAGGAGCTTACGACGACGTTTGTACATGGTCCAAGTCGGACGGAAACGTCGTCGTAAGCTCCTCTCTTCTATGTGCGGGTTATTTGTGTATGGACTCATAAGCCTCCATATCAACCACGTATAGCCCAGAGGAGCTTCTTCAACCTGCTAAAATATGATGGACATGAACAACACCTTCAGAAATCATCAGGTTCATTATGCATCACTGGTTCCTGCCTAATTATCACCTTTCTAAAAAAGGTCTAGGGGTAATTTTGAAGCATGCAATCACCAACCTAGAAAAGAATTAAGTAAATTAAACATTTTATGCAAAAATAAACTTCATATGCAATAAAAATATAGAGTAAATATTCGACATCCATTATTCCCGATTGCACAACATAAATATGTTTCAAACACTGAGTCCATAATTCATTGGTCAGTGTTGCAAGATCCAGTATGAGGGCTAAGACACACTGACACATGGACAGGACCTATAAACAAATATTTTACAGTTTTCTTATCTAGTGTCTTAAAACACTGTAGCCATTCAGTGGGAAACTTTAGTAACATTTAGCCATGACACAATAACATATCTCTTGGGAAGTCCAATGGAAGAATCAGTGTAAAGAGAGAGAAAGGGGGCAAAGAGAGAGAGAGAGAGAGAGAGAGAGAGAGAGAGAGAGAGACAGAGAGAGACAGAGAGAGTGAATAGCTCTTTAAATAAAGTTAGGAACCTCTAACATTGTAAAATCCTGTGTAAAAGAGAGATAAAGAGAAAGAGAGAGAGAATGAGAGAGAGAGAGAGAGAGAGAGAAAGAGATTTGACTACCACTCGCTTCTTTGTGACTGTCAAACCTTTATACGAAGTGGCAAAGGACACTGGATAAATCCAAAGTACACTGTGTAGTAGCACTGAACATTGCTGGAACTTTCGACCGAGTATGGCACCAGAAACTCTAGGAAAAACTGCATGCACTTAAAATCGCCGGCTTTGCACTTTGCCTCCTTAGTGATTACCTTTAAAGTAAATCTCACAGTGAGATGTGAGCTTCTACACAACAGGACGGGCAGCAAGGAGCAACTACACTGAACATGACTTAATACGATGTCATTTATTCCTAGGGTGACGTGAGTCTGACACATGTTCATACAGCATAATAATATCAACGAAATAAAATCAGTTTATCAAATGAAATAGCTGACCCACAAGTTGGCCAACTTTATCCTGCTCCATGTTTGTTTGTCTCATAACAATAAAAAGGCTTTCAAATGAGCTGATGTAGGTAACAACTCTTAGCTTGTAAATACAATTAGAAACCTTAACATAACCTTGTAAAACCCTGCATTTTAAAATGGAGAGAGAGAGAGAGAGAGAGAGAGAGAGAGAGAGAGAGAGAGAGAGAGAGAGAGAGAGAGAGAGAGAGAGATTTTTTTTTTTTTAACACAGGGTTTGACAAGGTTAGGTTAAGGATCCCTAGTTTTATTGACAAGCTATTTACAGGTTAAGGATTCCTAACTTTATTGGCAAGCTAAGAGCTGTTACCTACATCAGCTCATTTGAAAGCATTTTTATTGTTATGAGACATACAAGTAGGGAACAGGATGAAGTTGGAGCCATCTGTGGGCCAGCATTTTCATTTGATCAACTGACTTTATCTCGTTAACATCATTATGCTGTACGAATGTGTTCCATACTCGAGTCATCCTGGGTATATATGATCTCAGATGGAGTGATGTTCTGGAGAAAGGTACAGCCAGAGTGAATTTCCTGATTTCTGCCCGTCTTGTGGCATAAAAGCTTGTTTCTCGCTGTCCTCGAAGTGGATCCAAGTGTGGTACTTTGACAATATTGGCCTTGTACATAGCAGTAAGGCCACCCACATCCCTCCTGTGTTGAAGGTTCTGCTGAAATGACAGGTCTATCCAAGATGGGTTCAGGCGAGAGATGAGACATCATGCTCTGTTCTCTACTCTGTCAAGCAGTCGCAGATGAGAGAGGGGGGCAGGCAAACCAAGAAAGTGGAGCATACTTAAGGTGTGAGCGTACTTGTGCCTCGTACAGAATCTTGCAACCTCTACTGTCAAGAAGATGCGAGATAAGGCGAAGTGCTGTAAGCTTCCTGGCTGCCTTAAGATAAGATAAGATAAGATAAGATTTCGTTCGGATTTTTAACCCCGGAGGGTTAGCCACCCAGGATAACCCAAGATTTACAACATGGTTCTTCATGGTTAGTTTGGAGTCAGATTTCACCCCAAGGATATCAACTTCTTCTCCAGGTGCCAACACCCTCCCATTCATCCTTACTACTGTATCAGCATTACCATCATGGTGCCTAGAGACTATCATCATTTGCGTTTTCTCAGGTGCAAATGTTACTTGCCATCTATTTCCCCATGCTGATATAGCTCTTAGCTGGTGATTGGTGTAGCTTAGAGCAGCTGGCATTTCTTCTCTTGGATAAGCGAATGTCAGTGTACAGTCGTCTGCATATGCATGGGATTCTGAGATGAGATGAAGAAGGTCGTTGAAGTAGATATTCCATAACAATGGTCCCAGCACGCTTCCTTGTGGAACACTTCCCTCAATGGGATGTCTTGCTGATTCCGTTCCATTGAGAACTACACTTAGAGATCTACCATGAAGGTAATCACTGAGGAGACATAGCGTAGAGCCTGCAATTCCCAGTGCTTGACGTTTTGCTAAGAGGCCCTGGTGCCACACTCGGTCGAAAGCACTAGCAATGTCCAGTGCTACCAAACAGCTGACTTTGGATTCATCCAGTGACTCGTGCCACTTAATGGAGAGGTTTAGCAACAGATCAGCAGCAGAGTAACCTTTCCTGAAGCCATATTGACGATAACAAAGTAGTGAGTGGTAGTCAAAAAACTCTGTCATTTGTCTTGAGATTATTGTCTCAAGGATCTTACCAGTGATTGACAGGAGTGACACTGGTCTGTAGTTGCTGATTTCTGCTCTGCTCTTCTTTTTGTGAACAGGGACTACATTTGCCTCTTTCCATAGAGAGGGCCATTTACACTGTACTAGGCAGTGCTGAAAGATGCGAGTTAGAGATGCTGCTAGCTGGTCTGCACATCTTCTCAGCAATCTTGGGCTCAACTTGTCTGGGCCTACAGCCTTTTCTTGGTCAAGCGATTTAAGAAGGAAATGCACCTCCTCCTGTCTTATTGTCACCACTGACAGTTTTGACACAGTTCTTGCAGCTAGCCAAGGAGGGTCCCTTACTGGATCAGGAACTTGCATTTTGGTAGCAAAGTGTTCGGCAAAGAGGTCCGCCTTCTCTTGACTACTAGTAGAGGTGGTCCCATCCTGTCGATTTAGAGGTGGAATGAGTTCATCAGGCAGATAACCTTGTCTGTCCTTGACCAGGGACCATCAGGTTTTGGAGCCTACCCTACCTGATGCTAGCTTTCCTTTTGTGTCCACCTCCCATTTAGCAATGACCCACTTTTGAACGTCACCTATATGCCTACAGGCTTGCCTGTGCAAGTTCCTGTTATAGGTGGTAGGATGTCTCTTATACCTTCGCCATGCTTTGTACTTAGCAGTAGCAGCCTCTCTACAACGAAAGCCAAACCAAGGATGATATGTAGGCTTCGTCACATATTGCCGGTGAGGAATGTGTTCTTGTTGCAGATTAAGGATGTGTCCAGTGAAGGCTTTCACTTGGTTGTCAACATCACCTTGGAGAAGAGCATTCCAATCGGTGGTGGCGAGCTCAGAGCAAAGGACTGACCAATTACCTCTTTCCCATAGCCAGGTTGTGCGTGTGGACTCCTCACCTCGTTCTGTTGGGATCTTAAGTGTCGTAAAAACAGCCTTGTGGTCAGACTCCCTCTCCGCAAAAGCTAAAATGCACCACAATGTTGAAAATTATAATGAACATTTAATATACTTCGTTTTTCTCACATAAATACAATTATTATTTATTTTACAAAATATTTTTACATCAAAATACATCATTTTAAATTATATGCAAAACACATAAACATAATTTGTAATGTGGATTATCTGTATGTAATATCAAGGCTCCTTAATTAACATGAGACCCAGGACGCATACACATATTACTTCTTAAAATAACTGCACTTCACATAGGTTATTTCCTCTGTGGATAAAATAAATATTAGTAAGATTGGCTTAGTAGATAATGGCAACAAACTATAAAGTGACAATGAAGTTTCAGTGGCAATCGTTCTTAACATCCATTAATCCCTCCAGGATTTAATCAGTAGACTTCACTAGATAAATATATTAATGCATCAGGAATTTTTTTATCAGTATAGATTAGGGTAGTGCAATTTATTATCGGATTATTATACATATTACTAATTTTCTTCGATATCCTTTGAAAGTCTGGTGAAGATTAATCAGTGTGCAGATCATTAGCGTGATTAATGTTTCCATATGATATTTTGCTTACTCTATGTTAATAATCGATACCATTATGTAGCCAATATGAACTAATAATTTCTAGATGAGAAAGAATGAAGATGTTGAAGAAAGGATGAATAAGCGAAGAAATATATATAAACGGGGAAAGGAGAGAAAAAGAAAAGATTAAAAAAGGAAGGAACGACATAATAAAATGGACAAATTAAATGAAAATAAATAGCAGTAGTACAGTAGTAACAGTAGTAGTAGCAGTACTAGCAGTAGTAATAGCAGTAGTAGCTGTAGCAGTAGTAGTAGCAGTAGTAGCAGTAGCAGTAGCAGTAGCGGTAATAGTAGCAGTAACAGTAGTAGTAGTAGTAGTAGCAGCAGCAGTCAGTAGTAGCAACAGTAGTAGTAGCAATAGCCGTAGTAGTAGCAGTAGTAACAGTTGTAGCAGTAGTAGTAGCAGTAGTAGTAGCAGTAGTAGTAGTAGTAGCAGCAGTAGCAGTAGCAGTAGTAGCGGTAGTTGCAGCAGTAGTAGCAGTAGCAGTAGTATTAGCAGTAGCAATAGTAGTAGCAGAAGTAGCAGTAGTAGCAGTAGTAGCAACAGTAGTAGCGGTAGCAGCAATAGTAGTAGCAGTAGTAGTAATGGTAAGAGAGGAAATAGAAATATTATTATTAGCAGTTGTAGTAGTAGTAGCAGTAGTAGCAGTAATAGCAACATCAGTAGCGGTAGTAGCGGTAGTAATAGCAGCGGTAGTAATAGCAACAGTAGCAGTAGTAGTAATGGTAAGAGAGGAAATAGAAATATTATTATTTTTAGCAGTAGTAGTAATAGTAGAGTAGTAGCAGTTGTGATAGTAGCAGTTATGATAGTAGTAGTAGAGTAGTAGCAGTTGTGATAGTAGTAGTAGCAGTTATGATAGTAGTAGTAGCAGTTATGATAATAGTAGTAGTAGCAGTTATGATAGTAGTAGTAGCAGTTATGATAGTAGTAGTAGCAGTTATGATAGTAGTAGTAGCAGTTATGATAGTAGCAGTTATGACAGTAGCAGTTGTGATAGTAGACGTTGTGATAGTAGACGTTGTGATAGTAGTAGTATAATAGAAACTGAAGTAGTAATTTCCCTTCTTTTTCTAATTTAAGAAAAGAATTTACTCGTATTTATCTTTCTCATATTTTACGTTTTGGTTAATATTTTCCTGAATTGTGCGACATAACTGTAAAAATGACCTTTATCTAAATCGCTTAACAATTATTTCTGTAATAAATTCTGAAGAAAAAATGCATCTGTATGATTTAGACAAGTAAATTTTGTGTTGTAGTGTTAAAAGCGGTATTTACATTTCGTCGTGGAATCATTTAGTGATAAGAATAATTTACACCTGAGAGGAAAATAAATTAAATTTTCAGATTCAAATCTAAACAATGTAAATTTTTGTAATAATGTAACCATGGATGACCTGGGAGTTTTCCAATACGTTTGATATATAATTATATTATAAGGGATGAGCACTGCAGTATTCCTTATGACTCATGGTGAGAAGATCGTACTTAAACCTGACCATACATGCTCTGGTGGCCTGGTGGTTAACGCTCTCGCTTCACACGGCGAGGGCCTGGGTTCGATTCCCAGCCAGAGTAGAAACATTGGACGTGTTTCTTTCCACCTGTTGTCTATGTTCCCCATCAGTAAAATGGGTACCTGGGTGTTAGTCGACTGGTGTGGGTCGCATCCTGGGACACTGACCTAAGGAGGCCTGGTCACAGACCGGGCCGCGGGGGCGTTGACCCCCGGAACTCTCTCCAGGTATACTAACATTTTATTATCGTAACCAATATATAAATCTACCAATAATATTTGCTTCATTTGTGCAACATGGACATTTGTGCCTTTCAACTAAACCTGTAGTGTTATACCGGTGCTTTACTACGTGCTATTCAAAATCTAAATTTATCTAGAAAGAATTTATGGTTATTACTTCTCCATATCTTCCTATGTTTACTTCGATAAAAAATTGTGAGTTTAGCTCAAACATTCTCTTTTTGTTGAATGGATCCATGTTCTAGGGTATAACCTGGGTGTACCTGCTCTTCATGAGGATATGTGTAGAATAGTCTACACGAACGTGTCAGTGAATGTGATTTTAAAGTATTTTTTTAAATGTCGCTAAATTATTTTGCTATGCACTGTTTTAGCTAATTTATTTAACCATTTCATTGTGAATTATTTAACAATGAAAATGCATATTGCAGATATCTAATCTTTTTAATAATCTTTTCATATAGGAGAAGTACGTAAGCACATATATATATATATATATATATATATATATTTTGGGAAAGTTTACGATTGATGCAGAATGTTATAGCCCGATCTTCCCTTTTAAAGTCACTGCATTATGTATTTCGTAAATGGCAGTGTATTAAATGGTATTAGATTCCGATGAAGCCCTGTAACTGAGATATATTTATGGTAAGATCTTTCGGAAGATTCTATCAGATTTTCTGAAAGAGACGGGAAATCTCCTGTGCGGAAGATACAGTCGGTTAATTTTTTGAGGTTTTGAGTCTCATTTTAGGAGACTTTTATTGTATTAATGAGTAGACTGCAGAGGATAAGAAAAATCAATATTATCGTTTCACTGGCTATTTTAGATTTATTATCCTCAATGGTTTAGAAAGACACGTAAGCAAACACTATGACATATTTATTAGAAAACGTTTCGGTCCTGGGACCTTGATCACTTCTAACATACAGAGGTAGAAAGACATTATATATATAGGCGGAGAGTGAGGTGTGAGTGACGCATGGTGACCTGAAGAATGTCATGTTGGGATGAGGACGGATAGACGATGAAATCATGTGACTCCTGTGTTGTTGGGTTGGTGGTGCTTGAGTATTATGTATGCCAATGTTTTTGAAATTTTGTAGTTTCCAGTGTTACTTTCTATAGTGTCGGTGACGGCGATTAGTGAGGCTTCTAGGCACCGTCGGCGTCTGAGGTCTGGTTCGATGAGAACGAGTTGTGCTTCTCCAGTTCCAAATGCCCGTGGAATCTTCATGGATGGACAACAGGCGACCTTACTGTCTCTGGTAGAGGCATTTCGATGCTCATTCAGCTGACTGCAAGATCTTGCCTGTCTCGCCTACATGTTTCTTGGGACAGAATCCCAGGGATAGTGTAGACCTGCTGTAGATTAGAGGTGTGGGGCTGCGATCGTTGTGAGTCTTGTAGATGATGTGATTTATTGTGGAAATGTTGATGTTACTATAGCAGTGCCCGGCGAGTATTCAAGGCAACATACCACATGGGAACACTATGAACTGCCTAGGGCTGTTCCATGGGCGGTTTGAGGATAGTTTGTGCCTTGAGTCTGCAATCTCGGATGAGTAAAGATGGGAACTGAAGACGTGTAAGGCTTGTGTTTGAAGTACTTCTTCTTCAAGAAAACAAGGGCTGGAGATGCGAAGAGCTCTGAAGAAGAAGGCCAATGAGGATCTCTTTATAGTGCGAGTCTTTGTGTAAATAAAGTGTATAAATCGTCCTTGGGTAGGTTTCTAAACCTTGAAGAGAAGTTTGTCACTGTCGGGAGATCTGCACAGGACAACTTGAGGAAAGGAAGTTGCATGTTTTCGAGTTCAAGTGTAAATTTTATGATGGTTCGGCTGCATTGATGTTGAGAAGGACCTGGATATTAGAGCTCGGATGAAACCAATATATCATCAACGTATCTTAGCAGGAAACGGTGTTGGGAATGAGGCTGTTGGAATTTCTCTTCTCCAGGTTTCTGAGGGTTGGCAAGCACAGCACTGAGCGGGTGCATTGCCATCAAGCACTGTTTGTAACATTGCCTGATACTTGTGAAGTTGAAATTAACACAAAGTTCCACTAGACTTATGAAATCTAGAAGAGGTAAAGGGAGGTCGTGATTTTCAGTGAGCCTCTTTCTCAGAATGTTGATTGCAGCGTCAGTATGAACGTTGGTAAAGAGGGCTGTGACATCGAAGGAAGCCATACTTTTGTTTTTAACATTCAGGTTGGAAATTCGGGAGAGAAGGTCACCTGAGTGTTTGAGGTGGGCTTGACTGATGGTGCCCAGAAGCGCTGAAAGGTATTTGGCAAGGTGGCCGGCTAGTCTGTGTGGTGCACTCCTTTGCCCGAAGTGATAGGCCGTAGTGGGATGCCAGGCTTGGGCAATGGGCAGCTCGCTCAGTGCTGTGCTTGCCAACCTCTTCATGGAAAACCTAGAGACAGAGAAATTCAGCAGCCTCATTCCCAACATTCTACGCTGAATGTTTTCTAACGAATTTATGTCTATTCTGTAATATGGAGACCAGAACTGGGCTGTGTAATATAGGTGAGGCCTTACTAATGATGTATAAAGCTGTAATACAACCGCTGAACTTCTGTTGCTTACACTTCTTGATATAAATCCCAGTAATCTGTTTGCCTTAATACGTACGCTTAGGCATTGCTGTCTTGGTTTAAGGTTGCTGCTTACCAGTCGTTGAGTACTCAGTGGTCAGTCGTCACGTGAGGTCACAGACCCTGAGCTGCTTTGGGGATTAGTGTGGACGGTTAC
This sequence comes from Cherax quadricarinatus, assembly GCF_026875155.1. Lineage (NCBI taxonomy): Eukaryota > Metazoa > Arthropoda > Malacostraca > Decapoda > Parastacidae > Cherax > Cherax quadricarinatus. Next base: position 16,989,006 of record NC_069477.1, on the reverse strand, counting down.
AAAGCATGGCTTGCTTCTGCAGTGTTTTAAAAATTGAGGTTGGAGAGTTGAAGGAGGAGGTCTTGCTTCTCCAGGAGGAGATTAGGAGGCTGAAGGTCCACCTCAATGGGTCTGGGAGAGAGTGTGAGGTGGCTGGAGTTGTGGGGAATGAGGCTTCTAGCAGTGAGGTGCAGTCTGTCTCTCGCTGTGAGGAGGGTGTAGCTGGGGAGGTAGCAACGGCTACCGCAGTGAGGTGCAGTCCAGCACCTGCTACAAGTGGCGAGTGGTTCACAGTAATGGAAGGCGCATCAGAGTAAGGAAAGTTAAGAGTGAAGATCTGAAGGTAGGAAATCGCTTCTCTGTTCTTCAGGATGAATGTACTTCAGTGGCCAGTGAAGGTAAGGGTACTACTGCCCCTGCTAATGGAGGGTAAGCGCATTCTTGTGGTTGGTGACTCTCAGGTAAGATATATTGACCGTGCTTTTTGTAATAGGAATAAGAAGATGAGAGACAGAGTGTGCTTCCCTGGAGCTGGTGTTGGGGACATTGTCAACAGGCTGGATAATATCACGTCAGGTAATGGGAACAAGCCCATTATCTGTCTCAGTGCTGGTGGAAATGATATTGGGAAGGGTAGGAGAGAAGAGCTGCTAGATAAGTACAGGTCAGCTATAGATTTCATTAAGTCTAAGGGAGGGATCCCAATCATATGTAGCATCTTGCCTAGAAGGGGAGTAGGAAATGAATGGTTGTCTAGGGCAATTGGTGTAAATTGCTGGCTAGACAGATACTGCAAGAAACTTGCAATCCCATTCATTGACAACTGGAACAACTTTTATGGCAAACATGATATGTATGCAAGGGATGGGGTACATCTCTCTGGGGCTGGGGTGGTAGCACTTGCAGACTCGATTGAGAAGGCCATTGGTGAAATGCCTATGATTTTAAACTGATGGAAGATAGAGGTAGGGGTTTGTGTGTGGGAAACAAGCAGGTTGCAACACTGGGTTGGAAACAGTAAATGTATAAAAGGCATTCAGCATGAAGTTTATAAATAAAGACAATAGATCAGGTCAGCAAACAAAGGGGGACAGCAGAGGTCAGCAAGGGACTAGCCCCCTTAAGGTTTACTATACTAATAGCAGGAGTGTAAGAAATAAGATAGATGAGGCTAAGATTAATTGCAAGTGAAGGAAACATAGATATTATTGCTAAAAACAGAGACCTGGCTTAATCTGAAAAATAGAGAGATGCCTCCTGAATGTCACATACAAGGCTATAAATTATTCCACACTGACAGGGTCAACAGGAAAGGTGGTGGAGTAGCGATGTATGTCAGAGACAATTTAAATTGTTGTGTTAGACAAGATATTAAATTAGAAGCGTCAGCCACTGAATCTGTTTGGTTACAGCTTCTCGAGGGCCGAGAAAAACTAATTTTGGGTGTGATTTACAGGGCCCCAAATCTTGATAGGGAGTGCAGTAAACTTCTATGGGAAACGAAATTCGTAAGGCATCTACATACGAAAATGTTGTGCTAATGGAGATTTCAACTATAGACAGATTGACTGGAGCAATTTAAACGGGAAAAATTTAGAGTCAGGTGACTTTCTTGATACGATCCAGGATTTTTTTTTTAAAACAGTTTGGGGACAAAGCCAACTAGGGGAAATAACCTTCTTGACTTGGTTCTTGCCAGTAGGGAAACACTAATTAATAATCTTGGGGTTAATGATGACTTGGGGAAAGTGATCACAAATCACTCAGTTTTAATATATCATGAATTCCCCTAACAATGGCAATCAAGTCTCCGCCCCTGACTTTCGCTTGGCTGATTTCATAGGAAGAAAAATTACTTAGGTGGGCTGAACTGGAATGACCTGACTAAGGTCGGGTAGGGGTGATGGTTGCCGATAGGGATGCTTTCCGGGGCATTGTTCTAGCTGCTCAGTAAAAATTATGTTCCAAATAGGGAAATCAGATCAAACAAAAATGATCCTAAATGGATGAACAATAGATTAAAATATCTGATTGGTCAAAAGAGAGGCATAATGGGCAAATCAAAAGAGGAGAGGGGCAATTGAGAAATCGATATTTTCCCAGTTAAAGAGAGAAATAAAAAAGGGAATTAGAAAAGCAAAAGAGATTATGGGGTTTTAAAGTTGCAAGAGAATCGAAGACTAACCCAAAAGGATTCTTTTCGGGTATACAGAAGTAAGATCAGGGACAAGATAGGCCCACTCAAAAGTTCCTCGGTCAGCTCACTGACAGTGATAAGGAAATTGTAGAATTTTTTAACACATATTTCCTCTCAGTTTTTACACAGGAGGATACCAGCGAATTCCAGTAATGATAAAATTATGTAGAACAGGACGATAATAAACTGTGCACATTAGGGTCACAAGTGACATGGTCCTTAGGCAAATAGATAAATTAAAACCTAACATATCCCCAGGCCCTGATGAACTGTATGCAAGGGTTTCTAAAGGAATGTAAAGAGGAGCTTAGCCCCACCTTTGGCTAATCTTTTCAACATATCACTACAACTGGCATGGTGCCAGATAAGTGGAAAATGGCAAATGTGATACCTATTTTCAAAACAGGTGACAGGTCCTTAGCTTCAAAACTATAGACCAATAACCCTAACCTCCATAGTGGAAAATTTATGGAATCAATAATTTGCCGAGGCAGTTCGTAGCCACTTGAAAAGCATAAATTAATCAACGAATCTCAGCATGGTTTTACAAAGGGGCGTTCCTGCCTTTTCGGAAATTTTATTAACTTTTTTCACTAAGGTATTTGAGGAGGTAGATCATGGTAATGAATATGATATTGTGTATATGGACTTCAGTAAGGCTTTTGACAGGGGCCCACATCAGAGACTATTGAGGAAAATTAAAGCACATGGAAAGGAGGAGAAATTTTTTTCCCGGATAGAGGCATGGTTGACAAATTGGCAGCAGAGAGTTGCATAAATGGGGAGAAATCAGAGTGGGAAGCGTCACGAGCGGTGTTCCACAGGGGTCAGTGTTGGGCCCCCTGCTGTTTTACAATCTACATAAACGACGTAGATGAGGGCATAAAGAGCGACATCGGCAAGTTTGCCGATGACACCAAAATAGGCCGTCGAATTCATTCTGACGAGGACATTCGAGCACTCCAGGGAAAATTTGAATAGACTGATGCGTGGTCGGAGAAGTGGCAGATGCAGTTTTATATAGACAAATCAAAGTTTTTAATGTTGGACAGGAAAAATAACCATGCCACATATAAACTAAATAATGTAGATCTTAATATTACGGATTGCGAAAAAGATTTAGGAGTTCTGGTTAGCAGTAATCTGAAACCAAGACAACAGTGCATAAGTGTTCGCAATAAAGCTAATAGAATCCTTGGCTTCATATCAAGAAGCATAAATAATAGGAGTCCTCAGGTTGTTCTTCAACTCTATACATCCTTGGTTAGGCCTCATTTAGATTATGCTGCACATTTATTTGGTCACCGTATTACAGAATGGATATAAATTCTCTGGAAAATGTACAAAGGAGGATGACAAAGTTGATCCCATGTATCAGAAACCTTCCCTATGAGGATAGACTAAGGGCCCTGAAACTGCACTCTCTAGAAAGACGTAGAATAGGGGGGATATGATTGAGGTGTATAAATGGAAGACAGGAATAAATAAAGGGGATGTAAATAGTGTGCTGAAAATATCTAGCCTAGACAGGACTCGCAGCAATGGTTTTTAAGTTGGAAAAATTCAGATTCAGGAAGGATATAGGAAAGTACTTGGTTTGGTAATAGAGTTGTGGATGAGTGGAACAAACTCCCAAATACCGTTATAGAGGCCAGAACGTTGTGTAGCTTTAAAAATAGGTTGGATAAATACATGAGTAGATGTGGGTGGGTGTGAGTTAGACCTGATAGCTTGTGCTACCAGGTCGGTTGCCGTGTTCCTCCCTTAAGTCAATGTGACCTGACCTGACTAGGTTGGGTGCATTGGCTTAAGCCGGTAGGAGACTTGGACCTGCCTTGCATGGGCCAGTAGGCCTTCTGCAGTGTTCCTTCGTTCTTATGTTTCTTATGTTCTTATAACCCCCAAGTCCTTTTCACAATCTGTATGGCTAAGTTCTTCATTATTTAACTTATAAGTGCTAGGGTTATGGACACTCCCGAGCTTCAAAACCTTGCATTTATCTACATTGAACTGCATCTGCCACTTTGCTGACCAGGTAGTATTGAGTTTGTCTAAATCCTCCTGAAGTTCCCTAATATCTACGTTTGAATCAATTATCCTACCTATCTTTGTGTCATCGGCGAATTTGCTAATATCACTAGTAATACCCTCATCAAGGTCATTGATATATATAATAAACAACCGATCTAAGACTGATCCCTGTGGTACGCCACTTGTTACAGATCCCCACTCGGTTTTAACCCCATTTAGGCATACTCTCTGCTTCCTATTAGTGAGCCATGACTCGATCCATGACAGCACTTTTGCCCCAGTGCCATGAGCTACCACTTTTTTTAATAGTCTCTGGTGCGGTACTCTATCAAAAGCCTTACTAAAATCTAAATAAACAATATCGTATTCTTTATCATGATCAACGGCCTCAGAAGCTTCACTGAAGAAGGTTAATAAATTAGTTAGGCAACAACGCCCCCTCGTGAATCCATGCTGAGTATCATTAATCAAGCTGTTCTTATCCAGATGGCTTCTTATATTATCAACTATAATTGACTCGAGTAATTTGCCTACAAATGAAGTCAGGTTTATTGGGCGGTAATTTGACGGTAACGGCTTGTTCCCTGCTTTAAAAATAGGAATTACATTAGCCATCTTCCACATATCAGACACTACACCTGTTTGAAGAGAAATATTAAAAATATTAGTCAATGGTTCACAAAGTTCTATTTTACACTCTTTAAGAACCCTTGAAAAAATTTCATAATGGCCGGGGGATTTATTGTGCTTTAACCGGTCTATCTGTTTGCTAACCAATTCGGTAGTGACTGTGATATTGCATAATTTATCATCATCAGGCCCACTATAAAAATTAATTACTGGGATATTGTTTGTGTCTTCCTGAGTGAAAACCGAGAGAAAATAATTATTAAGAATAGAGCACATTTCATTCTCCTTGTCAGTGAGATGCCCAGAGTTATTTTTAAGGGGACCTATCTTATCTCTAACTTTTGTTATATAAACCTGGAAAAAACTTATTGGGTTTGTTTTCGATTCCCTAGCAACTTTAATTTCATAGTCCTGTTTAGCTTGTCTTATCCCCTTTTTAACGTCTCTCTTAATGTCAATATACCAATTCATAAGATGACCCTCACCTCTTTTCATGCGCCTATAAATTCCTTTTTTCTGTCCTAAAAGATATCTGAGCCTATTATTCATCCATTTGGGGTCATTTCTATTCGATCTAATTTCCTTATATGGGATAAATATCCTTTGGGCAGCATGTATTGTGTTAAGAATGCTGTCATACTGATAACTCTCTTCGTTACTTCAGTCAACAGATGATAAGTGTTCTCTAAGCTCACTGTAATCTGCTAAGCGAAAATCTGGGATCATTATCCCTACTATCATACTTCCATTCAATGCTAAATGTAACTGATCAGTGATCGCTTGTGCCGAGTTCCGCTGTAATTTCTAAATTATTAACAAGGGTTTCCTTGTTTGCCAAAACCGAGTCAAGCAGGTTATTTCCCCTTGTAGGCCTTCACAAACTGCTTCAAAAAACAACCAACTACTTCTAAGAATCGTTTGATTCAATTCCCATCAAGAAACCCCAATCAATATGACAAATTTAAAGTCCCTAAATTACTACATTATCGTCCCTTGTGGCCTTAACATTTCCCCCCCATAGTAGTCTCCCTTGGTCCCTATCAATTTTTGGGGACGGAAATCCACCTAAAACTTTTTTTCATGCCCCTCTAAAAATTCATCCAAACAACTCTTACGTTTTACTTTCAGATTTAATATCCTTTTTTACAACATTCAAGCGCTCGGACATAGAGTGCCCCCCCCCCCCCTCCCGATTTTTTCTGTCTACTTGGAACAATTTAAAACCCTTATTGACATTCTGCGGGCGGGTCCCGACTTTTTAAATTTAAACCAGTCTCATTTAGGGCAAATACATCAGTTACCTGCACTACAACTAATCCAACTCGTCCATCTTATTCCAAGCACTACGGGAATTACATATTTTTTTTTTTTTATTATCACACTGGCCGATTCCCCCCCAAAGGCAGGTGGCCCGAAAAAAAAAAAATTTTCCCCATCATTCACTCCATCCTGCTTGCCAAAGGGTTTTTTACACTACATTTTTTAAAACTGCAACATTAACACCCCCCCCTTCAAGTGCAGGCACTGTACTTCCCATCTCCAGGACCAAAAGTCCGCCTGCCGTTTCCCTAAACCCCTTCAAAAAATGTTATTTTGCTCACACCCCAACACACGTCAAGTTTTAAAAAACCCAAATTGTCTCCATTCACCCCTATAAACACCTCACGCATGCCCGGGAAGTCCAAGCCCCTCGCACAAAAAACCTCCTTTACCCCTCCCTCCAACCCTTCCTAGGCCCACCCCTACCCCGCCCTTTCCCTTCCACTACAGACGATACACTCTTTCAGTTATTCTGTTTCGCTCCATTCTCTCTACATGTCCCCCAACCACCTCAAAAAACCCTTTCCCCGCCCCTGGACAACAGTTTTGGTAATCCCCACCTCCCCAACTTTCCAAAAATACGAATTCTCTGCATTATATTTACACCAACCCCTGCCCCCAGACATGACATCTCCACTGCCTCCAGCCCTTTTCCTCGCTGCAAACATTCCCCCCCAAGCTTCACACCCATAAAGAGCGTTGTAAAAATATCTCCCATACATTCCCCTCTTTGCCCCCAAGGACAAGTTTCCCGTCTCCACAGCTCCTAAGTCACCACTCCCCTTTTTCCCCCATCAATTTTATGATTCACCTCTCTTTCATAGACCATCCGCGACACTCCACTCCCAAAAACTGAATACGTTCACCTCCACCCAAATCCTCCCTCCAAACGATATTCAAACTTTTATCACCTAATCTTTTTTTATCCCATAACCTTCTCTTTCCTGTATTTACCTTTTAATTTCTTCTTTTGCACCCCTAAACCAAAATTTATCCCCCAATCTCTCACTTCTCTTTGAATCTCCCCAAGAGCACAGTGTCACAGCAAAGACAGCTTGCAACTCCCACCCTTGTGTGATTCTTTTTCTTTTTTAATCCACGCCCCCCCCGCCAAACCCCCGCATTTACTTCTCTTACACCCCACTATAAAATATTAAAAACCACGGGGACATCACACATCCTTGTTAAGGCCTACTTTTTCTGGAAAAAATTTCCCTCTTTTCTACATACTCTAATTGACCTCACTATCCCGTAAAAACTCTTCCGCTTTCAGAAAACCCACCTCCTACACCATACACTTGCAACTCGCCACATTTCCCCCCCATCCACCCTTTTATACGCCTTTTTCCCAAAACCATAAAAAAGCCACAAAGACCTCTTTTGCCTTTTCTAAATACTTTTCCTTATATTTTCACGTAAACACCTGGGCCACACACCCCCTACCTTTCCCCAAAACCCCTTTTTCACTGCTATCCTATTTCCCCCCTCCCTTTTCTCTTAAATTTTTTCAATTATAAACCTCCCTACACTTTTCCAGGGACCCAACAGACTTATCCCCTAAAATTTTTGCACTCTCTTTTATCCCCTTTGCCTTTATACAAAGGAACTATGCATGCTCTCTGCCAATCCCTAGGTACCTTACCCTCTTCCATACATTTATTAAATAATTGCACCAACCACTCCAAAACTATATCCCCACCTGCTTTTAACATTTCTATCTTTATCCCATCAATCCCGGCTGCCTTACCCCCTTTCATTTTACCTACTGCCTCACGAACTTCCCCCACACTCACAACTGGCTCTTCCTCACTCCTACAAGATGTTATTCCTCCTTGCCCTATACACGAAATCACAGCTTCCCTATCTTCATCAACATTTAACAATTCCTCAAAATATTCCCTCCATCTTCCCAATACCTCTAACTCTCCATTTAATAACTCTCCTCTCCTATTTTTAACTGACAAATCCATTTGTTCTCTAGGCTTCCTTAACTTGTTAATCTCACTCCAAAACTTTTTCTTATTTTCAACAAAATTTGTTGATAACAGCTCACCCACTCTCTCATTTGCTCTCTTTTTACATTGCTTCACCACTCTTTTAACCTCTCTCTTTTTCTCCTATATACTCTTCCCTCCTTGCATCACTTCTACTTTGTAAAAACTTCTCATATGCTAACTTTTTCTCCCTTACTACTCTCTTTACATCATCATTCCACATCAATCGCTCCTCTTCCCTCCTGCACCCACTTTCCTGTAACCACAAACTTCTGCTGAACACTCTAACACTACATTTTTAAACCTACCCCATTCCTCTTCGACCCCATTGCCTATGCTCTCATTAGCCCATCTATCCTCCAATAGCTGTTTATATCTTACCCTAACTGCCTCCTCTTTTAGTTTATAAACCTTCACCTCTCTCTTCCCTGAATTAGCATAATGTATATTTTAAGACCCTCCTTTTTCTTTACCCTTCCTGCTCATTTCTGTTTTTCCACTAAACCTGTTACTGCCCTTGCCGCCTAGTGTCACTGGCTTTCCAATATCCACCTCATTATACCTATTACTAGTTCTCCTAGTACTCATACTACTACACTGGGACTTCACTGTTTTCCCGTCTAAACCCATACCACTAACTATTCCTAGTTTAAAGTCCTAACAGCTCCCTTCACTGCAGTTGCCAGTGCCCCCACCCCAGACCTAGATAAGTGAACCCCATCCCTGGCATACATGTCATTTCTGCCAAAGAAGAGGTCCCAGTTGTCAATGAATGTTACGGCATTTTCCTTGCAGTATTTGTCCAGCCAACAATTGACACTAATTGCCCTGGTCAACCCTTTGTTTCCAACTCCTCTCCTTGGCAAAATATGACAGGGTTCCCTCCCTTCCTCCTAATTATCTCTATTGCTGACTTATACCTGCTAATCAGGTCCTCACTCCTACGTCTGCCAACATCGTTGCCTCCAGCACTGAGACAGATAATAGGATTGCTCCCATTACCTCTCATGATGTCATCCAGACGGCTAACAATATCCTCCATCCCACCCAGGAAAGCAAACCCTCTGTCTCCTACTCCTGTCCTTCAAGCAGAACGCCCTATCGATGTTTCTAACATGGCTATCCCCAATGACAACAATATTCTTACCTTCCTTGGTGTCGTTCATTGTGACGTTCCCAGTAGTCGACTCATTCGTCGGGTAGCACGGAAAATGCATTAGATGTTTCCACAGCAGTCTCTTTTTTCTTCATCGTTTCTACCTTTCCATTCGTCTTCTTGATCGTCAACTTCGTTCCATGCTGTCCAGCCACTGACGACGTTCCCTTCTTGACCTGAGGACTCAAAACTGGAGGACTACTACGAATCCTCTTGTTTTCCTCAGTCAATCGCCGTATCTCCATCTTTGCTACCCTCAATTCTTCCTTAAACCCTTAAACTGTCCAAGCAGATCTACGTTCACATGCGTAGTGCTCCAAAAGTAGATCTATGTTTTTTACATATTTTCAAATATAACAAAAAAAAAGTAGATCAAAGATTTTTTACACTTTTTCAAATGTAAAAAACGAAAAGAAGATCTACTTTTTTTACATACTTTCAAATGTTGAAAAAACGTAGATCTACGTTTGGACAGTTTAAGGGTTAATTAAGCTGCTGGTAAAGCTGCTCGACGGAGGGCATCTTGGTTCAGTCCACGGAGAGGACACAAGGCACTTCTTCACAGAGTTAAGTACAGGTCACCACTGAGTTAAGTACAGGTCACCACTGAGTTAAGTACAGGTCACCACTGAGTTAAGTACAGGTCACCACTGAGTTAAGTACAGGTCACCACTGAGTTAAGTACAGGTCATCACTTCTTGACCGATTAACTCTGGGAAGTTATCGACAAAAGTAGTTGCGCCAAATCACTGAAATCTGAGACGCATGCTGCCTTATACCACTTGTGAAATATTTGACCGGAGCCTAATATAATCTAGATAAGACTGTCCAGGTAGATGTATGATTAACTTAATCTTTCGTCGGTATTTAGTGGGGATACTGATATGCACCGGGCACAGTAGCCTTCACAATGTTGTCATTAGACAAGTCCTTATCATCATTATCACAATTCAACGCCTTGTGAACAAGTGCTGCCCAATGTCTTTAAAAAAAACTGTTCAGTTTCCGAGTCTAATAGAAAACGAGGCAGGCACAGCTTTCTGCACATCACAAGAACACCGGTATTGTCTCTTCTCCTCCCTAACATATTCATCCCCTACTAAAGCACGCTTTCCCTAGTTTGTAAATGTGCAAGTTTTGCCAATTAAAGAGCCAACGAAATAGACTGACCCCGAGATAAACTGGTTACACCATTTATTCTGGTAACTAGCGGGGTATCAGACTGTAATAAAACATCTTAGAAGCACAGGAGGCATCACTTGCCAGCGCCATGTACACTTGTGGAAAAAAGTTTCAGGACAGTCTCTCAGACGTAGAAAAACAGAGGAGTAAAGAATTTTCGTGAATAAAATAGCGCAGTTTGTAACAACGATGTTGACTGCTTGACAAAATTAATTGCCCTTACTTACAAAACATCTTTATAGAAACAGATAAAGTTAGGAATCCTTAAACTGTAAATAGCTTCTCAATAAAGCTAGGGGTCCTTAACCTTGTCAAACCCTGTGTAAAAAAAAAAAAAAAATACATGCATAAATATATTACCGATCAGATAATATATCCAGTATTGTACATGAATGATATACAATACCGACAAGACGAAAATTAGACACATGTGCAACATCTGGGTATCTTTATTGTAGACGTTTCGCCTTCCAATGGCTTCATCAATACAGATTCAGGACATAACTTGAAGACCTTAGAACTATATAAAAAAGATGAGGTAATCAGTCAATCAGCCTTGAAGTTCTACGGTCTTTAAGTTATGTCCTGAATCTGTATGGAGCACGGATCCACTTCCCTAGATCAAGAACACCTCACCAGCGTCAAGGACCCTCCCTTGAGGGGTGGTTAGTCGATAAACAAACTACAGTTGCTTTTATCAGGGGGAAGTGACCTAAATTAGGGGTCACAAGTGCGTTACTCCCTACCCACCTTTACATCTTCTGAAATATGTCTGGCTTAACTAATTATACAACAACTATCAGGGCCGCCCAATATGCAACTTTAGCATAGCAAAAGTTTGAGTACGTTAATAATAGAAACAAGATAGTATAGTAACTGGATGGCCTTTTTTTTTTTAACTCTGATTTGAAAAAAGGTAATTGTTGAATTTACTTTAAAATTAGCAGTAGTAGTAGTAGCAATAATAAGAGTAATAGTAGCAGTAGCGGTATTGGTAGTAGTTGCAGCAGCAGCAGCAGTAGCAGCAGCAGGAGCAGCAGCAGTAGTAGTAGCAGCAGCAATAACAGCAGTAACAGTAGCAGTAGCGGTATTGGTAGTAGTTGCAGCAGCAGCAGTAGCGGCAGCAGGAGCAGGAGCAGTAGTAGTAGTAGCAGCAATAACAGCAGTAACAGTAGCAGTAGCGGTATTAGTAGTAGTTGCAGCAGCAGCAGGAGCAGGAGCAGGAGCAGCAGCAGCAGCAGTAGTAGTAGTATTAGCAGCAATAACAGCAGTAACAGTAGCAGTAGCGGTACTGGGAGTAGCTCCAGCAGCAGCAGTAGCAGCAGCAGGAGCAGCAGCAGCAGCAGCAGTAGTAGTAGTATTAGCAGCAATAACAGCAGTAACAATAGCAGTAGCGGTATTGGTAGTAGTTGCAGCAGCAGCAGTAGCAGCAGCAGTAGCAGCAGCAGGAGCAGCAGCAGTAGTAGTAGGGGCAGCAATAACATCAGTAACAGTAGCAGTTGCGGCATTGGTAGTAGTTGCAGCAGCAGCAGTAGCAGCATCAGGAGCAGCAGCAGTAGTAGTAGTAGCAGCAATAACAGCATTAACAGTAGCAGTAGCGGTATTGGTAGTAGTTGTAGCTGCAGCAGTAGCGGCAGCAGGAGCAGCAGCAGTAGTAGTAGTAGCAACAATAACAGCTGTAACAGTAGCAGTAGCGGTATTGGTAGTAGTTGCAGCAGCAGCAGTAGCAGCAGCAGGAACAGCAGCAGTAGTAGTAGTAGTAGCAGCAATAACAGCAGTAACAGTAGCAGTAGCGGTATTGGTAGTATTTGCAGCAGTAGCAGCAGCAGGAGCAGCAGCAGTAGTAGTAGTAGCAGCAATAACAGCAGTAACAGTAGCAGTAGCGATATTGGTAGTAGTTGCTGCAGCAGCAGTAACAGCAGCAGGAGCAGCAGCAGCAGTAGTAGTAGTAGCAGCAGCAATAACAGCAGTATCAGTAACAGTAGCGGTATTGGTAGTATTTGCAGCAGTAGCAGCAGCAGGAGCAGCAGCAGTAGTAGTAGTAGCAGCAATAACAGCAGTAACAGTAGCAGTAGCGGTATTGGTAGTAGTTGCAGCAGCAACAGCAGAAGTAGTTGATATAACTTTTGGTTGCAGTATGATGGTGGGGATCATTGTATAACTCTCACTAAAACATCAGAGATGACGAAACTGCCTCTTTTCTGTTGAATAGTGTTTGACATTTGACCTTTGTTAACTATATATATCTTCTTCTGTGTCTTCGCATTGTTTGTAATGGCTCGACAAAACTTCTGGAGAGCGAAACGTTGCTACAAAAAAAATGTAACATTAGATGCATCTGAGTCAATTTACATTAAAATATATTCGGTCACTTTTTCAAATATTTTTAATGGTTTTAGAATCATTGATATGATAGCAGATCAGTAATTAATTTATAATTACATTCATAAATCTACTTTTATACAGATACACAGAAAGTACTGGCAATTAATTTTGTCAGTCACCATGGTCGTTACAAGCTGCACTAATTATTTCATGAAAATATTCTATTCTATTCAGTTTACTAGCTTTGAGTTGCCTGATGTTAATTCTGCCCAGGAGACAGTGTCCAAGAACTTTTTTCCGCATGTTTACAAATACGCTCAGTGCACAACAGCTGTAACACTAAAACAGCAACATTAGGAAGCAGCGCAATGAACGTATTAAGACGGCACAATGGATCCAAACAGAGTAGTATAATGCAGTGCAGTAAAACAGTTATTTCTTCACCATAGGCATGCTATATTACGAACTCAGGCATGCAAGTTTAAGACCTGTTGTACCTGGCCGTAACTTACCTTTCAGGACAAGGGTCAACCCAAGCAATTAAAGATAAAATCAATCACAATGGGGTAGTTTTCTCTTCACTGTTTTTTATCTTTTCACAATTTTAATTGCAGTGTTTACTGAGCTAAATACAAATAACCCACACATAGGAAAGGGGAGCTTACGACGACGTTTCGACGTAGCATAGATCTACTCATTACACTCAAAATAAACCAGTAAGAATGAATGTATACGACCAGCGTCAGTGTCTGTCGCCCGGCCAGGTGGGAAACCATAACCTCAACTTGATTGGCGTCAAGTTCTCACGTTATTTAAATAACAAAAAGGCACAATACCGTGACTGGAACGATACACAAATAACCAGTGTGACTTTGTCAATGGTCCAAGTCGGACCGAAACGTCGTCGTAAGCTTCTCTCTTTTATGTGCGGGTTATTTGTGTATTCTCACGTTATTGGTTGATTTGAACTGGACAATCTGGAAGACCCATGAAGCTCCTAAATAACCAGTTTCACCTAACCACCAGTTTGTAATAATGTTGGTAGAATTATCGACAATATGTAAAGTAAAAGGACACAAGTGCTTGACAAAGCTCCTGGAGAGCGAAACGTTGCCACAATAAAAAGGTCACATTAGTTGCACTTGTGTCCTTTTACTAACCACCAATTGATTCTCTAGAGGTTATGCCGAATATATTGTATGATCCTCGACACATGCAAACAATAATCTTATTAGAGCAGACAGAGGGGAAATTGTCCTCTTTATCTAAACTCCGTAAAACACACGTTCCTATTTTACAAAATAATGACACATATAACAATCTGAGATTGACATTTTGTCTTTCTGTAGCACCTGAGGAGTGTAGAAACATAAAACCCATTTGTTAACTAAATCTTAGCGAAATTACAGTTTTGTGTATATAAAAAATAAAAATTTATGTGGAGTGAACATGGAAATTACACTCACGTAAGCAGACGTTACCAGGAGTGATAATATGACAGACAGATAGAAAATATTATGATGCAGGTTGGCAGTTACTTTGCCAATAAGAAATTAATAACAAAAAAAAAGAAGGCACAATACAGTGACTGGAACGATACACAAATAACCCGCACATAGAAGAGAGAGCTTACGACGACGTTTCGGTCCGACTTAGACCATTTACAAAGTCAGAAAGAAATTATAATACGAGGCATATTTAGAAGAATTCTTCATATTGCACACTTAGTTGTGAGTTACAGGCGCGCCATGAGCTAATAAAAAAAAATGAGATTGAAGAAAATATACAAAGGATATCTTATTTTAAGTCAAGCAAGACTGGTATTAGAAAGAAAGTTTAAAGTTTACAGTCTACTTACAAATAAGGTTGTACCTTGAACAGTCTCTTAATAAAATAATTTTAGATGGAACCTAGAGAAACACTGCAGAGCTTTCAGAAATCAAAGCTTTATCTCCTGAAACTACCATTATTCTTGGCCACAGGCTCAGCAGGCTCTTAGACACCTGAGAGGAAAGAGCTCACAGGATTATTGCTATTGCTCATGCAACAAGCCTCTCAACTATTATTACAGTAAATGGATTGTTAATTATTCATATTTATACATATGATTTTACTGTTAGTTGTACATTAATGTTAAAATTGAAAAGATCCTGAACGGATCCATCCTTACTTAATACAAAATCGCAATAGGCTTCCAAATTCGGGGAGTTTCAGTTAAAGTCATTGGTACCTGTGGAGAAGAAATTGAAACTTCCATTAGTCGAAATTTCTGTATTAAATCAAATCACAATTAAAACGGCCGATATTGTGCATTTATAGAAAATAAATGGTTGCTACAGACTGGTAAAATGAGTAACACTTATCTTACTGATTACGAACTTATAAGTTCAGATGATATGAGGTTCATTCCTATATTTTTCACACTGTACAAGTACAGCTATTTATTCCAACGATGAAAATGTTTATTCAATTATTTTGTTTTGTTTGCTTGAAGTTCTTTACCATCAAAAATCTCGTAACGGATGTTCGCCAATGGCAGCATTTATATCAGTGATTCTCTTAATTTCTGTACCGGGCCAGAATTTAACAGTAAGATTGGCAACAAATTTTCTGCTCCAAATTTACAATTGGTGAATTAACAGGCATTAACAGGCTCCTAGTCCAGTATCTTACTACCTTTCAGAAGAATAACTGATTCAGGTCCTCAAACCTAAAAACAAGTTAATGGATGAAATAATGATTGACACCAAAACTGCGAATCCACTTACCATAGCACCAACAAATAGAATCATCGACGTCCATTTTATAACATTTTACACATTCACTTATCCTCGCTGCATTTATATTACTATACAATCTGCTTTATAGAGACAATTCTTAGAAAGTAGTTGATTGTCCATTACTATTTCCAGACCACAATCTGAGCATTATATCTGACAATTTTGAGATCATATAAGTCTCCAAACAATGGAATAACAAACGCTTTTAGACTTGTTTTATGTGTAAGGTTCTGCAAACGTTTTGATTCTTGCGAAAATGCAATGTACGGTATAAAACAATTTTATTCCAAATATAAGATTTACAAACAAAACAAACTGTGTCACTTCAAAACGTTGCCTCTAAAACTTAGTTCTGCATTTTGGTCATGATTTTGTAACTGAAGACTGACATTTTTTTTAATTTATTATATTTTGTTTTACATACAAAATATAAGTAGGCAAGACACATATGCATCAGTTAGGTATCTTTATTTCGAAACGTTTCGCCTACACATTAGGTTTCTTCAGTCGAGTACAGAAAAGTTGATAGAAGAGACGGGAAGACGATGTAATCAGTCCATCACCCTTGAAGTTTACAGGTGGTCAGTCCCTCAGTCTGGAGAAAAGTAATGTTTCCATAGTCTGTAACAATATGTTTCAGACTATGGAACAATGCTGATTACATCGTCTTCACGTCTCTTCTGCTTCTATCAACTTTGCTGTACTCGACTGAAGAAGCCTACTGTGTAGGCGAAACGTTTCGAAATAAAGATACCTAACTGTTGCATATGTGTCTTGTCTAACAACCTGTCGGTATTTTATACCATTTTGATGTCCAAATATAAGTAAAATGATTGCTGTATTTTTTGTTAATATTATACTAAGCATCATAAGGAACATCGTAAGTTTCTTAAAAAATTGCCCATAGAAGATGTCTACCATAGATCATCCCATTATTTATCCTTATATTAAAGGAGTTTGACTTATAGCGAAAGACCAAATTAAATAGAGAAAGAACACTCACAAGCCTAACAGCGGCGTAATGCATGTAATATGTGCTAATATCCTATCTGCTGGTATTACGTTACATCTAATGCATTAGGATCGCTACAAATTAAGTTCATTAGCATCATCACTCCTAACACATTATGGGAATTGGTCAACATAATCTCGCCTTACATCTTAGCATCTAAATGCTCCTTAACCTACCAACACTTTTTCCACGTTCTTCCTGGAACTATTTTAACCAAACTCATTACTGCACGTTGAGGATGAAAAATATAACAGGGCCAATGAAACTATATTAATTTTATTGACCTTGAGCAATCTACAAAATGGTTCTCGAATCATCAAAGAAAATAAACCCACTGTATCATCCGCACAGAAATTTTCACGTCTAACAGAATATCTGATAGAAGCTTAATAAGATCTTTCTATTTATATTTGAGTATCTAATACCATTTAATATACTACCATTATGTATAAGGAAATACATAATGCAGTGACGCTAAAAGAAAAGATCAGGCTGTAACATTCTGCTTCATTACAAAACTGGAAAAATTCGTTTTCATGCTTCCTTCTCCTATATGAAAGCTAATTATAAGCGATTATATATCTGTAATATGAGTACATACTCCTTACTAAACAATTCACAATAAAACGATGAACTAACCATAGCAGTGCATAACACAATAATTACCTCACACCTCACAATCAATCATAAAAAAATATCATGAAAGTAGCTGTAATCAGTTAGGTACTTGGACCCACCATTTTCAGCTACGTTTTTTTTTTTAAAGTAGTTCAAGACTACATTCACTGTCACGTTCTAGTATAGTAGTTCATTCTTCACCTATCATCAAGCTGAGTAGGAATATACAAGTTATTTCCTGTACCAGGGATCCATTCAACTAAAAGAGAATGTATGAATTAAACTTACAACTTTGTACTGAAGTAAACTTTGGAAGATATGAAGAAATTATAACAAATAATGGCTAGATAAATTTTGATTTTAATTATTCCAATAAAGTGTTAGAATATTTGGGTGTGAGAACGACCTTCTGACAATGGGTCGGGAAGCAATACTTCAGTACCCCATCACTTGTGAATCTATTTGCCTTACTAAACTTTATTCATGCTTTCGTTATGACGAAGATTTACATTGTTTAAAATTTGGGGAGGGTGGATACGTCATTTTTATTTTTTCCTCTGGTGTAAATGAATCTTTTTCCTAAACTGGCCAAAATTTAATTGTAAATGCAGCTTTTGAAACTACAAATTCAATATTCACTTAACCAAAACAGATTTTCTTCTTCTTCTTCTTCTTCTTCTTCTTCTTCTTCTTCTTCTTCTTCTTTCATTATTATTATTATTATTATTATTATTAATTATTTATTATTATTATTATTATTATTATTATTATTATTATTATATTTTTACTTGTTCTTGTTCATGTAATTTTTGTCTTTAATTTAAAATCTTAATTTATTTTTTTCGTTCAAGTCTTTCATCTTTTCTTTCAATCTCCTTTCCCTTTTTAAATAAATTGCTTCGCTTTTTCATCCCATCTCCAACATCTTCAATCATTGACTTTAATAAATTACATAATTATTGTCATAACTCGTTCTAGGGAGATGATTAAAATCCCATTATTTCTTTAAAAGCTACAAGAGTGGCACATGGTATTAATTATTATCACAGAGATAGCAGAATATCATTTGGAATACTTATTCATGCTAATGATCTGCAAAACTGATTAATCTTCTCCAGTTATACGTGTAGATGAAATCTAGTAATGTATTACGTTTACTAATCTTATGATATATTACAGTATTCTTAATTATACCGATAAAAATTGTTGATACATTAATATAACTATCAAGTGAAGTTAATTGATCAAATCCTGAAGGGATTAGTGGTTGTTGAGGGCGATGCCACTGAAACTTCATTGTCATATTCAATTTTGGTGCTATTATTTATCATGTCAATCAGACTTGCATTTGTTTTATCCACAGAGGAAATAAACCTATTTACAATATGTTGATAAATTAGACACATGTGCAACTCTTGGGTATCTTTATTGATGAAACGTTTCGCCACACAGTGGCTTCATCAGTCCATACATAGGAGAATCTTGAATACCAGGAGGAGAATGAGGTAATCAGTCCCTCAACCTTGAGTCGATGTGGTCAGTCCATCAATCTTGAATAGAATACGGCATACGTGCTGAGAAGGAGCTTATAAACCGTTGGCAGGAGAGGTGAAGCAGTCATAGGTCGTGTAACATTTGTTCACTGTTGAAGTAGGTCGTGCCCAAGAATTAGGCAAGCGAAGAATTCCCAAGTATTAAGATCCCAAGAAGTTGCAGTGTCTGACAGGTTTGTAGATGAATGGTTCAAGAACCGACATGTTGATAAATTAGACACATGTGCAACTTGGGAATTCTTCGCTTGCCTAATTCTTGGCACGACCTACTTCAAATTGAACAATGTTACACGACCTATGACTGCTGCACCTCTCCTGCCAACGGTTTATAAGCTCCTTCTCAGCACGTATGCCGTATTCTATTCAAGATTGATGGACTGACCACATCGACTCAAGGTTGAGGGACTGATTACCTCATTCTCCTCCTGTTCTTCAAGATTCTCCTTTGTATGGACTGATGAAGCCACTGTGTGGCGAAACGTTTCCTCAATAAAGATACCCAAGAGTTGCACATGTGTCTAATTTATCAACATGTCGGATCTCTGAACCATTCATCTATTTACAATATAGTTATTTGAAAAGCAATTTGTTTATGAGCCCACGTCACACGGATTTGTGGTCTGGGGGGTGCTGGTAACATTCTATTAATCTAGCACTGCTTCCTTCCTCATGAACAACGCAATGTTGGCCATACTGATGATTACTTTTAGTGTTATGTAACGTCGCTATAAATTCACCACATGTCCTTACCTTTTATAATCTATCGACACATACCAGTTAACTCAGGAACTACCTCTTTGCAAGTAACTGTGCTTTATCCAGTTTCTTGATATGGTTGAATAGGCACTTGTTTAATACTGGTGCTACATACTCCGACAATGACAAGGTATACGTCATACAGAGTGTTGAAAAAATCTCCAGTAAAGTGGGTATCTCTCAGTCCTCTCAGCCCTCTCAGCCCCCCTCAGCCCTATGAGGGACTTAGCCCTCCGAAAAGGACCTACTGGTCTCTTCCTTCCTCGCTAACAGTTTTGAGGAACATATGTATGTACCATAGAGTCACGAGGCACGCCTTCCTTTCCTTGATAGAGTTCCTGATCAACTACACGACGAGGTTAAACGAGTGTAATTACTCTTCTCCATTGCAGGAAAATTAAGGGAAAACCTGCGCCCCACTTGTCCTACAAGTTGGGACTATTATGACTTCTAGTATATAACTAAACAACAAGGAAACAATCTTCTTGTGTTATTCCTTGTTGCATTGTGTAGTAAGGAAGAGGTATAAAGCTGAACTCACCAGTTCTTTTGTGCGAACAGTGAACTGGTGGGCGCTTGGGCAAGGCGACAAGCTAGGTTGAATTCAGATATCAGAGCGTGAACACCTCACAAATCTCCCGCTGAGAACAAAGAAAATAATGACTTTGTGTGGTAACCTCTGAAATACTGTCAATCTCCACTAGGAAAACTAGTGTTAAAAGGAAACACGAGTGTATAATTCACGGTATGATCCCGATTAGTGTAAAGATTGTGTCGAGGTATGCATTCAGGTATTATGAACAAAGGGACAAGATATCACCCTATCGCGTAAAAACTGACCAAAATGACTCCCTACCAACGAGTGAGGACATAACTACGCATCTGTAGCAGCCTACTCAAGACATCAATACTGGGGACATACTTCCCTTAACACAAAATATAGGAAATTGGGTCAGTTACAATACCCAGGTAAGTCCAGCCATTCCCACTTCTAATTATGTTAGCTGCAGCTAATAGATAGAGATGAGAATATGACTGGAATTACCAATAGATCCCGTGACATGTGGGTGATTTACTCAAACCCAAGTGAGTACCGCTACGCATTTCAGATGATAGTGAAATGCTAAGATACACGCTCCTTTGGGACAAATTATGTGAATAACAAACTTGTTAATCAACAGCCACTCTGGAAACTGGAACGGCACCTAGAAGGATTTCCAGAGAGAGGCTGCTGGACATCGTACTGTTAAAAGATAAGTAACATTTGTCTTATGTGTGTTTCATGCAGGAAAGTGTACTTATCTAACCATTTTTTGACATACAGAATGATAAACTACTGATTGAGATCAATGAATTTTAATTCAATAATTACTTTATGCATATTTGCTGAAGATGTTATTCTATTCACAAGCACTGCAGACGGTGTACATGGTACTATGATCACATCAAGATTCTTCTTCATGAATCAGGTTTGCATGTTTAATCCCCTGAGACTGTACTTTTTTCTGGTCTTCTTTGTCATTCACAAATTTTCACATTTTTTCTGTGGCTCGTCTGAGAAATTCTGCATGTTATCTAAGTCATTTATAGGCTTACCTTGTTTTCTCCAGCTTGTATTATCCTTATTGTCTTCACAGCGTCTCTGAAAAACGGGATACATCTAAGTGTATTATTTCAATTATTGTGTTTGAACCTACTAAATTGAACTGTTCCCTGAGCTGACATTTATGGTACCAAGCTTGTTATACTTTCCCATTCCATCATCTCTTCCTGAAAATCACTATTTCCTTACTCTTAATTATTCCTTGATCTACTGTAGTGTTTTTAATGTTATTTCTGACTGCCCATGTGGCTCATTATGCACTGTGCAACACGTCCTGGACGTTATGAGAGTTTATAATCTGAAGGAGCAACACCTCTTTCGGTAAACATTTTGAGCTTCTGAACTTTTAGGGAAGGTTTAGACATAGTTATTTATTCTGATGCACTGTGCACCCCTGATGCACATATCAATTAGCTTATGGTAACAATTCTTTCATGATATGTCGTTTCACTTAAAGTCGCAGTTTCCATAACTTATCGACGACGTTAAGTGAGGAGTTACTGTATTTCTAAGTTTTCTTTGTTCAGCTCTTCTTGTTTTAAGGTTTCGTTGTAATTTTATTAAGTATTTTTGTGTGCTTTTGGGTAAAGAGGAATACTTCTGGATTTACATCTCATTTCACGCTATCCCCATCACTGACGCCTGGCTCCCCATTTTTCTCTATATTTACTACAAAGCAGTTTTACTGAAGTAATTATCTTGATTTTCGTACAGGGAAAAATAATTACAAGAGTCATAGTAATGACTCTAGAAACAAATTTACTGAAAATGTCTTAATACTATATCCAAGGCTTTACATCAGTTATTTGTTACTGCTCAAATAGACCAATATTTTATTGGCAAAACTGTTTATTATCAGTTTTACTAGTGGCAATACTTTAAATACAATATAGTAAGTCCTCACTTATCGTCCTTTCGTTCAACTTCACGTCGATGTAACACTGATAAGAAATAAAAATCGACTCCTGGCCGGGGCCACTGTCTGTATGGAGTTTGTACGTTCCTCACAATTTTCGTTTTCCAAACATTTATTCTTTGATTTAACCCTGTTGCAATGAGTGCTAAACGTGCACTGTTCACCCCTGATGTTATATCAATTAACCTATGGGAAAACTGGTGTCATTATATGTCGTTTCACTTAACGTCGCAGTTTCCAAAAGCCTATCAACGATTTTACTTCTCACACACAGAGATCGCTGCAAAGGATTCTGCAAATAGGAACAGAAGTTGCATCTGAGCCACTAGCTAAGATCTTCAAGATCATGGCCAGATTAGTTAGCCAACTCTCGACACTTCTAGGCACCATTAGCCAGCACACCTCCTACACTTAGGTGACCTTCTCTCTAGCTTTACCAACCTGAATGTCAAAAAGAAGTCACAGCTTCCTACGATGTGAAGACTCTCAAAGTTCCTACTGATGCTGCCAAAAATATTCTGAGACAGAGGCTTACCGATAATTACGATCTCCCATTACCTCTCCAGGATTTCATCATTCTAGTGAATCTCTATGTTAATTTGTACCTCTTCAAGTACCACGACAACTGCTACAAATAAAGCTTTGGGAGGGCAATGGGAGCCCGCTCAGTCCTGTGCTTGCCAACCTCTTCATGGAGAGCCCAGGGACGGAGAAATTCAGCTCCCTCATTCCCCAAAATCGTTTCCTGGCTAAGAGAAGCTGACGATATCTTCGATTTCTATTCCAAACTTTTCAGTATGCAGGTCCTCCTCAATAAGATTAACACTGTATAACTATCAGTGAAGCTTATATTCATTCTCATTAAAGGCAGCAAACTTTCTTTCCTGGACGTCCTCCTGTGCACATCTCATGACAACAGTGACCTTGTCTTCAAAGTGTATAGAAAACTTACCAACAAGGGCGATTTCATACACTTCTATTCACACCAAGACACCCGCACTAAAAGAGATGCCCTTATTGGCCTCTTCTTGAGAGATCTTTGCATCTCCATCTCTTCTTCTCTTAATGAGAAAAGCATCTACATAACACAAGCCTTCAGTTTCCATCGTTCTTCATCTGGGACTGCAGACTCATGAACCAAGTTATTCATATAAATCCCTCATGGAACAGTCTTCTAAGCAGTCCATAGTGCTGCCATGTGGTGACGTTGCCAATAATATCCGCAAGGTACTTGCTAAAAGCAATATTAACGTTTCCACCGTAAACATATCATCTATCAGATACCTCACTTTGAGACGCAGTATCACACCTCTAAATTCAACACCAGGCGTCTGCACCATCCCCTGTGAATACTGTCCCAAGATTTATGTAAAGAAACATGTAAAAATCTTTCGGTCTGCGTAAACAAACACCGAAACACTAGCAGCAGGGACGACTTAAAGTACACCTGTGTTTTCCACAGTAACCACAAGGGATAGTTTACGAATCGGAATGAGGCCTAACTCGTCCTCACGGGACAAGATCTTAGTCGCCGACGATGTCTAGAAGCCTCGCTAATCGCCGTCACTGACACCATACAATACAATACACAAACCTGCTGAGTTTCATGACAATGTAACGGAAGACACGAGAGAGAGGAGTGGGTAGGTTGCATTTGGACTGCAAGAAGACCTTCGACACAGTTCCTCACATGAGATTAGTGCAAAAGCTAGAGGATCAGGCACGTATAGCAGGGAAGGCACTGCAATGGATCGGAAAATGTCTGACAGGGAGGTAACAACGGGTCATAGTACATGACGAGGTGTTAGAGTGGGCGCCTGTGACGAGCGGGGTTCCACAGGGGTCAGTCCTAGCACCAGTGCTATTTTAGTGTAATGTGAATGACATGACGGAGTGGATAGACTCAGAAGTGTCCCTGTTTGCAGATGATGTGAATTTAATGAGTAGAATTAGCTTGGTCCAGCAACTGACTCCTCGAATTTAACCCCGCCAAAATGCAAGGTCATGCAGATCGGGGAAGACGCAGACAGAGTATAGGCTAGGTTACCAAAGACTGCTAACCTCACTTAAGAAAAAGGATCTTGGGGTGGGAATAATACCGAGCACATCTGAGGCGCACATCAACCAGATAACTGCTGTTGCATATGGCGCATGACAAACCTGACAACAGAGTTCCGATACCTCAGTAAGGAATCGTTCAAGACTCTGTACACTGTGTACTTCAGACCCATGCTGGATTATGCAGCACCAGTTTGGAACCCACACCTGGTCAAGCTCGTCAAGAAATTAGAGAAAATGCAAAGTTTGCAACAAGCCTAGTTCCAGAGCTAAGGGGAATGTCATACAACGAAAGGTTAAGGGAAATCGACCTGACGACATTGGAGGACAGACGGTTTAAAGGAGACTGGATAACACATACAAAATACTGCGAGAATTGACAAGGTGGACAGAGACAGAATGTTCCAGAGATGGGACATAGAAACAAGGGGTCACAATTGGAAGTTGAAGGCTCAGATGAGTCAAAAAAATGTTAGGAGATATTTCTTTAGTCGTAGAGTTCTCAGGAAGTGGAAATAGTCTGGCAAGAGACGTAGTGGAGGCAGGAATCATACACAGTTTTAAGACGAGGTATGATAAAGCTCATGGAACAGAGGGAGAGAGGCCCTAGTAGCGATCTGTGAGCGAGGGACCAGGAGCTAAGTCTCGACCCCTACAACCACAAATAGGTGAGCAGGTGAGTACATACGCTCACAAATACATGTCTGGATAATCAGAGTTTGTGGAAAGAACG
The DNA here is from genome assembly GCF_026875155.1 of Cherax quadricarinatus. Classification (NCBI taxonomy): domain Eukaryota; kingdom Metazoa; phylum Arthropoda; class Malacostraca; order Decapoda; family Parastacidae; genus Cherax; species Cherax quadricarinatus. The sequence continues at coordinate 16,964,163 of NC_069477.1, read as the reverse complement.
ATTGAACACAGGAAATGGAGTAGCACAGCTTATTAGGAATCACATGATAAAAATGAGCAAAGGGGAGGAACGTGATTATATAATAGGCATTCTAACGATGTTTTTATTGCCAGTTTGGTTTGAACAGTAATGTGCTACTAGCCACTAAATAACAAGAGACCAAGGTAAGAATATAATGAAAACAACAAAAGAATGGTGGATACATTATCTGGGGTGGCAAAAAGAGCTCATATGTACCGAGCAAAACTACTGATCATGGATGAATTTAACTTCCCACATTTTTCCCGTACTGCTTCTCTCTCTAATATTATTTCCACAAGGTATTCAAATTCAAAACTTAGAACTGTATGGTTACTACCAACGAGGGATTATTTATATGTAATATTTCCGATGTC
>NC_069477.1:16936268-16958768 GCF_026875155.1 Cherax quadricarinatus | reverse complement strand
GGGGGCCCGGGGAAAGCGGGGGCCGAACCCTGAAACCCAATTTGGGGGGGTTCACCCTGATTCCCGGGGAAATTGCCCGCCCCCCAAACGCCCCCACAGACCCCTTATTTTTTTCCCCCCCCAAACGCTTTTCCCTTTCCCCCCCCCCCCTCCCGCCCCAATTCCTCACTAATCCTCCACTCCCCTCCCCCCCGGGGCTCTCCCCCCCTCCCCCCCCCCCCCCCCCTTTTTTTCCCCTTCTAATTCCCTTTTTTTTTTTTTTTTTTAAAGGGGTTTTGGGGGAAAGGGGGTTGGATTAGTTTTTCATTAAACTTAAAGGAAAAGGACCAAAGGAAGCAAGAGGACAAGAAAAGCCCCCCCCCCCTTTTCCCCCCAAACCACCCCAAAACCCTTTACCCCCCCCCCCTTTTTTTAAAAAAACCCCCCCCCCGGCCCCCCCCCCCCCCCCCCCCCCCTTTTTTTGGGAAAAACCCCCCCCCCCCAAAAAACCCCCCCCAAACCCCCCCCCCCCCCCCCCCCCCCCCCCCCCCCCAAAAAAACCCCCCCCGGGGAAAAAAATTTTTACCGCCCCCCCCCCCCCCCCCCCCCCCAAGGCCTCTCTCCCCTTTTCTTTCTCTCCCTCTCTTTTTCCCCCCTTCCCCTCCCCCTCTCTTTCCCCCTCTCTCTCTCCCCCCCCCCCCACTCCCCCTCTCTCCCCCCTCTCCCCCTTTTTTTTCCCCCCCTCCCTCTCCCCTTCCCCTCTTTTTTCCCCTCTCTCTCTCCCCCCCTTTTCCCCCTCCCCCCCTCCCCCGCTCTCTCCCTTCTCCCCTCCCTCTCTCCTCCCCTCTCTTTTCTCTCCCTCCCTCTCTCCCTTTCTCTTTTCCTCCCTCCCCCCTCCCTCGCCCCATCCCCTCCCCCCCCTCCTCTCCCTCCTCTCTCCCTCTCCCCCCTCCTCCCCCTTTTCTCCCTCTCTCTCTCCCCTCTCCCCTTTCTCTCCTCCCCCCTTCTCTCCCTCTCCCCCTCTCTCTCTCCCCCTTCCTCCCCTCCCCCTCCCTCCCCCCCCTCCCTCTCCCCCCTCCCTCTCCTCTCTCTCTCCCTCCCTCTCTCCCCCGCTCTTTTTTTCCCCCCCCCCTCCCTCCCCCTTCTCCCCTTTTCTCCCCTCTCTCCCCCTTTTCCCCCTTTTCCTCTCCCTCTCCCCCCCCCTCCCTCTCTCTCTCCCTCCTCTCTCCCCTCTCTCCCCCCCCTCTCTCTCCCCCTCTCTCCCCTCTCCCCCTTTTCTCTCCCTTTCTCATCCCCCCTCTCCCCCTTCCCTCCCTTTTTCCTCCCTCTCTCTCTCCCCCCTCTTTTCTCCCTCTCTCTCTCCCCCCTCCTCTCCCTCTTTTCTCCCCCTTTCCCCTCTCCCTCACTCCCATAACCCAATTCTCACCCTCCTCTCTCTCTATAGGCTCCCCCTCCATCTTCCATTTCTCTCTTCAACCCTTTTTCCCCCTCGCCCCCCTTTTCCCTCCCTCTCTCTCTCTTTCCTCCCTCTCCCTCTCCCTTCTTTCTCCCCTCTCTCTACCCTTTCTCCCCCCCCCACATTTCTCTTCTCCCCCCTTGGTCTTTCTCTCCCCCCCCTTTACTCTTTTCCTCCCCTCTCCCTCTTTTTCCCCTTTTCTCTCTCCCTCTCTCCCTCGGGTCTACCCTTTTTTCTCCCCCCCCTTTTTCTCCCCCTTTTTCTACCCCCCTCCCTCCCCCCCCCAAAAAAAAACCCCTTTCCTTGGGGCCCTTCGGGTCCGGGGGGGGGTTTAAAAAAAAAAAAAAAAAAAAAAAAAAAAAAAAAAAATAAAGGGGGGGTTTGGTTTTAAAGGACGAAAAACCCAGGATTGGGAAAACGAAACCGGGGAAAGAAAGACGGGGAAATTAGAGGCCCCAAAAAAAGGGGGGAAAGGGGAAAGAAGAAAAATTGGTAAGAAAATGGGGGAGGGGAAAAATAGGGGAAATGAAAAAAAATGGTTTAAGGGGGTTTAGGAAAAAGAAAGGAAAGGGGAAAAAAAAACGGGAAAGGGGGGAAAAATTAAAAAAAAAAACAAAAAAAAAGGAAAAAAAAAAAAATAAATCCAAAAAGGGGGGGAAAGGGGTTTGGTAAAAAACAACGGAGACATCCCGTAAAACAAAGGGGGCCCTACAGACCTAGGGGGGCCCGGGGGAAAAAGACGATGAGCACATGAATAAAACGACAGGTTGAAGACAATGAAGGAAATTAAAAGGGTCAGGCCCCAGACAAGGGGATGGAAAGGGAAACAACGGAGACATGCCGTACAGGGGGGGAAGGGGCCCTACAAAACCCTTGGGGGGGCCGGGGAAAAAGGGACGATGACCCACACTAAGATCAAGCAAACGGGTCCGAAGAAAGGGAAAAAGGTTTGTTATTCCCAGAGATTCTAACAGCCAATGAAGTAGCAAGGGACAGCTGGCCAGGAAAGACAGTTAAACTGAAAATAAAGTTTCAGATATGACAGGGACCCGAAGGCAAGAAAATGTCAATGGAAGGGAAAAAGAAATGCCTCAGAAAGGAAAACAATGGAGATCCTGGGGGGAGGGAAAGGGCCCAAGGGCAGTTTTTGTGTAAAGGGCTCCAAGAAGCCAAGGGGGGCCCAATTTGAAGAAAAAAAAAAGGAGGAGAAAAAAAAGAATTTAAGGGGATCATTAAAACAATAGGGGGGGGGCAATATGACCCAGGTGACAAATTTTTAGAGAATTGGGTGGTTTTTCGAAATGGGAAAGGGAAAGGGCCTGTCAGAGTAATTTTTAAGAAAACAGTTCGAACCGGATTCTGCAAGAGAAAGCAAGACTGAGGGGCAAAGGGGGTAACCAGAGAGTTACCTCGACCGCCCCCGGAAAAGAACACAAAAGAAAGGGGACTAAACCCGAAAGAAGGGGACCGAGACGCAAGGGGGAACGAGAAAAAATGAAAATGAGCAGGAACCCCGACACCGGGGGAAGGGGAAACACACCCCACAGAATCTCCCCCCCAAAAGGGCTCCCCCCCGCGACCCTTCCCAAAGGGAAAAAAAAGCAACCAAAACCCACAACCCCCTCCTGTTTCCCCCTGGCCCCCAACCCCCATAAACACAAAAACCCCCCCAACAGCTGTTCCTTTTGGGCATCCTGACCCCCCCCCCCATCAAAAATTACCCCACCTACCACAGCCCCCTATAGGCCCCCCCCAAGGGTCTCGCTACCCCCCCCAAACCCCAAAAATACTTTCATGCCACAATTTATAAAAAGAAAAAAAAGGTTTGGGGGACACAAACGGGATTGGGGTAACGAATAAACATGAGGAGGGGGGAATGAAAGAATCAGTGAAAAAAACCCCCGATATCAAGCCCTCACAGAAACAAAACTCGGGTGGGGACAAAAACAACACCCCAAACTTCCCAACAGGATAAACAGATCCTGAGGAAAGATGAAGGAGTAGGGGGGGGGAGGGGTTCATTTTCTAAAAACCAATGGGGGTTTAAAAATTTTGGAACTAATATTAAAAATTTAACCCCCACCCTTTTTTTACCCCCAAATTCATGGGGAAAACATAAATTTTTTTTCCATTTAATATTAAAAATTACCCCCCCCCCCCCACCCCCTCCCCCCCCAAAAATTAAAAAAAAAAAACCAATTAACCCCTTTTAAGGGGCAAAAAATCACTCATCCCCAAAATTTTGGGAAAGGGGCGGGTTAAAAAGGGGATCGTGGAAAATTAGGCCAAAAAAAGGGGGTGAAACCCCCCAAAAAAGCCCGGGGGAAGGAGGGGTACGAAAAAACAACAGGGGGAGGGGACACAAACCGAGGGGAAAAGGGGGGGATGAGCCAAACAAAAATGGTAAAGGGGTTTCAAACCCGGGAGTTTGACTGGGAAATCCTTAAGAGAAGGGCCCCTTGGGGGGGGCCCCAAAAAAAGGGGGCTGGGAGTTTTGAAAAGAGATTTTAAAAAGTGGGAAAACCCGAAAAGGGGAGGGGGCCCCAAACTATTTGGGGGGACTAACAATTTGGGGAAACCCCTTTGGAGGAGCTCAGGTGGCAGGAAATGGAAGGAAATAGAAACCGGGAAAAAAAGGGGGGAAGGCCAAAAAAAAAGGGGGGGGCCCCGGAGGAAATTTTGGGGGTTCCCCGGGGGAAAAAAAATAAAGGAAAACCCAAAAAGAAAAATTTTGGTTTAAACCCAAAATTTTAAGGGGGGCAAAAACCCCCGGAAAAAGGGAAAAATTGGGAAAAAGGTTCCAGGGAAGGGATGGGGGGCCCCCAAAAAAAGGAAAGGGAAGGAAAAACGGGGGTAGGCCCAGGAAAAAGGGGTTGGAAAAGGCCCCGGAACAGTATGGAAAAGGAAGCCCCCGAAAGTTAAAAAAGACCACAAAATCTTGGCTGTTAAAAGCCACTTTTGGAGGAAGACAACAGTCAAGGACCAGGTGATTTAAAGGGTGAGGAAAGAAGTTTGGGGAAAATCGCAAAAAAAACGATCCCAAAAGGTATTTTGAGGAGCCAACACGAGATTTAAGGAAGTATTTACAGTTGGAAAAGGAAGGGGGCCCCTGGGGGGGCAACCAAAATGGGGCCCAACAAGGAATTTCACCAACAAGTGTTGGACGACATAATACAGTGAGGAGGGGGTGAAAAAACTTGGGGAAGGGGCATCCCAACCCCAAAAAGGGAATGGGGACCGGACAAATACCCATGGGTCCTTAGAGAGGGGGCAGTTTTGTTTTTTGGTACCCCTTACCACAAACTTTAACCCCCAATCCCTGGAAAAAATTTTGGGGAAATACCTTTAGGGATGGGAAAACCGGGGAAATGTAGTTTCCCCTTTTTTAAAAAAAGGGGAAAAGAAAAGAGGGACTAAAATATAGATGTGTCATTGGGCGTGGGATAGTAGGGAAAAATTTTGGGGAAGTTATCAGGGGGGAGAGTGGTGGAGCACCTGGAATGGAACAGGAGTATAAAACCAACCCCCACGGGTTCAGGAAGGCAAACCTTTTGTCACAAACCTGTAAGGCAGTGGAATAGCCTAGAAATGACGTAGTGGAGGCAGGAACCATACCCAGTTTTAAGGCGAGGTATGATAAAGCTCATGTAGCAGGGAGAGAGAGGACCTAGTAGCAATCAGTGAAGAGGCGGGGCCAGGAGCTATGACTCGACCCCTGCAACCACAAATAGGTGAGTACAAATAGGTGAGTACGCACACACACACGCACCCACACACGCACACACACACGCACACACACACGCACACACACACGCACACACACACGCACACACACACGCACACACACACGCACACACACACACACATATATATATATATATATATATATATATATATATATATATATATATATATGATCTTATTGCTTATATATATATATATATATATATATATATATATATATATAAAATATATATATATATATATATATATATATATATATATATATATATATATATATATATATATATATAAAAGAGAGAAAGAGAGAAACCGAATGGATTTGTCAGTTAAAAACGGAGTTGGGGAGATAGTAGATGGAGAGATGGAGGTTTTGGGTAGATGTCGAGAATATTTTGAGGAACTTTTAAATGTCGACGAAGAAAGGAAAGCGGTAATTTCATGCACTGGCCAGGAAGGTATACCATCTTTTAGGAGTGAAGAAGAGCAGGATGTGAGTGTGGGGGTGGTGCGTGAGGCATTACGTAGAATGAAAGGGGGTAAAGCAGCTGGAGCTGACGGGATCATGACAGAAATGCTAAAAGCAGGGGGGGATATATTGTTGGAGTGGTTGGTATTTTTGTTTAATAAATGTATGAAAGAGGGGAAGGTATCTAGGGATTGGCAGAGAGCATGCATAGTCCCTTGATATAAAGGGAAGGGAGACAAAAGAGATTGTAAAAATTATAGAGCAATAAGTTTACTGAGTATACCAGGAAAAGTGTACGGTAGGGTTATTATTGAAAGAATTAGAGGAAAGACAGAATGTAGGATTGCGGATGAGTAAGGAGGTTTCAGAGTGGGTAGGGGATGTGTAGATCAAGTGTTTACATTGAAGCATATGTGTGAGCAGCATTTAGATAAAGGTAGGGAAGTCTTTATTGGATTTATGAATTATGAATTATGAATTATGATTTATGAATTTATGAATAGAGAGGATAGGGGAGCAATGTGGCAGATGTTGCAAGTATATGGAATAGGTGGTAAGTTACTAAATGCTGTAAAGAGTTTTTATGAGGATAGTGAGGCTCATGTTAACGTGTGTAGAAGAGAGGGAGACTACATCCCGGTAAAAGTAGGTCTTAGACAGGGATGTGTAATGTCACCATGGTTGTTTAATGTATTTATAGATGGGGTTGTAAAAGAAGAAAATGCTAGGGTGTTCAGGAGAGGGGTGGGATTAAATTATGGGGAATCAAATACAAAATGGGAATTGACACAGACGTTTTTTGCTTATGATACTGTGCTTATGTGAGATTCTAAAGAAAAATTGCAAAGGTTAGCGGATGAGTTTGGGAGTGTGTGTAAATGTAGAAAGTTGAAAGTGCACATAGAAAAGAGTAAGGCGATGAGGGTATCAAATGATTTAGATAAAGAAAAATTGGATATCAAATTGAGGAGCAGGAGTATGGAAGAAGTGAATGTTTTCAGATACTTGGGAGTTGACGTGTCGGCGGATGGATTTATGAAGGATGAGGTTAATCAGTGAATTGATGAGGTAAAAAAGGTGAGTGGTGCGTTGAGGTATATGTGAAGACAAAAAAGTTATCTATGGAGGCAAAGAAGGGAATGTATGAAAGTATAGTAGTACCAACACTCTTATATGGGTGTGAAGCTCGGGTGGTAAATGCAGCAACGAGGAGACGGTTGGAAGCAGTGGAGATGTCCTGTTTAAGGGCAATGTGTGGTGTAAATATTATGCAGAAAATTCGGAGTGTGGAAATTAGGAGGTGTGGAGTTAATAAAAGTATTAGTCAGAGGGCTGAAGAGGGGTTGTTGAGGTGGTTTGGTCATTTAGAGAGAATGGATCAAAGTAGAATGACATGGAGAGCGTATAAATCTGTAGGGAAAGGAAGGCGGGGTAGGGGTCGTCCTCGAAAAGGTTGGAAGGAAGGGGTAAGGGAGGTTTTTTGGGCGAGGGGCTTGGACTTCCAGCAGACGTGCATGAGCGTGTTCGATAAGAGTGAATGGAGACGAATGGTATTTGGGACCTGACGATCTGTTGGAGTGTGAGCAGGGTAATATTTAGTGAAGGTATTCAGGGAAACCGGTTATTTTTATATAGCCGGACTTGAGTCCTGGAAATGGGAAGTACAGTGCCTGCAGTCTAAAGGAGGGGTTTCGTGATATTAGCAGTTTGGAGGGATATGTTGTGTATCTTTATATGTATATGCTTCTAAACTGTTGTGCTCTGAACACCTCTGCAAAAACCAGTGATTATGTGTGAGTGAGGTGAAAGTGTTGAATGGTGATGAAAGTATTTTGTTTTTGGGGATTTTTTGGGTCACCCTGCCTCGGTGGGAGACGACCGACTTGTTTTATATATATATATATATATTATATATATATATATATATATATATATATATATATATATATATATATATATATATATATATATATATATATATATGCCTAGGAATGTGTGTGAGTGTAAATGCTAGGGTATATGTATATTGGTAAATATGAATATACATATGCATGCATTTGTGCCTCTTTATGCAAGCAAAAGCATATTTTGGTGGCAGTATGTAAATACATGTATGTATTAAATTTTTATGTTTATATACCACTATGTTTGAATGTACGAATGAATGTATATGTATGTATTATGGTTGTATGTAAGAATATATATCGATACACAGTTCCTAGCTCTGCATCTTTGCTAATCACTGCTAGGTCCACTCTCTCCTGGATTCAAGAGCCTTATCGTACCTTTCTTAAAGATAAGTATAGATCCGGCCTCTACCACTTCACTCTCTTGAATATTCTTTTTCCTGAAAACTCTAAGGCTGAAGAAATAGTACCTAATAACTCAATGACTCATCCAAGATTTCAACTTGGATGAGTCATTGGGTTATTTTTATTCCTCTTGTTCCTGTTTCCTATATCTCAAACATTCTCTCTCTGTTCACCTCGTTAATTCCTCTCAGCATTTTGTACTTTATCATTGTCTCTCTAGACCTCCTGGTCTCCAGTGTCATCAAGCTGAGTTCCCTTAACTTCTTATTCCTTAGTTCCGGAACTAGTCTTGTTGCAAACCGCTGTACTTTCTTAAATTTCTTGATATGCTTGACCAGGTGTGGGTTCCGTACTGGTACTGCATATTCCAATGTGGGTCTGACATACGCGATGCTATTCTTAAATTTACCAGACGCACTTTTACTGCAGCAGTTATTTGGCTGAAGTGTGCCTTAGGTGAAATGATCGGTATGATGCTTACCCCAAAGTCCTTCTGCTTGAGTGAGATTTTCAGTCTTCGCCCCCCATCCCATCCCGAGCCTATACTCTGTGGTCTTCTGTGTCCTTTCCCAATCTTCATTATTTTGCACTCGATGGGGTTAAACCCAAAGTACCATTTGTCAGACCAGGCCTGCAGCCTGTCCAGACCCATTTGTAGCCTTTCATGGTCTTAGTCGGCATGTATTCTCCTCATTAGCCTCATGTCGTCTGCGAACAGGGACACCTCTGATTCTACCCCCTTTGGACACACCTTCACGGACCATCACTCGTTGTTTTCTTACTGTCAGTTGTCTTGATCCAATGTAGTGTTTTTCTGTTAATACTGCTTTCTATTCTAGCTTTTGTTCTAGAGGAGAAGGCAGGATTAACAGGATGGCAAATCCTGTGACACAACCTTTTGTTCTAGAACTCCAAAGGGTTATGTCAGAGGATTATCCATCCTTGAAGCCTGGTTGTCATGTATGTAAATGTGTAAGTATGTATGCATGTATGTATGTATACAAACTAATGGTAGGTAAGACACATGGGGAACGGTTAACAACTTTATTCCGAAACGTTTCGCCTACACGGTAGGCTACCTCAGTCGTGTACAGAAAGTAGGCAGGAGCAGTAGAGACGTGAAGACGATGTAATCAGTCCATCACCCTTGAAATCGTAGATTTGAAGTTGTCAGTCCCTCAGCCTGGAGAAGAGTTCTGTTCCATAGTCTGGAACTATCTGAAGATCAAGCGACAGTGTGGAAACATTTATACTGTCGGAAAGAGAGGTACACTCTAGAGTAGAAGATATTCAAACAAACTCAGAAATTTCTCTATTTGTGGTTGCAGAGGTTGAGACTTAGCTCCTGGTACCACCTCTTCGCTGGCTGCCATTGGATTTACTTTCTCTTGACTGCCTGAGTTCAATCATACCTCCTCAATAATTAACCTATATAAGCTAAGTTCAGGTAGTTCCGCTTCTGAACACTAAAGATAAAAAAAAATTCCTAACTTCTCTGAGAATAGTTATATGTTTTTAACTTCGAACTGTTCCCGTGTGCACGAGACCTGCTTCTTGTACTCGCCCTGTCAACCTCAAATCTTCTTACTCATTTTTATGTATGAATGTGTGTTTGTACGTGTGCATGTATAATTAGTTATGAGCAACAGAACATCGACTATTGCTGTTCACAATTCCTCGAAGCTCGAACCTAATTATTGTACATTATGTTAGTATTATGCTAATTATTGTAACATTATGCTGGTAATACGGCTATACGGCTTATAACATTTCACATAGGTATATATGTCTTTGAGTAGTTTTTTTGTATTGCGTAATATCTTGAAGGTCTAAGAGTTAAGTGCAAATATTTAAAAGTGGTATTAGTGGTCAATTAGTAGTAAGCGCCTCGTAATGGCTTGCAATCTCGAGGCAGGATGGGCGATTAATTTTGTCGGGTTCTGTAGAATAGTCAGTCATCAGTTAGGTCTAGATCACCATCCCACTCTTCTGGGTATGAGATACCATCCCACTAAGTTGCGTCTAAAACCCAAGCTCACTAAGGTCAGGTCCTTCTTCTGTCAGATGTTTCCACACGAACAATACTTCTCTTATTCTTTCTATTCGTTAGTGGCAAGTTTTCATACGTCACAACCCTTTGTGCATCTAACCTGAGTTACCAGATGTGTCCTAGAGTTAAACTTTCGTGTGCATTAAGCTTCCGAGCCTCATGAAGTCTACAGAAGACTCACCAGGTTGACGCCTGTTCAACTATCGCCGGTATCTGGCGGGTATTCACGGGTAAGCACCAAGCACATTAGCCTTCACAACGCTGTGTTTAGAGAAGTCAGTCATCAGTCAATCAAAAGTGAATTCTTGTGCTTTACCATACAACTCCGTGTGAACAAGTGCTTATCACTGTTCGACTGGGGCTGAGTGGCTGTTCCTGAGTGGCTTCCTCCTGAAAGGGCTGCGGCTGAGTGGCTCCCTTTCACACCTATGTGCTAATGACCTTTTTCACACCTATGTGCTAATGACCTTTTTCACACTATGTGCTAATGACCTTGACCCCGCCCACGACCCCCGCCCACGACCCCCGCCCACGACCCCCGCCCACGACCCCCGCCCACGACCCCCGCCCACGACCCCCGCCCACGACCCCCGCCCACGACCCCCGCCCACGACCCCCGCCCACGACCCCCCCCCCGCGCCCCCCACACCGCGCCCCCCACCCGCGCCCCCCACCCGCGCCCCCCGCGCCCCCCCGCGCCCCCCGCCCGTCGAGCCTACCCACCACCCTCGTCGCGCCCCTCGCGCCCCTCGCGCCCCTCGCGCCCCTCGCGCCCCGCCCCCGAGCCTTCTGCTGCGCCTTCTGCAGCGTCGTCCGGATCGCCCCCGCGCCCCGAATTTTTTTCCGATTTGTTTCGAATTTTTTTTTTTAATTTTATTGTGCTCTCCTCGGATCAAATTTTTGAGTTTCCCCCTCCCACTTTCACCCCCATCCCAATTTTTTTCGAATTTCATTTTCTTATGAACTCCTCAGATCAAGTTTTCTCGATAATACCAAGACTCCAATTCCTCGGATCAAATTTTTCTCGAAATCAAAAGTCTCCATCTCCTTGGATCAAGCTTTTGGATTCCCCCCTATGGGGTTTCGAAATTCTTATGATCTCCTTGGATAAAGTTTTTTTGGATTCCCCCTCTGGGTATAAGCATTCAAAAGTCTCCACTTCCTCGAACCAAGTTTTTTGGATTACCACTCCCACTTTTACCCCCACCCCAAATTTTTTCGATTTTTTTTCTCGATAATACAAAGACTCCAATTCCTCGGATCAAGTTTTTGGATTCCCCCCTATGGGGTTTCGAAATTCTTATGATCTGGGATCAAGTTTTTTTTTCTCGATAATACCAAGTCTCCATCTCCTCGGATCAAGCTTTTGGATTCCCCCCCTCTGGGGTAAGTATTGAACTCCTCCTATGGTACTCTCTCTTATTACAGGTCTAAACAAGTATTCCTCTCATTAATTAAGTTAAATGAAGTAAAAAGGGTGTTTACTCGGCGGTCAGTGACGTCACACATACAGGCTCAATCTTGTCGACTTCCCCCTATGTCAATGACGTCACACACACCACACAGGCTGAATCTTGCGACTTCCCCCCCTAACACATTTCATATACAACATAGGGAAAACATTTTCACTTTTTAAACCCCAGGTTAACCCAAAATAATTTCACATTTTTTTCGTTAATACCCACATCAATCCACAATTTCTTTACAACACAAGTCTAGACATTTTTCCGTTTTAACTATTTCATCTCGGGGTCACTCCCCACGAAGTAACCTTCTCTCTCTCCTCCTCCCCACCCTCCCGAACCCTCACACTCCAACCAACACCTCACAAATTTTCACTCATAACCCCAATTTTTTTCTCGTTTTAACTTATTTCACCAGAAAGTCACCACAACACTTATAACCACTTTCATAAATTCACTAGTCACAATTTTACATTTTACAAAGTTAATACGCACACACACCTCACTTTACTTTGAACACCTTCAAAACACTCTCATAAATCAATTTGAATACTCACAAAAATACCTTTGAACATTTCCAAACAACACTGAAACACTTCCAAGACAACATTTTGAATACTCCCAAATAAGATTTGACAGCTCTAATTTATCTACACTTACACATTTCTTTAAAAATTACAACTCATCCCCCCAAACTCCTCCCTCAGTCTCCAGATTTTTACAACAGTATCACAAAAACTAACTCAAACACTTTACTTTGAACATCACCAAAAAAAACACCATCAATTGCCTTTAAATACCCCAAAAAATATCATTCGAACCACCCCAAAATCACCTCTGAATACTCTCAGAACACCTTCATAAGTACTCTTGCACATCATTTGAACACCTTTGAACATTTCCAAACAACACTGAACACTTCCAAAACACCATTGAGTACTCCCAAATACACCACTGAATACTACAAAACACCACTGAATACACTCAAAACACCCCCAAAAATCACCATAAACTAAGACAACACCCACATCCCACATTACCCAAAACCCCACAAAACCCACAACACCCAAAAACCCACAACACCCACACCCCACAATTTTTTTTCTCTTTTTAAAACTAATTTCATCAGAAAAAGGCACAACAACAACCCACTTATAACATCTTTTCTGGGTATCTCTAGTTCGACAAAAAACCCCACCAAAAACACCACAAACACCCACAACACCCCACAACCCACAACACCCACACCCCACAATTTTTCTCGTTTTAACTAATTTCTTCAGAAAAAGTCACATCAACAACCCACTTATAACATCTTTTCTCGGAAATCTCTAGTTCGACAACAACACCCACAACACCCCATCCCACAACACCCCAACCCACATCACCCACACCCCACAACACACACAACCCACACACCCACACCCCACAACACACACACAACCCACCCACATCACCCAACCCCACAATTTTTTTTCTCTTTTTAAAACTAATTTCATCAGAAAGTCAAAAACAACAACAACCCACAACTTTAATCACACCCTTTGAATAACCTCAAAACAAATTTTGAGTACTCCCAAATACACCATTAAAATACTACTAAAACACCACTGAATACACTCAAAACACCACCAAAATAAACATAAAATAAGATCAAACCCACAACACCCCACAACCCACAACACCACACCCCACATCACCCACAACCCACATCACCAAAACCCACAATTTTTTTTTCTCGTTTTAATAATTTCATCAGAAAAAGTCACAAAAACAACCCACTTATATCATCTTTTCAGCAACTCTAGTTCGACTACATTACCCAAAACCCTCATCAATTACCAATTTTTTCACATTTTTTCCCCTTCTTTTTACTGAATTTTAAATGAAATACACATTTCCTCTTTACATTACAAAATTCTAATAAAATCCTCTCCATACCCAGGTCCTTGAAATCCACATAAATTGAATTATACTCACATCAACTAATCTCACTACCCAACTATTGCGACATGTTTAAACACCCTCCATTCTTTTCCAAAAAATCATAACTTTTCAATTCTATAATTTCTTTTTAAAATATTCACACATTACCTTTATTTTCATAAAATCCCCCCCCCATATTTCATTAAATTTCTAATACAACCCTCCCCATACCCCTCTCCATCTCACCCACATTTCTTCACATCCACTCACCCATCTCCCAACACAAACCCCTTCTGAACACACACAAAATCACATTTCACATCCACAAATGCATCTCGTTCCCCCCATCTCAAATCCACTAAAATCACTGTAACCAAGATATTCACAAACTCTATGACCACCTAACACACACACACACACACACACAAACCCCACCTAACAAAACCTAACCTAACCCCAACCTAACCTAACCTAACCTAACCTAACCGAACGTAACCTAACCTAGCCTAACCTAACCTAACCTAACATAACCTATCTTAACCTAACCTAACCTAACCTAACCTAACCTAACCTAACCTAACCTAACCTAACCTATCCTAACCTAACCTATCCTAACCTAACCTAACCTAACCTAACCTATCCTAACCTAACCTAACCTAACCTAACTAACTTATCCTAACCTAACCTAAAACCCAACCTAACTTATCCTAACCTAACCTAACCTAACCTAACTAACCTAACCTAACCAACCTATCCTAACCTAACCTAACCTAACCTGACCTAACCTAACCTAACCTAACCCATCCTAACCTAACCTAACCTATCCTAACCTAACCCAACCTAGCCTAACTAACCGAACCTAACCTAACCTAACCTTTAAACCCAACCTATCTTAACCCCAACCTAACCTAACCTACCTAACCTAACCTAACCTAACCTATCCTATCCCATCCCAACCTAACCTATCTTAACCTAACCTAACCTAACCTAACCTATCCTAACCTAACCTAACCTAACCTAAAAAACCCAACCTAACCTAACCTAACTTAACCTAACCTTACCTAACCTAACCTAACCTAACCTAACCAATCCTAACCTAACCTAACCTAACCTAACCTAACTTATCCTAACATAACCTAACCTAACCTAACCTAACCTAACCTATCCTAACCTAGCCTAACCTAACCTAACCTAACCTAACCTAACCTAACCTAACCTATCCTAACCTAACCTAACCTAACCTAACCTAACTTATCCTAACCTAACCTAACCTAACCTAACTTATCCTAACCTAACCTAACCTAACCTAACCTAACCTAACCTAACCTATCCTAACCCAACCTAAAACCCAACCTGACCTAACCTAACCTAACCTAACCCATCCTAACCTAACCTAACCTATCCTAACCTAACCTAAAACCCAGCCTAACCTAACCGAACCTAACCTTAACCTAACCTAACCTAACATATCTTAACCTAACCTAACCTAACCTAACCTAACCTAACCTAACCTAACCTAACCTATCCTATCCTATCCTAACCTAACCTATCTTAACCTAACCTAACCTAACCTAACCTATCCTAACCTAACCTAACCTAACCTAACCTAACCTAACCTAACCTAACTTAACCTAACCTTACCTAACCTAACCTAACCTAACCTAACCAAACCTAACCTAACCTAACCTAACCTAACCTAACTTATCCTAACATAACCTAACCTAACCTAACTTAACCTAACCTAACCTAACCTAACCTAACCTATCCTATCCTAACCTAACCTAACCTAACCTAACCTAACCTATCCTAACCTAACCTATCTTAACTTAACCTAACCTATCCTAACCTAACCTAACCTAACCTAACCTAACTTATCCTACCTAACCTAACCTAACTTGACCTAACCTAACCTAACCTATCCTAAAAATAACCTAACCTAGCCTAACCTAACCGAACCTAACCTAACCTAACCTAACATAAAACCCATCTTAACCTAACCTAACCTAACCTAACCTAACCTATCCTAACCTAGCCTAACCAACCTAACCTAGCCTAACCTAACCGAACCTAACCTAACCTAACCTAACTTATCCAACCTAACCTAGCCTAACCTAACCGAACCCCAACCTAACCTAACCTACCTAACCTAATCTAACCTAACCTAACCTAAAACCCAACCTAATGCCTTACCCCAAAGTATTGCGTCATGATTTTTGTACACCCCTTCCACCCTCCAACGAACGCCATGAAAAAGCGGTTCACAAACCAAGGTAGAAAATCACAAAAAGTCATCTCCTTACCGAACACCTGCGTCAACTCAGGTCAGACAGACGCCATGAAATGGTGTTCACACCCAAGGTAGAAAATCACAAAAAACACTCTTTCCAGACCAACTGTAACCTAACCAAACCTAACCTAACCTAACCTAACCTAACCTAACCTAACCTAACCTTACCTAACATAACCTAACCTAACTTATCCTAACCAAACCTAACCTAACCTAACCGTAACCTAACCTAACCTAACCTAACCTAACCTAACCTAACCTATCCTAACCTATCCTAACCTAACCTAACCTATCCTAACCTAACTTATCCTAACCTAACCTAATCTAACTTATCCTAACCTAACCTAACCTAACTTATCCTAACCTAACCTAACCTAACCTAACCTAACTTATTCCTAACCTTTAAACCCAACCTAACCTAACCTAACTTATATCCTTTCTCAAATCCACTAAAATCACTGTAACCAAGATATTCACAAAACTCTGTGACCCCCTATCACACACACACACACCACACACACACACACACACACACACACACACACACACACACACACACATACACACACACACCACACACAACACACACACACACACACACACACACATACACACACACACACACCCCACACACACACCTCACTTTACTTTGATCACCTTCAAAAAACTCTCATACATCATTTGAGACCACCTTTTTCAATATCTCTCATTTCCCCAACCTTTATCATCTTTACTACAGAACAACCCCAAGATTACTTCGAACACTCTCATAAATCATTTTTAGTACTCACATAAACACCTTTGAACATTTCCAAACAACACTGAAGCACTTCCAAAATATCATTTTGATTACTCTCAAATAAGATTTGACAGCTCTAATTTATCTACACTTACACATTCATTAAATTACAACAACATCCCCAAACTCCTCCCTCATTTTCCCAGACTTTACAACATTAGCACAAAAAAAAAACTAACTCATACACTTATGACATGAGACATTACCATATCTAACACACTGACTAACTTTGAACCATCTCTGAACACCACTGATCTTCTTCAAAAATACTCTGCACATCATTTGAACACCTTCAAAAAACACCATCAAACACCTCCGAATACTCCCAAAACACTACTGATTACTACCAAATCACCACTGAATACTACCAAATCACCGTCAAAATCACCAGAAACTAAGTTTAACATCAGCATCTAACATCCTTTTTATAGAAATCCCCTCAAATCACTATAACCAAGAACTCCCTCCCCATTTGGCGCATAAAAAAAAGCATGAACACAAACCTAATACGCAAACACTTAGTACATGATCACCATCAACTGAAAACATACTTTACACAACATAATCTAAGACAACCACCAACTAACAATCACCCATGTTCACTTACCTCAAAAATCACTAATATCACAGAAAACACTCATTTTTATAAACATTTTACACACACACAAAATAAATCAATTTGACAATATCTAAGCGCACTCACCTCATACCACCAACACACGAGTCACACCTCACAGGACCGACGAGCTCACCTCCAGTGACAAACACACTCCCATTGTGTTACTTGGTGGTTGGTAACCCCACACCCAACCCACCTTGTTTCAACCTGTTGTACCCCCATTATCTAAGAACACTATATCCAAGACGAATTACCCGATTTTTATGATCCCCAACACCAAGATCACAGAAAACACACATTTTTATAATCATCCCAACAAAAAATCACGATCACCAATTCCACATCATGTTTTCCGTCATCTATCAACACTCTCACCAAATCACCAAAAATCTAAGATCATGCATCTCAAAACTACTATGATCACTGAAAACACTTATTTTTTAAACATTCGCACAAAAATAAGACATACACAAAAATTCCACAACACTTCCACCAACATCTATAACATAACATGAGCACTATAACATATCACTATCACAAAAAAATAATACAAAGACACCCACATCTTATAACTTTCAATCACAAATTTAAGACATGAGACATACACACCAAATCTAAGACATTCACCTCCAACTAAGACATACAATCTTACTAAGACATACACCAAAAAAAACCTATACTTGACATATTGCGATAATGAAAATTCATACCGCATTTAGTTGCATATCACATTTCCTCATCCACATCATCCCTAAAACCAAACCTTCCTTATTCATTCCATATATCTCCTAGAGTTGTTTGAACCCCGACGGGCCCATCACGACGTAGGAGCCAGAGGAACCATCACCACTCCAACACCACCTACTACACTCTGGCTCCTACGTCGTGATGGCCCGTCGGGGGGTTAAACAACTCAGGAGATATATGGAAATGAATAAGGAAGGATGTTTTAGGGATGATGTGGATGAGGAAATGTAGGATAAGTTAGGTTAGGTTAGGTTAGGTTAGGATAAGTTAGGTTAGGTTAGGTTAGGATAAATTAGGTTAGGGTTTGGTTAGGAAAGTTAGGTTTGGTTAGGTTAGGATAAGTTAGGTTAGGATAGGTTAGGTTAGGTTAGGATAGGTTAGGATAGGTTAGGGTAGGTTAGGTTCGGTTTTGGTTAGGTTAGGTTTTGGTTCGGTTAGTTAGGTTAGGTTTGGTTAGGATAAGTTAGGTTAGGTTATGTTAGGTTAGGTTAGTTGGTTAGGTTAGGTTAGTTTTCGTTCGTTTTGGTTAGGTTACGTTAGGTTAGGTTAGGTTAGGTTAGGTCAGGGTTTGGTTACAGTTGGGCTGGAAAGAGATGATTTGTGATTTTCTACCTTGGATGTGAACCGCATTTCATGGCGTCGTTGGAGGGGGGAAGGGGTGTACAAAAATCATGACGCAATACTTTTGGGGGAAGGCATTAGGTTAGGTTAGGTTTAAAGGTTAGGTTCGGTTAGGTTAGGCTAGGTTAGGTTTGGATAAGTTAGGTTAGGTTAGGTTAGGTTCGGTTTGGTTAGGCTTAGGTTAGGTTAGGTTAGGGTAGGGTAGGATAGGTTAGGTTAGGTTAGGGTTTGGTTAGGTTAGGTTAAGATAGGTTAGGAGGTTGGTTAGTTAGGTTGGGTTTGGTTAGGCTAGGTTAGGTTAGTTGGATAGGTTGGTTGTTTGTCAGGTTAGGTTAGGTTAGGTTAGATAAGTTAGGTTAGTTAGGTTAGTTAGGTTAGGATAGGGTTAGTTAAGTTAAGATAGGTTAGGTTAGGATAGGATAGGATTAGGGTTTGGTTAGGTAGGTTAGGTTAGTTAGTTAAGTTAGGTTAGGTTAGTTGGTTAGTTAGGATAAGTTTGGTTAGGTTAGTTAGGTTAGGAAGGATTTGGTTAGTTAGGTTAAGATAGGTTAGGTTTGGATAATAGATAGGATTGGTTAGTTAGTTAGGTTATTAGGTTTAAGATAGGTTAGTTAGTTAGGTTAGGTTAGGTTCGGTTAGGTTTTGGCTAGGTAGGTTAGGTTTTGGATGGTTAGGTTAGGAAAAGGGTTTGGTTTTGGTTAGTCCCGGTTAGGTTAGGTTAGGTTAGGAAAAGGTTAGGTTAGTTAGGTTAGGTTAGGTTGGATAAGTTAGTTAGGTTAGTTAGGTTAGTTTAGATTACGATAAGTTTTGGTTAGTTAGGTTAGTTAGGATAAGTTAGTTAGGATAGGTTAGGTTAGGGTTAGGATAGGTTAGGTTAGGTTAGATAGGTTAGGTTAGAAGGTTAGGATAGTTAGTAAAGGGTTAGGTTATTAGTTAGGTTAGGAGGTCAGGTTAGGTTAGGTTAGGTTAGGATAAGTTATTAGTTAGGTTAGGTTATGTTAGGATAGGTTAGGTTAAGTTAGATAGGTTAGGTTAGGATAGGATAGGATAGGTTAGGTTAGGATAGGTTAGGTTAGGTTAAGTTGATAGGTTAGGATAGTTGGTTAGGTTAGGGTTTGGTTAGGATAGGTTAGGTTAGGTTAGGTTAGATAGGTTAGGTTAGGATAGGATAGGATAGGTAGTTAGGTTAGGTTAGGTTAGGTTAGGTTAGGTTAAGATAGGTTAGTTAGGTTAGGTTAGGTTAGGTTCGGTTAGTAGGTGGTTAGGTTAGATAGGTTAGGTTAGGATAGTAGAGTTTAGGTTGTGAGGTTAGTTAGGTTAGGATGGGTTAGTTAGGTTTAGGTTAGGTTAGTTAGGTTAGTTGGATAAGTAGGTTAGTTAGGTTAGGTTAGTTAGATTACGATAAGTTAGGTTAGGTTAGGATAAGTTAGGTTAGGATAGGTTAGGTTAGGTTAGGATAGGTTAGGTTAGGTTAGGTTAGGTTAGGTTAAGATAGGTTATGTTAGGTTAGGTTAGGTTAGGTTAGGTTACGTTCGGTTAGGTTAGGTTAGGTTAGGTTAGGTTAGGTTAGGTTAGGTTACGTTCGGTTAGGTTACGTTACGTTAGGTTAGGTTAGGTTAGGTTAGGTTAGGTTACGTTAGGTTAGGTTACGTTCGGTTAGGTTAGGTTAGGTTAGGTTAGGTTAGGTTAGGTTAGGTAGGTTAGGGATAGGTTAGGTTACGTTCGGTTAGGTTAGGTTAGGTTAGGTTAGGTTAGGTTAGGTTAGGTTAGGTTAGGATAGGTTAGGTTAGGATAGGTTAGGATAGGTTAGGTTAGGTTAGGTTAGGTTAGGTTAGGTTAGGTTAAGATAGGTTATGTTAGTTAGGTTAGGTTAGGTTAGGTTAGGTGTGTGTGTGTGTGTGTGTGTGTGTGTTAGGTGGTCATAGAGTTTTGTGAATATCTTGGTTGCAGTGATTTTAGTGGATTTGAGATGGTGATGAGATGCATTTGTGGATGTGAAATGTGATTTTGTGTGTGTTCAGAAGAGGTGTGTTGGGAGATGGGTGAGTGGATGTGAAGAAATGCGGGTGAGATGGAGAGGGGTATGGGGAGGGTTGTATTAGAAATTTAATGAAATATGGGGGGATTTTACTGAAAATAAAGGTAATGTGTGAATATTTTAAAAAGAAATTATAGAATTGAAAAGTTATGATATATTGGAATAGAATGGAGGGTGTTGAAACATGTCGCAATAGTTGGGTAGTGAGATTAGTTGATGTGAGTATAATATCAATTTATGTGGATACAAGGACCTGGGTATGGAGAGGATTTTATTAGAATTTTAGTAATGTAAAGAGGAAATGTGTATTACATTTAAGATTCAGTAAAAAGAAGGGGAAAAAATGTGAATAAATTGGTAATTGATGAGGGTTGTGGGTAATGTAGTCGAACTAGAGTTGCTGAAAAGATGATATAAGTGGGTTGTTTTTGTGACTTTTTCTGATGAAATTAGTTAAAACGAGAAAAAAATTGTGGGTTGTTGGTGATGTGGGTTGTGGGTGATGTGGGATGTGGGTGTTGTGGGTTGTGGGGTGTTGTGGGTGTTGATCTTAGTTTATGGTGATTTTTGTGGTGTTTTGAGTGTATTCAGTGGTGTTTTAGTAGTATTCAATGGTGTATTTGGGAGTACTCAAATGGTGTTTTGAGGTTATTCAAAGGTGTGATTATAAGTTGTGGGTTGTTGTTGTTGTGACTTTCTGATGAAATTAGTTAAAACGAGAAAAAAAAATTGTGGGGTGTGGGTGATGTGGGTGGGTTGTGTGTGTGTTGTGGGGTGTGGGTGATGTGGGTTGTGTGTGTTGTGGGGTGTGGGTGATGTGGGTTGTGGGTGTTGTGGGATGTGGGTGTTGTGGGTGTTGTTGTCGAACTAGAGATACCGAAAAAAGATGTTATAAGTGGGTTGTTGATGTGACTTTTTCTGATGAAATTAGTTAAAACGAGAAAAAATTGTGGGGTGTGGGTGTTGTGGGTTGTGGGTGTTGTGGTTTTTGTGGGTGTTGTGGGTGTTGTTGTCGAACTAGAGATACCGAAAAAGATGTTATAAGTGGGTTGTTGTTGTGCCTTTTTCTGATGAAATTAGTTAAAACGAGAAAAAAAAATTGTGGGGTGTGGGTGTTGTGGGTTGTGGGTGTTGTGGGTGTTGTGGGTTGTGGGTGATGTGGGATGTGGGTGTTGATCTTAGTTTATGGTGATTTTGGTGGTGTTTTGAGTGTATTCAGTGGTGTTTTAGTAGTATTCAGTGGTGTATTTGGGAGTACTCAAATGGTGTTTTGGAAGTGTTTCAGTGTTGTTTGGAAATGTTCAAAGGTGTTTTTGAAGGTGTTCAAATGATGTGCAAGAGTACTTATGAAGGTGTTCTGAGAGTATTCAGAGGTGATTTTCGGGTGTTCGAAATGATGTTTTTGGAGTATTTTAAAGGCAATTGATGGTGTTTTTTTTGGTGATGTTCAAAGTAAAGTGTTTGAGTTAGTTTTTGTGATACTGTTGTAAAAATCTGAGACTGAGGGAGGGGTTTGGGGGGATGAGTTGTAATTTAATGAAATGTGTAAGTGTAGATAAATTAGAGCTGTCAAATCTTATTTGGGAGTATTCAAAATGTTGCTTGGAAGTGTTTCAGTGTTGTTTGGAAATGTTCAAAGGTATTTTTGTGAGAAATTCAAATGATTTATGAGAGTGTTTTTGAAGGTGTTCAACGTAAAGTGGGTGTGTGTGCGTAAAAACTTTGTAATATGTAAAATTTGTGACTAGTGAATTTATCGAAAAGTGGTTTTAAAAGTGTGTGGTGACTTTCTGATGAAATTGTTAAAACGAGAAAAATTGGGGGTTATGAGTGAAAATTGTGAGGTGTTGGTTGGAGTGTGAGGGTTCGGGAGGGTGGGGAGGAGGAGAGAGAGAAGGTTACTTCGTGGGGGAGTGACCTGAGATGAAATAGTTAAAACGAGAAAAATGTCTAGACTTGTGTTGTAAAGAAATTGTGGATTGATGTGGGTATT
>NC_069477.1:16921268-16931268 GCF_026875155.1 Cherax quadricarinatus | reverse complement strand
ACCCGTTTTTTAAAACTTTTTTTTTTTATGTGTTGAATGGGTGCTGAAATTTTGGTTGTTGTGAGGTATTGGCCGAGGAATTTGCCCCAATTTTGTCGGGCAATTTGAGTGTTGTCGATCTTTAAAGTTTAAAATTGCGGGACAAACCCCCTCTGCTACCAAAATAATTTGTAGGTTTTGTCGTGTTAAGTGTAAGTTTATTTGGGGTGTATCCAAATCGATTTTTTGAAACAGCTCCCCGTTAACCCCTGGTTTTTGAGGGGTGGCAAGATTAGGGGGGGAGAAGACAAATCGGGTCCGTCACAAAGAGGGAATTTGGGTTTTAGGGTTGGATATGTTTGGAAGATTTGATTTTTAAATTTAGGGGAAAAGAGGGGGTCCAAGGGCACTTCCCCCGGAACCCCCATATCAAGGGGGTGTAATTTATGAGGCTAGTCTTTTTAAAGGGACATATGAACCTATTAGAAAGGTAGGATTTTTAAATATGCAAGGGATGGCCTTTATACCATAGTGAACAAGTTTTTTGGAGTAGGATACCCCTGGGGCAACTGTGTCAAACGTTTTTCTTAGGTCCCAAAAAAAATTTGCGGTTTTTCCTTTTTTCCAATGCGTGTTTAAAACCCCCGGTTTGAAATTTTTTAATTTTCATCAAATTTGTGCTTTTATTTTTCCCGAAAACCAAAAAAGGCAAGGGTTGGTATGTTTTTTTTCCGTTTATAAATGAATACAGTCTCCTGGCACGAGTTTTTCGAAAATTTTGGATAGCAAAAGGTAAGTTTGATTTTGGCCTATAGTTGTTTTTCATCTGTTTGGGGTTCCCCTTTATGTATTTGGGGGAACCCTTGCTGTTTGGTAGGTCGGGAAAGTGCTAGTTTTTTTAGTGACCCTTTTTAAAAAGTTTAAAATAAAAAGCATGCGAAAGGACGTGGGTCGCTCGCTTGTACAATAATGGTTTGGCGGGGGGAAGATTCCCCCAGTTATTTTTAAAATGCTTTATGACGCGGTGACTTCCTGGGTATTGGTACAAGGGTAGAAGGAATTTGGGAAAATTCCCCTCTAGGTAGGGCCCCCGGGAAGGGGTTGGGACGTGAGATTTTATGGGGAGATTTAAACCATGTTTGAAAAAGAAGTCGTTTATCTTTTTAACTGTATAAATGGGATTTCAAGGGTTTTTTTGAGGTTTAGTTAGGGTAATTTTTCTTTTTTTTTTTTTTAGTTTGGGGGGCCCCAGAATTGGGAAAATTTTTCCAGGTCTTTTTTTATTCCCCTTTTGTCAGTGAATCTGTGGAGTTGTACAGTTGTTTGGTTTCTTTATTAATTTGGTTTAGAACTGATGAATAGTGTTTAACAATTTCCTTTGTGTATTAAGCCCGTCTATATTGCTTTTCTTTTTGGTGTTTTTACCAAGGATTTCAGAATGCCCCGCGGGTTTGCCATGGGCAATAGGGCCCCTTTTCGTGATTTTGTTTCGGTTTTTTTGGGATAATGGGTTTTTTGTATTTTTTAATATTTTGTTTAAAAAAATGTCTCTCCCCCAAACGTCAATTTCCATTGGGGGTTGGGGAATTCTGTAGGCCGTCAACAGTCCTATCTGCTGTGAAAATTTCCCTTTTTGAGGGCCCCGTCATGGAGTCTAAATGAACTTTGTTGGGAAATTCGAGTGGTTTGGGTTTTAAGGGTTTTTTAAGAGGAAGGTTGGGGAGTGGGGCAGTACTGTGTTTGTGATTAACCCCGATTTAAAAGGGGGGGTTTGTATACTGGTCCAAAATGTGGTCTATTAAAGGTTGCACTTGTCTCAGTCAGCCCCGGGGTTTTTGTTTTTGGGTTTTTATGAAAAGTGTTTTTGTTCATATTTTTGATGAATCATTACAGTCTGATCATCTGGTAGGGCCCAAAGGGTTTTATTGAAATCCCCCAGCTAAGAGAAGGTGGGGCTTGTTCAATTTGTCTGTTTTTTATTGTTATAGGCGGCTTTAAAGGGTTTTTTTTAGTAAAAAATTTGCAAAAAAAGATTCCCCCTATTCCATTTAAAAAAACTGGGGTTAATACAAAAATAGTTGGGTTTGAGTAATAGATTGCAAATACCCCCCCCAATTGGTTGGTCTGCAGTTTTGGATTGCGTGTAAACCTGGTAGTGGGTGATAAACTATTTTCCTGCTTAAGCCCGGTCTTCAGTAAGAATAATGCAGGAAAGGGTGTCTTTAGTGGGCTCAAGGAGTGCCAGGGGTCATCATAGTGTTTTCTTAAGGGCCTTATGGGTTTTAGTTAAAAAACGATAGATTTTGGGGAGTGTTTAGGATTTTTCTGGTTTTGTGCTGTGTAATAAAGGGAGTTACTTTTTTCCAGTAGGTTTTGGGGTTGTGTGTTAGATTTTGGAGGTTTTTGATCAAAGGGGCCCAAAGTTTATTTATTCATCTTTTTTGGTTTAAATAACGGTTTTTTATGTCCTTATTATGGGGGGCGAGTTCTTAAATACTTTATTTTTTTAGGTGGGGGGTTTGGGCAAGTATCCGCTAAAGCACCCTTGGGCAAAGAGTATAGTCATAAAAAACAAAATGAATTGATATTGTTATGTGTTTGCAGAAAGACTAAAGAAAACTAGGTATAAACTAATACTAAAAAAAACAAATTTTCAAATGGCAAAAGACTCACTCTTGTTTAAATTCACTAAGGTTAATATAAATGAAATTTTTGGGGTAGTCTATGATTAGCTAGAAAGAGCTAAAGTACAACTAGGCATAAACTTATAATATAAAAATACAAAATAAAATGGTACTTGCAATTGCACTAATGTCTGATAAAGTTGTTAACAAGAACAAGAGTATAACTAGATTTAAATTGACAAAACAAAATTGACAAATTAAAGTACAATCATCTTCGATGATGGCTTGGAGATGTTAGAGATGTGGATAAAATCTGTCAAAACGGAGGTAAGGGGTAAATATGATAACCCCAAAAACGAGCACTATATACATTATGCTGCTGCCACAGTAGATTAAGACAAAGATAGAGTCGGGGCCTTTGTTAGTCTCAAACGAGTAAGCAACCTTGAGACATGGCCTGAACTCAAGGAAGAGTTCCGCCGATATTTTCATCGCAGGAAGGAGAACCACTACTGCCACTAGTGACTGGAACGACAAACAGAATTTGAATAAGGATCCGCTCACCTGCCTATGTAGGTCTGTGCAATCGGCCAAAGATTTTGAGGAAGCGGTCAAGTTGACCAAATGTGTCAACGAGGAGGGCTTAGACATGCCAGGGATATCATTCCTATGATTGCCACTGGCATTGTATGAAGAGATACTCCTGCCTCTCTTCCTTGTTCTACTGATCAAATAGGTCTCGGCCCAGAACATGTTATTTTGGGTGCGTTCGAAGCCAGTGAAGAACTCAAGCAGCCTGCGGAAAGAGACAGGGTGTGCCGAGAAACTGATATCGGACCAGTCACTGTAGCAGCGGCACTTCTGCAGCTGGCAGTTATGTAGTAATCGCCTACGTACTTATACATATAGGCAGAGTACAAATAACAAGAGGAAAGGTAAGAGTCCACTACCTGCTTCATTGCCAAAGTGTGTCTTGAAATGTTTCAACTGTGTTAAACACGGTTATTACCAATCCGAGTGTAACAAACCTGGTCCAAATCATATGATAATAGTCGCACGTCACAAGCGGTGTTTCGCAGGGGTCAGTGTTGGGTCAGTTGTTGTTCACAATTTACATAAGCGATATAGATGAAAGGAATAAAGAGCGACATAAGCAAATTTGCTGATGACACTAAAATAGGCCGGCCAATTTACTCTAATGAGGACATTAGAGCATGCCATGATGATTTGAATAAACTGATGCAATAGTCGGAGAAGTGGCAGATGCAGTTTAATACAGACATATGCAAAGTTCTAAATGTTGGACAGTAAAATAACCATGTCACATATAAACTAAATAATGTAGATCTTAATACTACTGATTGCGAAAATGATTTAGGAGTTCTGGTTACCAGTAATCTAAAACCAAGACAACAGTGCATTAGTGTTTGCAGTAAAGCTAACAGAATCCTTGTCTTCATATCTAGAAGTATAAATAATAGAAGTCCTCAGGTGTTCTCCAACTCTATCCTTGGTTAGGCCTCATTTAGACTATGCATTAGAAAATGTACAGAGGAGGATGACAAAGTTTATCTCACGTATCAGAAATCTTCCCTACTAGGATAGACTGAATCTGCACTCTCTCGAAAGGCGTAGAATTAGGGGGGGATATGATCGAGGTATGTAGGAAAGAGGGAAATTTTTTCCCAGTAAAAGTAGGCCTTAGACAAGGATGTGTGATGTCACCGTGGTTGTTTAATATATTTATAGATGGGGTTGTAAGAGAAGTAAATGCGAGGGTCTTGGCAAGAGGCGTGGAGTTAAAAGATAAAGAATCACACACAAAGTGGGAGTTGTCACAGCTGCTCTTTGCTGATGACACTGTGCTCTTGGGAGATTCTGAAGAGAAGTTGCAGAGATTGGTGGATGAATTTGGTAGGGTGTGCAAAAGAAGAAAATTAAAGGTGAATACAGGAAAGAGTAAAGGTTATGAGGATAACAAAAAGATTAGGTGATGAAAGATTGAATATCAGATTGGAGGGAGAGAGTATGGAGGAGGTGAACGTATTCAGATATTTGGGAGTGGACGTGTCAGCGGATGGGTCTATGAAAGATGAGGTGAATTCATAGAATTGATGAGGGAAAAAGAGTGAGTGGTGCACTTAGGAGTCTGTGGAGACAAAGAACTTTGTCCTTGGAGGCAAAGAGGGGAATGTATGAGAGTATAGTTTTACCAACGCTCTTATATGGGTGTGAAGCGTGGGTGATGAATGTTGCAGCGAGGAGAGGTGGAGGCAGTGGAGATGTCATGTCTGAGGGCAATGTGTGGTGTGAATATAATGCAGGAATTCGTAGTTTGGAAGTTAGGAGGAGGTGCGGGATTACCAAAACTGTTGTCCAGATGGGCTGAGGAAGGGTTGTTGAGGTGGTTCGGACATGTAGAGAGAATGGAGCGAAACAGAATGACTTCAAGAGTGTATCAGTCTGTAGTGGAAGGAAGGCGGGGTAGGGGTCGGCCTAGGAAGGGTTGGAGGGAGGGGGTAAAGGAGGTTTTGTGTGCGAGGGGCTTGGACTTCCAGCAGGCATGCGTGAGCGTGTTTGATAGGAGTGAATGGAGACAAATGGTTTTTAATACTTGACGTGCTGTTGGAGTGTGAGCAAAGTAACATTTATGAAGGGATTCAGGGAAACCGGCAGGCCGGACTTGAGTCCTGGAGATGGGAAGTACAGTGCCTGCACTCTGAAGGAGGGGTGTTAATGTTGCAGTTTAAAAACTGTAGTGTAAAGCACCCTTCTGGCAAGACAGTGATGGAGTGAATGATGGTGAAAGTTTTTCTTTTTCGGGCCACCCTGCCTTGGTGGGAATCGGCCGGTGTGATAATAAAAAAAAAATAATGATCGAGGTATATAAATGGAAAACAGGAATAAATAAAGGGGATGTAAATAGCGTGCTGAAAATTTCTAGCCAAGACAGGGCTCACAGCAATGGTTTCAAGTTGGAAAAATTCAGATTCAGGAAGGATATAGGAAAGCACTGGTTTGGTAATAGAGTTGTGGATGAATGGAACAAATTCCCGAGTACAGTTATAGAGGCTAAAACGTTGTGTAGTTTTAAAAATAGGTTAGATAAATATACGAGTGGGTGTGGGTGGGTGTGAGCTGGACCTGACTAGCTTGTACTTCTAGTTCTGATGCCGTGGTCTTTCCTTAAGTGGAAGTGACCTGGCTTGGTAGATCATTGGGCTTATCCTGGGGGGGGGGGGAACATGGACCGGCTTCGCATGGGTCAGTAGGCCTGCTGCAATGTTCCTTCTTTCTTATGTTCTTATGATCCAGTAACCAGCACCAAGACTCGTATTGTATGTACTATAAATCTGCGGGTCATTCCTCGGATTAATGCTACATCCAGCAGCATATGTTCGCTGCCATGCACAGCCATATATCGACGGATGCTGCTGATAACACCCACCAGCCAAAGACAAAACGGGGTAAGTACACTAACCGAAATGGGCATGGAATTAGAATCCCTTCCAATGGCTCGAAGGAAAGACTCACACCCACAGCACTAACAACAGAGGTAGTCACTAACAAAGTCGCTGTAATCTGTCCATGTTCGCAATGGGTTTGATGCTCTCAGCAACGGCACACTTGCCGACAGATCAAAAGATGAGTGCCTTGACGGTTGTAACAGGACTAGCATTACACGTACCAAGAAGTCGAGCCTTGCCACCAGGTGTCGAGCCACTCACAGCTGACTCTGACTACATGGATGAACTTGCGTGTCTCTATGATCGGTATGACAACCCCAGTGAACCTCTTGTTGAGTCCACCATAAGTAATGAACCTGTCAAGCTCCTCCTTCCGTGACATTGGCTTGCATGCAGCCATGTTGTCCAAGCCGTCAGAAATTCGAATTCTGACTGGCATCTCGGATAGTTCCTTGATTATTACATCCCAGGAATCCAAAGGCCTGTTATCCTGGCAAAATAAACACAGCAAAAAACTTTTGACTTAATCTTTACGAAGTAAGAACAGAATTATGTACACAATATACACTTTGTACAACAATAGATATTAGTGCACTCCACGGTAAGCAAGGCAGAATAGAAGCCACTAGAGAGCAGACCGTGCTTCAGCCAGATCTAGGATGAGAATGACAAGGGCAGACAGGTGTGTGGTACCCACAACACCTCTGCGTTGCCAAAACCATCATCTCATTGGCTGGAACCTGGCTACTGATCGAACGATGGGGCCCCATCGTCAACCCTTAGCACTTAGTTCTCTGGTTGGGGAAGATAGCCTTTCATACCCCGAATAAAGGGTACGTACTCTTTGCATGCCACATTGACTGTACGGGGAAGAACGACACTTCAGTTTGAGGTTCAGGGAAAGAAGTTATAGGCAAAATTCCTAGTGGTCGATATCATTGTCTTCCATGGTGATTTGTTGATTGGTCTCAAAATCATGACAGACCGCAAGATTAGCTTAGATCCACCTGACTGTAAAGCAAATTTCTATGGTGTTGATGTACCTTTCTAGAGCATATGAATAAGATCCACCATGTGCTACTCAATCTCTAAGTATATCCAGTGTCTGGAACTCTTTAAAATAGAGGGTTTCCTCAGCAGCAAGTTCTCCGACCAACCCCGTAAGAGAGTTTGTGTTAGAGTGTGACAAAGTACAGTTACAGATAGAAAAACAGTCAGGGGATGCTCAGTCTGACCTTTGCTCTAACTCCAACTCTGATCGAGAGGATGATAGTCAAGCAGCGGTATATCTGACAGTATGAGACTGACTCACGTCATGGCTTCGGTGAGCAAAGTTACAGCCTGCACAACTAACTCACTCACTTTAGTTATGGTGCATGTGAACAGAGCTTTCAAAGACCCCATGCTTGTCGACAGTAATACGTTCAGTCAAGGGTGTGTGTCTCTTGAACCATCCTTGCACACTGTACACACTTAGAGTAGAGGCTTTACTCTGAGGAAGAACACCACACTGGTGGACCTCGCCAGATTGCCTCTCCCTGTGAGAGTGGAAGGTGAAACACCAGTAGACTAGTTTGCATGTATGGTCCTCCCAGGCGAGTCTGCTACTGAATCTTCCAGCACCCGGCCAGTGTCTGAAGATGACCTATCTAGGATAGACTACCCCAAAGAAGTTCCTAGACTTCCCAAGGATCTTAATAGTGCATGATCTGTGGTAGCACTAGACGGTGAGCTTATGAGTTTGACCCCACTTATCTCTCGCCATGTTCTTCTGGACAAAGACACTGAACTTATTTACATGCCAGGTCACAGATTGCCTCATGTGCAAAGAATCTTCACTGAAGAACTCATAACTAAGGTGCTCCACGATGAATTACTGAAAATTCCACTTCTCCTTGGAATACTCCACATATTCTTGTATCCATGAAAGATGAGACATGGTGTATTGCAATCAACTACAGGGAATTAAAAGCATGTACAATCCCAGTCATTTCCCTTAGTCGGATCTGAATAACCTGTTGCAGAACATTGGCATTGATAAACTTCTTTCAACACTTGACCTTTTACAGCATTTTTGACAAATTCCTCTTGACGGCCAAAGTAAAGAATTCACAGCATTCTCTATACCTACTGCTCATTATCAGTTCAAAAGGATGCTTTTTGGGTTAAGGAGCAGACCAATAACATTCAGTCATTTGATTTTGATCTTCCGTACTCTCCTAGGTAATATCATAATGGTCCACATAGATGATCTTATTGTGATGTTTCAGGATATAGCTATGCATCTTGTAAAATTTGAATAGGTATTGGAAAAATTAGCTCAGGCTAGTGTCATAGTTAAGCTCTCTAAATGTCAGATCCTTAAGAAAAAAAAAGTTTCAAGGCCATGTAGTGACCCAGAAAAACACAAAAACAGATGAGTCGAAACTCTTTGCCATTCATAAATTCCCTAGACCTATGGTGGCAGATGTTGTTTGTTTCTTCATAGGCCTAACCAGATTTTACTGCACCTTCATAGTTGGATTTTTCACCATAGTTACACCTCTTACCTGGCTTTTCAAGAAAGATCTGCCCTTTGAGTGAACCTGCAATTAGGAAAGAGCCTTTGTTATCCTTAAGAACAAGTTAATGTCGGCTCCATTCTTAAAATTCCTGACTTCACCAAGGAGTTTGCCTTGACAACAGATGCCAGCAAAGATGGCACTGGAGCAGTCTTCTCGCAAGAGTCCAACAGTAAGCAACAGCCAATAGTTTATGTTAGCCATGTTCTTACCAAT
This sequence comes from Cherax quadricarinatus, assembly GCF_026875155.1. Taxonomy (NCBI): domain Eukaryota; kingdom Metazoa; phylum Arthropoda; class Malacostraca; order Decapoda; family Parastacidae; genus Cherax; species Cherax quadricarinatus. Next base: position 16,922,421 of record NC_069477.1, on the reverse strand, counting down.
GCTCAGTGACAGTTTGAGGCCTTAACCAGTGTATGGGCTTTGAACCATTTCCAAGGTATTATTTACCAGTATCTCACTTTCTATTATCGCCTGTCTCTTTGCAAACAAGAATCTCTCAAGAAAGCATGCTCGGTGGTTTCTCATTTTCAATGACTTTTACCAAGAAATTTTCTACAATCCGGGTGAGCAAAATGTAGCTGATGATGCCTTGTCGAGGTGTATTGCTTTTAGTACAGACAACTCATTCTCCAGTGAGGATCTAGAGAGAGAGCCTATTGTCAAAACCCAGTCCTATGATTCCTAACCAAGTAGGCTGCTCACCTGCAGGTTAAATCGTCTGTATCACTGTGGGACTTAGCTGTCAACCAAGGAGTGCTGAGCCGTTTGACAAAGCTAGCGAATCCCCAGTACCAGCAAATCTGAAGTTGATCCACGATGTTCTAAGAGCAGCACATCTAGGTAAAGACCGCAGTGTCAGACAGGCAAGAATGAAATACTTCTTTCCTAAAATGGCAGCAGAAATTGCAAAGTACATGCATAAGTTTCTGCCTCCAGCACGTAGGTCCAAATCCCATTCTCATTTATCCCGCTACAAAGGAAGCTTGAGAGAACTCCTATCGACCTGTTGACGAAGTTCTTTACCTAAGAGAAGGGTAATAAACACATGCTTATAATGGTGGATAATTTAACACAGTACTGTGAGCTAATACCCATTCCTGACAAAACCGCCAAGACAATTGTTAATCCTTTCCGAGAATATTTTGTTTTTCGTCACGCATGTCCACGTGTCTTCCTGTTGGACAATAGGTCGGAATTCATTAATGCCACAATGCAGGATCTTTGCTCTACATTTGACATACACCAAGTGATAGTAGTTCCACGCCAGCCTGCGACTAACGGCCTTACTGAACATACAAATCGCATCGAATTGATGGTCACTCTGAGCAGGTGCTCAGAGTGACCAGTACAGTGGAGGATGTTAGAGATTAGTACAGTGGAGGATGGTAGAGATTAGTACAGTGGAGGATGGTAGAGATTAGTATAGTGGAGGGAGGCAGAGATTAGTACAGTGGAGGAGTTTTGAGATTAGTACAGTGGAGGATGTTAGAGATTAGTACAGTGGAGGATGATAGACATTAGTACAGTGGAGGAT
>NC_069477.1:16881268-16916268 GCF_026875155.1 Cherax quadricarinatus | reverse complement strand
GAGATTTTTGAATTAATGATTGAAATATTGATCAAATTTTATTTTACTGCCACTAGATGTTCTCATTGACATCTCTGGGAAAAGAAATATTTGCTGGAGAAGAAATAATGCATGGTAAATAAATTTAGGTGGCATATCATTAAACATGAATCAGTCTTTTTAAGACTTAAACAAATTTAAACAGACTCAATAATTTTAGTAAATTAAGACATTAACCAAGTTGTTCCTTTTCCTATTGAGGATGATTATTCCCCAAGCCTTAGTTCCACCTTATTTTACCTCGTCCATGTTATGCTCTTCCCGTCAGTGTGTCACACCACCTCGTCCGTGCTCTGATCTTCCCGTCAGTGTGTCACACCACCTCGTCCGTGCTCTGATCTTCCCGTCAGTGTGTCACACCACCTCGTCCGTGCTCTGATCTTCCCGTCAGTGAGCCTCACCACCTCGTCCGTGCTCTGATCTTCCCGGCAGTGTGTCACACCACCTCGTCCGTGCTCTGATCTTCCCGTCAGTGTGTCACACCACCTCGTCCGTGCTCTGATCTTCCCGTCAGTGAGCCTCACCACCTCGTCCGTGCTCTGATCTTCCCGGCAGTGTGTCACACCACCTCGTCCGTGCTCTGATCTTTCCGTCAGTGGGCCACACCACCTCGTCCGTGCCCTGATCTTCCCGTCAGTGGGCCACACCACCTCGTCCGTGCCCTGATCTTCCCGTCAGTGGGCCACACCACCTCGTCCGTGCCCTGATCTTCCCGTCAGTGGGCCACACCACCTCGTCCGTGCCCTGATCTTCCCGTCAGTGGGCCACACCACCTCGTCCGTGCTCTGATCTTCCCGTCAGTGGGCCACACCACCTCGTCCGTGCCCTGATCTTCCCGTCAGTGGGCCACACCACCTCGTCCGTGCCCTGATCTTCCCGTCAGTGGGCCACACCACCTCGTCCGTGCCCTGATCTTCCCGTCAGTGGGCCACACCACCTCCCACTCTTTACGTATCACAATTAACATCTTGCATTATTTGTACGTATAGGGTAAATAATCCATTTAATTAAAATAACTTCTCATCTTACTGAATAATAAAACAACTACCCACAAAACAAAATAATCATTAATGCGGGTTAATTCTCTTGTGAGCTCCTTTAATAATTTGATTTTTGTAACGTAAAAGGATACAAGTGCAACTAATGAGACATTTTATTGTAGCAACGGATTGATAAAGTTCCTGGTGAGCGAAACGTTGCCACAATAAAATGTCACACTAGCTGCGCTTGTGTCCTTTTAATTGACATATTGTCAGTAATTCTACCAATATATATACAATTTGATTTTTCCAAAAATCTCAAATATATGTATTTTTTTCAATGGAAACTATGTAAATATTTTTATTTTTGAACTAAATATACTGTTACTGAAATTTATTTTAGCCAAATTCTTCTAATAAATTAACATATCACATTAAATTTATTTAATATTACCAACGTCAGTAATATATTTTTGTAATGTTCACAATGACTTTCGTATATATATATATAATTTTATTGTGTGTGTGTGTGTGTGTGTGTGTGTGTGTGTGTGTGTGGGTGTGTGTAATGGGGTCCACCTCTGGTGTAAATTCTGGGACCCATAGCCTCGGAGAAGTGGATAAAAAGGCTTCAAGGAAGAATATTTGGATTTCTTCATGAATCCGTTTGAATATTCCACTTCCACCACCACCCCATCTTTTCATATTTTTTTTTTACCAATAGAAATATTTTATTGCATAATATGGTACAGAAGATATAAGAGATACATTGTTGATATAAAGGTGGCATATACGGTACATGTTACGTGTGTATCACCGATTATAAGGCGAAAAACTCATCCACCTCCTCAGAGCTGGGGCGTGTGCCCAAAATACAGCAGGCATTACCACTTTGAACAGCCGCACTGAACCGCTGGAACAGAAAACTAGCTGCCCTGGGATCCCTAGTTATCCTGATGAGTCTTTTTTTCAGCTCCTTAAGGAATTTAGATGCATTCTTTTCCCATGAGCCAAGGGTCTCTGAGCCTATGGGAACAAACATATAATGATGGGCAAGTTCTCCATATTTTCTAGACTTTTGGGACTCCCAGAAGCTGGCGGCTGCCCCTCCTTCTTCCCTGGTGTATTGGAGATAGGTATCAGCCAAGGTAGATGCACATGTATAGTTCCACACCACCTGCTTCCCGTCTGTCCAGGCTTGAAGGGTGATACCATCTGGACGCTTCTGGCTGCCATCAGATCTGCATAGCTGGGGTGGCTCCCTTACTGCTGGGCATTCGGCTGTTGTGAGGCTCCTCTTGATAATGTTATTAACCTCCTAATGTTTTGCAATCTTTCCCTCGGATTTACAGCACACAAGACCATGGTACCCGAATCGGTCTGCTGATTCACTACCGCAAATACTCCAGTGTTCGGCGAGAATAGGGGCGGCAAGTCGAAGGGCAATACCGATGCGGATGGCCTGTGGGTCGAGGCGTGTGCCAAGGCTGGAGTTGGGAACAGCCAACAGAAAGTCGTCTGCATAAGGGGCTCTCACTGCCAGGAGGCTTGCTCTATCCTTCCCTGACACACTCTGAAGCATTGTTGAGGCTATATTTTCCACTATTAGACCATCCCAGTGCGACTGTTTGTAGTTGTTGGGGGGAGCAGGTCTGGTTTCAGAGCCCGTTAGATTATCCCAGATCATGGCTCCGTCAATGAACTTTTGGTCCTGGACTCCAATCTTGTCCCTAAGATGTTCAGGGAGAATCGCTGCTACAAGCCCTCTGGATGCAATACATGAGGACAGAAAAGCAGGTAGCACAATCTGTGATGACTTCCGGACAAAAATGCCTCATTGTCTGACTGGAAGTGTAGCTTCTAGAGTAAGGTTAAGTACTTTCGTAAAAATCTGCTTCAGGATACTGTTGCCAATAACTGTATTAACCATTTCCTTTAAATGCTGTGGCCTTATTCCAGTGTAACCCCCAGCAGAGCCCGATGGGAACAACATTATTGCTTTGTAAATGTCTGAGTCTTCCATAATCAATGGTTGCTCAGTGGGGACAGAGGTGTTGGAACTGTTGGTGCCACTGGTTTCCCTGGCAGGGTGCTTTGCTCTAAGTGCTTCAGCCGTGTCAGCATCCCGGGGATCAACTGAATCTTCACTGGTAATAATTCTGATTGCCCCCACTGTGTTGCCATCTTCAATTTTCTTGCTCACCTGGACTCTGACTTTTTCACTGTCAGTGGAGTGAGTGGGGGTTCTACCTCTCCCTTTTTTGTGTTGACGGGGAAAGCGAATGAGGTTATCAGCTCTAGGAAAATCTCTTAAGGATTTAATTATCATTGAGGCTAGCCTCTTTCCCTTTCTTTGCGGCACAGCTAAGCAGACATTGCCAAAAAGTAGCAAGTTGTGCCATGCCCTGATGGTTGGTGGAGCATTTAAGATAGTGGAACCATCGTTTACTTTTTTCAGGAGGTCTGTAAGTTTCCCAGCTGCGTGTGGACGGGCTGCTTTTCGAATATGTGAGTGTCCTGGTACCTGTTACTTTAATTGCTTCCAAGATATTGTCTGATGAGATGAGATCTGTTGGAGTGGGTTCAGGTGCCTGAAGTTGCTCTGGTTCATCAATTTCCACAGGAGGACATCCTGAACCAGGGCAACTACCGTGTTTGCGGAGGAAACCATTAGAGTTGAAACAAAGAAGCTGTAAGCATGACCGACACTTGCCTCTCCTAGTACTGCCAGCCGTGCCATTTTCCTGGCTGCTTGCTTCCTCCTGGTTGGCATCCATCTGCTGGACTAGACAATAGGAGTGGAGTATGACATGCTGGGTTGGTATGGTGCGTGGAAGGTAGTGAACTTGATCGTGGTGGCCTGGTGGAGTTTGAGAGGCTGGGAGGGAGTGGGAAATTCTGCTAATAATCCAGCTTCTTCTGAGCCATACTGAGGGGTTTCAGCCTGAATGTGTAACTAGGAACCTGTGTTATGGTCCCCTGCTGACGAATTAGGACAAGAAATTTGTGGGACCTCAAGAATTACGTGTGGATGGGGGAAGATAAGGGATACGAACATCACTCACAGGGAAGTACACGATTAGTCCTTGCATTTAGATCTCTAGCTGGCCAGTGTAGCGTCTAGGTAGGTGTCAGGCAGGAGTTGTGATGTGACCCATCTACAGTAGTTAAATGGTAAGTGGTAATACGAATTTCTTTTGTGTACCCAGCAAGCCCAATCATACAGTCCACAAGTTTAATTTACCAGAGTTGCTGATTTCAAAATTGTAATTATTAATTTAATGTCATGTCTAGTTTTTTGTGAGAGTGGTAGGGAGTAGGCTTCGAGAGAGTGACAATTTGACTACCTGCTGTGACTAAGTCCCACTTATCTCACCTAGATAACTTGCACGTAATAATTCAGGTAATTCCCTGTAAACCTAATGGTGTGAAGGCATAAGAGATTGCGATAACTTAGATCCATTAAGTTAACTCTCCCTCACACTTCACTTGTTCACCATAACACACTTAAATATTACTGATTATTTTTCCTGTAGGTAAAACAATGTCGCTAAACAAATTTCTCCTTGTCTCTGCACGAAGTGCTTCATTACCGCCACCAGCGTTTTAACTCTATGCATTTCTGTCTGTTTTGTGGATCTATATTCCTCCAGTCAATTTCCTTGTAGTTACAACCTCCTATGGTCAGCAACTTTTCATGAGGGACCTTTCAGCATCTTTCGCTAGCGTGTCCACTATCGCTTTCTTGTCGTCCTACTGTTTAATTTAACAGAGGCTTCTATTATTTGTGAATGCACTGGGTATAAAATGTGTTGTTTTAAATGAGCAGAATTTTTAGTCACCATCTTATGTCACCCAGTGCAGTGTGCGCCTTTAAATATTTTTAGGTGCAGCCTCTCTGTTTCCTCCTCTCTTCTCTTCAAAACTCCACTGGTTCCTGAATAACAGTACTACGCCTTCCCTTTCTCAGTTTACTCTGTTGTTTTTTTCATTATGAGGTATTCAGTTGGGATGATCATCTCTGTGAGATTTGTTTCTGTGAGTGAAAAGACGTCTATGGATGCCTCCACTATGCATTTGTTCCATTTATCACTCTAATTTTTCCTTCATCTGCTATGGTGTCCCATATTTTCGGTTTCTTTTATGTTACTGTGTTCTGGTTTAAAAAAATCAGGATATCTTTGTGTTTTTACCTGAGTCTAGGGGTGAGAGGGGCTTGTAAGAGGAGTGGGTAAGACTGAGGGTTAGATGAGTGGAGGTATCTTGTGCTGGAAGGGGTATGCATCGAGGATGCAGCGAAAGGAGGTTGGAGAGGATTTCTAGTTGATAAAAATTTGGGATGGGGACTAGTGGGAGGGGAAGTTGTAGCGAAGGTTCTAATGTTGTGAGAGGTAAAGGTCTATGGTTATAGGAAGGGAGATATTGTATCGCTTGTTATAAGTTACTGAGTGAATGTGTGTGTGTGTGTGTGTGTGTGTGTGTGTGTGTGTGTGTGTGTGTGTGTGTGTGTGTGTGTGTGTGTGTGTGTGTGTGTGTGTGTCTGTGCGTGTGTGTGTGTGTGTGTGTGTGTGTGTGTGTGTGTGTGTTGTGTGTGTTGTGTGTATGTGTGTGTGTGTGTGTGTGTGTGTGTGGTCTGTGCGTGTGTGTGTGTGTGTCTGTGCGTGTGTGTGTGTGTGTGTGTGTGTGTGTTGTGTGTGTGTGTGTGTGTGTGTGTGTATGTGTGTGTGTGTGTGTGTGTGTACTCACCTAATTGTGATTGCAGGGGTCGAGACTCAGCTTCTGGCCCGCCTCTTCACTGATCGCTACTAGGTCCTCTCCCTCTCTGCTTCCTGAGCTTTGTCATATCTCTTCTTAAAACTATGTATGGTTCCTGCCTCCACTACTTCACTTGCTAGGCTATTCCACTTCCTGACGACTCTATGACTGAAGAAATACTTCCTAACGTCCCTGTGACTCGTCTGAGTCTTCAGCTTCCAGTTGTGACCCCTTGTCCCTGTGTCCCCTCTCTGGAACATCCTATCTCTGTCCACCTTGTCTATTCCCCGCAGTATCTTGTATGTCGTTATCATGTCTCCCCTGACCCTTCTGTCCTCCAGTGTCGTCAGTACAATTTCCCTCAACCTTTCCTCGTACGACATTCCCCTGAGCTCTGGGACTAGCCTTGTTGCAAACCTTTGTACCTTCTCTAACTTCTTGACGTGCTTGACCTGGTGGGGGTTCCAGACTGGTGCTGCGTACTCCAGTATGGGCCTAACATACACAGTGTACAGTGTCTTGAACGATTCCTTATTAAGGTATCGGAACGCTATTCTCAGGTTTGCCAGGCGCCCGTATGCTGCAGCAGTTATTTGGTTGATGTGTGCCTCCGGTGACGTCCTCGGTGTTATGGTCACCCCAAGGTCTTTCTCCCTGAGTGAGGTCTGTAGTCTTTGTCCTCCTAGCCTATACTCTGTGGTCTTCTTTGCCCCTCCCCAATCTTCATGAATTTGCATTTGGCAAGGTTGAATTCGAGAAGCCAGTTTCTGGACCACATGTCCAGCCTGTCCAGGTCTCTTTGCAGTCCTCCCTCATCCTCATCCGATTTAATTCTTCTCATCAGCTTCACATCATCTGCAAATAGGGACACTTCTGAGTCTATTCCTTCCATCATGTCGTTCGCATATATCAAAAATAGCACTGGTCCTAGAACTGACCCTTGTGGGACCCCGCTCGTCACAGGCGGCCACTGTGATACCTCTTCACGTACCATGACTCGTTGATGCCTCCCTGTCAGGTATTCCCTGATCGATTGCAGTGCCCTCCCTGTTATATGCGCCTGATCCTCCAGCTTCTGCACTAAACTCTTGCGGGGAACTGTGCCAAAGGCCTTCCTGCAGTTTAGGAAAATGCAGTCAATCCACCCCTCTCTCTCGTGTCTTACTTCTGTTACCTTGTCATAAAACTCCAGAAGGTTTGTGACACAGGATTTGCCTTCCATGAACCCATGCTGGTTTTCATTTATGATCTTGTTCCATTCCAGGTGTTCCACCACTCTCCTCCTGATAATCTTCTCCATGACTTTGCACACAATACATGTCAGAGACACAGGTCTGTAGTTTAGAGCCTCATTTATGTTTCCTTTCTTAAATATGGGGACTACATTTGCTGTCTTCCATTTCTCAGGTAGTTGCCCAGTTTCAAGGGATGTGTTGAAGATTGTGGTTAGGGGCACGCACAGCATCTCTGCTCCTTCTCTAAGGACCCACGGAGAAAAGTCCGGTCCCATCGCCTTTGAGGTATCAAAGTCACTTAGGAGCTTCTTCACCTCCTCCTCAGTTGTTCGTATGTCATCCAACACTTGTTGGTACATTCCCTCTTGATGTTCCTTTCTGTGCTGTCTTCCCAGAGCCCTTCCTGTCTCTACTATAAAAACTTCCTTAAATCTCCTGTTTAGCTCCTCACATATCTCCTGATCATTTCTTGTGAGTTCTTCACCTTCTGTCCTCAGTCTGATCACCTGGTCTTTGACTGTTGTCTTCCTTCTGATGTGGCTATACAACAGTTTCGGGTCAGTCTTGATTTTCGTCTATGTTATTTTCATACTCTCGCTGGGCCTCCCTCCATACCTGCGCATACTCGTTCTTGGCTCTGCGACTAATCTCCCTATTTTCATGTGTTCTCTGCCTTCTGTACTTTTTCCATTCTCTGTTGCACTTTGTTTTTGCCTCCTTACACCGTCGGGTAAACCAGGGGCTCGTTCTGGTCTTCCAGTTGTTTCTGGTGCCCATGGGAATAAACCTTTCCACTGCCTCCTTGCATTTTGTTGTTACATATTCCATCATTTCATTTACTGGCTTTCCTGCCAGTTCTCTGCCCCACGGAACCTCCTGCAGGAAGTTCCTCAACCCTATGTAGTCCCCTCTTTTATAGTCTGGCTCCTTCCCTTCAACTCCTGTTAATCTTTCAACTTGCAACTCTACTATGTATTCAAAGCACAGAATCACGTGGTCACTAGCTCCTAGGAGACTCTCATATGTGATGTCCTCAATGTCTGAACTGCCCAGGGTGAACACTAGGTCCAATCTTACTGGTTCATCCTCCACTCTCACTCTGGTAGTGTCCTTAACATGTTGGTGCATGAGGTTTTCCAGCTCCACATCCAACATCTTGGCTCTCCATGTTTCGGGACCCCCATGTGGCTCCAGGTTTTCCCAGTCAATCTCCCTGTGGTTGAAATCCCCCATAATCCAGTAACTTTGCTCTGCTGGAGTGAGCTCTTCTTGTCACCTCAGCAAGTGTGTCCATCATTCCTCTGTTGCTCTCTTCATATTCCTTTCTTGGCCTCCTGCAGTTCTGTGGTGGAGTATACATCACTGCAATGACCACCTTGTGCTCCCAGACTGAAGTGTACCTACTATGTAGTCCCTTTCTCCTGTCTCGTCTGTGCCTCCCATTTTCTCGAATTTCCATCGTTTTTTTACGAGCAGAGCAACCCCTCCTCCCCCTCTGCCCCTTCTATCTTTCCTCATGATCTGATATCCTGGTGGGAAGATTGCATCTGCTATTGTATCCGTGAGTTTTGTTTCTGTAACTGCTATGATGCCTGGGGACTTCTCATTGATTCTTTCTTGTCATTCCTCATGTTTATTCGTTAATCCATCCGCATTTGTGTACCAAACCTTCAACTTCTGTTCTAATACTGTAACTCTGGTCCTGGGGGAATACTTTGGTTGGGAGAGCAGGAGCCCGGGTGGGGGCCTGTGGGGGGTTGCAGTGGAGGTGGAGGAAGAGCTCCCATAGGGGGTTGCTGTAGGGGTAGGGTTCGTGGTGCAGGGGGTGGGAACAGAGGGATCGGTGTGTGATGGTTGGTTTGGATTGTTCAGTTGCCTTGGGGGTGTCGTGGCTAGAGTCCTTCTGCAAGTGTTTCTGGGGGGTGTGCTTGTCCTTCCACCTGTTCCTGCATTATTCTGCTCTCCTTTTCCATTTCCTCCCATTCCTCCTTTCGTTTTTGCACTCTCTCTTTCAGTATCATCCTTTTCTCCTGTGTTCTGTCTCGATCGTGGTACACACTCATGAACTCCTGTTTGCCTCTCAGCCGTGCTTTCTCCTGCAGGATCATGGTTCGAGTTGATTCTGCCTTGAAAATTACTTTGAGAGGCCGATTCATTTTCTTTGTGAACCACCCGATTCTCCGAAAATTTGCCACCTGGGTCATGTCCCCCTCGCCTATCATCTTCATGATACCTTCAATCGCTTTTTTCTCCTCCTGCTTTTTTTTCATCATAAGTTTCCCCTTCAGCTTCGTCTAACCCATAGACAAAAACTGATCTCTCCCTTTCCACCTCCCACTGTGACTCCCATTGCATCCTCTGAGGTGTTTTAGTTCCTTCCCATGGAGTGTTCCTTCCTTCAGTCCCTTTCCTAGCTGTGGCCCCTATGCTCATTGGTTTGTCCTACCTGCTCACCTGTTCCTGGCCCCCACAAGTGTCTGGTAAGGTCCCTGCACATGTCCTAGTTCCTTCCATGTCTTCCAACCTCTCATTCTGTCCTAGTGTGCTCCATGTCTTTGTTTTGGCCCCATGTGAGTTTGACAGGACCTCTGCATACAGTTTAGCTTCCGTGCTCCCTTCAGAACCTTTGTCTGTGTCTGATGTAAACACTGCTGATGCTACTTCTGTATTATCTTTGTCTCTAGGCTGTTTCAGATTTCTCAGCTCCTCTTCCAATCTCTGTATCTTGGCTTCTGCTACTGTGGCATGTTGCTCCCACCTTCTGCATTCTGCTGCTAACCTCTCATCCATCTTCCTTGCAAGCTCATCTAGCCTCCTTCCCCAGTCTTCCTTTTTTTGAGCTCTACCTCCCAGTCCTCCCTCCCAGTCCTCCCTCCCAGATTCGTCCTTCGGGCCCTTTGTTCTCATCCTAGTTCTAGGTTGCCCCATTGCACCACAGAAGGAAGGGGGAGAGATGGTTAGGGGGTGGGGAATAGATGGTTAGGGGGAGTGGGGATGGATGGTTATGGGGGAGGGGGAGGATGGTTATTGGAGGGGGAGAGGTGGTTGGGGAGGGGGTTAGATAGTTTGGGGGAGGGTTAGATGGTTTGGGGGAGGGGCAGGTGGCTAGGGGAGGGGTAGAGGTGGTTAGGGGAAGGGGGAGTTCGTGTTTGTGACAAGTGTATATGGAGCTTGTGTATGTATGTCTGCATGTGTGGGAGAGAGAGGGATGTGATTAAGTGGGGAGGGGGGAGGGGGAGAGAAGGATGAGTGACCCTTAGAAGCGGGGGAGGTGTGTGTTTATGGGATTAGAAGGGGAGGGGGGGGAAAGAAGGCTGAGGGTAGAGTGACCGCTTGATAACGGGTCCTTACGGGTGTGTGTGTATGTGGCGTGTGTGTGTGTGTGTGTGTGTGTGTGTGTGTGTGTGTGTGTGTGTGTGTGTGTGTGTGTGTATATGTGTGTGTGTGTGTGTGTGTACTCTCCTAGTAAGGGTGTGTGTGTATGTGTGTATGTATGTGTGTGTGTGTGCATGTGTGTGTGTGTGTGAGTATGTACTCATATATTTGTAGTTATGGAGGTTGAGTACTGCACCTGGCCCCCACCTCACTGGTCGCTATTAGGTCCACTCTCTCCCTGCTCCATGCGATTTATCATACCTCTTCTTAAATATATGTATTGATATGGCCTCCACTACATCACTTTCCAGATTGTTCCACTTCTTGACAACTGTGACTAAAGAGATACTTCTTAACATCCTTGTAACATCTGAGTTTTTAACTTCCAGTTGTGATCCCTTGTTGTGGTGTTTCATCTTCAAAACATTTTCATCCTATCCACTTTGTCATTTCATCTCAGCATTTTATGTTGTTATGTCCTTCCCCCCCACTCCCTCCGCTCCTTTCCCTTCTGTCTTCCAGTGTCGCCAGGTTGATTTTCCTTATCCGGGACTAGTCTTGTTGCATTTTCTTCATTTTTTTGACGTGTTTGACTAGGTGTTGGTTCCATACTGGTTGTGTATACTCCAATATGGGCCTGACGTACACAGTGTACAGTGTTTTGAATGACTCATTACTTTAGATACAGCAGTTATTTTGTTGATGTGCTACTCAGGAGATGTGCTCGTTATTAATGCTCACCCTAAGTTCCTTTTCCTTGAGTGAGTTTTGCAGCCTTCGACGCCTTGGATTGTTTGCGGTCTTCTTTGTCCTTCCCCAAGCTTCATAATTTTGACTTCTGGATTAAACTCCAGAAGCCATTTGTCGGACTAAGCTTGCAGCCAGTCTAGATCTCCTTATAGGCATTCCTGACCTCGTCCACTTGTATTCTCCTCGTTAGTTTCACATTGTCTGCAAACAAGGATATATCTGAATCTGTCCGTTTCGTTATATCATTTTGATATACTGGAAACAGCACCGGGCCTAGGACTGACCCTTGTGGAACCCCACTCAACACATGTAGCCACTCCGACGTCTCGTCAGCTATCGACACACTTTGCTTTCTTCCTGTCAGGTATTGCCTGATCTATTGCAGTACTTTCCCCTGCTATTCCTGTCTGTTCATCTATCTTTTACCAGTCTTTTGTTGGTACTGTGTCGAAAGCCTTCTTACAGTCCAAGAAGATGCAGTCTACCCACCCTTCTTTTTCATGTCTAACTTCTGTTACCTTATTATAGAACTCCAGTAGATTTGTGATACAGGATTTCCCTTCCACTGAAGCCGTTATGGTTGTCATATATGAGCCCATTCCTTTCTGGGTGCTCCGCCACTCTTTTTCTGATAATCTTCTCCATAACTTTCATAATTTACATCTCAGAGACACTGGTCTGTAGTTTAGTGCTGCCTGTTTGCCTCCTTTCTTAAAAAAAATGGGACTATGTTTACTGTCTTCAACACCTCAGGCAGTTGCCCAGTTTTCGATAGATTGTTGTTAGTGGTACACACAGTGCATCTGCTCCCTCTCTCAGGACCCAAGGAGAGATGTTATCTTGGAGCACCGCCTTCGAGGTATTTACTTGTTCTAGCAGTTTTTTCACCTCTTCCTTGGTTATGTGCAGTGTATCCATCACTTGCTGGTCTACATTATCATCTCAGTTACCGGGAAGCCTCTGTCTCCACTTTGAATACCTTTCTGAATCGAGAGCCGAGCTCCTCATATACTTCCTGTCAGTTCCCTGTGAGCTCCCCTCATTCCTTTCTCAGCTTGCTTACCTGGTCTTTCACGGTTGTTTTCCTCATGATGAGGCTGTATAACAACTTTGGGTCAGATTTGATGTTTGATGCTATGTTACTCTCGTATTTCCGCTGGGTCTCTCTCATTGTGAATGCATATTTATTTATTTCTCTTCGTCTCAACTCCTTGTTTTCGTGAGTCCTTTGCCTTATATACTTTTTCTATACTCTAACACTCTTGGTTTTGACCTCTCCACACCACCTTGTCTTCCGATTGTTACTGTTGCGCCTTCACACGAACTTCTCTGCATCCCTGCACTTTGTGGTCATGTGTTCTATCATTTCGTTTACTGTCTAGCTCTCTTACCCACCGCACCTCTTACAGGAATTACCTCATACCTGTATAGTTCACTGATTTGAAGTTTGCCTTCTCCAGTACTTCTCGTGCTGCACCACTCTCCATTGTTAACTCTATAGAGAATTCGAAACCCAGAACCACGTGACTGCTAACGCTGAGGGGCCTTTCGTGTGTGATATATGGTATGTTTGGACTCTTCAAGGTAAATACGAGGTCCCTTGCTGATTCATTGTCTCCGCTCTCTCTCTCTCTATGGTTATGGCCCTAACCTGTTGGCACATGAAGTTTTCCAGCACCGCCTCAAGCATCTTTGCTCTCCATATATCTGGTCCCCCATGTGGCTCCAGATGTCCCAGTCAGTCTCCTCATTGATTAAATCCCCGATCATGAGTAAATTTGCCCTACTCATGTGGGCCCTATTCGCCAGTTCGGCCAGAAGGACCCACATGAGTAGGCCACCATAGCTCTGTTGCTTTTATCTTATTCTTGTCATGGACGCCTGTTGTACGACGGCGGGTTGTATATCACTGCCATCATCACTTTTGGACCCCTTGTTAGAAGTGTTCCTACTATGTAGTTATCCGCTACACCTAGTCCTCCCATCTCCTAAAAAATCCACTTGTTGACATGACTCACGAAATCGTAATGACATGATTGCAAACAAACCATGCCACGGGCGGGATTGAACCCGCAGTCAGAGAGTCTGAAGTTTTGAGACTCTCTGACCGCGGGTTGAATCCCGCCCGTGGTATGGTTTATTCCACTTGTTTTTAATGTGTATGTGTGTGTGTGTGTGTGTTCTCACCTAATTGTACTCACCTATTCCACTTCTTATGACTAAATAAGTACTTCCTAACATCTCTCTGACTCATCCGAATCTTCAACTTCCAATTGTGACCCCATGTTGCTGTGTCCCATCTCTGGGACATCCTGTCTCTGTCCACCTTGTCAATTCCTCGCAGTATTCCTCGCATGTCTTCCCTAACAGTCCTGTCCTGTGTACTCACCTAATTGTGGTTGCAGGGTTCGAGACTCAGCTCCTGGCCCCTGTGGGTGTGTGTGTGTGTACTCACCTATTTGTTGTTGCAGGGTCGAGTCTTAGCTCCTGGCCCCGCCTCTTCACTGGTTGCTACTGGGTCCTCTCTCTCCCTGCTCCATGAGCTTTATCAAACTTCCCGCCTCCACTAAGTCACTTTCTACGCTATTCCACTGCCTGACAACTCTATGACTGAAGAAATACTTCCTGACATCCCTTTGACTCATCTGAGTCTTCAACTTCCAATTGTGACCTCTTGTTTCTGTGTCTCCTCCCTGGAACATCCTGTCTGTGTCCACCTTGTCTATTCTGCGCAGTATTTTATATGTCGTAATCATGTCTCCCCTAACCCTCCTGTCCTCCAGTGTCGTCTGGCAAATTTCCGTTGACCATTCTTCACAGGGCATTTCCCTTAGCTCTGGAACTAACCATGTCGCAAACCTTTGTACTTTTTTCCAATTTTTTGACTTGCGTGATCAACTGCGGGTTCCAAACAGGTGCTGCATACTCCAGTATGGGACTGACGTACATGGTGTACAGTGTCTTGAACGATTCCTTGCTAAGGTATCGGAATGCTGTTCTCAGGTTTGCCAGGCGCCCATATGCTGCAGCAGTTATCTGGTTGATGTGTGCTTCCGGAGACATGCTCGGTGTTATTCTCACCCCAAGATCTCTCCTTGAGGGAGGTTTGCAGTCTTTGGCCACCTAGCCTACACTCCGTCTGCGGTCTTCTGTGCCATTCCCCTATCTTCATGACTTTGCATTTGGCAGGGTAAAATTCGAGAAGCAAGTTGCTGGACCAGGTGTCCAGTCTGTCCGGGTCTCTATGAAGTCCTGCCTGATCCTCATCTGATTTAATTCTCCTCATGAACTTCATATCGTCTGCAAACAGGGACACTTCTAAGTCTATCCCTTCCATCATGTCGTTCACATATACCAAAAATAGCACTGGTCATAGGACCGACCCCTGTGGGACCCCGCTCGTCACAGGTGCCCACTGTGATACGTCATTACGTACCATGACTCGTTGTTGCCTCCCTGTCAGGTATTCTCTGATCCATTGCAATGCCCTTTCTGTTATATGCACCTGATCCTCTAGCTTCTGCACTAATCTCTTGTGAGGAACTGTGTCAAAGGCCTTCTTGCAGTCCAAGAAGATGCAATTAACTCCACCCCTCTCTCTCGTGTCTTACTTCTGCTACTTTATCATCAAACCCCAGAAGGTTTGTGACACAGGATTTGCCTTCCATGAATCCGTGCTGGTTGGCGTTTATACTCTTGTTCCTTTCCAGATGCTCCACCACTCTCCTCCTGATGATGTTCCCCATACCTTTGCATACAATACACGTCAGTGACACAGGTCTATAGTTTAGTTCCTCTTTTCTGTCCCCTTTTTTAAAAATGGAACTACATTTGCCGTCTTCCATACCTCAGGTAGTTGCCCAGTTTCCAGGAATGTTTTGAAGATTGTGGTAAGTGGCATACACAGCATATCCGCTCCCTCTCTAAGGACCCACGGGGAGATGTCGGTCCCATTGTCTTTGAGGTATCGATGTCTCATAGCAGCTTCTTCACCTCCTCCTCATTTGTAAGTATGTCATTCAACACTTGTTGGTATATTCCTTGTTGGTGTCCCCATCTGGTCTGCCCCCCCAGAGGCCTTCCTGTCTCCACTGTAAATACTTCCTTAAATCTCATGTTGAGCTCCTCACATACCTCTTGATCATTTCTTGTGAGTTCCCCACCTTCTTTCCTCAGCCTTATCACCTGGTCTTTGACTGTTGTCTTCCTCCTAATGTGTCTATGCAGCAGTTTTGGGTCAGACTTGGCTTTCGATGCTATGTCGTTTTCGTACTTTCGCTGGACCTCCCTCCTTATCTGTGCATACTCGTTTCTGGCTCTTCTACTAATCTCCTTATTTTCCTGGGTCCTTTGCCTCCTGTACCTTTTCCATTCTCTGGTGCACGTAGTTTTTGCCTCCCTACACCTTCGAGTAATCCAAGGACTCACTTTGTTCTTCCTATTATTTCTATTTCCCTTGGGAACAAACCTTTCCTCTACCTCATTGCACACTGTTGTTACATATTCCATCATCTCGTTTACTGATTTTCATACCAGTTCTCTGTCCCACTGAACCTCCTTCAGGAAGTTCCTCATACCTGTGTAGCCCCCCCCCACCCACCTTTCATAGTTTGGCTTTTCCCATTCAATTCCTATTACCTTATCCACTTGTAACTCTACTATATAATCAATACTCAGAACCACGTGATCACTAGCTCCAAGGGGCCTCTCGTAAGTGATGTCCTCAATGTCTGAACTGTTCAGGGTGAACACAAGATCCAGTCTTGCTGGCTCATCCTCCCCTCTCTCTCTGGTACTGTCCCTGACATGTTGTTGAATGAGGTTTTCAAGTACCACATCCATTATCTTGGCCCTCCATGTTTCGGGACTCCCATATGGCTCCAGGTTTTCCCAGCCGATCTCCCTGTGGTTGAAATCGCTCATTACCAGTAACTATGCTCTGCTCGAGGGAGCTCTTTTGCCACCTCAGCCACTTTGTCCACCATCGCTCTGTTTTCTTCATACTTCTCTCTTGGCCTCCTGCAGTTCTGTGGTGGGTTGTACATCACTCCAATGACTACTTTATATTCTCCAGACGGAATTGTGCCTACTATGTAGTCCCTTTCTCCAATCACGTCCATACCTTCCATTTCCTCAAATCCCCATCGTTTTTTTATGAGCAGTGCAACCTCTCTTCCCCCTCTACTCCTTCTATCTTTCCTCAGGATCTGATGTCCCGGTGGGAAGATTGCATCTGTTATTGTCTCAGCAAGTTTCGTTTCTGTGGCTGCGATGATGTCCGGGGATTTCTCGCTGATTTTTTCGTGCCACTCCTCATATTTATTCGTTGTTCTATCCGCGTTTGTGTACCAACATCTTCAGCTTTTCTATCACTGTGGTCCTTGGAAAATATTGGGGTTGGGGGAGTGAGAGCCTTGGTGGGGGCCTATGGGGGGTGTGGGTGGGGTTTGTGATGAGGGGGTGGGGTCAGAATGCCCATAAGGGGCAGCTGTTGGGGTGAGGTTTGTTATGTGGGGGTTGGTGGCAGAGGGAACAGTGTGTGGGTTTTGGTTTAGATTGCTCAGTTGCGTTGGGATATTCGCAGTTGGAGTCTTTCTGTGGTAGTTTCTGCAAGGTGCGTTTGCCCTTCCTCCTTTATCTAGGTCTTCCTCATCTTCATCATTGCCTCTCGTTCCACCGTGCGTCTCTCTACCCTCTCTTTCAGTGTAGTCCTTTCTTCTTGTGTTCTGTCACGATCGAGGTATACTCTCTGGTACCCCGGTTTGTCTCTCAGTCGTGCTTTGTTTTGCAGGATCCTGTGTGTACTCACCTAATTGTACTCACCTAATTGTGGTTTCAGGGGTCGAGACTCACCTCATGGCCCCGCCTCCTCACTGATCGCTACTAGGTCCTCTCTCTCTCTCTGCTTCCTGAGCTGTATCATACCTCTTCTTAAAACTATGTATGGTTCCTGCCTCCACTACTTCAGTTGCTAGGCTATTCCACTTCCTGACAACTCTATGACTGAAAAAATACTTCCTAACGTCCCTGTGACTCGTCTGAGTCTTCAGCTTCCAGTTGTGACCCCTTGTCCCTGTGTCCCCTCTCTGGAACATCCTATCTCTGTCCACCTTGCTATTCCCCGCAGTATCTTGTATGTCATTATCATGTCTCCCCTGACCCTTCTGTCCTCCAGTGTCGTCAGTCCGATCTCCCTCAACCTTTCCTCGTACGACATTCCCCTGAGCTCTGGGACTAGCCTTGTTGCAAACCTTTGTACTTTCTCTAACTTCTTGACGTGCTTGACCAGGTGTGGGTTCCAGACTGGTGCTGCATACTCCAGTATAGGCCTAACATACACAGTGTACAGTGTCTTGAACGATTCCTTATTAATGTATCGGAACGCTATTCTCAGGTTTGCCAGGCGCCCATATGCTGCAGCAGTTATTTGGTTGATGTGTGCCTCCGGTGATGTGCTCGGTGTTATGGTCACCCCAAGGTCTTTCTCCCTGAGCGAGGTCTGTAGTCTTTGTCCACCTAGCCTATACTCTGTCTGCGGTCTTCTTTGCCCCTCCCCAATCTTCATGAATTTGCATTTTGCTGGATTAAATTCGAGAAGCCAGTTACTGGACCACATGTCCAGCCTGTCCAGGTCTCTTTGCAGTCCTGCCTCATCCTCATCCGATTTAATTCTTCTTATCAACTTCACATCATCTGCGAACAGGGACACTTCAGAGTCTATTCCTTCCATCATGTCGTTCACATATATCAAAAATAGCACTGGTCCTAGAACTGACCCCTGTGGGACCCCGCTCGTCACAGGCGCCCACTGTGATACCTCTTCACATACCATGACGCGTTGCTGCCTCCCTGTCAGGTATTCCCTGATCCATTGCAGTGCCCTCCCTGTTACATGCGCCTGATCCTCCAGCTTCTGCACTAATCTCTTGTGGGGAACTCTGTCAAAGGCCTTCCTGCAGTCTAGGAAAACGCAATCTACCCACCCCTCTCTCTCGTGTTTTACTTCAGTTACCTTGTCATAAAACTCCTAGAGGTTTGTGATACAACATTTGCCTTCCATGAACCCATGTGTGTGTGTGTGTGTGTGTGTGTGTGTGTGTGTGTGTGTGTGTGTGTGTGTGTGTGTGTGTGTGTGTGTGTGTGTGTGTGTGTCTGTGTGTCTGTGTGTGTCTGTGTGCTCACCTAGTTGTGGTTGCAAGGGTCGAGTCAGAGCTACTGGCCCCGCCTCTTCACTGGTCGCTAGTTGGTCACTTTTCCTGCTCCATAAGCTTTATCATACCTCTTCTTAAAGCTACGTATGGATCTTGCCTCCACTACATCACTTCCCTGTGTGTCTGGGGGTGTGTCTGTGACTGTATATATGTGTCTGTGGGTGGGACTGTGTGTGTTTTGTGGTTTGTAAATGTGAAATTATATGGACAAAATATAATCAGAACTAGAGAGTATCAGTATTTATATTCAGTATCTTAGTACGATCAGGTAGTCTTCCTTGAGGATCAACCCTAAGCCGATTACCTTACGAGAGATTCAATCCTCTTCCACGAGATATTTCTTCACTAACCTAAATATAGTTTCTGCTTTTATTACAAATTATTACTTACATGTTACGTAGTTTTGTCCTATACGCTGTATTATTTCAGTTTTTATTCAATTAGATTATTCCCTATCATGTGCTCGTGTGTATATTTAAATGAGGGGAAAGCATTTATAATCAAAGAAATAACAGCTAAGACCCAGTGAGTATTTCACCATAATGAATGAGAGGTGCAACAATTTCCTAAACAATCTGCGAGTTTTTAATTTCATTGTTGGTCTTTTGAAGGTGCACGCTGATCTTTATTTATGAAGAAATCTTGAAAAGTGTAATAAGCAATCAAAGCCAGGTTAATGATGCTTCCCTGACAGTTTTCTGCATCAATCTATAATATTCTCTCACTTGTCAAGGAAGTTAAAATCTACAGTAACCAGAGATATATTTTAACAAAAAGTTAGAGAATAACAAAAAAATAATTAGCGATATAAAAATAATACATTGAGTATAGCAATACTGACAACAGAGTTCAGCAACGTCGAAACATTGACATTGAATTCGTAATCATAACAGTTAACTAACAGTAAACAATTAAAGTAAACCTAGCCTTAATGGATTTACGAACTATCTTCATGATAAATTGGTTGTGAGGAAGAGAGCTAAGAGGTGTCTGAACTACCGCAGAGGAACAGTTAAAAGATGATGAGCTTAGCGCGCTTACTGTGTATTACTTTTGTCTCTTAAACTTTAATAAGGTGTGTGTGTGTGTGTGTGTGTACTCACCTAGCTGAGGTTGCAGGGGCCGAGTCCTAGCTCCTGGCCCCTCCTCTTCACTGGTAGCTACTAGGTCACTCACCCTGAACCGTGAACTTTATCATGCCTCTGGTTAAAGTTATGCATGGATCCAACCTCCACTACATCGCTTCCCAAACCATTCCACTTCCTAACTACTCTGTCGCTGTGATTCATCTGTGTCTTCAGCTTCCAACTGTGTCCCCTTGTTGCTGTGTCCCATCTCAGGAACATCCTGTCTTTGTCCAATTTGTCAATTCCTCTCAGTATTTTGTATGTCGTTATCATGTCTTCCCTATCTCTCCTGTCCTCCAGTGTCATCAGGTCGATTTCCCTTAACCTCTCCTCTTACGTCATACCCCTTAGCTCAGGGATTAGTCTTGTTGGAAACCGTTACACTTTTTCTAGTTTCTTTACGTGCTTGACTAGGTGTGGGTTCCAAACTGGTGCCGCATACTCGAATATAGGCCTAACGTACACGGTGTACAGGGTCCTGAACGATTCCTTATTAAGATGTTGGAATGCTGTTCTGAGGTTTGCTAGGCGCCCATATGCTGCAGCAGTTATTTGGTTGATGTGTGCCTCAGGAGATGTGCCTGGTGTTATACTAACCCCAAGATACTTTTCCTTGAGTGAGGTTCGTAGTCTCTGGCCCCCCTAGACTGTACTCCGTCTGCGGTCTTCTTTGCCCTTCCCCAATCTTCATGACTTTGCACTTGGTGGGGTTGAACTCCAGGAGCCAATTGCTGGACCAGGTCTGCAGCCTGTCCAGATCCCTTTGAAGTTCTGCCTGGTCTTCGACCGAATGAATTCTTCTCATCAACTTCACGTCATCTGCAAACAGGGACACTTCGGAGTCTATTCCTTCTGTCATGTCGTTCACAAATACCAGAAACATCACTGGTCCTAGGACTTGACCCGTGTAGGACCCCGCTGGTCGCAGGCACCCACTCTGACACTTTGCCACGTACCATGACTCGCTGCTGTCTTCCTGACAAGTATTCCCTGATCCATTATGGTGCCTTCCCAGTTATCCCTGCCTGGTCCCCCAGTTTTTGCACTAATGTATTGTGTGGAACTGAGTCAAACGCCTTCTTACAGTCCAAGAAAATGCAATCTACCCATCCCTCTCTCTCTCTCTTCTCTTACTGCTGTCACCCTGTCATAGAACTCCAGTAGGTTTATGACACAGGATTTCCCATCCCTGAAACCATGTTGGCTGCTGTTAATGAGATCATTCCTTTGTAGGTGTTCCACCATTCTTCTCCTGATAATCTTCTCCATGACTTTGCATACTATACATGTTAGTGACACTGGTCTGTAGTTTAGTGCTTCATGTCTGTCTCTTTTTTTTTAAAAATTGGGACTACATTTGCTGTCTTCCATACCTCAGGCAATTTCCCTGTTTCGATAGATGTATTGAATATTGTTGTTAGGGATACACATAGTGCCTCTGCTCCCTCTCTCAGGACCCATGGAGAGATGTTATCCGGCCCCATTGCCTTTGAGGTATCTAGCTCACTCAGCAGCCTCTTCACTTCTTCCTCGGTTGTATGTACTGTGTCCAGCACATGGTGGTGTATCCCACCTCTCCGTCTTTCTGGAGCCCCTTCTGTCTCCTCTGTGAACACTTCTTTGAATCTCATGTTGAGTTGGCTCACATGCTTCACGTTCGTTTCTTGCTGTCTCTCCTCCTTCCTTCCTTAGCCTGATTACCTGGTCCTTGACTGTTGTTTTCCTCCTGATGTGGCTGTATAACAGCTTCGGGTCAGATTTGGCTTTCGCTGGTATGTCGTTGTCATATTGTTGTTGGACCTCCGTTCTTATCTGTGCATGTTCATTTCTAGCTCTACGACTGCTCTCCTTATTCTCCTGGGTCCTTTGCCTTCTATACTTCTTCCATTCCCTAGCACACTTGATTTTTGCCTCTCTGCACCTTTGGGTGAACCATGGGCTCATCCTGGCTCTTTCATTATTCCTGTTACCCTTGGGTACAAACCTCTCCTCAGCTTCCTTGCATATTGTTGTTACATATTCCATCGTCTCATTTACTGGCTTCCCTGCCAGATCTCTGTCCCACTGAACCTCATTCAGGAAGTTCCTCATTCCCGTGTAGTCCCCTTTCTTGTTCTTTGGCTTCATTCACCCGGGCCTTCCTGCTTCCCCCTCCACTTGTAGCTCTACTGTGTATTCGAAGCTTAAAAACCACATGATCGCTGGCCCCAAGGGGTCTTTCATATGTGATGTCCTCAATATCTGCACTACTCAAGGTGAATACTAGGTCCAGTCTTGCTGGTTCATCCTCTCCTCTCTCTCTTGTAGTGTCCCTTATGTGTTGGTACACGACGTTTTCCAGTACCATCTCCATCATCTTATCCCTCCATGTATCTTGGCCCCCATGTGGCTCCAAGTTCTCCCAATCGATTTCCTTGTGGTTAAAGCCACCCGTGATCAGTAGGCTTGCCCTGCACGCATGAGACCTTCTGGCCACTGTAGCCAGTGTGTCAACCATCGCTCTATTGCTCTCATCCTACTCTTGCCTTGACCTCCAGCTGTTCTGTGGTAGGCTATACATCATTGCAATTACCACCTTGGGACCTCCAGAGTGAAGCGTTCCCGCTATGTAATCACTTGCTTCTCCACTGTACTCACCTGTGTGTGTGTGTGTGTGTGTGTGTGTGTGTGTGCACCCACCTATTTGTGGTTGCAGGGAGAATTAATAGGCCAGATTTTATGTAAATTTTAAAGGCCTCGTTGGATGCTAAGGAAGACACGTAAATAAAGAGGATTAGTATTCCCCCGACGATGACTAAGAATAAGTTATATGAGAATCAAAATGAGAGATTAAAAAGTACTGATAAGGATGCAGATTACAATTGTTTAAATTAAAAGTGTAAGTTCTAAAGAATAAAATGTCAAGACTTAACAGGAACCATACATAGATTTAAGAAGAGGTATGATAAAGCTCATGGAGCAGGGAGAGTGACCTAGTAACGGCCAGTGAAGAGGCAGGGCCAGGTTAAGGTGGCACAGAGAATGAAATATAAGATTTTTTTAGGGCATATAAAGTTTTAAGAAGGAATCTCTTCGACTTTGGTTTACAAGACCAATTTTTTTTAAACTATTAAAATTTAATAGATTAATTTAAATCGTTTAAGGGAAAAATGTTGGTTTGATGGTCCAAAGATATATTTTAAATCATATTGTGGGGTGTTTATAGTCATTTAGTGGAATTAGTATTTTTTATTTGTTTATAGCATTAATTTTTGTTTGGTTTAGTTTAGTAAGGTTAATTTCGGGTTTGAGGTATGTAATTGATTGGGGGAGGGGGGGGTAATTTTCTTCAAATCGCTTGTTCTCTGTAGGCTGGAATACTGCTGTACACTAACTGCCCCTTCAAGGCAGGCGAAATTGCTGACCTGGAGAATGTACAAAGAACTTTCACGACATACATATGTACGATAAGGCACCTAAATTACTAGGAACCGTTGATGTCTCTTGATTTGTATTCCCATGATCTAAGCAGGCAAGAGAGATACATGATAATGTACACTTGGAGAATCCTAGAGGGATTAGTACCAAACTTTCACACGAAAATCACTCCCTATGAAAGGAAAAGACTCGGCAGGAAATGCAACATTCCACAGTGAAAAGCAGGGGCGCCACGAGTACACTGAGAGACAACACAATAAGTGTCAGAGGCCCAAGATTGTTCAACTGTCTCCCAGCATACGTAAGGGGGATTACCAATAGATCCCCTTGGCTGTCTTCAAGAAGGTACTGGACAGGTACCTAAAGTCAGTATCTGACCGGCCGGGCTGTGGTTCGTACGTCAGTTTGCGTGCGGCCAGCAGTAGCAGCTTGGTTGACCACACCCTGATCCACCACGAGGCCTGGTCTCAGAGCCGCGGGGGCGTTGATGCCCGAAACCGTCTCCAGGTATACTCCAAGTATAGGAGCTCTAATTATCAAACTTAATATGATTAGGATTCTTCTAGGTTGGAATGGGTTAGGCTTCATTTCTTATGTGTTGGGATTTAATAGGCTTTAGCCACGGGCTTAATGGTATGTGGTTAACGGTATGTTATATATAAGAATGTTGAACTGAGGCTACAAATGTGACGGTTTGCCTGTAAGTGTATATTTATAGAAGAGAAATCTTCAGCTTTACAATGAAAATTAAATGTTTGTTATACTTTAAAAATGAAAAGTGAAGGAATTTATTTACTCAGGAATGAAGTTAGATGTTTTTTCCTGACATGGATCTCTTTGACAGGAAAAGGGTTTCAGTTTTATCATTAAGTGATAAGCCTATTTTTTAGATTCCGTCAATAATTAGAGGCATAGCCCAAAATTTAGGCCAAAACTAAAAGCAATTTTACGCTTTCTAATTTGATAAAAGTTTGTAAACACTTCATGAATACAAAATCATATGTCATAGTTGACTACAATTCCAGCTGGATCATTCTAGTGCTTCTTTTTATCATTTATAATATAGGCCAAGAAGAATATTGAAGAGGACGAAATGCCCTGAGAATTATTAAGAAAAGATGTCAGTAAAAGGGGTTACGGAAGCCAGGGGAAGAAGGAGTGTGATTTCCACGTCGAAGATTATGAAGATAACAGCGATTAGGAAAAATCGCAGTGAAAAAAGCAGCCGCGCAGAAGTTTTAGGATGGAATCTGCACTCAAATGGTGATATTTTCTCTCGGTTAAACACAGTATTTTTGATAATACTGATGATAGAAATATAATTAAGGTTGTAATAGTTAATGTTATTAAAATAATTTTATCAATAGTTAGAATTAATTTTTCTAATATAATAAGACCTTTTAGTTGGAAGCTAAATGTACATGTTATACTAAAAAAATTTCTACCTCATCAGTAAATGAAAACATAAAGGAAAAGTCATACTACATCGACAAAGTATCAGTATCAGGCAGCAGCCTAGAACCCGAAGTGGTAATTGTTCGAAAAGTGACATTTGTAGAGGAAAACTGAAAGATATGAAGTTCCATTGATTACGTGGAAGCTATGGAATTCGTTTGCTACGAAGAAAATTGTTCCATAGATTGAGTGTGCGAAAGAGAAAGATGCCTCTATGTATTCATAGGTTTGGAGTGAGGTAAAGTAAACTCCTAGGAGAATAGTGAGTCCTAGGCTTTGGATTGCTTCTGAGTGATTAGAGTTGAGAACTGCGTGGTGCGTTCAAGTTACAGCTGCTCCTGAGGAGAGTAGGATAGTAGTGTTAAGAAGGGAGGCTTGAAAGGAACTAAACAACTCTCTTTTTTGTCTTGTCACAGATCACAGTCTTCGTATTGACTGATTCACTGCTTAAACTGTCTATCCTACTTCCAATGTTTACAGTCGCCGTTTGGTTGAATCCTCCCTTATACACAACTTTCCTTGTATGACTTAGTCCTGCCTTTGTCTCTGTAGATGCCTTCCTTTCTCATTACTCTGTAAAATGCTCCAAACTTCAGAACACCCGTGACTTAACCTGATTCTTTTAACCCCTTCTCCATCTTCCCCTTTCCTCTTTCCTCTTTTTACTTTGGGTTTTCTTTATTCTCCCTTCAGTATTTGTTCTCTTATTATTCCCCCCCCCCCTCTGTGTTCTTGCTCCTACCCTCTGTGGGTTCCTAGCTCCCTTGCAGTGCTCCTCTTTCTTAGTATTTGACTGACTCCACTACTACTACTACTACTACCACCTCCACTACTCCTACTACTATTACCTCCACTGCTACTACTACTACCTTCACTACTATCTCTCTTGCTCCCGTCAATGTCTGCTGGCCTATATATACGCCCTCCTTCTCTCCATTTTGATAGTGTGGCTTTGTAAATGGTCCAAGTCGGACCGAAACGTCGTCGTAAGCTCCTCTCTTCTATGTGCGGGTTATTTGTATGTTGTTCCAGTCACGGTATTGTGCCTTTTTTGTTACTTCCTCCATATACTTGATTTACTTGATCAAGTATGAGTTCCAATATGGGCTAATTACTTACTGCAAAAGTTCCTATAAATTAGTGGTTCCCAAACTTTTTCGGGCTGCCGCCCCCTTGACTCCCAGGCTACATCCCTAGCGTCCCCCCCACACACATACCAACACACGTCTTTCATGGTATTGGGATTGCTGCAAATTTAAAGCAATAACTAATTTAACACTATAAACAAGTGTACTTTTTACACAAATAAAAATTAACCTAGTAAACCAATTTATTTAGCAATATGAAAAGGTAAATTTACATCTCATCTGTAATTACATTGTCTTCACAATTTTAATGACATGGGTGTGCTTGGTGCAGGAAGATCAGTTTCTCAACATCAGTACTGAAGGTACTAAGAACAAGTCTTAGACCCGCGCTTTCAGTAATTGTCAGTCTGTTTCTTTGCTTGGAAAGAAGCTTGCCGACTGACTTAAAGCCTCGCTCTGCTATACATGATGTTGGAAAGGCAATAATGTACATATTGAATTTGTTCCTCAATGATATGATTTTTTGAACTTTAACCAAAGCTCACTGTCATTTTGGAGCGAAATTAGTGATTCCTCACCATTCATGTTTCCTCATTGCTGATATCTCGGAATGGATTGATCACCCAGTCTGGTATTTTAAGCAAAACAAAAAAAATCGGAAATCTCTCAGGCATGTCTCCATGCAGCTCTTTCAGGTGTGCAGAATACACTTTAAGGTCATCGTCTGGTATACTCTTCATGTCCAATTCAGAGAGGCTCGGAAACTGGAAGAGCTCACGACGGGCTATGTTACGTTTGAATAACTGTAACTTGGACAGAAATGTGGAAAGGCTGATTTGACTTTGATAAGATTAACCTCATTTCCTTGTAGTTGAAAATTAAATTTGTGAATGCATCTGACAAATAAGCCATGTCATGCTTGATGTTTCTTAGTTCATCACAAAGAACAGAAGTGATGTCTTGAAAGAATGAAAGAATTCAACAATTGTTTTAAGAAGTAAATAGAAACATATCATGAAGTTTCCCTTTGACAGCCATCAAACTTGTGCGTGCAATAACAAACGTTCAAACTCTTCATCATTCTCAGTGCAGAGCAGTCGAAATATTTGGGAATTGAGAGCATGTTTCTTGATTTTATTTACTGCTGTGATAACAGTGATTTGTGAAATCGACCACTTAGGGTTTCTACAACCAGAAGTTACCTGTGGATTACACAGTGCACCGTCAACACACCAGGCACAGCTTTATTTCAAGAAACTGGTGAAGCCGCGATGACAACCTGATATGGATGGTGCCCCAACTGTTCACGAGCAAGAATGTTGATAAGCAGGATGTTTTTCTCTTTGAAAGAATTCACAACACGAAATACTGACTGGCAGAGTGGACTCATCTAATTGTATTCCAAATTCTGTTGTCTTAGCATGTTGCACAATGTGTCTTCAGTGTTTTCAGCCATTCCATCCACTCTTCTTTGACCCGAGATACCACTTTATTAATTTGTTCTGTGCGCAGACACTCATTTACTGCTGGCAGAATAAGCTCCCCAGTTGTCATTATGAAGATTACCAGATGCAGAAATCAGCCATTAAACATTTTATGATGCACGCCATCCATCACTGGATTGTTGTGAAGTGCTAACAGACATATTTCTCATGGCTTTACATTTCCGTAAGTTTTCTGGAAGTGACTCTAAGTTTCCGTCTTCTTTATCAAAATGCATTTTCTTCAAATGTTCACGAAGCCTGGAAAGTTTCTATGATTTATTTTAAAAAAAGACTTTCACTCAGGCACATTGGTTGCTGTTAAAAATCTTAATTTCTCTCTCTCATTCTCATGTTATCTTAGCTCCTTAGAATTTCTTTATCTTCTCCTCAGTATCGATTTTGTTTTTATTCTAAACCACTAGCTGGTGAATCTTCTACATAACAAAGATACGCAGTTGTTGCACAAATTGATTCTTTAGCTTGTCAGTATTTTATTCCATTAATGTTATATACGGGGTAGGGGTCGGCCTAGGAAAGGTTGGAGAGAGGGGGTAAAGGAGGTTTTGTGTGCGAGGGGCTTGGACTTCCAGCAGGCATGCGTGAGCGTGTTTGATAGGATTGAATGGAGACGAATGGTTTTTAATACTTGACGTGCTGTTGGAGTGTGAGCAAAGTAACATTTATGAAGGGGTTCAGGGAAACCAGCAGGCCGGACTTGAGTCCTGGAGATGGGAAGTACAGTGCCTGCACTCTGAAGGAGGGGTGTTAATGTTGCAGTTTAAAAACTGTAGTGTAAAGCACCCTTCTGGCAAGACAGTGATGGAGTGAATGATGGTGAAAGTTTTTCTTTTTCGGGCCACCCTGCCTTGGTGGGAATCGGCCAGTGTGATAATAAAAAAAAAAAAAAAAAACAAATCCAAATTCAGATATTCCCAAATGCAGTATTATTTTATTCTGGAACAAAACATATATGTTCTTTGTAAAAATCTTGTCAATCACAACAAAATGCAGCCCCCCCCCCCCAAAAAAAAAAAAAAAAAGGAAATATGTATCAATACATTTACTATGAAAAAGTACATGTCAGCCACAGCACCGTGCCTTCCTTTGCAGATGACACCCGAATCTGCATGACAGTGTCTTCCATTGCAGACACTGCAAGGCTCCAGGCGGACATCAACCAAATCTTTCAGTGGGCTGCAGAAAACAATATGAAGTTCAACGATGAGAAATTTTAATTACTCCGATATGGTAAACATGAAAAAAATAAAATTTCATCAGAGTACAAAACAAATTCCGGCCACAAAATAGAGCGAAAAACCAACGTCAAAGACCTGGGAGTGATCATGTCGGAGGATCTCACTTTCAAGGACCATAACATTGTATCAATCGCATCTGCTAGAAAAATGACAGAATGGATAATGAGAACCTTCAAAACTAGGGATGCCAAGCCCATGATGACACTCTTTAGGTCGCTTGTTCTATCTAGGCTGGAATATTGCTGCACACTAACAGCACCTTTCAAGGCAGGTGAAATTGCTGACCTAGAAAATGTACAGAGAACCTTCACGGCGCGCATAACGGAGATAAAACATCTCAATTAATAGGAGCACTTGAAGTTCCTGAACCTGTACTCCCTGGAACGCAGGCGGGAGAGATACATGATTATATACACCTCGAAGATCCTAGAGGGACTAGTACCGAATTGCACACGAAAATCACTCACAACGAAAGCAAAAGACTCGGCAGACGACGCAGCATATCCCCAATGAAAAGCAAGGGTATCACTAGCACGTTAAGAGACAATACGATAAGTGTCAGGGGCCCGAGACTGTTCAACTGCCTCCCAGCATACATAAGGGACATTACCAATAGACCCCTGGCTGTCTTCAAGCAGGTACTGGACAAGCACCTAAAGTCGGTACCTGACCAGCCGGGCTGGTCAGGTACTGCAGCCAGCAGTAACAGCCTGGTTGATCAGGCTCTGATCCACCATCAGGCCTGGTCACAGACCGGGCCGCGGGGGCGTTGACCCCCGAAACTCTCTCCAGGTAAACTCCAGGTAAACTCCAATAATATATGTATAAATGTTAAACTAAAAATCGAATACTTAAGAACTACAAGTCACAGACTGAGCACAGCAACACTTCCACAACTTTGTTGCCCCTCCATCAATACCATTTAGTCACAGCCTTATTATATTATACTTTAAAATGTTCGTTACAAGATTGAAGAAAATTTGCAGTGCATACTAACCTAGAGCCTTGGCCTTTATACATGTGAAAATCCGATCATCACCAGTACCCACGACGTCTGCTGTCTGATCATCACCAGTACCCACGACGTCTGTTGTCTGATCATCACCAGTACCCACTACGTCTGTTGTCTGATCATCACCAGTACCCACGACGTCTGTTGTCTGATCATCACCAGTACCCACGACGTCTGTTGTCTGATCATCACCAGTACCCACACGTCTGCTGTCTGATCACACCAGTACCAAGGGGCGACGTCTGTTGTCTGATCATCACCAGTACCCACGACGTCTGTTGTCTGATCATCACCAGTACCCACGACGTCTGTTGTCTGATCATCACCAGTACCCACGACGTCTGTTGTCTGATCATCACCAGTACCCCCGACGGCTGTTGTCTGATCATCACCATACCCACGACGTCTGTTGTCTGATCACACCAGTACCCACGACGTCTGTTGTCTGATCATCACCAGTAACCCCCGACGTCTGTTGTCCCGACATCACCATACCCACGACGCTGCTGTTTTGATCATCACCAGTACCCACGACGTACGTCTACTGTCTGATCTTCACCAGTACCCACTACGTCTGTTGTCTGATCATCACCAGTACCCACTACGTCTGTTGTCTGATCATCACCAGTACCCACGGCATCTGCTGTCTGATCATCACCAGCACCAATGACGTCTGCTGTGTGATATCACCAGTACCCACAGCGTCTGCTGTCTCATCACCACCACCTACGACGTCTGCTGTCTGATCATCACCAGTACCCACGACGTCTGCTGTCTGATCATCACCAGTGCCCACAACGTCTGCTGTCTGATCATGACCAGTAACCACGACGTACGTCTACTGTCTGATCTTCACCAGTACCCACTACGTCTGCTGTCTGATCATCACCAATACCCACGACGTCTGTTGTCTGATCATCACCAGTACCCACGGCATCTGCTGTCTGATCATCACCAGCACTAATGACGTCTGCTATGTGATATCATCAGTGCCCACAGCGTCTGCTGTCTGATCACCACCAGTGCCCAAGGCGTCTGCTGTTTGATCATCACCAGTACCCACGACGTCTGTTGTCTGATCATCACCAGTACCCACGACGTCTGTTGTCTGATCATCACCAGTACCCACGACGTCTGCTGTCTGATCATCACCAGAACCCAAGGTGACTACTGCCTAATCATCACCAGTACCCACGACGTCTGCTGTCTGATCATCACCAGAACCCACGACGTCTGCTGTCTGATCATCACCAGTACCCACGACGTCTGCTGTCTGATCATCAGCACTATCCAAAGTCATCACCAACACCCACGGCTTCTGCTGTCTGATCATCACTAGTACCCACAACGTCTGCTGTCTGTTCATAAAGAGTACACAAGTGGTCTATTGTCTAATTATCACCAGTACCCACGACATCTGCTGTCTGATCATCACCAGTATCCACGACGTCTGCTGTCTGATCATGACCAGTAACCACGACGTACGTCTACTGTCTGATCTTCACCAGTACCCACGACGTCTGTTGTCTGATCATCACCAATACCCACGGCGTCTGCTGTCTGATCATCACCAGCACCCACAACGTCTGCTGTCTGATCGTCATCAGTATCCAAGGTGTCTACTGTCTAATCATCACCAATACGCACGGCGTCTGCTGTCTGATCATCACCAGTACCCACAGCGTCTGCTGTCTGATCATCAGCACTATCCAAGGTGTCTTCTGTGTAATTATCACCAGTACCCACTGCGTCTGCTGTCGGATCATCACCAGTACCCACAACGTCTGCTGTCTGATCTTCAGCAGTACCCAGGATGTCTGCTGTCTGATCATCACCAGTGCCCAAGGCGTCTGCTGTCTGATCATCACCAGTACCCACGACGTCTGCTGTTTGCTCATCACCAGTACCCACTACGTCTGCTGTCTGATCATCACCAGTACCCACGGCGTCTGCTGTCTGCTCATCACAAGTACCCACGACGTCTGCTGTCTGATCGTCACCAGTACCCACGACATCTGCTGTCTGCTCATCACCAGTGCCCAAGGCGTCTGCTGTCTGATCATCACCAGTACCCACGACGTCTGCTGTTTGCTCATCACCAGTACCCACTACGTCTGCTGTCTGATCATCACCAGAACCCACGACGTCTGCTGTCTGCTCATGACAAGTACCCACGACGTCTGTTGTCTGATCATCACCAGTACCCACGAAGTCTGCTGTCTGATCATCACTAGTACCCACGACGTCTTTTGTCTGGTGATCACCAATACCCACGACGTCTGCTGTCTGATCATCACCAGTACTCACGGCGTCTGCTGTCTAATCATCACAAGTACCCACGACGTCTGCTGTCTGATCATCACCAGTACCCACGGCGTCTGCTGTCTAATCATCACCAGTACCCACGACGTCTGCTGTCTGATCATCACCAGTACCCACAACGTCTGCTGTCTGATCATCACCTGTACCCACGACGTCTGCTGTCTGATCATCACCAGTACCCACGACGTCTGCTGTCTGATCATCACCAGTACCCACGACGTCTGCTGTCTGATCATCACCAGTACCCACGACGTCTGCTGTCTGATCATCACCAGTACCCACGACGTCTGCTGTCTGATCATCTCCAGTACCCACGGCGTCTGCTGTCATATCTGGCTGGTGTGTGGTACGTAGCGCATCCCAACGAACTTTCGGACCTTTTACTCCGGTTTCGGACCACAAAATAAAATAAAACAATGCTTTTAATGTGTTAATTCAGTGTTCGTGACTTAGATTTTGTCAAACAAATTTTGTAAAACAAACGCTACCTTGCTTCTTATGTAAACCTGTCGCACTATACAGCCCCCTTTTTCCTCAACGCTTTTCCCCTTCGTATCTCTCTACCGTCACCAGGGGTCGGTACCCCCCACTATGGGAGTCTCTCCTATAACCTAATCTAAGGTGTGCGCATCAGGTAATATTCTTACCCTTATGTCCTTCTTTTGTGATGTTTGCACCATTTTACGCCATTTGCGGTCCTATTTGCTCCTCCGGAGCTATCATAGTTTCTCATTCTTCACACCAGTCGTGTAGCATGTGTAAGTCCGTGTGTTATCTTTCGTGGTGTTCACTTGTTTTCATTTAATTCGTTACTTTCACATTATCAGTATGCAGATATTCCTCTGACTCTATAACTTACGTCATAAATGTAACCAGTGAAATCCCAATCTTCATATTTTGCCAATCCATTCTATCTTCTCAGACAGTTATTCAATGTTTATTTCCTGTTCCGTAGAGTTTCCTTGGTTACAACTGCCTATTAGTCCAGAGTTTTCTCTTGTCTTTCTTGCAGTATTGTATTAAAAGTCTTCCTACAATTGCAGAATAAGCAATCCTACCATTTGTAACTTTGTCAGTGAACTCTTGACAAAGTAACATAATATAAATACTGCATGTGGAGGCTAGTATACCAAACGGGGATTAGAAAGAAATTACCTCAAAAGTCGTCGGAACAAGGTAAATCACCTAGCTCTGTTGGGTGCTTGATTCTTGTAGGTTTGTGTGGTCCAGTGTTACAGCGTCAAGTGATTTTCGCTCACCACGAGGCAGAGCCAAAACGACATGGGCTCGAATCCTCGGCTAGCCACAGTGTTGTTATCCATTCAATACAACTCGTGTCTATAAGATGTGTCTATAAGATTCCTTGTAAAATTTGCAATAAAGTTTATTAAGGTTAAACTGGTAAAAATCTCGAACTAAGATAAAAACAACATAAATATAGCATTAGAACTGGGCAAGATTCCAATGCTCTATTTATTCATGTGAGAGATTTTAACCATCCAATTGATTTTCAAAAAGTTGAGAAAGTCTTATCAAGCAAGTCCATGGTCGACAGGAATATAATTGAATCTTGTTTCATAAAAAGCAGTTTTGACAATAATATGAATATTTCCTTTGGTTTATATAAATTAGATCCATTTATAGTTAATAGAATTTGGGAAGAATTTAATAATACATAAGAAAAATAATAAATTTTAAAATTCTTAATTCTTGGGTAGAATAGTTTGTTGGTGGATTGTGTGAAGGACCTGTCTAGTTGGGCCAGCGGGCCTGCTGCAGTGTTCCCTTTCTTACCAATCGCGCGTCAGGTGTTGCTTTGTTGTGGGATGTGATAATGAGGTGTGGGCTAGACCCTTTATGTGCCTTCCTTTGATGCATTACTTTCATTGTTCCTTGATAATGTGAGTAGTCACGAAAGTGCTTGGAATTTCTATATTCTTTCACAGTGGTTGTTTTGCATAAATATAAATATATATATATATATATATATATTATATATATATATATATATATATATATATATATATATATATATATATATATATATATATAATATATGGGATGGCCCGATCGCTGAAAAGGTGCTTGCCAACATGCTCAGGGCTGCAACATCAGATAGGGAGATTGCCTGTCTCCAGGCCGTGAGCGCACCTCACCCCAAGGACTTCCTCCAAACAGTTCCCATATCGGCAATGGGAACGCGACTCAACCCTAAGACCCCAATTCACACAGAATATACGTGTATTTGCAGCGAAGCGCAAGCAAACCAATACGGCCTACATGATCTTAACTGTTCCAAAACCAAGGGCTGGCATGCAAGACACAATAAGGTCAATGACATCATTAAGAGAACCCTTGCTACAGCTGGATGCCCAGCCGAGAGGGAGCCCCGATCACTAGCAGCCAACAATACCCACAACCCAGCAAACAGCCCTGACAGGATCACCATCTATCCTTGGAAGAATGGCAAGCTCTTAGCATGGGACTATACCTGTGTGTCCACACGGGCTGACATCAGTATCCATCACAGTGTGGGGCGACAGGGAGGAGCTGCTGACCACAGGGAGGAGTACAAGATCAGCAAGTACAGGGACATAAGCCAACAGTATCAATTTGTCCCAGTGGGATCAGAGACCTTGGGAACATGGGGAAAAAATGCACACGTTTCCTTAAAGAATTGGGTTCCAGACTCATCGACACCACCAGGGGCCTCAGCGTAGCCATCCAGAGAGAAAATGCTTCCTGCATACTTGGCTCGCGTCCAGCCTCGTAGGAGCTGGAGGAAATTCATGATCTTTGATACATTGTGCCATTGTATTCATGTTTATGTTTTTCTGTAAATGTATTCTGTTTATTAATAAATGTTCACATAGAATATCAAATATAGGGGGTGGTAGGAGAAGAAAATATTCAAGCAGCTCCGGGGAGAACCTTGAGTTTTCCCTGAGGTACGTTTATTGTCTTCTCTGAGGATGAGGGTCCCCATTCCAGCCATAGAGGTTGTACTTCCCTATATATATATATATATATATATATATATATATATATATATATATATATATATATATATATATATATATATATATATATATATATATATATATATATATTTATATATATATATATATATATATATATATATATATATATATATATATATATATATATATATATATATATATATATATATATATATATATATGCAATAAGATCACAGTAAACAGGTCATTTCAGAATGTGCAAAACAACCAATGTGATAGAATAATGAAATTCCAAGCGCTTTCGTGACTACTCACATTATCAAGGAACAATAAAAGCAATGCATCAAAGGAAGGCATATATAGGGTCTAGATCACACCTCACCATCACATCCCACAACAAAGCAACACCTGATGCGTGACTCATAAGAAAGAGAACACTGCGGCAGGCCCGCTGGCCCAACTAGACAGGTCCTTCACACAACCCTCAAACAAACTATTCTACCCAAGTATTAA
>NC_069477.1:16856268-16876268 GCF_026875155.1 Cherax quadricarinatus | reverse complement strand
CATCTACATAGTACCACAGTCAAACATTAGCCGTTTTAGTGAAAAGCTAGGAAGTATGATAACTGATGCACGCATGAACAATGATCACTTACTACTCTCAGGTGACTTCAATATAAATCTCATACAAGACCAAGACCCACATGTTACTGAATTCACAAACACAATGAGTAACTGCATGTTGCTACCAACAGTAACAAAACCTACAAGAGTTACAGAGACTAGTGTTTCCCTACTAGACCACATCTGGACCAACATCATATCCCCCTTAATACAACTTTCACTTCCCTTTTGAAGTCAACTGGGTTGTAAAAATATCTTATATAAATAAACAGAACATTAGACCCTTGTCCAGTTATAATGCTATTTTTATGATGTTATTTCAACCATTTTTTTCTGTTTGACCGTAATAAACTTAACTGTATTTTTTACAGGGAATCTTATAAACTCATCCATTATCATTTTCAAGGGAAATCTTAAATGTATTTTCTTTACTGTATCAAGATTTTTAAACAAAACTTTAATTTTTAAATTGTTAAGTAGTGAAGGTATATGATGAAAATTTCCATGTTAAGGAAGAACCAACATACTGAATATGTTTGCTTGGTCTTTTCCAAATTACAAAATGTGTTTCTGTCAGTTTTAAAAGATTTATTAATTAAGTTTTCTTTTTTTTTTTTTGGGGGGGGGGTATATTAGATAATTCACTATGTCATAAATCTTCAAAATTTCTCATCTTTGAAATCTGAGTTGCAAATATGTATAGTTATTATAAACTATTATTAAATATGTATAGTTATTATTTAACTCTATCATGAAGTGAAGAATAACAGTATACATAAGAGCAGTTTTTTTTTTTATTTTTGAATTTAAATTCGTGGCTTCTCTCAATAAACAAGACATCTAAAAAAAAAGCAGTGAGTTATTTTGTTCAGTCTCAGTAGAATACTTTATGGAAAGCTCTAGACTGCTTAATTAAAAACGGAAATGGTTTATATTTATAATATTGCGAATTAAGCATAAAACATTTTCAATATTTCTATACCACTTAGCTTTATCGGGAAGAATTTTGTTAAGCAGTCGTCTTTGAAAAAAATCCATGTGGTAATAGCTAAGGACTGATGAGAAGGGATTTCCCATTGCCATACCAAACGTTTGATAGCAAATTTAACAAGTCGTCAACTGGAACTTTTGTGAACAACGAAGTGACATCACAGAATTAATCATACAGTAATTATTTGAATCAGTTATGGTGCTTATTTTTCAACTAAATCATTTTTCTTTTATCATTCAGGTTGGAAACTTCCACGAGAATTGGGATTAATATATCTACTAGCCATTTGGATAATTTGTAGAAATTTAACCTGTGGAGCTAACTCTGTGTCCAGCTAGATGACCTGGATTATGTGTTTTGATTAAGTCATACATATATGGTAAAGATGGGTTGGGGACGAGAACTTTATAATTAATTTATATTCTAAAGGATTCCTTCCAAGTTTGCAATTATCTGTATTATCTTAGAGATTTTTCATTATCCTTGGTAATTAGTATCTTTTAAAATTACTACTGCACTTATTTTGTCTGCTTTGGAATAATGTAAATTTTTATTCTTTATAAGATTTTCATATGACTTAAACTATTTTTGAAGATAATTTGGAAAATTTTGTTTTATCATTGAGCTATAAACCATCCGCATACTTATAGTGATTTCATCAGTGGACAAATCAGTAGATTTTTCAAAGTTAAAAGAGCTATTGCAATTTCCATAGTCTACATCACAGCTCACCTCAGCAGAGAAAAACGTAACCGTAACTGCAATATTCAACATGTTGTGGCAATAAACACAGCACACCATGTATATTTCAATGAGATGCTGACGAAAACAAACCACAAAAAAAGTTCTTCCGTGTACATGTATGTTTTTCTCAATTTTTTGTATTTCCTCTATTGTGTAGTCAATATTTCCACAGCTCGAGAATGCTCACCCTTCCATGAGATTTTCCCCATCAGTAAATACAGCACAGTTTTGTTTCCCATGTTTTTTCCCCAACAAACTGACAAGAAAAAAAGTAATCACCGTCCTCCCTTAAATATATTTACGAGAGAACCTTCTCTTTAAGTAATGGCGTCTATAAAAATATGAAAGACAATAACATTAACAGTAATAGTAGAAGTAGCAATAAAAATAATAATCGCTTCTTCTGCATATATTACCAAATGTAAAAAGAAGTAACGTTTTATAAGCAAAGTTCTTTTTCGGGTCACCATACATAGGAAAAAACCTGTTGGTGTATTCAAATATTAATTTATATATTCAATTCATGTAGCAGAAGCAAGCGAAAGTATATACAAAAATGTCACTGACAGCAGGATTCAAAAACGTTGGTCATTTTTCATGAGTGGTTTATGGAGGTGTATTGAGTATAGTATTCATCGTGAGGCCAGAACATACAGGAGAATGAAATTGATAGAGACCTCAACTGAGCTCACTGGAGTGCCCTGTGCTAGGAAGAAACATGGCTTGTGAGCAGGCTACCTAGCTGTTTGAGGCATTGGTTGCTGAAAGGACTAACGCATCACAGCGGGAGCTAAGCCACTCTCATGGACAGTGAAAAACGTGGGTTCGAATAGTGTTGGTTGCGATAGTTTTGTGAATATACGTTCGTTTTTTTCTACGAGGTGCACTGAGAAAAAAATATACAGGAGGAGAATAAAATTGCGGGAAACCATGCTTCAGGCTAACTGGTGTGCCTGGCGCTGGGGAGAAACCTAGCGTTTTGAGGCATCTTTAGCTGAGTAACAACAGGGTGTGCGGATTCCAGTCCTGCTGTGGACTGATAGATAATATTTGTTAAAATATCGCCCATTTGCTATCTGTTATGCATTTCAAAATCTCTTTCGAGATTCACTGCATGTGGAAGGATTTGATGAACTAACTTACCATTAGCCTAATGTCCCAGAGAATGGGAGTAACCATCTAGCTTCGGCTAGGCGCCCATACTTATATGGGATCTAGCTGAGTGGGGAAAATACTGTGCAACGAGGGTGGCATGTTGAAGAATCGAGGATTCGATTCCCTGCGAGTGAGGTTTGTTATTTTCTAGGAACCACTTGTTCTTGATGCATTAATGTATAAAACTACTTGTGTAAGTGGTTTGTCAGAGGAGAGGAGAATGAAATTAGTCCATAGCTTACGACAGCCACATATGTGCCCACATCAGGAATGACATGTTCAGTGCTGCTGGGCACTTGAAATATGTGACATTGGTGATTAAGTAGTTTATGCCATCTCGGAATTTTGACAGGCAACCAGGGTGGCGTGTTAAAGTATCCAGGGTTCGATTCCCGGTCGGTTCAATTTGCTATTCCTTCACACACAAACACACACACACACACACACACACACACACACACACACACACATCACACACACACACACACACACACACACACACACACCACACACACACTATAATATATATATATATATATATATATATAATATATATATATATATATATATATATATATATATATATATATAATATATAGGTAGTAGGTTGGTAGACAGCAACCGCCCAGGGAGGTACTACCGTCCTGCCAAGTGAGTGTAAAACGAAAGCCTGTAATTGTTTTACATGATGGTAGGATTGCTGGTGTCCTTTTTTCTGTCTCATGAACATGCAAGATTTCAGGTACGTCTTGCTACTTCTACTTACACTTAGGTCACACTACACATACATGTACAAGCACATATATACACACCCCTCTGGGTTTTCTTCTATTTTCTTTCTTAGTTCTTATTCTTGTTTATTTCCTCTTATCTCCATGGGGAAGTGGAACAGAATTCTTCCTCCGTAAGCCATGCGTGTTGTAAGAGGCAACTAAATGCCGGGACAAGGGGCTAGTAACCTCTTCTCCTGTATATATTACTAAATGTAAAAGGAGAAACTTTCGTTTTTCCTTTTGGGCCACCCCGCCTCGGTGGGATACGGCCGGTTGTTGAAAGAAAGAAAGATATATATATATATATATATATATATATATATATATATATATATATATATATATATATATATTTTATATATGCAAAACAACCACTCTGAAAGAATATATATATATATAATTATATATATAATATATATATATATTTATATATTATATATATAATATATATATATATATATATATATATTATGTCGTGCCGAATATGTAGAACTGGTCAATTAGCAAGAACTCATTAAAATTAAGTCCTTTCTGAAATTTTCTCTTATATGTTTAAAGATATTTTTTCATTAATGTTAATGTAAGAATTTTTAATTTTTCACCAATAGAATCTTAGAAAACTTACCTAACCTTATTATAAACAAGAACAATTTATTTAGCCTAACCCAACTAAATATATTTTAGATTTATTTACAGTAATTTAATACTAAACAAACACAGTGAAATATATTTTTCTTCGTTAGGTTCAGAATGATTTTGGCGAAATTATTGCATACACAAATTTTCACTTGTCATATATGGCAAGATGAGCGTTGCTATTTAAGCCAAGATCGCAAGTTCTGCCTATTCGGCACGACATATATATATATATATATTATTATATATATTATATATATATATATATATATTATATATATATAATATATATTACGCGCTTGCCGCGTGGAGGGAGGGAGCCAGTGTGTGGGTGCTCCTACATTCTGTGTGTAAACCAGGAACCAACATGGTTTACGCGGGCCAGTTTCGGCAGACATCATCGTGAGTATCGACCGGAGATCACAGAGTTGTGACAAACCTCTACATCGGACCATTGCTTCTGTATCAGTGAAAGTGCAGTGTGCATGTTGGGATTTGGGAAGTAGCGGTGGTGAGGGGATCCTGGCAGTGGAGGTGTGGAGGAGGTTTTGTTTACATCTGTGATCGGCCGGGGTCGTGGGTTGGGGAAGGAAGTGGCCGCCCACGACACGGTCATTGGATGGTGAACAGAACACCTCGGTTAATAGTGTGAGCATGGTGATTAGTGTGCCAAATGGCGAGGGGGTTTTTCTAAATGGAACAATAAGTGTATAACAATTAGCAAAAGTTAGTCAGTGATGTGCGTCTTGAGCGAACACACAGGGCCACTCCCTCCCCCCTCCCCCATCCCAGATCCCCTCCCCTCATCCCAGCCTAGGCCCACTGACTTCCTGACCAAGGGTGTTGCCGTTTAGTGCCCCACCAATTACAAGATCCGCCGCTCGCTACTCCCCCACCCTCATCCCCCATGCATCCATGCTGCCCTTCACCCGTCACCCCACAGCTGGTGCCCTCCCACCCCACGATATCAGCAATGTCACAAGTAGTCGCGGGTTCCCAGGAATCTTCACGACAGAGCCAAAGCTGTCGTTCACGAGGCATCTGCCGGGTGTGCCACAGGGAATGTGCACTCAATCCCACATCTGGCAACATCCGTGCACACAATAGATGTCTAGGCTCCAGGAGAGCTCCAAATGAGAACAACCAACAGCCTCCCCCAGCAGACAGGGCTGACAGCTACCGTGACTTCACCTCTACAGAGGACCTCAAATCTGCAATCAAATTAACATCCACCAGGACTCTGACACACATCCCCAAAGCAGCTCGCCTCAAGCTGCTAGCAAATTCACTGACCTTCTGAAGAAAGTCAACGATGCTCCTTCAAACAACAGATCCTGGCACAACTTGCTGCTTTTTGGCAATGCCTGTTTGGCTGTCCCACCAAGGAGGGACAAGTCACTAGCAACACATGTTATTAGGGCAATAAATGCATTCCCAAGGGATGACAACCTCGTCCGTCTCCCCCCTAGGGCGACAAACACCCGCTGGGCAAATGCCAACAACAAGACACCCGACACCTCAAAAATCAGAGCCCAAATTAGCAAAAAAATTGAAGAGGGTAATACTATTGGAGCTTTGAGACTTATAACCAGTGAGGATACCATCGCTCCCAAGGACGTCAGCACGGCGCAAGCTCTGAAGGACAAACATCCACCCAGGGCTCCCAGTACCAACATTGACCTCCCTGACATTGCAGCAGGCGAAGAACATCTAACCTTACAGGATGCTGATGTGTATAAAGCTGCTATGTCATTTCCACAGGGTTCAGCAGGAGGTTTCACCGGTTTTAAGGCCTCAACACTTAAAACAAATACTCAGTCCAGCACTTGGTGAGGTTTCAGAGAGTGCTGCTGTCTGAACTCACCAATTTTCCAACCTGTGCCTGGCTGGCGGTGTCCCAGAGGCCATCAGACCCTTTTTCTTTGGTGCCTCATTGTGTGCCCTCCGGAAAAAGGATGGCGGAATCAGGCCCATTGCAGTGGGTAACACCCTTCGGCGCCTAGTCGCCAAGGCTGCAGTAAGAAGGGTGAGTCAAGAGGCTGCTGCAATGCTGAAACCAACTCAGCTCGGTTTCGGCGTTCAACAGGGCTGCGAAGCAGCTGCCCACGCAGCACGAGTATATATCAAAAACATGTCCTATGAAAAAGCCTTGGTCAAAATTGGACTTTGCCAATGCTTTCAACTCAGTCAGAAGGGATGCTGCTTCCAAGCAGTTTATAGAAACTTCCCTTCCCTTTATCCCTTCATAGAATCGTGTTATAGTGTGACTTCCAAACTATTGTTTGGGGACCATGAAATTGACTCGTGTGAGGGCGTGCAACAGGGGACCCTCTCGCCCCCTTTCTATTTTGTTTGGTCATCAAGGAAGTCACGGAGGCACTCTCCAGCGAGCTCAATATCTGGTTCCTGGACGACGGTACCCTGGCTGGCACAACAGAATCTCTCCTGGAGGACATCAGTAAAATTAAAGACATGGGAGAAAGCCTGGGCCTTTCTTTAAAACCCCACCAAATGTGAAATAGTTTCTACCAATCAACAGTTGATCCAGAATATTAGTACCGTTTTACCAGGAGCACGAGCCATTGATCCAGCCAATAGCACTCTCCTCGGTGCTCCTCTTGGGTCCAATGCCATCGATCTGGTCCTAGGAAAAAAAGTCTCAGACCTCCGGACGATGGAAAGCAGGATGAAAGACATTGACACACACGATGCCTTCTACCTACTCACCAGGTGCCGTCAACCCACAAAACTTCCTATTTTCTGAGATGCTCCCCAGCCTTCAGCAGTCCAAAACTCAAGGAATATGACTCTCTCCTGAAGGCCATGCTAGAGAGTGTATTGAATCTTTCCTTGACGATGGACAGTGGTTGCAAGCCTCACTTCCGGTCAGGCTTGGAGGGCTAGGAGTACGCAGATCCTCCCAGATTGCTCTACCAGCTTTCCTATTCTCTTCCATTGCATCAAACGAGTTGATAAGACAAATTCTTCCTGACACCCTCAGTGACTCAGCAGGAATAGAAGACCCTAGCTATGTCAGTGCCATCACCAAATGGGAGACTCTTGCTGCTCCAGCACCAAACCCTAGTGCAGCACTGGCTCACAAACAGTTAAGCTGGGATAGCCCAATTGCTGAAAAGGTGCTTGCCAACATGCTCAGGGCTGCAACATCAGATAGGGAGATTGCCCGTCTCCAGGCTGTGAGTGCACCTCACTCCAGGGACTTCCTCCAAACAGTTCCCATATCGGCAATGGGAACGCGACTCGACCCTAAGACCCTCCGGATTGCAGTGGCTCTGCGCCTTGCTGCCCCAATTCACACAGAATATATGTGTATTTGCGGCGAAGTGCAAGCAGACCAATATGGTCTACATGGTCTCAACTGTTCCAAAACCAAGG
This sequence comes from Cherax quadricarinatus, assembly GCF_026875155.1. Taxonomy (NCBI): domain Eukaryota; kingdom Metazoa; phylum Arthropoda; class Malacostraca; order Decapoda; family Parastacidae; genus Cherax; species Cherax quadricarinatus. Next base: position 16,868,513 of record NC_069477.1, on the reverse strand, counting down.
GCTGGCATGCAAGACACAATGAGGTCAACGACATCATTAAGAGAACCCTTGCTACAGCTGGATGCCCTGCCGAGAGGGAGCCACGATCACTTGCAGCAAACATGAAATTAATCCTACTTGAAGCAAAGAAATGAAAAATGAAATAATAAGTGACTCAAAGCTAATATGCAAACAATACGTAGTTAAGAATGGTGCTGTGCCGATGTCCTGGGCACGTAGCTCTGAATCGTGGGTTGGAACGCTGAGCCGTTGTTGATTACAATGGGGGGAGGGGGTCTCAGGTGGACGTAACTGTTGACACACTGAGCAGACAGTGACCCCAACATGAGTAGAGATTCTTATGAAAAGAGGTACTAGGATCCTCTGACCACCACAACACTTGTGCAGCAGTTAAGTCGCCAGTAAAGAACCACCATGAAACGCTGAAGTTATAACTGGGAGAAGGCTGCTAGAATAGTGTGTAGCTGACTGAGTGGTCGGCTACGAGTAGAAGGGGGACCAGTGTAGGTAGAGATGACAGATTGACACTCAGAATATATACAATATATATATATATATATATATATATATATATATATATATATATATATATATATATATATAGGTAGTAGGTTGGTAGACAGCAACCGCCCAGAGAGGTATTTACCGTCCTGCCAAGTGAGCGTGAAACGAAAGCCTGTAATTGTTTACATGATGGTAGGATTGCTGATGTCTTTTGTCTGTCTCATAAATATGCAAGATTACAGGTATGTCTTGCTACTTCTACTTACACTTAGGTCAAACTACACATACATGTACACGTTTATTTATACACACTCATCTGAGTTTTCTTTGATTTTATCTTAATAGTTCTTGGTCTTATTACTTTCCTTTTATATCCATGGGGAAGTGGAATAAGAGGGAACAATGGGCTAGTAACTCCTTTTCCTGTAAAGATTACTTAAAAGAATAAGAAGAAGAAAATTGTCTAAGTGGGAAGTTTGAATGTGCGTGGATGTTGTGCAAATGATAAGAAAGAGATGATTGTGGATGTTATGAATGAGAAGCTGGATGTCCTGGCTTTAAGTGAAACAAAGCCGAAGGGGGTGGGAGAGTTTCAGTGGAGAGGAATAAATGAGATTAGGTCAGGGGTTTCAAATAGAGTTAGAGCTAAAGAAGTAGCAATAATGTTGAATGATAAGCTATGGCAGGAAAAGAGGGACTATAAATGTATTATAATATTCAAGGATTATGTGGAGTAAAATAAAGGTTGGATGTGAAAAGTGTGTTATAGTAAGCTTATATGCACCTGGAGAAGAGAGAAGTGTAGACGAGAGAGAGAGATTTTGGGAAATGTTGAGTTAATGCGTGGGGAGTTTTGAACCAAGTGTGAGAGTACTTGTGGTTGGGGATTTCAATGCTAAAGTGGGTAAAAATTTTATGGAGGGAGTAGTAGGTAAATTTGGGGTGCCAGGGGTAAATGTATATGGGGAGCCTTTAATTGAGCTATGTGTAGAAAGAGATTTGGTAATAAGTAATACATATTTTATGAAAAGTGAATAAATAAATATACAAGTATGATGTAGCACGTAATGAAAGAGTTTGTTAGATTATATATTGGTGGATAAAAGGATGATGGGTAGCTCCAGTGTACATGTTTATAGAGGGGCAACTGATATATCGGACCATTATTTAGTTGTAGCTACAGTTAGAGTAAGAGGTAGATGGGACAAACGGAAGGTGGCAACAACAAGTAAGAGAGAGGTGAAAGTGTATAAACTAAGGGAGGAGGAAGTTCGGGGGAGATATAAGCGACTATTGGCAAAAAGGTGGGCTAGTGCAAAGATGAGTAGTGGGGGGGGGGTTGAAGAGGGTTGGAATAGTTTTAAAAATGCAGTATTAGAATGTGGGGCAGAAGTTTGTGGTTATAGGAAGGTGGGGGCAGGAGGAAAGAGGAGTGATTGGTGGAATGATGAAATAAAGGGTGTGAATAAAAGAGAAAAAGTTAGCTTATGAGAGGTTTTTACAAAGCAGAAGTGTTATAAAATGAGCAGAGTATATGGAGAGTAAAAGAAAGGTGAAGAGAATTGTGAGAGAGTGCAAAAGGAGAGCAGATGATAAGAGTGGGAGAGGCACTGTCAAGAAATTTTAATGAAAATAAGAAAAAAATTTGGAGTGAGTTGAACAAGTTAAGAAAGCCTAGGGAACGTATGGATTTGTCAGTTAAAAACAGAGGAGGGGAGTTAGTAGATGGGGAGTTGGAGATATTAGGTAGATGTCGAGAATATTTTGAGGAACTTTTAAATGTTGAAGAAGAAAGGGAGGTATACCATTTTTTAGTAGTGAAGAAGAGCAGAATGTAAGTGTGGTGGAGGTACGTGAGGCATTACGTAGAATGAAATTAGGTAAAGCAGCTGGAACTGGTGGGATCGTGACAGAAATGTTAAAAGCAGGGGGGATATAGTGTTGGAGTGGTTGGTACTTTTGTTTAATAAATGTATGAAAGAGGGGAAGGTACCTAGGGATTGGCGGAGAGCATGTATAGTCCCTTTATATAAAGGGAAGGGGGACAAAAGAGATTGTAAAAATTATAGAGGAATAAGTTTACTGAGTATACCAGGAAAAGTGTACGATAGGGTTATAATTGAAAGAATTAGAGGTAAGACAGAATGTAGGACTGAGGATGAGCAAGGAGGTTTCAGAGTGGGTAAGGGATGTGTAGATCAAGTGTTTACAGTGAAGAATATATGTGAACAGTATTTAGATAAGGGTAGGGAAGTTTTTGTTGCATTTATGGATTTAGAAAAGGCATATGATAGAGTGGATAGGGGAGCAATGTGGCAGATGTTGCAAGTACATGGAATAGGTGGTAAGTTATTAAATGCTGTAAAGAGTTATTATGAGGATAGTGAGCCTCAGGTTAGGGTGTGTAGAAGAGAGGGAGACTACTTCCCAGTAAAAGTAGGTCTTAGACAGGGATGTGTAATGTCACCATGGTTGTTTAATATATTTATAGATGGGGTTGTAAAAGAAGTAAATACTAGGGTGTACGGGAGAGGGGTGGGATTTAATTATGGGGAAACAAATGCAAAATGGGATATGACACAGTTACATTTTGCTGATGATACTGTGCTTATGGGAGATTCTAAAGAAAAATTGCAAAGGTTAGTGGATGAGTTTGGGAGTGTGTGTAAAGGTAGAAAGTGAAAGTGAACATAGAAAAGAGTAAGGTGATGAGGGTATCAAATGATTTAGATAAAGAAAAATTGGATATCAAATTGGGAAGGAGGAGTATGGAAAAAAGTGAATGTTTCAGATACTTGGGAGTTGACGTGTCGGTGGATGGATTTATTAAGGATGAGGTTAATCATAGAATTGATGAGGGAAAAAAGGTGGGTGGTGCATTGAGGTATATGTGGAGAACAAAACGTTATCTATGGAGGCAAAGAAGGGAATATATGAAAGTATTAGTAGTACCAACACTCTTATATGGGTTGTGAAGCTTGGGTGATAAATGCAGCAGCGAGGAGACAGTTGGAGGCAGTGAAGATGTCCTGTCTAAGGGCAATGTGTGGTGTAAATATTATGCAGAAAATTCGGAGTGTGGAAATTAGGAGAAGGTGTGGAGTTAATAAAAGTATTAGTCAGAGGGCAGAAGAGGGGTTGAGGTGGTTTGGTCATTTAGAGAGAATGGATCAAAGTAGAATGGCATGGAGAGCATTTAAATCGGTAGGAGAAGGAAGACGGGGAAGGGGTCATCCTCGAAAAGGTTGGAAGGAAGGGGTAAGGGAGGATTTATGGGCGAGGGGCTTGGACTTCCAGCAGGCGTGCATGAGCGTGTTCGACAGGAGTGAATGGAGACGAATGGTATTTGGGACCTGACGATCTGTTGGAGTGTGAGCAGGGTAATATTTAGTGAAGGGATTCAGGGAAACCGGTTATTTTTATATAGCCGGACTTGAGTCGTGGAAATGGGAAGTACAATGCCTGCACTCTAAAGGAGGGGTTCGGGATATTAGCAGTTTGGAGGGATATGTTGTGTATCTTTATACGTATATGCTTCTAAACTCTTGTGTTCTGAGCACCTCTGCAAAAACAGTGATTATGTGTGAGTGAGGTGAAAGTGTTGAATGATGATGAAAGTATTTTCTTTTTGGGGATTTTCTTTCTTTTTTGGGTCACCCTCCTCGGGGGGAACGGCCGACTTGTTGAATATTTAAATATATATATATTTTATTTTTAAATAATATATATTTATAAATATATATATATATATATATTTTTTATATACTCCCCTAGTTGAGGTTGCAGGGGCAGTCCAACCCGGCCCCCCGCCCTTCCTGTTCGTTACAAAGGTCACTCTCTCTGAACCTGGGCTTTATCGTACCTCTGCTTAAAGCTATGTTGGATCTTGCCCCACTACATCGCTCCCAAATTCCATTTCCCCTGACTCTCTGGGGTAAAGAAATACTTCCGACCCCTTTATTCATCTGTGTCTTACTTCCAACTGTGCCCCGTGTTGCGAGCCGTCTCTGGAACACCCTTCTTGTCCACCTTTCTTTTCCTCTCTATTTTGTAAGTCGTTATCATGCCCCCCCAAATCTCCCTGTCCCCGGTTCGTCAGGTACCCCCTTTAACCTCCTCAAGAACATACCTCTTAACTCGGGGACAGTCTTGTTAAAACCTTTGATTTTCCTATTTTCTTTAATGCTTGGCTAGGTGGGGTTCCAAACTGGTGCCCATACTCCAATAGGGGCCTAACGACAGGGTTTTTCAGGGCCCTGAACGTTTCCCCTTATTAAGAGTGGGGAATGCTGTTCTGAGGTTTGCCAGGCGCCCATTGCCGGCATTTATTTGGTTGATGTGCGTTCGGAAGTGCCTAGTGTTTTACTCCCCCCAAGATTTTTTTCCTTGAGTGATGTTTGAGTCTCGGCCCCCCAGACTGTTTCTCCCCTCTGCGGGCTTCTTTGCCCTTCCCCCAAACTTTTGACTTTTTCACTTGGTGGGATTGAAAATCCCGGAGCCATTGCTGGACCAGGGTTTCGCCCGCCAGATCCCTTGTATTTCTGCCGGGTTTTTGATCGAATGAACTCTTTCATCAACTTTACTCATCTGCAAACAGGGGCACCTCGGAGTTTATTCCTTCCGTCATGTCGTTCACAAATACCAAAACAGCACGGTCCCCAGGGGACCCCGTGGGACCCCCCTGGTCACAGGTGCCCACTTGACACCTCGCCACGTACCATTACTCGCGCTGTCTTCCACAAGTATTCCTATCCATTGCAGTGCCTTCCCCGTTTAATCCCTGCTTGGTCCCCAGTTTTTTGCACTAAATTTTTGTGTGGGACTGTGTCAAAAGCCCTTTTTGCAGTCCAAAAATTCAAACCCCCACCCCTCTCTCTCTTGTCTTACTGCTGTCACCAGTCAAGAATCCCTTTGGTTGGACACAGGGTTTTCCCTCTCTGAAACCATGTTGGCTGATGGGGATGAAAATCATTCCTTTTAGATTTCCACCATTCTTCTCATACAAATTTTTTTTCCCGTTTTGATGCTATACAGTCATTGACACTGGTCTTTTTTGCTTTATTTCTGTCCCCTTTTTTTAAAGATTGGGGCCCCAAATTTGTGTCTTCCCCGTCTCAGGCAAACCCCGTTTTGATGGGTATTGAATATTTTGTTACGGTACCATAGCGCCTCTGCTCCCCTCTCAGGGCCCATTAGAGATGTTAACTGGCCCATTGCCTTTGAGGGATCTTTCTCACTCAAACCTCTTCATTCTTCCCCGGTTGTGTGTACGTGGGCCAGCACATGGTGGTGTACCCCCCTCTCCGTCTTTTTTTGGAGCCCCTTTTTCTCCTCTTGAACACTTCTTTGAATCTCTTTAGATTCCTCAATACTTTACGGTCATTTCTTGTTTTTCTCTCCCCCTTCCTTCCTTAGCCTATTTCCTGGTCCTTGACGGTTGTTTTTTCCTGATGTGGCTGTATAACCTTTGGGGGCAGATTTGGCTTTTTGATGCTTTTCGTTTCATACTGACGTTGGGCCCCCCTTTTATCTGTGCATATTCGTTTCTAGCTCTACGACTGCTCTCCTTATTCTCCTGGGTCCTTTACCTTCTATATTTCTTCCATTCCCTAGCACACTTGGTTTTTGCCTCCTTGCATCTTTGGGTGAACCATGGGCTCATCCTGGCTTTTTCATTATTCCTGTTACCCTTGGGTACAAACCTCTCCTCAGCCTCCTTGCACATTGTTGCTACATATTCCATCATCTCATTAACTGACTTCCCTGCCAGTTCTCTGTCCCACTGAACCTCATTCAGGAAGTTCCTCATTCTTGTGTAGTCCCCTTTCCTGTAGTTTGGTTTCATTTGTCCTGGCCTTCCTGTTTCCCCTCCACTTGTAGCTCTACTGTGTATTCGAAGCTCAAAACCACATGATCACTGGCCCCAAGGGGTCTTTCATATGTGATGTCCTCAATATCTGCACTACTCAAGGTGAATACTAAGTCCAGTCTTGCTGGTTCATCCTCTCCTCTCTCTCTTGTAGTGTCCCTTACGTGTTGGTACATGAAATTTTCCAGTACCACCTCCATCATCTTAGCCCTCCATGTATCTTGGCCCCCATGTGGCTCCAAGTTCTCCCATTCGATCTCCTTGTGGTTAAAGTCGCCCATGATCAGTAGCTTTTCCCTGCATGCATGAGCTGTTCTCGCCACTGCAGCCAGTGTGTCAACCATCGCTCTATTGCTCTCGTCATACTCTTGCCTTGGCCTCCTGCTGTTCTGTGGTGGGTTGTACATCACTGCAATTATCACCTTGGGACCACCAGAGTGAAGCGTTCCCGCTATGTAATCACTTTCTTCTCCACTGTCTCCTCTCTCCAGCTCATCAAAATTCCATCGGTGTTTAATCAGCATTGCCACTCCTCCTCCCCCCCTGTTCCTTCTGTCTTTTCTCAGGATCTGGTATCCCGCTGGAAAGATGGCATCTGTTATCATACCTGTAAGCTTGGTTTCTGTGATCACTATGATGTCTGGTGATGCCTCTTTGACTCTTTCGTGCCACTCCTCCCACTTGTTTGTTATTCCATCAGCGTTTGTGTACCATACCTTTAGTTTCCTTTCCAATACTGTGGTTTGGGTGGCCTGTGGGGGTGGGAGACCTGGTAGCATACTGTGGGATTCTATGGTTGGGGGTTGGGTGGAAGCTGTGGGTATGGATTGTAGTGTGTGTTGGGATGGTGTGATAGGTTGTGGGGTTCTGAGGATAGTTGTGTGTGTGCTTGCCCTTGCTGCTCTGTTCTGCTCTGACTGACCTCTGCTGGTTCCATCCTTGTCTCCTTTCCTAGCTCCTTTCGCTTTTTTGTCCTCTCCCTCAGCTGCTGTCTCTCTGTTTATGCTCTGTCTCTGTCTAGGAACACCTTCTTGTACTCTTCCGAGCTTTTCAACCGTGGTTTCTCTTGGATTATCCTGTTCTGCACTGTTTCTGTACTGAGAATCAGCTTGATCGGTCGGTTTCTCCCCTTCAATTACCCCCCTATTCTCTGAAAATTTACAATTTCATCCATGTCTTCTCCCCCTATTTCTGTGATGATTTTCTCAATCTCCTTTCTTTCTTCCTGCCATCTTTCAGTGTGCGTCCTTTCCTCTCTCTCCCGAAGCCCATGGATAATCACTGATTTTGCCCTTTCCTTCTCCCATTGCCTCTCCCTCTGTGACTCTGGTTCCTGTCTGTATGTGGTCATTTTCTCCCTTGATTTTTCCAGTGGCTCTTGGTAGCATGGTTGTGCCTCAGCATTCGACCTATCTCCCTCTCCATCTGCACCCATCTGCTCTTCCCTTCCACTCCCTGGCCCTTCTTTGCAGGCTGATATGACCTTAGCATAATTCATACTCCTTCCTTCCTGTTCAGCCTCTCATCTTCGTATGGTGTGTCTTCTCTGGTCACTGCCCTGAGACTTGCTTCAGCCTGTTTACCTCAAATTCTAGGGCCTTTACCCTGGCTACTGCAGTTTCGACTTGTGCCTCCCAATTCTTCGTCTCCTTCTCCAACCTCTTTTCCTATTTCACAGAGAGCTCTTTCTCCATTTTTTCAGAAAGCTCTCCTAATTTTCTCTCCCATTCTTGCTCTATCCTCTTCCACTGTTCCTCCATCCATTCCTCCCTACCAGTACCATTGTCATCTGATCCCTGATTTCCCGCGAGTCCCAACCATTTTTTTTTTTAGTGAAAGAGAGAGAGAAAGAGAAAAAGAAAAAGGGGGAGAGAGTGACAGATAGGGAGAGAGAGAAGGGGAGCCTAGAAGGAGGCGAAAAGAAGGGAAAAAGGGGGAGAAAGTGAGAGAGAGGGAAAAAAGGGAAGAGAAGAGGGGGGAGTGACAAGGGAAGAGAGAGAGAGATAAAAGAAGAGGAAGAGAGAGAGTAAGAGAGGAAGAGAGAGAGGGAGAAAGGGAGAGAGAGAGAGGGAAGAGAGAAAGAGTGAGAGGAAAGAGAGAGAGAGAGGAAGAGATAAAGAGAGAGAGGAGAGAGAAAGGGGAGAGAGAAAGGGGGAGAGAGAGAGAGAGAGAGAGAGAGAGGAGAGAGAGAGAGAGAGAGAGAGAGAGAGAGAGAGAGAGAGAGAGAGAGAGGAAGAGAGAGGAGATGGAGATAGATGGGGGGGAAAGGAAGGGTTATAGGGTCACTTCACAGGGAAAATGTAAAATCCTGTATATGTGTGTGTGTCTGTATGTGTGTGTGTGTGTGTGTGTGTGTGTTGTCTGTGTGTGTGTGTGTGTGTGGGGTGTGTGCATGTGTGTGTGTGTGTGCATGTGTGTGTGTGTGTGTGTTTTGTGTGTGTGTGTGTGTGTGTGTGTGTGTGCTACAGCTATTCAAGTGCCTAACAGCAGAGCTGTCCTCACCTAGTGTGTATGCATATATTTATGTAAACAGTCCTTATTTCCCACGTATGTACTACATATGTATTGTATATGTACCCGATCTCTTGGTTCCCACTGTACTGTCTTATGCGTTTAAAATTACGTTCAAAAATAAAAAACACTAGGCTTCGCCTATATGCCGCTACCTTTAAATTCTATTAAATGCCAGTAAATGCTGCTTATTCTAATTCTGATAGCTCGAGGAGAGTGACCCCCAATTCCAGCTAGAGACAGGTACTATTGACCCCATGCAACTCAAACTAGGTGAATATTACTTGCGGCTGGCAATGGAGTAACGTTGCAGGTCTGTCCTGTCCCAGAAGTTGAAGATGTTTGATGCTTCTCGGTAATTTTTCCACTAACTTCCTGTATGCACCAATAGTCTCTAGCTCTTCTAATTTTTTCACTCACTCACTGTATTTACTGACACATCTATATATATCTCTTATCTCCCTGGTCTTGAGTCACACTTATTCTTCAAATACCCCACTGCGTTATTATGGCAACACTATTTAGGCCTGACACAACCGTTCACCCTTCCAACGGCCCCCACTAAACAGTCTTTATTTCCTTTGTTTTCTTTTCTGTGATCATTTATATTTTCTTTTTTCGGGGCTTAAGTGATTATATGCACTCTTATGCGTGCACACGCCTATATCCCACACTCTATTCCTTATGGCACAGTCAGAAATTACCACCAAAACACGAGCTCAAACCGCGTGACTCCTCCACGAGTGTACTCACCTATTTGTACTCACCTATTTGTGGTTGCAGGGGTCGAGTCCTAGCTCCTGGCCCCGCCTCTTCACCGGTTGCTACGTGTGTGTGTGTGTGTGTGTGTGTGTGTGTGTGTGTGTCTGTCTGTCTGTATGCCGTCGCGTTGAACGGCTCCTTCAGGACCTTTGTGAAACTACTTCATGGGTATTTGTATGAGGATCTAGTTGACAGCTTTCAAGACATCAGCGTGGATGTGACCCCTGCTGTGAGTGTACATTTGGCGGATGATGTGCCCTTCGAAGCAGATGAGAACATTCGCCATGTGTTTAGCAGGTATGGCGCGATACATGTCGCCCGACAGGGCAAGTGGGCGACTGGCGTGTATGCAGGATCCCTGAGGGAAGCTTCATCTTCAAGATGTCGCTGCATCAGCTCATCCTATCGTACGTGTATTTGGAGGAGTTTCATACCCAGGCTATGGTAACCTATGCTGGTCAGCGTCGGAGATGCTGCCACTGCGGTGAGTACGACCGTGTAGCGGTAGTGTGTGGAAGGCGTGGGCAGGCCGGGAGGCCAGCTGGTGATGCTCCAACTGGCAAGGAGCAGGTGGATCCCAAGCCCAACCTGGTCGGCAATGGAGGGCGTGGTTGACTCTGGAGCGAGGTGACAGAGGCTCTAGTGGTGGGGCCAGAGCTAGAAGTGATGATTACTGAGCAGCCTGCACTGCTGGAGGTGCAGCAGGAGTCGGTTTGGGTGGAGGACTTCGATGCAGCCATTGACATGGTGCTGCAGCCCTTGTACCCTTCACCGAAGGAGGTCGCTATGGCTAGGCCGCTGGGCAGTCAGGAGAACGTATCAGTGGTGGATGATCGGCGAGAGGTAGCAGTGGGTGATGGTGTGAACGAGGAGGAAGTGCTGACACCTGCTCAGGTGGCTTTGCCAACAATCGTGGTGGAGGTTCACAGTGTGAACGACCCGGTTCAGTGCATGGAGGAGGATGTTGTAACGATGTCTGACTCTGATGACGTTGTGATGCCGGCCCAGCTCACGGAAAAGAAGCCTGGGTTGGAGGGGGGAAGTAGTGTGAGAGGGAGCAGGCACCATCAGCAGGTTGTGCAAGGTGGCCCTGGAGTCATGCGTGGTGAGCAAGGCAAGGGAAGTGCACAAGGCCCTGGTGGACACACGCAGGGGGCTGTGGGGCAGAGGGGGCAGAAACCTTAGCAGGCCTGTGGTGCATGACTTGAAATGCCAATGGGTTGTGTGTGCAATTGCAGCATGAATGGTTGTACATATTTTTGTGTCAACACTGTGTGGATGTTGCCTACCTTCAAGAGCATAACTGGAAGGTTGGAAGAGAGTTTGAAGTGGTGGGTTACCAGGGTTCTGCCGTGCATTCTGTGCACTTAAAATGAAGGGGGGGTGGCAATCTTGATCCGGGATGCAAGCCCGTTTGTGTTGCTCAGGAGTGAGGGGGAGGCTTGAGGGTAGGGTTTTATGTATGGATGGTTGGTGGGAAGATGAGCGAGTGTTTTTCGTATGTGTGTATTCACCTGCTGAGAATATTGTGAGCGTTAAGACTGCTTTTGCCTGGGAGGAGTTGGTTTATTTTTTTAGGACGTTAGCTTTCGTAGGTGGGTACTGAAATTGTGTGGTACACCGGATGGATGTGATGCCGTGGGGGGTGGGCCATGTCTCGCATGTTTTAGGAGAGCTCTTCCGTGATGTTTACTTGAGGGATGTGTTCACTGAGGGTTCATGGGAGATTGAGCATACTTATGCCTGGGAGGGCTATGGGGCACATTTAGATAGGATTTACTTCAAGCAGCGTGTTGGTGTCGAGTCTTTTCATACTGTAGTGATGCCGTTTTCTGATCATAGGGCGGATGTAGTGGAGGTGGGCGAGGAGGCAGGTGGGTTACTGGAAGTTAAACACGAAGGTACTCGAGGATGAGGAGGCACTGGATAGGTTCACAAAGTTATGGGAGGGGCTTGGGGAGGAGGGGACGGGTTTTGCCAACGTGGTGGGTTGGTAGGATGGCGTCGCTAAGGCGAAGCCATCCCACCAACCCGTCATCCCCGTGAGGGCAAGAGGATTAACCTAATGTGGTATGGGCTGTCTATCTGGAGCAACGCTTATGGGTTTGCTACAGTAGGGGTGCTTTGCAGGGGAGTTACCAGGTGGGGGAGATAGAGGACCTGAAGGTGAGACTCAGGGAGTTGGAGAACAAGCGATTTGAAGCAGTGAGGGTGTACGTGGGTTTGGACGAAGTTTTATGGGGGGATGAGCAGTCGGCGCATGTGCTGCGTGGTCAACAGCAAACGACGACAGGCCACTACTCTGATGCAGTTGGAGGTGTGTAGTACAGTGGATGGCTTTCAGGAGGGGCAGGTGCTGAGGTCGATGGAGGGCATGGGCGGGTATGAAGATATGTGGTTTGGGGGTTATTGGAAATGCAGAGGGGTGAAGGAGGGGCATTTTGATGAGGTATGTGGGGGTATAGTCACCTTGGGAGAGTGATAGAAAAGTGCTGGGGAGTGATATTGATGAGAAGGACATCAGGCGAGCTTTAGCAAGAATGTGTAAGGGTAAGGCGCCGACGTGGATGGCATACCTGTGAATTTTAAAAAATGGGGC
>NC_069477.1:16838558-16855768 GCF_026875155.1 Cherax quadricarinatus | reverse complement strand
GTCAAAAGGGGCGTATTGGTAGTGGTTGCAGCAAAGATAGCGCAGCAGAAAGCAGCAGATTATAGTAGTAGCAGCAGAAAATAACGCAGTAACAGTGCAAGGGGTATTGGTAGTTTTGCAAGCACGTAGCGGCAGCAGCAGCGCAGCAGTAGAAAGTATAGCAGCAATAACAGCATTTAGCAGTAGCAGTAGCGGTATTGGTTAGTAGCTGCAACAGCAGCATAGCAGCAGCAGGAGCAGCAGCAGCAGCAGAAGTAGTAGTAGTAGCAGCATAAACAGCAGTAACAGTAGCAGTAGCGGTATTGGTAGTAGTTGCAGCAGCAGCAGTAGCAGCAGCAGGAGCAGCAGGAGCAGCAGTAAGCGGTATTGGTAGTAGTTGCAGCAGCAGCAGTAGCAGCAGCAGGAGCAGCAGCAGTAGTAGTAGTAGCAGCAATAACAGCAGTAATAGTAGCAGTAGCGGTTATTGGTATTAGTTGCAGCAGCAGCAGTAGCAGTAGCAGGAGCATCAGTAGTAGTAGTAGTAGTAGCAGCAACAACAGCAGTAACAGTAACAGTTGTAGACAGCCTGTACTGTCTGCACAGACAGCCCATGCTGTCTGCCAGCTTTAGTTCATATTTCGCGCCACTCAGGTGCTGCCATCTATAGGCCTTGCCACTTCAGTATGCCCAGACTTGCCTCGCTCTCACTCACACAGCGGCCTGGCATCAAGACACAAGTACTCCTAGCTCTCTCTCGTGGGCATGGCCCTGCCCGGGCCATGGGCACAAACACACAAGCCTGTGTAACCCAGCACTAGTTATCAATAAAGTAAGAAGCCTCCGAAGAAGACATATCATTCACAACCCGCTACAGCTACCAAATAAGCACCATTATAAATGGTGACAGCAGTGCTTGCAGCAGTTGTGTTTGCCTGGAGAGAAGGAGGAAGAGGTATGAAGTCATCTTCACTTCATCACCCTACACAAGAAGCATCCGTCTCTCAACAAGTTATCCTGATGTCGTGTCTGCACGTTTGAGCACCCAGACACAGGTACAAGCAGGATCCAGCCGAAATTTGCCGAATTTCTTCGAGAATTGTACGTGGCGTCCCAGTGACCCCACGCTACAGCGTCCCAGTGACCCCACGCTGTTTCTCAAGTCACGTGTTCAGCGTCACTTGTATGTTGCTGTTGTTGTTGTTCAGCTCAGCACAGCTGTTTCAGCAAGCCAGAGGTGAGTTTTGTGGTGATTTCTGCGTCCAGTGTGAGCTTCTCCACGTGTTTGTGGGTGGGAGGAGGAGAGACCGCCAGATGCCCGCCCTGCCATACACTCACGCACGCTCCTCGCCACCACACTACCATACACTCACCACTGCCCACTCCCTCTGCTGTGTTTTCTGCTGTTTTTCGTATGAATTCATTGCCAGTGCTGTGTATCCGAGTGCCCGAGGCCACTCGAAGCTACGTGGATCACGACGTCACGTGGGTGTGGGCGATGTCACGTAGACCTACAAAGCCACGTGAGTTACCAGATGTCCAGCCTCATGCTGTGGTGTGCTGCCCCATCACATCGACGCCACCACGATGCTGCCCGACTTCATGACGTCACCTCGAGATGTCTACTGACGTCACCTCACGATGTCTGCCTGACGTCACCTCGAGATGTCTGTTGACGTCACTGCTGCTGACATCACCTTGCGACATCACGCCTGACATCACATGATGTCACATCGAGTGTTCTAGTAATTATTTCAGATTGTCGAGAACATTGAGAGAAGATATATGTCGTGTGTTAATTAATTCCTCTCAGTCAGTGTTCTCACATTTTAGTATGTCTTAGTCAGTTTTATGAGCAGAAAAGCATCATTTGCTAGTTAAGCCATGTTGTACCGTATGTACAGCGGTGTGTTTGTAAGTTTTCCGTGTGTCCAGTGAGGTCTGTGGTCAGACCCTTGAGTTGCACCACTGTGCTGTCACCCGCGTGACCAGTGTTTGCACAGCTGATTACTCAGCCCCGAGTGACCGAGCCCTCTTGTACAGAAAGCTTTTAATGCTCGTCGCTCGTGATGTTCTGTAGAATCGTACCTGCTACGATTCCATCGAGATTTGTTTCACTTCACCTCCAGACCGTCAGAGTGCAGTTATATGTAGAGAAACAAGTCTGGGGACGCTTAGACTAACCTCCTGCTATAACTCCAACTGTCGAGAGATGATACTCGTCAAGCCGCACACCAGGCCTGTCGGCAGGCGCTGTGTCAGCCTGTGTCCACAAGCTTCAGTGAGCAGCCTGCACAAAGATGTCACTTTGACTGCTAGCTCTCTCACTGCAGTCTGGTGTATGATGTTACGACTCCCAGATGTTTCGCCAGTCGTCTCTCCACGACTCGCTCCACGCTCGCCGGCAGTGACAGCCCCAGCGACAGTACCAGTCGAGAAGTGTCCTCCTGAGTCGCTTGCCAGAAGTCCTGCCCAGTTGCCGAGTTTTGTCGACGCCTCACTCGAGGGCACCAGCATGTCGTGCCCCAGGTTGAGTGAAAACCTGCAGCGACTCCTACGATGTCAGCTTCAACCGTTCCAGAGAGACCGTACCCTGCTACGTCACAGCTCAGCTGCAGCGATGTCTCCCGTGTTGCAGTATCTGTCCAGACGCAGGAAGGCGTGCAGTGATGCCCATCGACGCTCACTGCCTATGACCACGATGTTTAGCACACCCCACATGTTTTTTTCTTCCTCTCCTGTAGGAAGTTTTTTTTTCCATGTCCATATGTATATATATGTTTTTATTTTGTGTTCTGTGCCCTGTTCCTACGAGAGAGAGACCGAGTTTCTTTTACTACCAGTATTGTCGCGTCGGGACGACGCGCGGTAGGTGGCCGAGCGTATGTAGACAGCCTGTACTGTCTGCACAGACAGCCCATGCTGTCTGCCAGCTTAGTTCATATTTCGCGCCACTCAAGTGCTGCCATCTATAGGCCTTGCCACTTCAGTATGCCCAGACTTGCCTCACTCTCACTCACACAGCGGCCTGGCATCAAGACACAAGTACTCCTAGCTCTCTCTCGTGGGCATGGCCCTGCCCGGGCCATGGGCACAAACACACAAGCCTGTGTAACCCAGCACTAGTTATCAATAAAGTAAGAAGCCTCCGAAGAAGACATATCATTCACAACCCGCTACAGCTACCAAACAAGCCCATTATACAGTAGCTTTATTGGTAGTAGTTGCAGCAGCAGCAGTAGCAGCAGCAGGAGCAGCAGCAGTAGTAGTAGTAGCAGCAGCAGCAATAACAGCAGTAACAATAGCATTAGCGGTATTGGTAGTAGTTGCAGCAGCAGCAGTAGCAGCAGCAGGAGCAGCAGTAGTAGTAGTAGTAGTAGCAGCAACAACAGCAGTAACAGTAGCAGTAGCGGTATTGGAAGTAGTTGCAGCAGTAGCAGCAGCAGGAGCAGCTGTAGTAGTAGTAGCAATAGCAGCAGTAACAATAGCAGTAGCGGTATTGGTAGTAGTTGCAGCAGCAGCAGTAGCAGCAGCAGTAGTAGTAGTAGCAGCAATATCAGCAGTAACAGTAGCAGTAGCGGTAATGGTAGTAGTTGCAGCAGCAGCAGTAGCAGCAGCAGGAGCAGCAGCAGTAGTAGTAGTAGTAGTAGCAGCAACAACAGCAGTAACAGTAGCAGTAGCGGTATTGGTAGTAGTTGCAGCAGCAGCAGTAGCAGCAGCAGGAGCAGGAGCAGCAGCAGTAGTAGTAGTAGCAGCAATAACAGCAGTAACAGTAGCAGTAGTGGTATTGGTAGTAGCTGTAGCAGCAGCAGTAGCAGCAGCAGGAGCAGCAGCAGCAGCAGTAGTAGTAGTAGCAGCAATAACAGCAGTAACAGTAGCAGTAGCGGTATTGGTAGTAGTTGCAGCAGCAGCAGTAGCAGCAGCAGGAGCAGCAGCAGTAGTAGTAGTAGCAGCAATAACAGCAGTAACAGTAGCAGTAGCGGTATTGGTAGTAGTTGCAGCAGCAGCAGTAGCAGCAGCAGGAGCAGCAGCAGTAGTAGTAGTAGCAGCAATAACAGCAGTAATAGTAGCAGTAGCGGTATTGGTAGTAGTTGCAGCTGCAGCATTAGCGGCAGCAGGAGCAGCAGCAGTAGTAGTAGTAGCAGCAATAACAGCAGTAACAGTAGCAGTAGCGGTATTGGAAAGTAGTTGCCAGCAGCAGCATAGCAACAGCAGGAGCAGCAGCAGTAGTAGTAGTAGTAGCAGCAATAACAGCAGTAACAGTAGCAGTAGCGGTATTGGTAGTATTTGCAGCAGTAGCAGCAGCAGGAGCAGCAGCAGTAGTAGTAGTAGCAGCAATAACAGGAGTAACAGCAGCAGTAGCGGTATTGGTAGTAGTTGCTGCAGCAGCAGTAACAGCAGCAGGAGCAGCAGCAGCAGCAGTAGTAGTAGTAGCAGCAGCAATAACAGCAGTATCAGTAACAGTAGCGGTATTGGTAGTAGTTGCAGCAGCAACAGCAGATGTAGTTGATATAACTTTTGGTTGCAGTATGGTGGTGGGGATCATTGTTTAAAGTATATCTCTCACTAAAACTTCAGAGATGACGAAACTGCCTCTTTTCTGTTGAATAGTGTTTGACCTTTGACCTTTGTTAACTATATATATCTTCTTCTGTGTCCTCGCATTGTTTGTAATGGCTCGACAAAACTTCTGGAGAGCGAAACGTTGCTACAAAAAAATGTCTCATTAGTTGCATCTGAGTCAATTTACATTAAAATATATTCGGCCACTTTTTCAAATATTTTTGATGGTTTTAGAATCATCGATATGATAGCAGATCAGTAATTAATTTATAATTACATTCATAAATCTACTTTAATACAGATACACAGAAAGTACTGGCAATTAATTTTGTCAGTCACCATGGTCGTTACAAGCTGCACTAATTATTTCATGAAAATATTCTATACTATTCAGTTTACTACCTTTGAGTTGCCAGATGTTAATTCTGCCCAGGAGACAGTGTCCAAGAACTTTTTTCCGCATGTTTACAAATACGCTCAGTGCACAACAGCTGTAACACTAAAACAGCAACATTAGGAAGCAGCGCAATGAACGTATTAAGACGGCACAATGGACCCAAACAGAGTAGTATAATGCAGTGCAGTAAAACAGTGATTTCTTCACCATAGGCATGCTATATTACGAACTCAGGCATGCAAGTTTAAGACCTGTTGTACCTGGCCGTAACTTACCTTTCAGGACAAGGGTCAACCCAAGCAATTAAAGATAAAAACAATCACAATGGGGTTGTTTTCTCTTCACTGTTTTTTATCTTTTCACAATTATAATTGCAGTGTTTACTGAGCTAAATACAAATAACCCACACATAGGAAAGGGGAGCTTACGACGACGTTTCGTCGTAGCAGAGAGCTACTCATTACTCTCAAAATAAACCAGTAAGAATGAATGTATACGACCAGCGTCAGTGTCTGTCGCCCGGCCAGGTGGGAAACCATAACCTCAACTAGATTGGCGTCAAGTTCTCACGTTATTTAAATAACATAAAGGCACAATACCGTGACTGGAACGATACACAAATAACCAGTGTGACTTTGTCAATGGTCCAAGTCGGACCGAAACGTCGTCGTAAGCTTCTCTCTTTTATGTGCGGGTTATTTGTGTATTCTCACGTTATTGGTTGATTTGAACTGGACAGTCTGGAAGACCCATGAAGCTCCTAAATAACCAGTTTCATCACCTAACCACCAGTTTGTAAAAAATGTTGGTAAAATTTAAATCGACAATATGTAAAGTAAAAGGACACAAGTGCTTGACAAAGCTCCTGGAGAGCGAAACGTTGCCACAATAAAAAGGTCACATTAGTTGTACTTGTGTCCTTTTACTAACCACCAATTGATTCTCTAGAGGTTATGCCGAATATATTGTATGATCCTCGACACATGCAACAATAATCTTATTAGAGCAGACAGAGGGGAAATTGTCCTCTTTATCTAAACTCCGTAAAACACACGTTCCTATTTTACAAAATAATGACACATATAACAATCTGAGATTGACATTTTGTCTTTCTGTAGCACCTGAGGAGTGTAGAAACATAAAACCCATTTGTTAACTAAATCTTAGTGAAATTACAGTTTTGTGTAAAATAAAAAATAAAAATTTATGTGGAGTGAACATGGAAATTACACTCACGTAAGCAGACGTTACCAGGAGTGATAATATGACAGACAGATAGAAAATATTATGATGCAGGTTGGCAGTTACTTTTGCCAATAAGAAATTAATAAAAAAAAAAAAAAAAAAAGGCACAATACAGTGACTGGAACGATACACAAATAACCCGCACATAGAAGAGAGAGCTTACGACGACGTTTCGGTCCGACTTAGACCATTTACACAAGGTCAGAAAGAAAATTATAATACGAGGCATATTTAGCAGAATACTTCATATTGCACACTTAGTTGTGAGTTACAGGCTCGCCATGAGCTAATAAAAAAAATGAGTTTGAAGAAAATATACAAAGGATATCTTATTTTAAGTCAAGCTAGACTGGTACTAGAAAGAAAGTTTGAAGTTTACAGTCTACTTACAAATAAGGTTGTACCTTGAACAGTCTCTTAATAAAATAATTTTAGACGGAACCTAGAGAAACACTGCAGAGCTTTCAGAAATCAAAGCTTTATCTCCTGAAACTACCATTATTCTTGGCCAGAGGCTCAGCAGGCTCAGCAGACTCTTAGACACCTGAGAGGAAAGAGCTCACAGGATTATTGCTATTGCTCATGCAACAAGCCTCTCAACTATTATTACAGTAAATGGATTGTTAATTATTCATATTTATACATATGATTTGACTGTTAGTTGTACATTAATGTTAAAATTGAAAAGATCCTGAACGGATCCATCCTTACTTAATACAAAATCGCAATAGGCTTCCAAATTCGGGGAGTTTCAGTTAAAGTCATTGGTACCTGTGGAGAAGAAATCGAAACTTCCATTAGTCGAAATTTCTGTATTAAATCAAATCACAATTAAAACGGCCGATATTGTGCATTTATAGAAAATAAATGGTTGCTACAGACTGGTAAAATGAGTAACACTTATCTTACTGATTACGAACTGATGAGTTCAGATGATATGAGGTTCATTCCTATATTTTTCACACTGTACAAGTACAGCTATTTATTCCAACGATGAAAATGTTTATTCAATTGTTCACCACTTGTTTTGTTTGCTTGAAGTTCATTACCATCAAAAATCTCGTAACGGATGTTCGCCAATGGCAGCATTTATATCAGTGATTCTCTTAATTTCTGTACCGGGCCAGAATTTAACAGTAAGATTGGCAACAAATTTTCTGCTCCAAATTTACAATTGGTGAATTAACAGGCATTAACAGGCTCCTAGTCCAGTATCTTACTACCTTTCAGAAGAATAACTGATTCAGGTCCTCAAACCTAAAAACAAGTTAATGGATGAAATAATGATTGACACCAAAACTGCGAATCCACTTACCATAGCACCAACAAATAGAGTCATCGACGTCCATTTTATAACATTTTACACATTCACTTATCCTCGCTGCATTTATATTACTATACAATCTGCTTTATAGAGACAATTCTTAGAAAGTAGTTGATTGTCCATTACTATTTCCAGACCGCAATCTGATCATTATATCTGACAATTTTGAGATCATATAAGTCTCCAAACAATGGAATAACAAACGCTTTTAGACTTGTTTTATGTGTAAGGTTCTGCAAACGTTTTGATTCTTGCGAAAATGCAATGTACGGTATAAAACAATTTTATTCCAAATATAAGATTTACAAACAAAACAAACTGTGTCACTTCAAAACGTTGCCTCTAAAACTTAGTTCTGCATTTTGGTCATGATTTTGTAACTGAAGACTGACATTTTTTTTAATTTATTATATTTTGTTTTACATACAAAATATAAGTAGGCAAGACACATATGCATCAGTTAGGTATCTTTATTTCGAAACGTTTCGCCTACACATTAGGTTTCTTCATCGGATACAGAAAAAGTTGATAGAAGAGACGGGAAGACGATGTAATCAGTCCATCACCCTTGAAGTTTTCAGGTGTCAGTCCCTCAGTCTGGAGAAAAGTAATGTTCCATAGTCTGTAACAATATGTTTCAGACTATGGAACAATGCTGATTACATCGTCTTCACGTCTCTTCTGCTTCTATCAACTTTGCTGTACTCGACTGAAGAAGCCTATTGTGTAGGCGAAACGTTTCGAAATAAAGATACCTAACTGTTGCATATGTGTCTTGTCTAACAACCTGTCGGTATTTTATACCATTTTGATGTCCAAATATAAGTAAAATGATTGTTGTATTTTTTGTTAATATTATACTAAGCATCATAAGGAACATCGTAAGTTTCTTAAAAAATTGCCCGTAGAAGGAGATGTCTACCATAGATCATCCCATTCTTTATCCTTATATTAAAGGAGTTTGACTTATAGCGAAAGACCAAATTAAATAGAGAAAGAACACTCACAAGCCTAACAGCGGCGTAATGCATGTAATATGTGCTAATATCCTATCTGCTGGTATTACGTTACATCTAATGCATTAGGATCGCTACAAATTAAGTTCATTAGCATCATCACTCCTAACACATTATGGGAATTGGTCAACATAATCTCGCCTTACATCTTAGCATCTAAATGCTCCTTAACCTACCAACACTTTTTCCACGTTCTTCCTGGAACTATTTTAACCAAACTCATTACTGCACGTTGAGGATGATAAATATAACAGAGCCAATGAAACTATATTAATTTTCTTGACCTTGAGCAATCTACAAAATGGTTCTCGAATCATCAAAGAAAATAAACCCACTGTATCATCCGCACAGAAATTTTCACGTCTAACAGAAAATCTGATAGAAGCTTAATAAGATCTTTCTATTTATATTTGAGTATCTAATACCATTTAATATACTACCATTATGTATAAGGAAATACATAATGCAGTGACCCGAAAATAAAAGATCAGGCTGTAACATTCTGCTTCATTACAAAACTGGAAAAATTCGTTTTCATGCTTCCTTCTCCTATATGAAAGCTAATTAAAAGCGATTATATATCTGTAATATGAGTACATACTCCTTACTAAACAATTCACAATAAAACGATGAACTAACCATAGCAGTGCATAACACAATAATTACCTCACACCTCACAATCAATCATAAAAAAATATCATGAAAGTAGCTGTAATCAGTTAGGTACTTGGACCCACCATTTTCAGCTACGTTTTTTTTTTAAAGTACTTCAAGACTACATTCACTGTCACGTTCTAGTATAGTAGTTCATTCTGCACCTATCAAGCTGAGTAGGAATATACAAGTTATTTCCTGTACCAGGGATCCATTCAACTAAAAGAGAATGTATGAATTAAACTTACAACTTTGTATTGAAGTAAACTTTGGAAGATATGAAGAAATTATAACAAATAATGGCTAGATAAATTTTGATTTTAATTATTCCAATAAAGTGTTAGAATATTTGGGTGTGAGAACGACCTTCTGACAATGGGTCAGAAGCAATACTTCAGTACTCATCACTTGTTGAATCTATTTGCCTTACTAAACTTTTATTCATGCTTTCGTTATGACGAAGATTTACATTGCTTAAATTGGAGGTGGATACGTCATTTTTATTTTTTCCTCTGGTGTAAATGAATCTTTTTCCTAAACTGGCCAAAATTTAATTGTAAATGCAGCTTTTGAAACTACAAATTCAATATTCACTTAACCAAAACAGATTTTCTTCTTCTTCTTCTTCTTCTTCTTCTTCTTCTTCTTCTTCTTCTTCTTCTTCTTCTCCTCTTCCTCTCTTCTTCTTCTTCTTCTTCTTCTTCCTCTTCCTCTTCTTCTTCTTCTTCTTCTTCTTCTTCTCATTATTATTATTATTATTATTATTATTATTATTATTATTATTATTATTATTATTATTATTTCTTTGCCTTCCTTATCTTTTCATTGTTTTATTTTATTTTCATTATTTTGTGATTGTTCACATTATTATTGTTCATTGTCTTTTCTATTTATCCTTGTTCATTATTTTCTATATTTTTTTGTTTGTTAATGTTATATTTTTACATGTTCTTGTTCATGTAATTTTTTTCTTTAATTTAAAATCTTAATATATTTTTTTCGTTCAAGTCTTTCATCTTTTCTTTCAATCTCCTTCCCCTATTTATAAATTGCTTCGCTTATTCATCCCATCTCCAACATCTTCAATCATTGACATATATAAATTACATAATTATTGTCATACTCGTTCTAGGGAGATGATTAAAATCCCATTATTTCATAAAAGCTACAAGAGTGGCACATGGTATTAATTATTATCACAGAGATAGCAGAATATCATTTGGAACACATTATTCATGCTAATGATCTGCACACTGATTAATCTTCTCCAGTTATACAGTGTAGATGAAATCTAGTAATATATTACGTTTACTAATCTTATGATATATTACAGTATTCTTAATTATACCGATAAAAATTGTTGATACATTAATATAACTATCAAGTGAAGTTAATTGATCAAATCCTGAAGGGATTAGTGGTTGTTGAGGGCGATGCCACTGAAACTTCATTGTCATATTCAATTTTGGTGCTATTATTTTTCATGTCAATCAGACTTGCATTTGTTTTATCCACAGAGGAAATGAACCTATTTACAATATAGTTATTTGAAAAGCAATTTGTTTATGAGCCCACGTCACACGGATTTGTGGTCTGGGAGGTGCTGGTAACATTCTATTAATCTAGCACTGCTTCCTTCCTCATGAACAACGCAATGTTGGCCATACTGATGATTACTTTTAGTGTTATGTAACGTCGCTATAAAGTCACCACATGTACTTACCTTTTATAATCTATCAACACATACCAGTTAACTCAGGAACTACCTCTTTGCAAGTAACTGTGCTTTATCCAGTTTCTTGATATGGTTGAATAGGCACTTGTTTAATGCTGGTGCTACATACTCCGACAATGACAAGGTATATGTCATACAGAGTGTTGAAAAAATCTCCAGTAAAGTGGGTATCTCTCAGCCCTCTCAGCCCTCTCAGCCCCCCTCAGCCCTATGAGGGACTTAGCCCTCCGAAAAGGACCTACTGGTCTCTTCCTTCCTCGCTAACAGTTTTGAGGAACATATGTATGTACCATAGAGTCACGAGGCACGCCTTCCTTTCCTTGATAGAGTTCCTGATCAACTACACGACGAGGTTAAACGAGAGTAATTACTCTTCTCCATTGCAGGAAAATTAAGGGAAAACCTGCGCCCCACTTGTCCTACAAGTTGGGACTATTATGACTTCTAGTATATAACTAAACAACAAGGAAACAATCTTCTTGTGTTATTCCTTGTTGCATTGTGTAGTAAGGAAGAGGTATAAAGCTGAACTCACCAGTTCTTTTGTGCGAACAGTGAACTGGTGGGCGCTTGGGCAAGGCGACAAGCTAGGTTGAATTCAGATATCAGAGCGTGAACACCTCACAAATCTCCCGCTGAGAACAAAGAAAATAATGACTTTGTGTGGTAACTTCTGAAATACCGTCAATCTCCACTAGGAAAACTAGTGTTAAAAGGAAACAGGAGTGTATAATTCACGGTATGATCCCGATTAGTGTAAAGATTGTGTCGAGGTATGCATTCAGGTATTATGAACAAAGGGACAAGATATCACCCTATCGCGTAAAAACTGACCAAAATGACTCCCTACCAACGAGTGAGGACATAACTACGCATCTGTAGCAGCCTACTCAAGACATCAATACTGGGGACATACTTCCCTTAACACAAAATATAGGAAATTGGGTCAGTTACAATACCCAGGTAAGTCCAGCCATTCCCACTTCTAATTATGTTAGCTGCAGCTAATAGATAGAGATGAGATATGACTGGAATTACCAATAGATCCCGTGACATGTGGGTGATTTACTCAAACCCAAGTGAGTACCGCTACGCATTTCAGATGATAGTGAAATGCTAAGATACACGCTCCTTTGGGACAAATTATGTGAATAACAAACTTGTTAATCAACAGCCACTCTGGAAACTGGAACGGCACCTAGAAGGATTTCCAGAGAGAGGCTGCTGGACATTGTACTGTTAAAAGATAAGTAACATTTGTCTTATGTGTGTTTCATGCAGGAAAGTGTACTTATCTAACCATCTTTTGACATACAGAATGATAACAAACTACTGATTGAGATCAATGAATTTTAATTCAATAATTACTATATGCATATTTGCTGAAGATGTTATTCTATTCACAAGCACTGCAGACGGTGTACATGGTACTATGATCACATCAAGATTCTTCTTCATGAATCAGGTTTGCATCTTTAATCCCCTGAGACTGTACTTTTTTCTGGTCTTCTTTGTCATTCACAAATTTTCACATTTTATCTGTGGTTCGTCTGAGAAATTCTGCATGTTATCCAAGTCATTTATAGGCTTTCCTTGCTTTCTCCAGCTTGTATTATCCTTATTGGCTTCACAGCGTCTCTGAAAAACGGGATACATCTAAGTGTATTATTTCAATTATTGTGTTTGAACTCTTACCTACTAAATTGAACTGCTCCCTGAGCTGACATTTATGGTACTAAGCTTGTTATACTTTCCCATTCCATCATCTCTTCCTGAAAATCACTATTTCCTTACTCTTAATTATTCCTTGATCTACTGTAGTGTTTTTAATGTTATTTCTGACTGCCCATGTGGCTCATTATGCACTGTGCAACACGTCCTGGACGTTATGAGAGTTTATAATCTGAAGGAGCAACACCTCTTTCGGTAAACATTTTGAGCTTCTGAACTTTTAGGGAAGGTTTAGACTTAGTTATTTATTCTGATGCACTGTGCACCCCTGATGCACATATCAATTAGCTTATGGTAACAATTCTTTCATGATATGTCGTTTCACTTAAAGTCGCAAGTTTTCCATAACTTATCGACGACGTTAAGTGAGGAGTTACTGTATTTCTAAGTTTTCTTTGTTCAGCTCTTCTTGTTTTAAGGTTTCTTTGTAATTTTATTAAGTATTTTTGTGTGCTTTTGGGTAAAGAGGAATACTTCTGGATTTACATCTCATTTCACGCTATCCCCATCACTGACGCCTGGCTCCCCATTTTTCTCTATATTTACTACAAAGCAGTTTTACTGAAGTAATTATCTTGATTTTCGTACAGGGAAAAATAATTACAAGAGTCATAGTAATGACTCTAGAAACAAATTTACTGAAAATGTCTTAATACTATATCCAAGGCTTTACATCAGTTATTTGTTACTGCTCAAATAGACCAATATTTTATTGGCAAAACTGTTTATTATCAGTTTTACTAGTGGCAATACTTTAAATACAATATAGTAAGTCCTCACTTATCGTCCTTTCGTTCAACTTCACGTCGATGTAACACTGATAAGAAATAAAAATCGACTCCTGGCCGGGGCCACTGTCTGTATGGAGTTTGTACGTTCCTCACAATTTTCGTTTCCAAACATTTATTCTTTGATTTAACCCTGTTGCAATGAGTGCTAAACGTGCACTGTTCACCCCTGATGTTATATCAATTAACCTATGGGAAAACTGGTGTCATTATACGTCGTTTCACTTAACGTCGCAGTTTCCAAAAGCCTATCAACGATTTTACTTCTCACTCACAGAGAGCGCTGCCAAGGATTCTGCAAATAGGAACAGAAGTTGCATCTGAGCCACTAGCTAAGATCTTCAAGATCATGGCCAGATTAGTTGGCCAACTGTCGACACTTCTAGGCACCATTAGCCAGCACACCTCCTACACTTAGGTGACCTTCTCTCTAGCTTTACCAACCTGAATGTCAAAAAGAAGTCACAGCTTCCTACGATGTGAAAACTCTCAAAGTTCCTACTGATGCTGCCAAAAATATTCTGAGACAGAGGCTTACCGATAATTACGATCTCCCATTACCTCTCCAGGGTTTCATCATTCTAGTGAATCTCTATGTTAATTTGTACCTCTTCAAGTACAACGACAACTGCTACAAATAAAGCTTTGGGAGGGCAATGGGAGCCCGCTCAGTCCTGTGCTTGCCAACCTCTTCATGGAGAGCCCAGGGACGGAGAAATTCAGCTCCCTCATTCCCAACATCGTTTCCTGGCTAAGAGAAGCTGACGATATCTTCGATTTCTATTCCAAACTTTTCAGTATGCAGGTCCTCCTCAATAAGATTAACACTGTATAACTATCAGTGAAGCTTATATTCATTCTCATTAAAGGCAGCAAACTTTCTTTCCTGGACGTCCTCCTGTGCACATCTCATGACAACAGTGACCTTGTCTTCAAAGTGTATAGAAAACTTACCAACAAGGGCGATTTCATACACTTCTATTCACACCAAGACACCCGCACTAAAAGAGATGCCCTTATTGGCCTCTTCTTGAGAGATCTTTGCATCTCCATCTCTTCTTCTCTTAATGAGAAAAGCATCTACATAACACAAGCCTTCAGTTTCCATCGTTCTTCATCTGGGACTGCAGACTCATGAACCAAGTTATTCATATAAATCCCTCATGGAACAGTCTTCTAAGCAGTCCATAGTGCTGCCATGTGGTGACGTTGCCAATAATATCCGCAAGGTACTTGCTAAAAGCAATATTAACGTTTCCACCGTAAACATATCATCTATCAGATACCTCACTTTGAGACGCAGTATCACACCTCTAAATTCAACACCAGGCGTCTGCACCATCCCCTGTGAATACTGTCCCAAGATTTATGTAAAGAAACATGTAAAAATCTTTCGGTCTGCGTAAACAAACACCGAAACACTAGCAGCAGGGACGACTTAAAGTACACCTGTGTTTTCCACAGTAACCACAAGGGATAGTTTACGAATCGGAATGAGGCCTAACTCGTCCTCACGGGACAAGATCTTAGTCGCCGACGATGTCTAGAAGCCTCGCTAATCGCCGTCACTGACACCATACAATACAATACACAAACCTGCTGAGTTTCATGACAATGTAACGGAAGACACGAGAGAGAGGAGTGGGTAGGTTGCATTTGGACTGCAAGAAGACCTTCGACACAGTTCCTCACATGAGATTAGTGCAAAAGCTAGAGGATCAGGCACGTATAGCAGGGAAGGCACTGCAATGGATCGGAAAATGTCTGATAGGGTGGTAACAACGGGTCATAGTACATGACGAGGTGTTAGAGTGGGCGCCTGTGACGAGCGGGGTTCCACAGGGGTCAGTCCTAGCACCAGTGCTATTTTTAGTGTATGTGAATGACATGACGGAGTGGATAGACTCAGAAGTGTCCCTGTTTGCAGATGATGTGAATTTAATGAGTAGAATTAGCTTGGTCCAGCAACTGACTCCTCGAATTTAACCCCGCCAAATGCAAGGTCATGCAGATCGGGGAAGAGCGCAGACAGAGTATAGGCTAGGTTACCAAAGACTGCTAACCTCACTCAAGAAAAAGGATCTTGGGGTGTGAATAATACCGAGCACATCTGAGGCGCACATCAACCAGATAACTGCTGTTGCATATGGGCGCATGACAAACCTGACAACAGAGTTCCGATACCTCAGTAAGGAATCGTTCAAGACTCTGTACACTGTGTACTTCAGACCCATGCTGGATTATGCAGCACCAGTTTGGAACCCACACCTGGTCAAGCTCGTCAAGAAATTAGAGAAAATGCAAAGTTTGCAACAAGCCTAGTTCCAGAGCTAAGGGGAATGTCATACAACGAAAGGTTAAGGGAAATCGACCTGACGACATTGGAGGACAGACGGTTTAAAGGAGACTGGATAACAACATACAAAATACTGCGAGGAATTGACAAGGTGGACAGAGACAGAATGTTCCAGAGATGGGACATAGAAACAAGGGGTCACAATTGGAAGTTGAAGGCTCAGATGAGTCAAAAAAATGTTAGGAGATATTTCTTTAGTCGTAGAGTTCTCAGGAAGTGGAATAGTCTGGCAAGAGACGTAGTGGAGGCAGGAATCATACACAGTTTTAAGACGAGGTATGATAAAGCTCATGGAACAGAGGGAGAGAGGCCCTAGTAGCGATCTGTGAAGCGAGGGACCAGGAGCTAAGTCTCGACCCCTACAACCACAAATAGGTGAGCAGGTGAGTACATACGCTCACAAATACATGTCTGGATATCAGAGTTTGTGGAAAGAACGATTGAACACAGGAAATGGAGTAGCACAGCTTATTAGGAATCACATGATAAAAATGAGCAAAGGGGAGGAACGTGATTATATAATAGGCATTCTAACGATGTTTTATTGCCAGTTTGGTTTGAACAGTAATGTGCTACTAGCCACTAAATAACAAGAGACCAAGGTAAGAATATAATGAAAACAACAAAACAATGGTGGATACATTATCTGGGGTGGCAAAAAGAGCTCATATGTACCGAGCAAAACTACTGATCATGGATGAATTTAACTTCCCACATTTTTCCCGTACTGCTTCTCTCTCTAATATTATTTCCACAAGGTATTCAAATTCAAAACTTAGAACTGTATGGTTACTACCAACGAGGGATTATTTATATGTAATATTTCCGATGTCAGAATCACTCAGGATGAATGAAAGGTCAAGCCGCTTCACTGTCTGTTTGAATCCCGAGTGTCCCAATCAGTCTCCTTTGCAGCTAAGTTCTGTCCAATCTCACAATAAAATAATTTGATTTTGATCATTTAAATGAAAAATCCAGTTTAGAAAAGTCTTTAAAAACAATATTGAGATATTAGGATTCATTCAACCCAAGATTAATACAAAATCACTTCATGTTAAGATACACCAGCATCTAAGGTACGAAACTGATCGGAAGAAAAATTCTCTAGTTATTACTTGGGTTACAATTTGCTTAACAAAATTGGCAAATTGATTTATTCTCATCTCAAAGTGAGTGACATGCTGTGTTTTAATAAATTTTACCAATGGTATAAGTTTGAAACCAACCGAGAAGACATTATCCAGTAACTGATTTCATTCCTACGAATCCATATTTTACTATTTTGGTAATATTTCAAATTTGCATCAACTCTACATATATGTAGTATTATCCTAATTATAGAATGCATCGTCAGTTATATTATGAAGTCAATAAGAAAAAGCATTTTTTGGTTTTTGAATAGAAAATTAAATATCACTTTTTACT
>NC_069477.1:16826058-16833558 GCF_026875155.1 Cherax quadricarinatus | reverse complement strand
GGAGTTAATAAAAGCATTAGTCAGAGGGCAGAAGAGGGATTGTTGAGGTGGTTTGGTCATTTAGAGAGAATGGATCAAAGTAGAATGACATGGAAAGCATATAAATCTATAGGGGAAGGAAAGAGGGGTAGGGGTCGTCCTCGAAAGGGTTGGAAAGAGGGGGTAAAGGAGGTTTTGTGGGCGAGGGGCTTGGACTTCCAGCAAGCGTGCATGAGCGTGTTAGATAGGAGTGAATGGAGACGAATGATACTTGGGACCTGACGATCTGTTGGAGTGTGAGCAGGGTAATATTTAGTGAAGGGATTCAGGGAAACCGGTTATTTTCATATAGTCGGACTTGAGTCCTGGAAATGGGAAGTACAATGCCTGCACTTTAAAGGAGTGGTTTGGGATATTGGCAGTTTGGAGGGATATGTTTGTGTATCTTTATACGTATATGCTTCTAAACTGTTGTATTCTGAGCACCTCTGCAAAAGCAGTGATAATGTGTGAGTGTGGTGAAACTGTTGAATGATGATGAAAGTATTTTCTTTTTGGGGATTTTCTTTCTTTTTTGGGTCACCCTGCCTCGGTGGGAGACGACCGACTTGTTGAAAAAAAAAAATGTATGAAAGAGCGGAAGGTACCTAGGGATTGGCAGAGAGCATGCATAGTCCCTTGATATAAAGGGAAGGGGGACAAAAGAGATTGTAAAAATTATAGAGCAATAAGTTTACTGAGTATACCAGGAAAAGTGTACGGTAGGGTTATTATTGAAAGAATTAGAGGAAAGACAGAATGTAGGATTGCGGATGAGTAAGGAGGTTTCAGAGTGGGTAGGGGATGTGTAGATCAAGTGTTTACATTGAAACATATATGTGAGCAGCATTTAGGTAAAGGTAGGGAAGTCTTTATTGGATTTATGAATTTAGAAAAGGTATATGATAGAGAGGATAGGGGAGCAATGTGGCAGATGTTGCAAGTATATGGAATAGGTGGTAAGTTACTAAATGCTGTAAAGAGTTTTTATGAGGATAGTGAGGCTCATGTTAACGTGTGTAGAAGAGAGGGAGACTACTTCCCGGTAAAAGTTGGTCTTAGACAGGGATGTGTAATGTCACCATGGTTTTTTAATGTATTTATAGATGGGGTTGTAAAAGAAGAAAATGCTAGGGTGTTCAGGAGAGGGGTGGGATTAAATTATGGGGAATCAAATACAAAATGGGAATTGACACAGTCGTTTTTTGCTTATGATACTGTGCTTATGTGAGATTCTAAAGAAAAATTGCAAAGGTTAGCGGATGGGTTTGGGAGTGTGTGTAAATGTAGAAAGTTGGAAGTGCACATAGAAAAGAGTAAGGCGATGAGGGTATCAAATGATTTAGATAAAGAAAAATTGGATATCAAATTGAGGAGGAGGAGTATGGAAGAAGTGAATGTTTTCAGATACTTGGGAGTTGACGTATCGGCGGATGGATTTATGAAGGATGAGGTTAATCAGAGAATTGATGAGGGAAAAAAGGTGAGTGGTGCGTTGAGGTATATGTGGAGACAAAAAAGTTATCTATGGAGGCAAAGAAGGGAATGTATGAAAGTATAGTAGTACCAACACTCTATATGGGGTGTGAAGCTCGGGTGGTAAATGCAGCAAGGAGGAGACGGTTGGAAGCAGTGGAGATGTCCTGTTTAAGGGCAATGTGTGGTGTAAATATTATGCAGAAAATTCGGAGTGTGGAAATTAGGAGAAGGTGTGGAGTTAATAAAAGTATTAGTCAGAGGGCTGAAGAGGGGTTGTTGAGGTGGTTTTGTCATTTAGAGAGAATGGATCAAAGTAGAATGACATGGAGAGCGTATAAATCTGTAGGGAAAGGAAGGCGGGGTAGGGGTCGTCTCCTCGAAAAGGTTGGAAGGAAGGGGTAAGGGAGGTTTTTGGGCGAGGGGCTTGGACTTCCAGCAGACGTGCATGAGCGTGTTCGATAAGAGTGAATGGAGACGAATGGTATTTGGGACCTGACGATCTGTTGGAGTGTGAGCAGGGTAATATTTAGTGAAGGGATTCAGGGAAACCGGTTATTTTTATATAGCCGGACTTGAGTCCTGGAAATGGGAAGTACAGTGCCTGCAGTCTAAAGGAGGGGTTTCGTGATATTAGCAGTTTGGAGGGATATGTTGTGTATCTTTATATGTATATGCTATCTAAACTGTTGTGCTCTGAACACCTCTGCAAAAACCAGTGATTATGTGTGAGTGAGGTGAAAGTGTTGAATGATGATGAAAGTATTTTGTTTTTGGGGATTTTTTGGGTCACCCTGCCTCGGTGGGAGACGACCGACTTGTTATATATATATATATTATATATATATATATATATATATATAATATATATATATATATATATATATTATATATATATATATATATATATATATATGCCTAGGAATGTGTGTGAGTGTAATTGCTAGGGTATATGTATATTGGTAAATATTAATACATATACATATGCATGCATTTGTGCCTCTATATGCAAGCAAAAGCATGTTTTGGTGGTAGTATGTAAATACATGTATGTATTAAATTTTATGTTTATATACCACTATGTTTGAATGTACGAATGAATGTATATGTATGTATTATGGTTGTATGTAAGAATATATATCGATACACAGTTCCTAGCTCTGCATCTTTGCTAATCACTGCTAGGTCCACTCTCTACTGGATTCAAGAGCCTTATCGTACCTTTCTTATAGATAAGTATAGATCCGGCCTCTACCACTTCACTCTCTTGAATATTCCTTTTCCTGAAAACTCAAAGGTTGAAGAAATAGTACCTAATAACTCAATGACTCATCCAAGATTTCAACTTGGATGAGTCATTGGGTTATTTTTATTCCTCTTGTTCCTGTTTCCTATATCTCAAACATTCTCTCTCTGTTCACCTCGTTAATTCCTCTCAGCATTTTGTAAATTTATCATTTCTCTCTAGACCTCCCTGGTCTCCAGTGTCATCCCAAGCTGAGTACCCTTAACTTCTCTTTATTCCTTAGTTCCGGAACTAGTCTTGTTGCAAACCGCTGTACTTTCTTAAATTTCTTGATATGCTTGACCAGGTGTGGGTTCCGTACTGGTACTGCATATTCCAATATGGGCCTGACATACGCGATGCTATGCTTAAATTTACCAGACGCACTTTTACTGCAGCAGTTATTTGGCTGAAGTGTGCCTTAGGTGAAATGATCGGTATGATGCTTACCCCAAAGTCCTTCTGCTTGAGTGAGATTTTCAGTCTTCGCCCCCCATCCCATCCCGAGCCTATACTCTGTGGTCTTCTGTGTCCTTTCCCAATCTTCATTATTTTGCACTCGATGGGGTTAAACCCAAAGTACCATTTGTCAGACCAGGCCTGCAGCCTGTCCAGACCCATTTGTAGCCTTTCATGGTCTTAGTCGGCATGTATTCTCCTCATTAGCCTCATGTCGTCTGCGAACAGGGACACCTCTGATTGGAAATACGCAAGCAGGTCTGACGACACAAGGAATGCCTGCGTACAACACCGTAATTCACACAACCACTTGATAAACTACAGAAACTCAAGACTTATCGCCACAGAAGACAACACTCAATACCGAAGAATCCTGGAATCATCACTTATTTCTATATCCGAAAACTTCAACCAGAATAGTGGCTTCTATAACATATCTGAACCACTTGCCAAGAAACTTCTTCATCGCTATCCCACATAAGAACACTGTAGAAGGTCTGCTCACAAACTTATCCAATCTCCTTTCCAAGCTACCCAAGTTTTTAGACTCTATAACCCCACTCGGTACATCATCAGATGCAGCATTCTTCACCTGACCTCAGCATTCTGAACCGGACTATAAATACTCGCCTTCCTTCCACCCCAGGTAGTTCTGTTTGTGACTTGAAAAAGCCCACTGTGTGGGCGAAACGTAGTCAATAAAGGATCACATTATACTGCATTTGTGTTTATATTTCCATTGTGTCGGTATTTTATACCATTTATTTCCATTGACACCTCTGATTCTACCCCCTTTGGACACACCTTCAGGGACCATCACTCGTTGTTTCCTTACTGTCAGTTGTCTTGATCCAATGTAGTGTTTTTCTGTTAATACTGCTTTCTATTCTAGCTTTTGTTCTAGAGGAGAAGGCAGGATTAACAGGATGGCAAATCCTGTGACACAACCTTTTGTTTTAGAACTCCAAAGGGTTATGTCAGAGGATTATCCATCCTTGAAGCCTGGTTGTCATGTATGTAAATGTGTAAGTATGTATGCATGTATGTATGTATACAAACTAATGGTAGGTACGACACATGGGCAACGGTTAACAACTTTATTCCGAAACGTTTCGCCTACACGGTAGGCTACCTCAGTCGTGTACAGAAAGTAGGCAGAAGCAGTAGAGACGTGAAGACGATGTAATCAGTCCATCACCCTTGAAATCGTAGATTTGAAGTTGTCAGTCCCTCAGCCTGGAGAAGAGTTCTGTTCCATAGTCTGGAACTATCTGAAGATCAAGCGACAGTGTGGAAACATTTATACTGTCGGAAAGAGAGGTACACTCTAGAGTAGAAGATATTCAAACAAACTCAGAAATTTCTCTTTTTTGGGGTTGCAGGGGTTTTGAAATTTAGCTCCTGGTACCACCTTTTTCGTGGCCCCATTGGTTTTTTCTTTCTCTTGACTCCCTGAGTTCAATCTACCTCCTCAAAAATTTAAAACCTATATAATTTAAGTTAGGTGTTCCGCTTCTGAACACTAAAGATAAAAAAAAAAATCCTAACTTCTCTAAATGGGTTATTTTTTTTAATTTCAAAAATGTTCCCGTGTGCACGAGACTGCTTTTTGTTCCCCCCTGTCAACCTCAAATTTTCTTATCATTTTTATGTATGAATGTGTGTTTTGTACGTGTGATTATAATTATTTATGAGAACAGAACATCGACTATTGCTTTTCAAAATTTCCCTCAAAGCTCGAACCTAATTATTTACTTATGTTAGTATTATGCTAATTTTTGTAACATTTTGCTGGTAAAAAAGGCTTAGGTTTATAACATTTTCACATAAGTATATTGTTTTGAGTATTTTTTTGTACTGCGTAATTCTTGAGGTCTAAGAGTTAATGAAAATTTTTAAAAGTGGTATTAGGGGTAAATTAGTAGTAAGCGTTTCGAAATGGCTTGCAATCCGGGGCGGTGGGCGTTTAATTTTGTCGGGTTCTGTAGAATATCATCATCTTAGTCAAACCATCCCACTTTTGGGGTATAGATACCATCCACAAAGTGCGTCTAAACCCAAGCTCACTAAGGGGCCCTTCTTCTGTCAATGTTTCCACACGAACAATACTTCTCTTTTTCTTTCTTTTCGTTAGGGGGAAAGTTTTTACGTCACAACCCTTTTGCATCTAACCTGAGTTCCCAAAATGTGCCTAGCGTTAAACTTTCGTGTGCATTAAGCTTCCGGCTCTTGGTCTACAGAAGACCCCCCAGGTTGGCCTTTTAAACTATGCCGGGTATCTGGCGGTATTCACGGGTGCCCCAAGCCATTACCCTTCCAACGTGGGTTTAGAGAATCAGTCATCTCAATCAAAAGTGAATTCTTGTGCTTTCCATACAACTGTGTGAAAAGTGCTTATCCCCTGTTCGACTGGCCCTTTCAGGCTCGAAACCCGATTTTTTGAATGAATCTAAAAATTGTTAAGTTTCTATTCGAAGGGGAAAAGGGGCCATGCTTTTCCAACCTAGAAAATGGGGGCCCAATACCTTGGCGCTGGGAGGTAGACGTTTTATCCCCCCCCCCCCCCCAAAGGGGCCCCTATTTATATATTTTTTATATTTAAAAATATTTTAAAAATTTAATAATTATTTTATTATAACCACAAATCGAAGAAGATTGCAAACAAAACCCTTCCCCGGCCGGGGTTGAACCCGGGTCATGATCTCAAAATCCAGCCCGTCGCGTTAGCCCCTAACCCGCTAGCCCAATAAAATTCGTTGGACGAATTTTTTTGGGGCAGCTGGTCTATGGCTAAAGCGACGGGGGGGAGTTTTGAGACTCATGACCGCGGGTTAATCCCGGCCCGGGGTTGGTTTATATATAAATTATATATATATATATTTTATATATATTATTATATATTTTTATATAATATATTATAATAATATATTATATATATAATATTTATAATAATATATATATATTGCCAAAAAAGTTGCCCCCATTTGCAAATTTCATATTTTTATTAATTGTTCTCAAGTGTTACAAACAGTGTTTATAATGTCAATTTTCCCATAGTCCTTCGCTGGTGTCACAGTTTATGCCCAAAAAATCTTATTTCTCCAGCTTTTAGTCATTTTTCCCCACTCCCAAAAATTTTTTTTTGTTTTTTTTGCTCATCTTTGTGTACAAAATTTTTTTCCCTAATTTTTTTATTTTGTCTTTAAGTTCAGAACCCGTTACGTAAATTTAGTTACTTACTGAAGTTTGATTCCCTTTTTTTATTATTCGATGTGTGGGAATTTCCCAATTTTTTTTACAAGATATTTAAATTTTAAAAATCACTTGAAAAGAAGTCTATTTTCCCTTAACCTTTTATTTAAAATCTGACATTTTTATATTGCATTTGTAATTTTTTTTTTCACATTTATTTTCTTTTTTAATAAATTTTTTTATTGCCCTTATGAAAAGGATTGTTTTTGATTTCGTATTGCAAAAACACAACTGCAACCCCTTGCTTTGTGTTAAGCCAGTCTGCATATATTATCCCTTTAATTTTGCCATTAAATTCCCTTTCTTGTCATTTATTTTCGTTTTTTACAATAATTTTGTGGTTGTTGCTGCATCATGTTTCAATTCCCAATATTGTGCATTTTATACAATTTTGTGAAATCGGCTGCATTTATTGTGAAATTTTCTATTGTAATCTCGCTTATTTTAACTTTGATTTGCACAGTATACAATTTTTTTGTGTTTTGTTTTCTTAAAGTTATTATATGTACTAACAATCGAAAACATTAAATCGTCGGGTTGTTCTCTTGACTCTGTGCCCGGTAAATTGTGTATCATTTTCAGCTTTTTTACTGTTTTTTTCCCCACCTTTTGTGATTTCGTAAGCTTTTGTAGTTCCCTTGCCCTGCTAACATATACTGACTCACTATGGGGCAGTACTTCACCAGCTCGGACATCAAAACCGTAATCCTTCAGAGGATGTGTCCAACTGGCCGGGGGGTAAAGTCCCCCTTCACACACGGAGGGGCCCCCGGGTTTGATTTCCCCCGGGTGGAAACATTTCGAACGTTTCCTTACCCTGTTGTCCTGTTCACCTAGCGCAAAAGGTACCCGGTGTTAGTCGACTGGGGTTTGGGTCGCATCCTGGGGAAAATTAAGGAACCCCCCAAAGGAAATAATTTTGACGTTCTCGCACTGACTTTCTTGGGTTATCCGGGTGGCTAACCCTCCGGGGTTAAAAATCCGAACGAAATCTTATTTTTATTTATTAA
>NC_069477.1:16796282-16825558 GCF_026875155.1 Cherax quadricarinatus | reverse complement strand
ACTTCCCCTTTGTTTGGGTTGCCCAGAGTTTTTATAACAGGGAAAAGTCCGCCCGATACTTAAATACAAAGTGAATATGACAACGCTCTTGTTGATCACTGTTAGGTCTGTAGTTCAGGTTGAGGGAGAATCTAACTTCTTTGTCCTTAAATGTATCAGTAGGCTAAAGAATTGGGAAGAGTTTACTGAGGTAATGCGTAAGTGCTTTTGTAAATGCAGAGCTCATCACTATTTTGATATCCTGAGAAGTACACACTCGGCAAAAGGTCTGTAAAATGTATTTGTCAAATCAAGCAATTATCCAAGGATTTTGTTGAAGGCATCAGGAAAACTTAATGGGTTGATGATGGTAAAGTCAATCCTGAGGAAACTGTTCGTATGATTTTTGCAGGCTGTGAAGGTTCAGCAGTTCTATCAGACCCTCAAAGATTATTTGATAAATTTGGTTCCTCCTCATTGAAATTAGAAGATGGAAAAACTAATGATAACTTAATAAGATAAACAACTTTATTAATATGAAAAGAAATGGTAAATATAAAACACTAAAACACGAAATTAATCCTACTTAAAGCAAAGAAATGAAAAATGAAATAATTAGTGACTCAAAGCTAATATGCAAACAATACGTAGTTAAGAATGGTGCTGTGCCGATGTCCTGGGCACGTAGCTCTGAATCGTGGGTTGGAACGCTGAGCCGTTGTTGATTACGATGGGAGGGGGGAGGTAGGGAGGGGAGGGGGTAGGGGAGGGGGATGGGGAGGGGTGGGGAGGGGGATGGGGAGGGGTGGGGAAGGGGAGGGGGATGGGAGGGGGAGGGGGAGGGGTCTCAGGTGGACGTGACTGCTGACACACTGAGTAGACAGTGACCCCAACATGAGTAGAGATTCTGATGAACAGAGGTACTAGGATCCTATGACCACCACAACACTTGTGGAGTAGTTAAGTCGCCAGTAAAGAACGACCATGAAACGCTGGTGAAGTTATAACTGGGAGAAGGCTTCTAGAATGGTGTGTAGCTGGCTGAGTGGTCGGCTACGAGTGGAAGGGGGACCAGTGTAGGTAGAGACGACAGACTGACACTCAGATGTCATGATCTATGCTGCCCTTCATACCTCACCTTTGTCGGATGACGGAGCCGACAATGAAGACAGTAAAGAAATACAAAGATACTTATCTAAAATATACTTAGTTGGATTAGGCTAAATTAAATTGCGCTTGTTATAATAAGGTTAGATAAATTTTCTAAGGTGCTTTTGGTACAGAATTATATATTTTTACATTAACATAAATGAAAAAAATATGTCTAAATGTATAAGAGAAAATTTTAGAAAAGACTTTAGTTTAAATGAATTCTTGCTAATTGACCATTTTTAAATCTTTTTGGGCACAACATGCGTGCCATATATATATATATAAATATATATATATTATATAAAATATATATATATATAAATATATATAAAATATATATATATATATATATATATATATATGTATATATATATAAATATATATAAAATATATAATATAAATATATATATATATATATATATATAATATATATATGTGTGTGTGTGTGTGTGTGTGTGTGTGTGTTTTGGTGTGTGTGTGTGTTTTGTGTGTGTGGGGTCTGTCTGTCTGTCTGTCTGTCTGTCTGTCTGGCGTGGCGTTGAACGGCTCCTTCAGGATCTTTGTGAAACAAATTTTCATGGGTAGGTGTATGAGGATCTAGTTGACAGCTTTCAAGACATCAGCGTGGACGTGACCCCTGCTGTGAGTGTACATTTGGAGGATGTTGTGTCCTTCGAAGCAGATGAGAACATTCGCCATGTCTTTAGCAGTTATGACGTGATACATGTCGCCCGACAGGGCAAGTGGGCGACTGGCGTGTATGCAGGATCCCTGAGGGAAGCTTCATCCTCAAGATGTCACTGCGTCAGCTCATCCTATCGTACGTGTATTTGGAGGAGTTTCGGAACCAGGCTACCATATGGTAACCTATGCTGGTCAGCGTCGGAGATGCTGCTGCTGCGGTAAGTACGACCGTGTAGCGGCAGAGTGTGGAAGGCGTAGGCAGGCCGGGAGGCCAGCCGGCGATGCTCCAACTGGCAAAGAGCAGGTGGATCCCGAGCCCAACCTGGTCGGCAATGGAGGGCGTGGTTGTCTCTGGAGCGAGGTGACAGAGGCTCCAGTGGTGGGGCCAGAGATAGAAGTGATGATTACTGAGCAGCCTGCACCGCTGGAGGTGCAGCAGGAGTCGGTTTGGGTGGAGGACTTCGATGCAGCCATTGACATGGTGCTGCAGCCCTTGTACCCTTCACCGAAGGAGGTCGCTATGGCTAGGCCGCTGAGCAGTCAGGAGACCGTATCAGTGGTGGATGATCGGCGAGAGGTAGCAGTGGGTGATGGTGTGAACGAGGAGGAAGTGCTGACACCTGCTCAGGTGGCTTTGCCAACGATCGTGGTGGAGGTTCACAGTGCGGACGACCCGGTTCAGTGCATGAAAAAGGATGTTATAACCAATAAGCGGGCGGCGACGATGTCTGACTCTGATGACGTTATGATGCCGGCCCAGCGCACGGAAAAGAAGCCTTGGGTGGAGGGGGAAAGTAGTGTGAGAGGGAGCAGGCACCATCAACAGGTGGTGCAAAGTGGCCCTGGAGTCATGCGTGGTGAGCAAGGCAAGGGAAGTGCACAAGGCTCAGGTGGACACATGCAGGGGGCTGTGGGGCAGAGGGGTCAGAAACCTTAGCAGGCCTCTGGTGCATGACTTGAAATGCCAATGGGTTGTGTGCGCAATTGCAGCATGAATGGTTGTACATATTTTTGTGTCAACACTGTGTGGATGTTGCCTACCTTCAAAAGCATAACTGGAAGGTTGGAAGAGAGTTTGAAGTGGTGGGTTACCAGGATTTTGCCGTGCATTCTGTGCACTTAAAATGAAGGGGGGGGGGTGGCAATCTTGATCCGGGATGCAAGCCCGTTTGTGTTGCTCAGGAGTGAGGGGGGGGGTCTTGAGGGTAGGGCTTTATGTATGGATGGTTGGTGGAAAGATGAGTGAGTGTTTTTCGCATGTGTGTATTCACCTGCTGAGAATATTGTGATCGTTAAGACTGCTTTCGCCTGGGAGGGGTTGGTTTATTTTTTTTAGAACGTTAGCTTTCATAGGTGGGTACTGGAATTGCATGGTACACCGGACGGATGTGATGCCGTGGGGGGTGGGCAATGTCTCGCATGTTTTAGGAGAGCTCTTCTGTGATGTTCACTTGAGGGATGTGTTCACTGAGGGTTCATGGGAGGTTGAGCATACTTATGCCTGGGAGGGCTATGGGGCATTTAGATAGGATTTACTTCATGCAGCGTGTTGGCGTCTAGTCTTTTCATACTGTAGTGATGCCGTTTTCTGATCATAGGGCGGATGTAGTAGAGGTGGGCTGGGAGTCGCTGGCAAGGAGGCAGGTGGTTTACTGGAAGTTAAACACGAAGGTACTCGAGGATGAAGAGTCCCTGGATGGATTCACAAAGTTATGGGAGGGGCTTGGGGAGGAGGGGACGGGTTTTGCCAACATGGTGGGTTGGTGGGATGGCGTTGCTAAGGCGATGCCATCCCACCAACCCGCCATCCCCGTGAGGGGAAGAGGATTAACCTAATGTGGTATGGGCTGTCTATCTGGAGCAACGCTTATGGGTTTGCTACAGTAGGGGTGCTTTGCAGGGGAGTTACCAGGTGGGGAAGATAGAGGACCTGAAGGTGAGACTCAGGGAGTTGGAAAACAAGCGATTTGAAGCAGTGAGGGTGTAGGTGGGTTCCTACGAAGTTTTATGGGGGGATGAGCAGTCGGCGTATGTGCTGCGTGGTCAACAGCAAACGATGACAGGCCACTATGATGCAGTTGGGGGTGTGTAGTATGGTGGATGGCTTTCAGGAGGGGCAGGTGCTGAGGTCGACGGAGGGCATAGGCGGGTATGAAGATATGTGGTTTGGGGGTTATTGGAAATGCAGAGGGGTGAAGGAGGGGCATTTTGATGAGGTATGTGGGGATATAGTCACTTCGGGAGAGGGATAGAAAAGTGCTGGGGAGTGACATTGATGAGATGGACATCAGGTGAGCTTTAGCAAGAATGTGTAAGGGTAAGCGCCAGGCGTGGATGGCATACCTTGTGAATTTTATATGACACATTGGGACCTGCTGAGGGGATTCCTGGTTAGGCTGCCGAACGGAGTGAAAATGGGGGGTAAATTGGGGATGGGGCAACCAACTGCGGTGGTTATGTTAGTACTGAAGGGGTCGCAACAGCGCACTCTGAAAGACTATTGCGCTCTTTCATTAATTGTGTGGATTATAAGCTTTTTGCGAAGGTGTCAGGAAATCACCTTAAGTGTATCATTGATAGGGTAGTCTCCCGGAACCTGTTTGACCTGCTTGGATGATCGATAGTGATAGGACACGGTATCCTATGGGACTTTGTCGCTGAGAAAGGGGTTGGGGTGAAAGGGGGTTTTCTAGCTTTAGATTGGAAAGGGTCATACAACACAGTGGAAAGGAGAGCTTTATATAGGATCCTATTGTGTCAGGGCATTTGGGAGGAAATAGTGGGGTGGGTGGACACATTATATGGGAATGCTCATGTTCGTGTGCAAGTAAATGAGCATATAGGAGGGGAGGTAGTAATGGGCAGGGGTCTCCATCAGGAGTGCCCACTATCACAATTTTTATTTGCATGTGTGCAGGATCCTTTTTATAGATTAGTTGAGGTGAGATTATGTAGGGAGAGAGATGGGGGAGGGGAGGACATGGCCGGGTGTGGTGGGGTACATGGATGACGTGACACTCCTGGTGGATGAGCGGATGAGGTTGAGTTGGGGGATGGGGCAAGCAACTGTGGTGGTCGTGTTAGTACTGAAGGGGTCGCAACAGCACACTCTGAAAGACTATTGCACTCTTTCATTAATTGTGTGGATTATAAGCTTTTTGCGAAGGTGTTAGGAAATCACCTTAAGTGTGTCATTGATAAGGTAGTCTCCCAGAGCCAGTTTGGCCTACTTGGATGTTCGATAGTGACAGGATACGATATCCTATGAGACTTTGTCGCTGTGAAGGGGGCGGGATGAGAGGGAGTTTTCTAGCTTTAGATTGGAAAGGGGTATACAACATAGTGGAAAGGATGGCTTTATATAGGATCCTATTGTGTCAGGGTATTTGGGAGGAAATAGTGGGGTGGGTGGACACATTATGTGGGAATGCTCGTGTTTGTGTGCAAGTAAATGGGCGTGTTGGAGGGGAGGTAGTAATGGGCAGGGCTCTCCATCAGGAGTGCCCACTATCAGAGTTATTATTTGCATGTGTGCAGGGTCCTTTTTATAGATTAGTTGAGGTGAAAATATGTAGGGAGAGAAGTGGGAGAGGGAGGACATGATCAGGTCTGGTGGTGTATGTGGATAATGTGATACTCCTGGTGGACGAGCAGATGAAGTTGAGTTGGTGGAGGTGGTTCAGGTGCACAGGGGCGTGACTGGAATGATAGTGAATGTGGAGAAGTCTTTCATCTTAGGTTTGGGGATGTGGCAGCGGCGGGTGGAGTGGAGATGTCGGGTGGTGCAGCAGTGCATGGGGGGTTTGAAGATCTGTGGTATTGTTAATGAGGGAGATTTAGTAAGGGTGCAGGAGGCTAATTCACTTCATGTGGCAGAATGCGTGGAGAAGTGATAGGGAGTACTGCAACTGACCCACCTCGCCGTATTGCAGAGGGCAATTGTGGTAAACGTGCTATTGTACAGTAAGATATGGTTTGTTGCCAATGTGTTCATGTTAACTGCACAGGTGATTCAACATATTCAATGTGTTCTGGTTTTATGTGGGGTTCAGGGTGTGACTGTATGAGACGGGAAATGGTCATGATACCAGCATGGAGGGGCGAATTAGATCTTTTAGATTTTAGGAAGCGAGTCAAATGTGTTTTTATCTGGTGCGAGGAATTGAGGGGGTAGGATTTCCTCAAGGGAAGACTGGGGAAAGTACATGAGGTGCTGCAGGGCTTGTACAGGGGGTGGATCTATGGGAGTGTGAAATGGTCTTACGGGTATTGACCCTGGCCCGCGACCCCGAGAAAATCAGGGTGGGGGGGTTTTTGCAAAGGGCGCTAGGGGGGAATATGGTGACTCCAGGAGAGGGGTTTTACCCAATGTATAGTTGGGGAAACATTTGGGGGAAGTTTAGTAGGTTGAGAATACAACCTTGGGCGCATAAGGTCATGTTAAGATAAGATAAGATAAGATTTCGTTCGGATTTTTAACCCCGGAGGATTAGCCACCCAGGATAACCCAAGAAAGTCAGTGCGTCATCGAGGACTGTCTAACTTATTTCCATTGGGGTCCTTAATCTTGTCCCCCAGGATGCGACCCACACCAGTCGACTAACACCCAGGTACCTATTTGCTGCTAGGTGAACAGGACAACAGGTGTAAGGAAACGTGTCGAAATGTTTCCACCCGCCGGGAATCGAACCCGGGCCCTCCGTCTGTGAAGCGGGAGCTGTAGCCACCAGGCCTGGCATGGCATGGCATATTGCCATCAGGCAAGGTCTTGCAGGATAGGAGGGTAGGAGGTGAGGAGCGGTATAGGTTGTGTGTGGGGGATAGGAAACAACTTTTCATGTTGTGTACATTTGTGAGGGGTTAGGGGCATCACAGAATGGGTCTGTCGGGTTGTAGCAAGGGTGGGGGTAAGGGGGGGAGGGGCGTGTCAGTTCTGCGGGGAATGAGTTTGGATGTGGAAGGGTGGATGAGGGTACGGCATGTGCTCTGGCATATGTGACTTTGTCTACATATGCTCTGGCATATGTAGACTTTGTCTACATCTCATGTAGCATGAGGGCATCGGATGAGTGGGAGGTGAGGAAGCGTGTTCTGGCAGGAACATTCTGTTGTATGTTGAGTAGGAACAGGATTCTTTATGGAACTAGGTGGGAGGAGTGCTTTTCGGCGGGTTACGGTACCCTCATGGTGCAAGATCTGGTTGTGATGTAAGGGGGGGGGAATGCTCAGGGGAAAGATGACGGGATTGCCGTCAGGAGAGAGAGAGGGGTTTGGGTATGGGGTGAGGAGCGGTACATCAGTTGTGGCATGGCAAGCAGCATGATGGATGCA
This sequence comes from Cherax quadricarinatus, assembly GCF_026875155.1. Lineage (NCBI taxonomy): Eukaryota > Metazoa > Arthropoda > Malacostraca > Decapoda > Parastacidae > Cherax > Cherax quadricarinatus. Next base: position 16,818,412 of record NC_069477.1, on the reverse strand, counting down.
CCTATAGAATGGTGGATTATGGGGGAGCCGTTTAGCAAGCACCTAACAGGAGACGTGAGTGAATCTGGGTTATGTGAGTGAGTGGTCCGTCTTGGGAAGTTCTGATGTGTTCTCACTGCGGCGTGTGTGACGTGTTAGACTGACGTGCATCGATGCTTCCAGCGCCTGTGTGCATCAGAAGTATGCCATTATGGTGGAGGGTGGCATTGGCTGCCGGCTTAAGAGTATGCGTTCTACCAGAGGCCGGTATGGCCTCTGGGCCCTGAGATTCTGTTGTGTTAAGTCCAGTTATGTCATGTTCTGGTATGCTATGTATTGTTATGTCATATTGTATACCATTTTAATGGCAAATTGAGTACTGTTAATGTTATGTTTTGTTATATTATGTTCAGCATGTCCTGCTTTTGCACATAGGAGTAAGCATGGACGGTATTCTGAGTTGACACACACTGCGGCCATTTGTAATGGCTCATGCTTTCATCATGTGTATGTATATTTAATAAAGCTTATTTTCTCAGGCTAAGGTACCTCCCCGCTGGGGTGAGGGGCGGGTGGGTCCAGCAAGGGGATGTCTGGGCTGGACGCAAGGTACTGCGGATGTTCACAAGTCATTTCATTTTATGTCTTTAATACAGGGCACCATATTGTGATGAGTTACACACCATGTTTCTTAGTGTAGGGTGTGGGGGGGGGGCTTTGTCGCCCGCAGTTGTGTAGTCGGTGACGTGATTAGGTAGTGCAGGAAGTAAACTGTCAGGAGCTGTCATATAACTCTTTTATATATATTTATTATATAAATGTAATGGCATGTTTTAAATAAAATATATAAAAAAAAATCTAGCTTCTTATGTTCTTTATCCGACGATCTTCATATTTTGTGATTCATGTATTGTTATAGTTATTATTATTATTAATATAATAATAATAATAATAATAATAATAACAATAATAATAATAATAATAATAATAATATTATTATTATTATTATTATTATTATTATTATTATTATTATTATTGAAGAAAACATAAAACCTGTTTTCGTTTTATTTTCTTGATTTTTTACGAATCTATTAATATAAAACCTAGCAAAATAGGAAAAAACATGTTAACTGTAAATTATCTTTAGCTATCGTAGACACTCTCGAAAATGGGTTACTCATTAGCTCATACATTAGGCTGTTTTATTTGTTTCCGTGAGATCTTTCACTCGATCATCAACAAAGAGAGGTGGTATGATGCGAAGATACTGAGCTAATTAGACAGTTGTTCATGAAAGCTCTTTTACGTGTAACTAAGAGCGCGAGGGAGAGTGTGGATCATCACCGGCAAGAAATGAGACTGGTGAATTAATGTTGCAACTGAACGCGGGATGAGTGATGCTGTAAGGTCAATGATCCTGCTTCTAGATGTATTAGGGTGAGTAAGATACTAAATTGTCGTAAATATCAGTGAGGAAACGATAAAAGGAAAACGACCATTACAGGAAAATTTAGTACATTTTTCTAATAAAAGAGGCACGAGGGGGAAAGGTAGAAGATGTTCTTTTTCTCCGAGAAGACTGCTGGATGCGTATTCAGGATATATCAAAAGTATAAATATCCACTCTGATCCTCTGCTCAGGGTTCGCCACCATAAAAGTTGGGGAAGGAAGAAATTGCCCGCACAGTCAGCACTGAGACGAGTAAATCCCTGGTAGAGTAAATATCCTACAACACTCCTAGCGAAGTACGAACTGTTAAGTAAATGGGACATAATGATCATTAATGTGAAGATATACATTTTCTGAGATGATAGGTGAATGCATTACCCGACGTGAGACGAGAACGTATGCTTTGCTAAAGTTTACAAGTGAAGGGACACATTGTATGAGGTGAGGTAAGTGTATACATTGCCAGAGATGATAAGGAAAGGTATACATAGCCAAAGTTGACATGTAAAGGTATACACTAAATGGATCGGCAAGCATAAGGTATACACTGCCGGAGTTGAGAAATAAAGGTATATACGTCTTCAGTTAGGAAATGAGGGAATAGATAATGAGAAGAGTGTAGATAGGTATTGCCTGATTGGACGAGTTGAGGCATTCATTGTATGTAGTGATAAGTGTGGCAAATACTGAGGTGACAGATGTAGACATACACTGTCTGAGGTGATAGGTGTAGATACACTGCCTGAGGTGACAGATGTAGACATACACTGTCTGAGGTGACAGATGTAGACAAACTGAGGTGACAAATGTAGACATACACTGCCTGAGGTAGCAGATGGAGACATACACTGAGGTGACAGATGTAGACATACACTGTGTGAGGTGACAGATGTACACATACACTGTCTGACGTGGCAGATGTAGACATACACTGAGGTGACAGAAGTAGACATACACTGAGGTGACAGATGTAGACATGCACTGGCTAAGGCGATGAAGCTGTCTAACAACAAAAATAATACAAGAGCGTAATGGGAGGGCTAGGGAGGGCCAGATAAATTTAAAAGTGTAATTACAGTGACGTAAATGCGCGTATACTTGTGTAATCAAGGACTCTCATACTCGAGCAAGTATTGTTGCGCCTCTACTAATTTTCCACTATTCTTAACCTTCATTTCCTTTAATAGTACATTGCGTTCATTTCCTTTAGTAGCTAAATTGGAAATGAACGTCCATGTATTATTAAGCTTATTTGTTTGTATATTTATATTTTGTGTGGCCACAATCGCTTATGTTCAAGTGTATTATGTCGCTTTATGTTACAGGTCTGTGTACCGGAGGAAGGTAAAGATTAGGAGTCAAACCTCCAAGAACATCACTAATAAACCCTGTTTGGTTGCTATCCCTTCCCCTTTTTGTGTCAAGAGATGCTGGTTTCAGTCACGTGACCTACCTAACCTCTAGGCTCGCCGTAGTTTGTGTCAGTGTGCAGATACCAGCCGACGAGTCAACACTCGTGCTCTGGTCTTATAAACTGACTTGCGATAGTTTTCTTCAGTTTGTATATTCTGATAAATTGTATAATTGACTGATCTAGTATTAAGACTAGATATTTTACTCTGAAGGAGTATCTGTATATACGTCGCATTCTACAGATATAATGTCTTTCTGTAAACCTGTATTTTAAGTCAATCTCGGAAGCTTTGCGAAGTAGACCCTATAGTGAGCATTCTTTACGAAGATATTGTATAACGAAATACTCTAAGTTGCCTTATATTTTATATATGCCACTACTCCATTAAAATCAGTTTTATTGAAGATTATTATTATCCCAAACTGTCTAAAATTATGCTCTAATCAGAAAGAAAGGATATACTTATGGTCGTATATAGACCTGGGAGTGTGACAAGCACACACATACAGAGACAGATAGACAAGCAGGTGTGTACTCACCTAGTTGAGGTTGCGGGGGTCGTGTGCGCGTGTGCGCGTGTGTGTGTGCGTGTGTGCGTGTGTGTGTGCGCACACACACACACACACACAGTATAGAGGAGAAACGAAGTGGGGAAGAAAGGAGGAGGTTTGATAATAGCTGTAAGACTCTTCTCTAGTTATGGAAATTGCAATATTTTTCTAAATTAATTGTAACGGTGTACTACAAAGACAGATATAAATAATCTGTACAAAGCGTTCTGTAGTGTATATACCCCTCAAGGGAGGTTCCTTGACGCTGGTGAGGGGCTCTTGATCTAGGGAATTGGATCTGTGCTCCAGTTCCCTGAACTGAGGCTGAATACCTTCCACCCCCCCTCACATGCGCTGTATAATCCTATGGGTTTTGCGCTCCCCCATGTTTATAATATAATGTAGTGTACATAGTGTATACAAGTAAGACAGCAACATTTTGGTATCTTGATACAGGAAATTCTTCAACGCTTGCCCAACTTATAGGCATGACTTACTTACGCTAGTGGAAATTTCCACTGGTAAGCCAGCCTCCTGCTGTCTGCATATGTTGTACTTTTCTTAAGATTGGAGGACTGAAAACACGTCGACTAAAGACTGAGGGACAGATCACCTCGAACTTATTCTCATATTCCACCATTTGTCTCTATACATGACTGAAAAAGCTACTTGTTGGTAAAATGTTTCCACAATAGATTCCCAAATGTCCCAAAACTGTCTAATTCTTTCTACTTCTAGTCTGTTACGCAGGTGTGTTACCAGTGTCAGAAGATACCTACACTGGGCTTGATTCGGATCTACTGTAAGGAATCCAGTTCATAGGTTGTGGGTGGAATCTGGGTACTTGCACCTTTACTTACCAGTAGATTTTATAGTGGATATACCTTTTCAAGGTGTTGACATCCTTTTAAGCAATAATGTTTTGGGTCTTCTCGAAAGTGAAGAATGTTTGGTTTGGATGGACCCTTATTTACATGTTTGAGGGAAAAAAGACTAGAGCTACTCTGCCTGAACTATTTTCAATGTGCGATGTGACTAGGAAAGAGCTTTTGTGTCTCTCCTTGTCTGTGTCTTATGCCTCCCCTTGTCTGCCAGCGGGAGTCTCAGGGCAGGGATAAATCGGCCCAGAAGGGAGGCAGTTTGAGTGAGGGGTGTAAGTGTAGATATGGGAGTGAATACTTCGACTGTTCAACAGCTGCTTGAGGCTCAGAAAGCTAGTGGTACCCTGAAAACTATTCACTTGTAAGCTGTTATGGTAGCGGGATCCCAAAATAAATTAAATATTTCTTTTGCAGATATGAACAAATCAGGAAATATTGACAGAGGGAGTTAAGAAAATATGAGACCAAAGAGACAAATCAGAGCCATTTGAGTATCAAGTCCTGAATTTTTTTTTTTTTTTTTTTTTTGGTTTTCCATGGGAGGACATTTGAGAGTTGAGAAGGGAAAGCTGAATAATCACTGATAATTAATCACTTTTTTTTCCTACCAGGTTAACGGATTCCATACCCTTTCTTAAAATCTGTATCAGAGTGGTTTTGCGATTTCTGGTGAAAATCTTTAGTGAACCAGGCTTCTCTACTGAAATTCAGACCAGCCAAGAGTCAAAATTAATAAAATATTTTCAGGTACTTTTTCTATGGGACTGAAATATACCTACCAATGTCTATCACTTCTAGAATAAGGGGAGAGGGGGAGGGGGGGTAGTGGCTTCAGCAGTCTCTCTAGAATGTTGCATGTTTGCTGTACCCAGTTCCAGACAGACAGGTATGAGGCATTACCCGTCCTTTTATTTGTCGTGCAGGGAATCACTCTGGAATCATTGAACTATTGTCCCTGTGATCCAGTCGGTGGCCGCCACCAAGCAAGAGGAAACATTAACCATTTTTGGGAAGCACTGGCTGGGTGAGGATGGTGATGCTTCTTCCTTTGAACATTTTCTCAGTCTCAGAGATGCTTCGGCTTTTATGAGGCAGATGGCACCAGTGAACCTGGCCGCCAGCCAGACCAGGATTATGCTATGGCACCAGACGATGGTGCTTCATACTTTGAAGGCTGGAGAGGAGGTGCTGGTATGGAGTTGATTCTTAGTAATGATTTCACAGCAAGACGCAGTCTAAGATGTAACTTGTAAAATGTACACATCTGAGCAGTGAAATATTAAGAGGATTGTTCATATCAACCGCTTAAGACCGTTTCAGAGATGTGGAATGGCCATTGTTACAGTGATAGGTGTATTTAAGAAATACAAGAATTTTACAAGACCCTGGAATATATATGTTTGGCTTTACTGAGGAGAGGGTTGGGAAGTTGGGTCATCCCCCGTGAACTTTGTATATACATAAGGAGGACAAGGTAAGACACATATGCAACAGTTAGGTATCTTTATTTCGAAACGTTTCGCCTACACAGTAGGCTTCTTCAGTCGAGTACAGAAAAGTACAGAAAAGTTTTGAGTATCTTCTGCTTCTATCAACTTTTCTGTACTCGACTGAAGAAGCCTACTGTGTAGGCGAAACGTTTGAAAATAAAGATACCTAACTGTTGCATATGTGTCTTACCTAACAACCTGTCGGTATTTTATACCATTTTAATGTTCATTAGGAGGACAAGTTGAATTCTTATGAGGTAAATGTTAGGAAAGCTGACCAAGTTCAGCAGTCTGTGTGGAATGAATCTGCATGAAAATTGGTGTGTAGAGGAAGAGGTGAAAATTTTCCTCCAAAATATCTTGAGTGTACCCAGCGAAAGTCAGTGGGCATTGTCTTGTTTCACGGGTCTCAAATCAGATTGCACCCTGAACACGTGCAACGACTGTTACAAGGTAAATTAATAACTAAGGCTGGCAGCTTTTTTCTTCTTAGAGAGGATGATGTCATTAATGCAGTAAGGGAACCAAAGTTTATAAGTTAACTAGACATGTCACACGGCTATCTAATTCTTATAACCCTATGTGGTAATTTACACAGCCTGGGATTTGCAAGGAGATACCTGTGGATTTTTTCCGTACTGCCTGAGGACGCAGAATTGTTGCTAACTGTATGCTGTTTCTCTGAGCTTACGAATCATCAAATTTTGCCTTAGGAAAGAAAATTTTAACTTTGGTGTTGGCTACACAGCACCTTCTTATGTGTATCAGGGTATCCTCATACTGTCACTGCATAAAAGCTGAGCAATCACCGCAGTTTTTTTTGCATTTGCTTCACTTAATGAGGAACCACAACGAAGCGTTCACTAGATGGTCTTTGTACCGCTATTCTCTGAACTTTCTGATTTGCTATATGAAGGAAACAGCGAATAAGGTTGTATATGAATGGTATGTAAATAATGTAAATAATGAATGATACATTGAAATACGCTCCTTTGGAGCATTTATATGCTGATACTTATCCCTCATCAGCTACGGGCTGTAGAACAACTGATTCACGTCACAGGAGTCTTCTGGGTGCAGCTGCAGAACAGCTGAGACAACAACAAAGCTAAGTATCTTTTCCTGCATACAGATACATAGCATATATTCTACAGAATCGCTTAAAAACAGGATGGGAGCGAGTACTGTGCCTTGTGGAACAGAGTTTTTCACTATAGCCGCCTCAGACTTTACTCTGTTTACTATTACTCTTTGTGTTCTATTTGTTAGGAAGTTATAGATCCATCAACCAACTTTTCTGTTATTCCTTTATCACTCATTTCGTGAGCTATTACACTATGATCGTACTTGTCGAAGGCTTCCACAAAGTCTGTGAATACTACATCTGCATTTTGCTTATCCTTTTAAGTGTCCAGGACCTTGTCATAGTGGTCCAGTACCTGAGACAGGCAGGAGTGACCACGTCTAAACCCTTGTCGTTTTGGGTTGCATAACTGATGGGTATCTCGATGGTTGGCGATCTTGCTTCATAGAACCCTTAAAGATTTTCATGATGTGGGATGTTAGTGCTATTGGTCTGTAGTTCTTTGTAATTGCTTTACTCCCTCCTTTGTGGAGTGCGGCTATGTCTGTTGTTTTTAGTGAGTGTAGGACGACCCCTGTGTCCATGCTCCGTCTCCGTAGAATGCTGAAGGCACGTGACAGGGGCTTCTTGCAGTTCTTGATGAACACGGAGTTCCATGAGTCCGGGTCTGGGGCAGAGTGAATGGGCACATCATTAAATGCTTTTTCGAAGTCTTGTGGTGTAAGAATAATATCAAAGATTTTTGAAATGACCATATTTTGAGTCTCGTTCACACAAAAAATAATTTAGATTGTCGACCCTTAGACTGGTTGTCATCTGTGTAGGTCCCATCTCGTCTAAGCAGGAGTCTATAGTGAATATTGTTTTTCCCTTGGATTTGGCATAAGAGAAGAAATATTTAAGGTTTCTTTCAATTTCCTTTATGCCTTTAAGTTCTTACTGAGATTTTTGTCTCCTAAAGGATTCCTTAAGCTTAAGATTGATATCTGCTATTTCTCCGACCAGTGCCACCCTTCGTATTTCAGATGTGCTGGCCCCTTTTAACAGCTCTGTGATTCCTTCGCCTGTATAGGGAGCATCTCTCTCTCTTTCTCTCTCTATCTACCTATCTAGTTTACATCTTCTCTTTCTTTTTCTTAATGGAATGTGCCATGAGCAGACCTCGAGTGCCACAGAGTTAATTTTTTCTAGGCTCGGATCCGTGTTGTTTAGGATATCTTCCCGGCATGTTTCATTTAGGACTTGGTTGACTTGTTCTCACTGCATGTTTAATTTTGTGAAGGCAGCCTCATAACTGATCACATTTTGCTGGTCAAGAGCCATGCGTATACATGTTTGTACCTCTATTATGTTGTGATGTCAGTGTATTGTCTTTCCCCATGAGCCAAGGGTCTCCGAACCTGTGAGAACAAACATGTAGTGATTGGCAAGTTCATCGTATTTTCTAGATATATGGCATCCCTATACAGTGTTTACCCACTTACTTCGTAGCATCCTTTCATAACACTGCGGAGATGGATGAACATTTGCACACATTACACAAAAGTGTGACTGAGTCGGGAATTAACTAGCAATGTGACCCCAATGCTGACACGTGTACCATCGACGTTGAGGTTGTCTGTACAGTGCAGTGTTGTAGTACTTATTTAGTACATTGGGTAGCAGACGAATCATGAAATCATAATAACATGATTACAAACTATGGAACAGGTGGGGTTTGAACCCATGCAAGCGATTAAGCCAATGGACCAGCAGGTGCCCCTTGGCCTGGTGGCAAAAGCTCTCGCTTCACACGGCGAGGGTCAGATTCCTGGCGAAGGGGTGGAAACAACGGACATGTTTCCATACACCGGTTGTCTATGTTCACCCATCAACAAAATGGGTACGTGGGTGTTAGTCGACTGGTGATGGGTCGCATCCTGGGACAAGCCTGACCTAATCTGCCCATAATGCTCTGCATAACACGTTACTGTCTATACAGTGGTATGTCAATGATGTCAGCTAGGACTGTATACCTTGTTCTTGTACTTATAGTAAATAAAGATATGATTATTATTATTATTATTATTATTATTATTATTATTATTATTATTATTATTATTATATTATTGTTGTTGTTGTTGTTGTTGTTGCTGTTATAATATTATATTATCCATATGGAAACACATTTATTGAATAGACAAAGCATAATTATGAATTTCCTGAACTCATCAAATATTGGGTAAAACAAATACAGAAACATGTCTTCTCTACGGAAACTCCCCAAAGAAACCAAATATGAATCACTCTTTAGGACTTTATCTCGATTCTGAAAAGATTATAAGATGTCGTGGAAAAATCCATAATTCTTTACTACCTAAGAAAGCAATACATCCCATATTAATCCCCAAAAATCATTGTTTAACAAAACTGATTGTTGAAAATGCCCACAGTAACGTGCTGCATGGTGGAGTAGCTGACACTTTGTCACATACAACAATCCTATTGGATACCTCAAGGTCGACAAAGCATGAAAAAACAAATGAGGACTGTATCACATGTCGTCACTTTGACGGGCGTACATGTCCACCAGGTCCACCACCATACCCTGTTGAGTATGTCATGTCACTCCATTTGTGGTGACAAAGTTCCTATCAAGGTGTACATCTGTATGCTCACCTGTGCTACGACTTGAACCACTGACATGTCTGCTGAAACCTTTGCCAAACTATTCAGAAGGTTTGCAGCCAGAGGGACGTTTCCCAGACTGATAATTTCAGACAATGCAACAAAGTCTGTTGCCGGTGCTGTTTACATAAACAAAATCTATGATCAACCAGAAGTGAAACAGATGCCGAATCAACGCCGTTGTCGTTGGAGAGATATCCCTCCCAAGGCTCCTTTCCCAAGGCTCCTTTCCCAAGGCGGATTTTTATGAATGATCGACGTCGTAAACGTTGTTTAAGGAAGACTGGAAGAATTTCGAACAGTCGTGACTGAAGTAGAAAACAGTTAACAACAGACCTCTGAATTATGTTACCTACGATTTGAACAATTTGGAAGTGTTAAGTCCGCCTCATTTACTGCATAACAGAAGGCTTGAACCAGTTCATTCTATGAATGATGAAGAAATTATGGAGGGTCCTAATTATATCGAAATTGAACTTCTCAGACGTAAATTTAAACACATCAATAAAGTGATAGAACACTGGGAAAAAAAATGGCGAAAAGACTATCTTACCTCACTCACCGAACACTTCTTTGGAGTTGGTGTTCCTGAAAATAATTCGTTCTTTAGACCTATTGACATAGTGATTATTGACAGTGATGGTCCAAGGTCTCAATGGCCTCTTGGAAAAATAGTGACCCTTCATCCTGATGCAAAGGAAATCATCAGAACAGTTGAAATTCTTAGCAAAGGTGTATTGAACAAACAGATATAGATGAACTAGTGCCGTTAAAATTACACAGTACTGAAAATGAACTTAGTGATTCTCAAGAAACGACACAGACTCATGTTAAGAAAAGACAATCAGCAGTGGTGGCCAGTGAGAAAATCAAAATGTTAAGAGATGTTTGTGCCCTAGGAAGTTCCCCCCCCCCCCCCAGGGGGAGAATTTTCCCAATTTGGAAAAGAAAGGGGAAGGGAACCCAGTCCCCCATCCCTCTGGGGGGCCTACCCCTCTCAAAAGAGATAGTGAACTCTTTAAAACAAAGAAATAAGAAAGAAGGAACCTGCAACAGGCCTATGACACATGCGGGCGGGGTCCGTATCCCCCCCCGCCCCCCCGGATTAGCCCAATAACCCACCCAGCCCTGCTCACCTCCAAAGGAAGGAGCAGGGGCACCAACCAGCAGCACAGCAGTGGGGGCCAAACCCAAAACACCCACTCAGTATTTATCAAACCTTTTTTTTAAAACAACAACTTTTAGCTGAATAACTTTACTGGGGGTTTTGTTCCACTCATCCCATTTTTTCCCAAACCAGTGTTTTCAATTTCCCTTTCCTGAATCTGATTTTTCCAGCTTAAAAACCATTGCGGGGGACCCTGTCTTGGTGGAAATTTTCGCAGCTTTTAATCCCCTTTTTTTATTCCTGTTTTCCATTGTACACCCGATATATCCCCCTAATTTACCACCTTTCGGGAGTGCAAAATTCAGGGCCCTCAGTTGTCCTCATAGGGAAGATTTCTGATACATGGGATCACCCGTCCCTACCCGTACTTTTCCAGACTTTATACCTTTCTGTAATACGGTACCGGAACTGAGCCATGTCTAAATGAGGCCAACCAAGGATATCAGGTTGAAGAAAAGAGGCTTTTTTATTATACTTCTAGATATGAAGCCAGAATTCTTTTGCTTTATTGCAAACACTTGCATGTTGTTTTTTTTAGATTACTGCTAACCCGAACCCAAACCCTTTTTGCAATCAGAGATTAAGACTAATTTTTAGTTTTTAGGGCATGTTTTTTAACTGTCCAACATTTTAAAAATTTGCATTTGTCAATATTAAAGAAGAATTGAGACACTTATGCCCCACTGGGAAACTTTATTGAAGAAAAAGTTTTGCCAACAGTGGTTTTATCTCCAAAACAAATAGAAGTGGGTAAGAAGAGTGAAGTTTGAGGGGAATCAGTCCCTCAACCTGGAATCGATGTGTTCAGTCCATCACTCTTTTAGGAAGTGCACATAGGGCCCAAAAGGTGGCTTATATCTGCGGGGGTGAGTTGAAGAGGAGGAGGCGGGGCACGTGGGGCCTGCCCCCTAGTGAAATGGTCGTCGTCCCAAAAGGTTGGGAAGCGTTGAAGTCTTTGTACCAAAACCATGATGTTGCAGTGTTACAGATGTGATGAATGATTTTGAAAACCGACAAGTTTAAGAATTGGACACTTATGAAACATGGGAATCTTTATGAAGAAAGTTTCGCCGCACAGGGCTTTATCAGGCCAATATAAAGTAGAAGGGACTGATGAACCATGTGTGGGAAACGTTTTTTCAATAAAAATTCCCCTGTGTTGCTAAGTGTCTCAATTTTTCAATTGTCGGTTTCAAAACCTTTTCACAAAATTTAAAAGCATTTCCTTTTTTCCGCCATTGTATCAGTCTATTCAAATCATCCCGGAGTGCTCTAGTTCCTAATTAGAATGATTTGGGTGACCTATTTTGAGTCACACAAAATTTGCTTTTGTTTAAAGTAAAATTTTGAACAAAACGGGCCCCGCACTGACGTGAGGAAAAACTGCTTGTGAGTGCCCCATTCTGATTTCTCCCCATTTTATGCAAAACTCTCTGCGTTATTGTGAGCATGTCTACCCCGGGAAAAAAAATTTTCTTATTGTGTGGCCTTTAAATTTCCTCAATAGCCTCGGGTTGAACCTATCGAAAACCCTTTTGAAGTTATTACCAATGCAAAATTCATTACCATGATCACCCCCTCAAACACCTTAGGGGAAAAAGTTAGTAAATTCGTAAGACAGGAACACCCCTTTGAAAAACCCGTGTTGAGATTCTTAATTAACACGGTCAAGATGGGCTACGAATTGCTTGGCAATTATTGGCTCCATAAATTTTCCCCATGGGGTTTAAGGTTATTGGTCTATTTTTTCGAAGCCAAGGCCCCTGTCACCTCCCTTGAAAAATAGGTATTACTTTGCCATTTTCCACTTATGGCACTATGCCGTTTGTAGTGATATTTTAAAAAAGATTACCCAAGGTATGCTAATTTTCCTCTTTACATTCCGTTAACCCCCCTTGAAAAACTTTGTCAGGGCCGGGGGATTTTTTGGGTTTTTTAGTTTCTCTTTTGTTTGAGGACCTTATATAACTGCAATCGACATAGTTTTTTACCCTTTTTTACTAATCTATTATTTCAGGAATATCGTTTGTATTTTCTGGGTGAAAAATGGAGGAAGTAATTATTGAGAATTTCAAAATTTCCCTTATACGTCAGTGATCTGACCAAAGTTACTTTAAGTGGGCCAATCTTGTCCCTAATTTACTTTTATACCTGAAAGACCCTTTTGGGTTAGTCTTTGAATCCCCTTCGACCTTACCTCATAATCCCTTTTTGTTTTTCTCATTCCTTTTTTTTCTCTTTAAATTTAAATTTTTTTTTATTTCTTAACTCCCATCCCTCTTTTTTACGCCCATTTTACCTTTCTTTTTACCAATAGATGTTTTAATCTTTTTTCATCCATTGGGATCATTTTTGTTTGATCTAAATTTTCCCCAATCGGAACAAAAGTTGCCTGGGCAGCTAAACTATGCTCTGAAAAAGTCATATTGGCAACCAAATCACCTACCTGACCCCAAACAGGGACATCCCAATTTAGGCCCCCAGGTAATTTTTTCAGTCCCATGAACGGGCCCAAACGAAAATCTGGGACAGGAAATTTTATTCGTTTTTGGGGGAATTCCTATATATTAAACTAAAATGTTTGGATCATTTCCTAAGTATCTTAACCTCAGATTATTAAATTGTGAATTTTGTTGGCAAGAACCCTGTCAAGCAAATTTTTTCCCCCTTTGTTTGTTCTGTCACAAGTTCTAAAAAGCAAACCTGAACTGTTCAAAAAAATACTAGACTCAAGATTTTTCCCGTCACTTTTCCAACAATTTGTCAAAATTAAAATCTCCCATTTATCCAAAATTTTCATATCTAGATGCCTTTTGAATTTCGGCCCATAAACTTATGCACTCCCATAAATTTTGGGGGCCCAAAATCACACCCAAAATGAATTTGTCCCGACCCCCGAGAAACTTGCCAAACAGATTTTGTGTTCGATGTTTCTAATTTAATCAGTCTAAGACAAAATTTAAATTTTCCTTTTACAAACATCGCCACTCACCACCCTTCCCTTTTTTAAAACCCTGTATGCTGCTTTGGAAGGCTTTCTCTTCTTTCCGGGTTGAAACAGGTCTCATTATATCAATAATACCTATTACCCACACTTGCAAATAACTTAGCTCATTATTTTTTTCTTAGATACAATTGTTTAGTAAACCTTAAAGGGAGTATCACTCGTTTCCCTCTCTTCCCTTTGTTTGTTGACAATTGAAATTTGCCATTACTAGCAACTTTATTTTGAATATTGTCTTTTAAACATATCCCTGAGGTATTTCGGTAATAACTGCCGTTTTTAACCCTAATGCTGCAGCCTGATTGTTTCCCCACAAACACCCATGCCTCTATAATCTATCAGTTTAAATTCTTAGACAAGTCATAAATTATCCTCTCAATTGAATTGGCTAATGCAACCACTCCATCCCAAGAGAGATGAACCCCATCCCTTGCATAATATCAAGTTTGCCAAAGAATAGGTTTTCAGTTATCAATGAATGGTTTGCAGTTCCTTGCAGTACCTGTCTAGCCAGCAATTTATACCAGTTGCCCTAGACACCATTCATTACCCACTCCCTTTCTAGACAAGATGCTACATATGACTGGGATCCCTCCCTTAGACCTAACTTCTTCTATGGCTAACCTGTGCTTATCCAGCAGTCCTCTCTCCTGCCCCTTCCCAATGTCATAACCCCTAGCACTAAAAAACAGATAATAGGCTTGTTCTCATTACCTGCCATAATATTATCCAACCTGCTGACTATGTCACCAACACCAGCTCCAGGAAGGCACACTCTCTGTCTGACCTTTCTGTCTCTGTTACAAAATGCACGGTCCATATATCTTACCTGAGAATCGCTTACTATTAAAATATTCTTACCTTGATTAGCAGGGGAATCAGTGGTACCTTCAACCTCACTAACCACTGAAGGACACTCGTCTTGGAGAGCAGAGAATCGATTTCCTACCTTCACATCTTCTTTATCTCTTCCTTCTTTCTGAACTGTGAACCACTTGCCACTTAAAGCGGCTGCCACTATCACTGCTGGTGACCATTCCTTCCTTACCACCTAAATCCTTCTCACACTCGCTCCAAAACTCGATCTATGTGAAGCTTCAGCCTCCTATTTTCCTCCTGAAGAAGTAGAATCTCCTTCTTCAACACTTGAACCTGAGATTCTAAAACACTACAACAAGCCATGGTGCTTGGTAACAGCCCACGCTAACTCCCAAGAGCTTAGGCAGGTATGACCGCAGGTGACCACTGACTTCCATTTCTTTGTTCTCATGACAGCAAGCAAAAACCTGCATCAAAGCTGGGCCTCTCATGCTGATGTCAGGGCATTCTCTGCTCCTTACTAGAATTTCTGAGCAATTCCATGTACGAGTGTAAACCTTGAGTAACTGCTATTTTCCCATAGCAGTAAAATTTCAAATATAAACATCCCCTGCTTAATCTACAAGCTAGGAGTATTATAGTCCCATAAACCCGCCTAGAATCCTAAGAAACAGAGATTCTAGGATGAAGTCCGTTGCAAAAGCTAGCAAAGAATGTCTATTAAACTAAAGTCAGCGTTTCCTTTGTTGGATGAGGAGCTGCGGCGCTCCACAGTGCCCGAGAAGTCAGATTGCTTTAAGTACTCAAAGCATGAATGGGTCACAGAACCTCCCGATGAGAACAAAGACAGCAGAGAAGTGCGCGGTCGTAGACTCTTATTCAGACAATCTCTTCTAGGACAGCAATTCTCCACAATCCAACTAGGAACATTTCTTTATACCTTAGGGAAGTTAGCATGGGCTGTTGAGAAATGGCATTACCAGTTAAGTTTACAGAGTTTGTACTTAACTTAGAAAGACAACTCATCGCCTGCACAGCCGCCTCTGCAGACGAGGTCTTGAGAAGCTGTCGAAGTCATCTCTCAACGGGCTGTAAAGAGTTATAAATTGTAAGATTATAAATTACCCCTAGGGGGTGTTATGTCAGCATATTTCATTCACTGATGGCTTACAAATTACATACTTGTTTGGACTCAAAAGTCCGCACCTTACTGCCGACTATAGGTTGATTACAAACTCCTTGCGACTAAAGAACTGCGCAGTCCCCCGTACTACAAGAAATTCATAACCTACCTTGCTCTTGTAGCGTGAGCTATGGTGTTCTTCACACCTTCGACAGATATCGGTGACTTGATAGAAGCTGAAGTGTCCTTGGATGTCCACGTCTTCCATAGTCTAGGAATACGCACACTGGTACACTGTGTTCCACAAGATTTGTCTTTATTGTTCTCAATCTTATCACTAAAGAAGCTGATCACACTTCTCTTAAGTGTTTGTTGTGTTTTATGAGACACTTTGTTCACACTAACGCACAGATCGTTCTTTGTTGGTTATCCTGGCGTCAGTGTCACTCTCAGTAGAGTCAAAAGTAATCTGAAGACGCCACAGCGCCCCATGCCGTCACTCCCCTAGCACAAAGAAAAAGCTGACCTAGTACTTTTGCTTCCTTGCCACTTCCTCAATGAAGTAAAGCAGAATGTTTGATTCTTGCTGTCTTAAGCATAGCATAGACAACAATGTCCACTATCTTTACTATGGTAATAAAGAGGGAGCAGGATTTTCCTTAATTGTCCTGCTAAAGTAAGAGATGTACTGTCTCTTATTAAACTACACTTTGCAACACTGGACTGCAAGGAGCAGCGGTCGCTTGACCACGTCGCATACTCGTACGGCATCTGCGATCAATTACTCACTGTAGCAGTAAACAAGACGCTTGCCCCTTCTGAGAGGGCTGGGCCCCTCAGGGCTGAAAGGGCTGAAAGGGGCTGAAGGGGGCTGATATCCCCTCCTGGAGAAAATTTCTCCACTTGGGCTGAACTATGACCACAGATACAAGTTTTTACAGACCAATCTCCTACCAGGGTTACTGTGGGGAACTCTAGCTCAAGTCAACTCAAAGCCGATGGGAAATTCATATGTAAAAGCTTGCATTTGTGGCAACAGTGGGACTCCAGCCAGCTTTACTATGGTGTATAGAAATATTCCTAGCTGGATGAATCCCATTAAAGCCAACTGACAGAGTGGTTTACGCACTGCACTGGAGTTGCAGCACTCATTCGCCATTTATTCAAATCACACCTATTCCATGGTTTAATATAGAATTGTTGGTAAGTCGACAAGGTCAAACAACATGCTCTGACACAAGGAATTTGGAGTCCAAACGCTTGTTGACATTGTAGATGACATTGTATAAGAACTTTAGGTGTTCTTGGTGGGGCAGTTTGAAGTTTGATATTGGTATATTCGTGAGTGAGTAGTTTGTCAACGAAAGTTTGATCATTAGTGACAGACATTTGTTCTCATCATTACGAAGCTTGATTTTCTTCATGTTGACGACTGTGGCTTAGACAAACCATTTCAACTTGTCCAGCAGCTCAGTGTTGGACTGGAAGTCTTGCCGGAGAATCATAGGAAGCAAAAGAGGACTGTTATCGCTCTGCTTCTTGACTCAAGCTTCCTTCTAAGATTTTTTTTTAGAGATATTGTAGTTTTATAAATCTCATATAACATTTCACCATGACCCAATTCCTGAACACAGTTCACTTCTCCTGTTGACAAGGAGTCAGCTTTATCTTCTGACACTCCCACTGAGAGAATAGACTCTTCCGTATTAGTCACTCCCAACTTCTCATTGTTTGATGTCCTAGAGTTGAAGTGTGGGTCACTGAGAGAAACAGGCTGTCGCCTAGATCAGCAAAACTCACCTCTATTCCATACGGTCCTAAGGCGATGAGTTTAGGATATAGATAAATATGAGTGTTGAGGAAGAGAAACAGTTTACATGGGTCTAAAAATGAAACAGGAGTCATTTACCTCAGGATGGCGTGTATTGGCACTCTAAATTTATTCATTAGGCAGGACCCTCTGGTGACAGATGTCAAATACCTTTGTACTCACGCCACCACTTACGTAAAATCTTGTACCAGAGCGGTAGCATTAACACGTCCTGCACACAAGTGCTGGAAAGACAGGTGGATGTTCACTTAGTGCACAAATAAATCAGCACAAACCTATTATTACTCATAGATGAGGCCTCAGCTCGCCTGCTACTCTTACCCAGAAGTGTCTGGTGGCTGCAGGGCTTACCAGGCAGTGTAATGCACGTGCAAATTCTTTTTAACTAACCACGTATTTGCACTAACTCTGCAGCACTCAACACGCCATGCCCTCAAAGAAAAGAAGAGCATGTACGCACTCACTGATCATACTGACTGAAAACGAGCTGTTTACTATGTGTACTAAGACAGTGGAACAATACAGGCTTTTACACACAGTGCAGGAAAAATGCATAACACAATTTTGTATATATGATGTCAGGTTGGATTAAGCTGGCCACACTGGCGTGCTTGCAGAAAGAGGCGTACTTCATATACTCGTGTAGTCCTACAGGACTCTCCTCTTCAAATTATAAAAATCGTTAAGGTACCAAGAAGAAAATTTGTTATCTTACTCGTTGGAGAGTACGCACAAGTTGAAAGAACGCATCTCAAATTATTTAAATCTTAAATCAACAATTTTTGCATGTGTGTAAGAAGTTAATACTCACTTTAGCAAGGAAAAGTAAAAAAAAAAAAAAAAAAAGTAAGTAGAAGGGCTTTGAGTTTGTGGTTTACTGAACCCCGTTTGAATGTACAGAATGTTGGAGATATAAATACTTGATAAGAATTAAACATTATAACCAGAATTAACAAGAAATTAAAACAAAATTCTAAGGTAATAAAAACATTATCTTGAATGAAAAATAATTAAATTCTGAAGAAAAAGATTAAATTTTCTCATCTACTGTTTAATATATTCTCAATTATTCAGCGTCACATCAACGATATATTTCCTCAAATTAATTTATAATGCTGATAAAACAATATGCATCGCGGAGCACAAGGATGCCATACTTACTGTTGTGTTGAGTATTGTAGATGAATGGTTCTGAGAACCGACAAGTTGATAAATTAGACACATGTGTAACACTTGAGTATCTTTAATGAAGAAACGTTTCACCACACAGTGGCTTCGTCTGTCCGTACAAAGGAGAATGATTAAGAACAGAGGAGTTTGAGGTAATCAGTCCCTCAGCTACTTCTTCGCAGATTTTCTGTATTCTTTTCAAGATTGATGAACTGACCACATCGACTCAAGGCTGAAGGACTGATTACCTCAAACTACTCCTGTTCTTCACCATTCTCCTTTGTATGGACTGATGAAGCCACTGTGTGGCGAAACGTTTCCTCATTAAAGATACCCAAGTGTTACACATGTTGGATATTGCCAAAGGGTAACAAAATAACGAATGTAATTAGTTGTGCGTTAAGATGTGAATGAGAATATATCTGAAGCTTGCTAATGTTCAAGTTTCATTGACAATGCATTAAGTTAATGTGATTATTCCTTCTGGTCTGAATGTGAACATATTGTTTGCATAAGAGTTAGAAAGGAAATAAATCATATCACTGCACTTAATTACACTGGAATTTTCATGTCTGTACCTGGCAGTTGTTGAGTAAGGAGTGATTACAACTGATCGTTCGAGTCAGAAAGAGAATGTATTAGCTGTGAATGTCTCTTCGTCCAAGTCTGAATGATAATATATTGGGCGATTATGGTTGTTCAATAAGGTCCGAAAGATAATTTATTGGATATGCCTGATTGTGTGTTCAGTCTGAATGTGAATATATTGGGTGGTTACGATTATTAGTTCAGGTACGAAGAGAATGTACTGGATGATTATGATTGTTCCTTTCAGTACTAATGAGAATGTATTGGTGTGTGCGATTGTTCATTCAACTGTGAGTGAGAATGTATCGGGAACGTATGATCGTTCAATCAGATATGAGTGAGATGTATTAAGTGTGGATGATTGTTCATTCAGGTATGAATGAGAATGTATGATTGTTTCTTAAGTTCTGAATCCTTTGATGGTCACTGTTATGTATTTAGGTCTGAATAAGAAAGCAGTGTATTATTAAGATTGTACGTTTAGGTCAGAGTGAGAATGTATTGTGTGATAATTGTTTGCTCTGATCAGAATACACTGAGAGCATCTTAATACCTAACATTTTGTTCATAATGCAGTGATAATGATCTGGATGGTTTATTTATAAGAAACTGTTGCATAGTTGGTGAAAGTTTGGCAGTGTTGTAGAAAATTATTTTCTTTACCATATAAAATTATTATTTGTAATGTAATGATGCAATAAATGTTTCTTAAGTAGAATATAAAAAGGGATATTTCAAATAAGGAATAAGTAATATTTGACAATTTTTTATATATCAAATTTAAAACTACGAACTATATATATATATATATAATATATATATATATATATATATATATATATATATATATAATATATATATATATATATATATATATAATATATATAATATATATATATAATTATCACACTGGCCGATTCCCACCAAGGCAGGTGGCCCGAAAAAGAAAACTTTTCACCATCATTCACTCCATCACTGTCTTGCCAGAAGGGTGCTTTACACTACAGTTTTTAAACTGCAACATTAACACCCCTCCTTCAGAGTGCAGGCACTGTACTTCCCATCTCCAGGACTCAAGTCCGGCCTGCCGGTTTCCCTGAATCCCTTCATAAACGTTACTTTGTTCACACTCCAACAGCACGTCAAGTATTAAAAACCATTTGTCTCCATTCACTCCTATCAAACACGCTCACGCATACCTGCTGGAAGTCCAAGCCCCTCGCACACAAAACCTCCTTTACCCCCCCCCCTCCAACCTTTCCTAGGCCGACCCCTACCTCGCCTTCCTTCCACTACAGACTGATACACTCTTGAAGTCACTCTGTTTCGCTCCATTCTCTCTACATGTCCGAACCACCTCAACAACCCTTCCTCAGCCCTCTGGACAACAGTTTTGGTAATCCCGCACCTCCTCCTAACTTCCAAACTACGAATTCTCTGCATTATATTCACACCACACATTGCCCTCAGACATGATATCTCCACTGCCTCCACCCTTCTCCTTGCTGCAACATTCATCACCCATGCTTCACACCCATATAAGAGCGTTGGTAAAACTATACTCTCATACATTCCCCTCTTTGACTCCAAGGACAAAGTTCTTTGCCTCCACAGACTACTAAGTGCAGCGCTCACCCTTTTCCCCTCATCAATTCTATGATTCACCTCATCTTTCATAGACCCATCCGCTGACACGTCCACTCCCAAATATCTGAATACATTCACCTCCTCCATACTCTCTCCCTCCAATCTGATATCCAATCTTTCATCACCTAATCTTTTTGTTATCCTCATTACCTTACTCTTTCCTGTATTCACTTTTAATTTTCTTCTTTTCCACACCCTACCAAATTCATCCACCAATCTCTGCAACTTCTCTTCAGAGTCTCCCAAGAGCACAGTGTCATCAGCAAAGAGCAACTGTGAAAACTCCCACTTTATGTGTGATTCTTTATCTTTTAACTCCACGCCTCTTGCCAAGACACTCGCATTTACTTCTCTTACAACCCCATCTATAAATATATTAAACAACTACGGTGACATCACACATCCTTGTCTAAGGCCTACTTTTACTGGGAAACAATTTCCCTCTTTCCTACATACTCTAACTTGAGCCTCACTATCCTCGTAAAATCTCATCACTGCTTTCAGTAGCCTACCTCCTACACCATACACCTGCAACATCTGCCACATTGCCCCCCTATCCACCCTGTCATACGCCTTTTCCAAATCCATAAATGCCACAAAGACCTCTTTAGCCTTATCTAAATACTGTTCACTTATATGTTTCACTGTAAACACCTGGTCCACACACCCCCTACCTTTCCTAAAGCCTCCTTGTTCATCTGCTATCCTATTCTCCGTCTTACTCTTAATTCTTTCAATAATAACTCTACCATACACTTTACCAGGTATACTCAACAGACTTATCACCCTATAATTTTTGCACTCTCTTTTGTCCCCTTTGACTTTATACAAAGGAACTATGCATGCTCTCTGCCAATCCCTAGGTACCTTACCCTCTTCCATACATTTATTAAATAATTGCACCAACCATTCCAAAACTATATCCCCACCTGCTTTTAACATTTGTATCTTTATCCCATCAATCCCGGCTGCCTTACCCCCTTTCATTTTACCTACTGCCTCACGAACTTCCCCCACACTCACAACTGGCTCTTCCTCACTCCTACAAGATGTTTTTCCTCCTTGCCCTATACTCGAAATCACAGCTTCCCTATCTTCATCAACATTTTACAATTCCTCAAAATATTCCCTCCATCTTCCCAATACCTCTAACTCTCCTCTCCTATTTTTAACTGACAAATCCATTTGTTCTCTAAGCTTCCTTAACTTGTTAATCTCACTCCAAAACTTTTTCTTATTTTCAACAAAATTTGTTGATAACATC
>NC_069477.1:16751282-16793782 GCF_026875155.1 Cherax quadricarinatus | reverse complement strand
ATATATCTACACAGACATGCACATAAGACGGAATCATGTCCTTATCAAAGGAACACAACATAACAGTGTGATGATACACCTCACTAGCATCCCTCAAACATGGTCCCCCATTTCCCTCCAGTATACCTGGGCACAAAACCCCTAAAAAAACCCAGACACCCCCCCCCGCATCCTTTCCCCAACAGGACCAGGTCCCCCCCCGGGCGGGGGCTCCACTGGGTTTTTATCCAAAAATCCGCTTATACAATCCCTAAATATTCCGGGGGAAATCTTCTCCGCGTCCTGCCTGCAACGATTCTTCCACACACTGTCAAAAAAAAACTTTCCCGCTAAAAAACGACGCCTGACATAAAATCCCACTAATCACAAAACACCCAATTGTGCAAAAATTCAAAAAACGCTCACTCAGCCTCGCTGTAATAAAAATTTAACCTCTCATAGCAACTCAGGCCCTTAACACTGTACCCCCCTTCTACCTGTTCCCAAAAAATTTAAACCCTTGCAAGCCATGTCCGAAACCCCTTTATAACATCTACAGTAAAATAAATAAATAGAATTAGTCCAGCTTCCCCACAGACCCACAAGTCCTCCTCGACTCCCTTTCCCGTGACCACAACGCTCAGCGGGGGAATGCCATGAAAAAATCTTATACGTAACCTCTCGTTCCCCGGGGGGAGTGTAATTTGACAAACTTTCCCCAACGTTTCCCCCAAACACACAAAGGAATATAAGAGACTCAGGAGCCTTTATTTCTCCCGTCCCAAATTTATATAACACCCGATCTTAATTTTTCCACTCCCCCCCAGACATCATCACCCTCAAAAACCACAAACGTAAAAATAAAAGGCACAATGCAACTAATGTGACATTTATTTTGGCAACGTTTTTCTCTCCCGGGCTTTTTCACCATTTCAAACAATACTGGACACAGAGGGATATAAAGGCTCGATGAGGGGGCAAAACTAGTGAGGCACCATTTCGATGTTCACTAGGGTAGTAGTAGCAGTAACAAAAATAATACAATATGGAAAGCAAATAATTCGTATATGAGAAAAGGAATAAAAGTATTACGGGGTAACTAAAAATAGGTTGGACAAATATAGACGGAAAGGGCAGTTTTTTTCGGTGTTCCTTCTGTAATTCTTGTGTAGTATAACGGGAGACTTGTGATGGCAGGGTTTCTGTTTTCAGGGGGATTCTTGTAAATTCGGAGAGGGTGAAGCCCGTTGTTTGTTTAATTGTATTCGAAACAGCGATCAGTGTGATTAAAGGGCCCTTTGCGTGTGCGGAATTAGTTTTTTTGATCACTAATTGGGCGTCTCTGAATTTCTGAGATGATTGGGGGGAATTTCGGTGTTGTACACAGGCTTTTTTTAAGTTGTCGTTCCACAACACCGAAATTCCCCAATCATCTCATGAAATTCGAGCCCCCAATTAGTGATAAAAGAAACAAATTTTCCGCACACCAATGCCTTGAATCAGATGATCGCTGTTTCGAATACAATTAAACAAACAACGCAGCTTCCCCACCCCCGAAGTCTTACAAGAATCCCCTAAAAACATAAACCCTCCCACACTGTCTCTCCTTTATACACCAAACACTTTACAGAGATTTGAAACACCGAAAAGAACCTGCCTCTTTCCAGTCTATTTTTTGGCCCAAACCTTTTTTTATTTTACCCAAGTAATGTTTTTATATCCTTTTACTCTTACGAATTTATTTGCTCTTCCAAAATTGTATATTTTTTTTTCTATACTACTCCCCACAGTGAACATGAAATGGTGCCTCACTATATTGCACCTCACCAGAGCTTTTAATACCCTCGGCCAGTATTTTTTGTAAGGGCTTATAAAGCTCCTGGAAGCGAAACGTTGCCACAATAAATGTAAATTTTTTGCACTTGTGTCTTTTTTTTTTACATTTTTGTCGGTAATTTACCAACTTTATTAAAACCCACAAAAAATCTCAAAAATCAGTTCCTCTAAAGTTGTTTTAATACACCTTATACTAGCGGACACCCCTTTTTAAAAGGGTCTGGCATGCAGATTCCCTTTTTTACAAAAACGCAAACATTTTTATGGAAATCGAAAACTCCCAAGCTCCTCTTCTCACTGGCAAAGTGATCACTTCCCCCCAAACCCTTCACACTTCGAGAATCACAAGTACCGAAAAATCCTACTTTGATTTTTGTTTCCAAATTTTTAAAGGGTAACGTTGGGGATATAACAACCTTACTACGAGAAGGCATTACATAGTGGCCCCTTGTAAAATTTAAGTGATAAGAGGATTCCTTGTAGGGGATTTAAAAATTTCTATTCCCACCCCCTCGAATTTGCCCCTTTTTCCATTTATCTGCACCTGCATACACAGTCCTACAAAATTTTAAAAAACTTTTTACATTCGTTATGACCGGGCTACCCCCAAACCCTACGTAGAATCCCCCTCACAAGACCAAGATTTTCGATTTCGCGTTCAAAAAATGTCAAACCTAGTCCCATATGTCCCATCTACCCTATCGAGCTAAAGATTTGTAACCCCGTTCCCAATAACCCTATCTCGACATATCCCCAAAAACACACCCCACCAAAAAAATTTTGTCCCCCACCAGCATAGAACAGGCCCCGCACACATGCAGGGGGGCTGACCCAAGGAAAAACCCTTCCCAAAACACATCCCTGGGGACATCCCCACCTAAACTATCGTTAACTTAACCCTAACCCCTCGTCCACAAACAACGTATCCCCCACCCCACTATTTCTCCCAAACCCCCCGTTTAAGTAGGGTACAATGCAAGTGTCCCGTTCCCAAAGAATATTGGGTCCTTTTTCCCTCAAAGGGAAAATAGGCACCCTTCCTTCCCTTCTCCTAAAATTGCACTCAAAAAATCATCGTAAGGGAAATAACCCTGCAAACATGGATTTTTCCCGGAATACCATACGGACCGGGTTTGTTTAATGATCCCCACAAAAAAAATTTAGTCGATTACCCAACCCCTTAACAAAGATTTTATAATCTGCACAAAAAAATAAAATTAGCACGTAATCACAAATTCCCACCAGCGATTTTTTTTTGGGACAAGAACAACTACCCCCTTCAAACCTAAAAGGGTCCCAATGTTCCTCGTCTTCCATTGCTTTCCCATGGGGACGTCCCCAAAAACCTCCATTTAAACTCCCAATGTTTGATAGAAATTAACAAAATGCCACCCAATACCAGGGGTTTTACCCTTTCCCCTTCCCTGATGTTCCCCTTTAAAAAATTTCCCTTTTCTTAAATTTAGCTTCCCCTAACGTGTCCTGTCCGTAAATTTTTTAAGATTAAAACGAAATTTTTTATACAAACGTTGGCCCACGCGTTTTCCCTCCAAAACCCTTTTTTTTTTCTCAATACTTCCCCTTACCCCCTTTTCCCCACAAAAGAAACCCTTTGGGCATCTTTTTTTAGGGCAGGGGACTACCTTCCCTGAAGCCCCTGACAAAAACAATGTCCCTTTAGAATAAAATAGTAGTCACCTGCCTCCACTGCTCCCCCTGCTATTGTGCTCGAAAACCACACGCAGATTTGTCCCTCAAAATCCCTTTCCTCCATTGCTTTTTTGTACCCTTACTGTTTCATAACGCTCATTTTTGCAAGTCATGATTGAAAAATTTCAAACCTATTTTTCCCACCCGTAAGGTGCAACCCGTTATCCCCCCCTTTCCCCTTTTTATTTTTGCCGCAACCTACTCTTTTTGTTTGGGGAGTGGTCAGTCGTCACGTGAGGGCACAGAACCCCGAGGGCTTTTGGGGGGTTAGCGTGGCCCGGGTCAAAGCATGGATTGCTTCTTTCAATGGTTTTTAAAAAAATTTAGGTTTTGGGGGTTGAAGGGGGAAAGGTCTTTTCTTTTCCCGGATGGGTTAGGGAAAAGGGTGAAGGGCCCCCTCAATGGGTCTGGGAGAGTGTGAAGTGGCTGAGTTTGGGGAATGAGGCTTCTAGCAGTGAGGTGCAGCTGCTCTCGTGTGAGGAGGCTGTAGGTGGGGAGGTAGAAAACGGCTACCAGCAGTGGGGTGCGCCCACCCACCTGCTACAAGGGGCGACGGGTTCCCCTTTAATGGAGGAAAATCAGAATTTGGGAAATTTAAAGGTAAAGGGTCTGAAGGGTTGGAACGTTCTCTGTTTTTCGGATGAATGTATTCGTGGCCTGAAGGAAGGGACTACTCCCCCCTGCTAACGAGGTAAGCGCATTTTGGGGTTGGTGCCCTTCAGGTAAGATAATTGACCGTGCTTTTTGAAATAGGAAAAAGAAAAGAGAGATAGATGTGTTTCCCCGGGAGTGGTGTTGGGGAATGTTAACGGCGGATAAAATCAGGAGGTAAGGGGAACAACCCCTTTATGTTCAGGCGGTGGAAATGATTTTGGGAAGGGTAGGAGAAAAGAGCTGTAGTTAAGTACAGGTCAGCTTAGATTTCATTAAGTCAAAGGGGGAGGGGCCCAATCATTGGCATATTCCCTAGGGGGGAGTGGGAAAAGAAATGGTTGTTGGGGCATTGGTGAAAATTCGGGCTGACGAACGAAAGGCTGAATCATGAAAGGGGGGGTACATCTTCTGGGGCGAGGTGGTAGCATTTGCAAATAAATTTGAGAAGGCCTTTGGTGAAATCCCCATGATTTTAAACGTTAGAAGTAGGGGTATGGGGTGTGGGGGAAAAAATCAGGTTGCAACCTAGGTTGGAAACGTAAATGTTAAAGGCATCAGTGAATTTATAAATAAAGACAATAGATCAGGTCACAAACAAAGGGGGACGCAGGGGGCAGAAGGGGACTACTCCCTTAAGGTTTATATACAAATAGCAGGGTGTAAGAAAAAGATAGATGAGCTAAGATTAATTGCAAGTGAAAAAACATGATTTATGTTATAACAGAGCCCTGCTAAATCTGAAAGATAAGAGATGCCCTTGAGTCACATACAAGGCTATAAATTTTTCCCACGACGGGTAACAGGGGGTGGGGAATAGCAGTAGTCAGAGACAATTTAAAATTGTTGCGTTAGAAATATATAAAATTAAAAAACGCAGCCACGAATCTGTTTGATTACGTTTCTCGGGGGCCCGAGAAAACTAATTTTGGGGGGGGGGGGGGTGATTTACAGGGGCCCAAATCTTGATAGGGAGTGCAGTAAACTTCTATGGGACGAATTCGTAAGGCATTACATACGAAAATTTTGGGCTAATGGGAGATTCCAACTATAACAGTTGACTGGAGAAATTTGACGGGAAAATTTGAGTCAGGTATTTCTTGATACGACCCGGATTGTTTTTTTAAACAGTTTTGACGGGCCCAACTAGGGGAATAACCCCCTTGATTTGGTTCTTCCAGTAGGGAAACCCTAATTAATAATTTTGGGTTAATGAGGTTTGGGGGAAAGTGTCACAAATCACTCTTTTTAATATATCATGGAATTCCCCAAATAAGGAAATAAAGTTCTGCCCCCAAATTTCGCTTGGTGTTTCAAGGACTGAAAAATTACTTAGGGGGGCTGAACTGGAATGATGACTAAGGGTCGGTAGGTGGTGTGGTTCCATATGATTTTCTGGGATGTTCTGTGCCAGTAAATTTTTTCCCAAAATAGGGAAATCAGATCAAAAAAAATGATTCTAAAGGGATGAACAACGATTAAAATATTGTTTGGTCAAAAGAGGGCATAATAGGAAAATCAAAAGAGGGGGGGAGGGGCAATTAAAGAAATCGATATATTGTTAAAGAGAAAAATAAAAAGGGTTTTAAAAACGCAAAAAGGATTTTGGGTTTAAAAGTTGCAAGAGAATCGAGACTAACCCAAAAGGATTCTTTCAGGTTAAAAAGTAAGATCAGGGAAAAATTGGGCCCATAAAAAATTTCCCTGGTCGCTCACTGCAGGATAAGGAAATGTGTAAAATTTTTTAACCAATTTCCTCTCATTTTTTACAAGGGGATCCAGCGATTTTCCGAAATGTAAATTTGTAAACAGAACGATAATAAACTGGCACGATTAAGGTCCAATGACTTTGGTTTGGGGCAAATAGATAAATTAAAACCTAACAAATCCCGGGCCCTGATGAACTTATGCAAGGTTCTAAAGGAAAAGTAAAGAAGCTTAGCAAACCTTTGGCATCTTTTAAACATATCACTAAAACGGGCATGGTGCCACGAGTGGAAAAATGGCAAATGTGAACCTTTTTTCAAAGCGGTGACGGGTCCTTAGCTTGAACTATAGCCAATAACCCTAACCTCCTGTGGGAAAATTTAGGGAAATCAATAATGCCGAGGCATTTCGGCCCCCTTGAAAAGGGAATAAATTAAAAAACGAATTTCCCAGCATGGTTTTACAAGGGGCTTTCCGCCTTCGATTTATTAACTTTTTTCACAAAGGGTACTTGAAGAGGTAAATCGGGTAAGATTGTTTATTGTGTATTGGACTTCAGTAAGGCTTTTGACAGGGCCCCACACAAGATATGGGGAAAAATTAGGACATGGATAGGGGGAAATTTTTTTTTTTCCTGGATAGAGGCATGGTTGAAAAATAGCAGAGAGAGTTTGCATAAATGGAGAGAAATCAGAGTGGGGAAAGCTACGGGGGGGTGTTCCACGGGGGTAGTGGTGGGCCCCCTGCTGTTCACAATAACAAAACGACATAGGTGGGGATAAAGAGCGACATCGCAAGTTTCCCGATGACACCAAAATGGCCCGTCAAATTTCATTCTGACTGGGAAATTAGAGCCCCAGGAAGATTTGAATAGATGTGCGTGGGCGGAGAAGTGGCAGATGAGTTTAAATTTTTAGACGAAAGCAAAGTTTTAAAAGTTGGACAGGGCAAAAACCTTCCACGTTTTTAAACAAATAATGTAGTCTTAATATTACGGATTGCGAAAAGATTTAGGGTTCTGGTTGCGTAAACTGAAACCAAGACACCATGCATAATGTTCCCCAAAAAAGCTAAAAATCCTTGGCTTCAAATTTTAAAAGCATAAATAAAGGGGTCCTAGGTTCTTCTTCAAATCTATCATCCTTGGGGAGGTCTCATTTAGATTTGCTGCACATTTTGGTCACCGTATTACAAATGGATATAAATGCTCTGGAAAATGTACAAAGGAGGGGTGACAAAGTTTTTTTTCCCATGCATGAATCCTTCCCTATGGGATAGACTGAGAGCCTGAAAATGCACTCTCTAGAAAGCGTAGAATTAGGGGGAATGATTTAGGTGTTTAAAAGGGGAAGGAATAAATAAAAGGGGTTAAATAGTGGTGGAATTCTAGCCTGACAGGAATGGTTTTAAGTTGGAAAAAATTCAGTTCAGGAAAGGATTGGGAAGTACTGGTTTTGGTTTTGGTTGTGGAGAGTGGGCAACTTCCAAGTCGTTTAGAGGGCCAAAGTTGTGTAGCTTTAAAAATAGGTTGGGGAAAAACATGGTGGGTGTGGGGGGGTGTGGTTGGACCTGATAGCTTTGGGTACCGGTCGTTGCCGTGTTCCCCCTTAAGTCAATGTGACCGACCTGACTTTTGGGTGCATTGGCTTAAGCCCGGTAGGGGACTGCCTGCCCGATGGGCCCGTAGGCCTGCTCAGTTTTTCCTTCTTTTTATGTTCTTAATGATTCATTTACCTAATTTCCCAGTATTTACCTCCTACCTTCCCCTACATAAAACTTATGAATGGCGGGTTTTTCCCCCGTCCACCAACACACCTTCCCTTCTTACCCCCACCTCCCCCAAAACCTATACCCTTTTTGAGAACGCCTGATGATCTGAAAAAAACAGCCCTCACGGTGCTAACCCCAACGCACTGTAAGGTGTGTAAACAATTCTTTCCTTCTTGTCCCATAGTATTTTTTCCCCGACATAGTGTAGGCTTTTCCCCCTGACACGCAACAAACACCCCCTAAGTGACATCACTAACAACCAGAGGGTAATAAAATGAAAAGTCAGTTGGCTTGGAAAAAACTAAATCTTCCCAAATAAAATTTTCTCTTAACCCCTATCCCCATCCCGGGGGGGCTGCACACACTGAGAGAGACAGGGAAAACCGCCAATTTTCCAAATACTAAAATACGAACTCCCCTCCCTTTTTTTACCATGATACAAATGACTTACCCAAAGGGGCCCACCCCCCCTTTTCACAACCTAGGCAACACATACACCACAAAACATTGATTCCAGTCCACCCTACTCCACCCTTTACCTTTAATGACCCCGCAAAACCATGCCTCTTTGCTACCATACAAGGGGTTTAAAATGGTTTGCCCCCCTGACAGACTCGCCCCCCAGCATTGTCAGTTAAAAACCCCCATTACTTATTCACAATTTATCACCGGGCCCCGGTTTTGTGGGCCCTTTAGCATGGGGGTTCCTTTTTCCTCCAGCTCCAAACCATGGCTATTTCTACCTGTTTTTTACCAGGCCCTCGGGTGGTGTTTAAAACTCTGAAAACTGATCTGCTACTGCCGTTTGGGTACACGCCCCACAACACATTTCAATCATGCATCCCAAAGCACATCCATTTTTAAACACTGATTCCCTCCCGGACTTTCCTCCCCCACAGGGGAAGGATGATTCGCGCGTCCGAAACCTCTTTACTTATGGGGCCTTAGTCTCCTCAAATTATATGTGAAAACCCTTCCCCCTGGGGGAAAGGGAAAAAAACCATTAAAAAACTTTCCCAAATGTCCCCCATGATCGTCCTCCCACTCCCGGGCGTTCTCGATCCCTATCACTCAATATGGTAAAAGGCGCTTCTGTCAGTTCTCTTGCAGGGTCTGCCTCATCCACCACTACAATACTCTTCGGTTCGGTATTGTTGGTGTCTAGGTCTTTATGGGCTCTATGCATGTTACATGGCCTTGATGCTCGCTCCTTCTCTGAAAGGTGTGTTCTGTGCACACTGTTGGTTCTTCCTACGAGGACTCTCGACAGCCACATGATCGTATGCCTAACAAATCCTTCATATACACCGCTCTCCAGCATACAACACAATCACCTGCGATCGGAAGTCTGGCAGGATTAGCTATGACGGTACTGGGTACTTTAACGACATCTTGAGATAGTATGACCCTTCCAGTAATCCAGTGTAAACACCAGTCACCCACGTACCTTGTTGGGCCACATATATGGTTCCAAATTTAGAGAATAACTGACGTAAGTCTGCTTCATCAACCTCAAAAGGCACATTGCATAGTTTGATCCATATGTATTACTTCAATACATCAATTAGGCACTTTCTGACATCGTCATTAACCTTCATTGCTATATCTTGGTATTTGTCGACGACCTTCTCAAACACCTGGGCTGACAAAAACCTAACAAAAAGTGGGTGGCATCATTTAGTGCTACACCATAGAACTCCTCGTCGTCTATCCCACGTGTGCTCTTAATGATGGCTGGTAACAATACATTTGACACACTGGGTACTATGGCTCCCTTCAGTAGTCCTATGCCCACTGTATTAACATGACTCCTCAGACCTTCTGCCATGGTGAACACAGATGAATCACGCAAGTGAAGGTGTTGGGGAGCTTCAGGGGTATGGGAACGTTTTATTTTCTTTACTTTTTTTCCAATTTCAATGAGGTAAATGAGACGATGGGGATCTATAGAGGAGGGCAGGAGATAAGAAATACGAAGATAATGAGTGCATATGCGGATATGTAGTATGAAAAGTACTGGACAAGTGGGGTTGTGGGTGATGTGGAGTTAGACAGGGTGTGTACATATGCAACGTGCAATTGAGGTAATAGTGATAGGACGGCTTTGGGTGGGGTTATTACTGCAGAGTCAATAGAGATTGCTTTACAGGGCATGAGGAAGGGAAAAGCCCCGGGTATTGATGGTCTACCGGTGGAATTTTATTTACAGCACTGGGCGTTGATAGGAAATTTCATGGTTAAGTTAATTAATTGTATGAAGGAGAAGGGTAAGTTGGGAGATAAGCTGACTACAGCAGTTGTGGTGCTGGTCCCGAAAGGTAAGGGGCAGCCCACCCTTCGGGAGTATCGGGCAATATCGTTGCTATGTGCGGACTATAAGGTTTTTTGCAAAAATTTTAGGTAATAGGGTTAAATGTGTAGTGGGGAGGGTCGTTTCGAAATCGCAGTTTGGGCTGCCCGGAAGATCGATGATTGAAGGACACAGGATTCCGAGAAGTTTTGTGGAGTCAAAAGGAGGGAAGGAGGGGGCGGCTTTACTGGCTTTGACTGGCAGGCAGCCTATGATAGAGTGGAAAGGCGTGCACTGCAGGTTATGCTTAGGAGACAAGGTTATGGGGAAAAAATAGTTGATTGGGTAAATATTCTGTATAGGGGAGCAAAAATGAGGGTACAAATAAATGGGTTTATGGGGAGGGAATCTGAGATGAGTAGAAGTCTCAGTCAGGGGTGTCCCATGTCACAGATCTCATTTGCGTGTTTTCAGGACCCCTTTTATAGAATGGTTAAACGTACTGTCAGTACCCGGGGTGAGGGTGGGGTTGAGGGAGGGACGTTTTGGCCGGGATTAATAGGTTATGTAGATGATACGACTGTTCTGGTTAGTGAAAGGATGTCAATGAAAGTATTGGACGATGTTGTGCAAGTGTTTGAACGTGCCACGGGTATGAGGGTAAACAGTGAGAAGTCAATGATCATGGGGTTGGGCACTTGGAAAGGAGGGGGTAAAGTGAGTTGTAATGTTGTTAAAAAGTGTGCTGTTTCGCTAAAGATTTGTGGTATTATATACAAGGATGACATGGATGTGGAGCGTGAGGAAAACTCGGATAGGTTGTTAGAAAGGATCGTGGGACGTCTGGGTGTTTTGAGGCCCCAGCATCTCACTCTGGCCCAACGTGTGATTGTCGTAAATGTTTTATTGTATAGTAAGGTTTGGCATGTTGCGGCTGTGTTCCTGATGACAGGGACGGCGATTGTGGGAATTTTGAGAAGGGTGTTTAAATTTTTGTGGGGATCAAGTTGTGATTGGTTAAGAAGAGAAGTTGTTATGTTACCGGTGTGCCAGGGTGGGTTGGGATTGATGGATCTAAGACGGAGGGCTAAATGTGTGTTTCTTAAATGGGAGGTATTGCTTGTGGGCGTGACGGCGGGAAATATAGAACAGGTATATATGAGGTTGAAGAAGTGGTATGGAGGCATTGAATTGAGGGAATTTGAAATTGTTCTACAGGCCTTGTTGTTGGTTAGGGAATGGAGAAACATTCGAATACGGGTTTTGTGTAGGTTACTGGTGGGTAAGTGCGTTGCCCCTGTTGAGGGTTTGTTCCCCAAGTACTCGTGGAGAAACATTTGGTATAGATTTAGCAAGCTGAAATTATTGCCTAGGATGCGTGGCGTTACGTTTCGTTTTTTGCACGGTATTTTACCATCAGGGGCCATACTAAGAACCAGGAGAATAGTAGAGTGAGGGGTGTGTGGTTTTTGTGGAGGGGACGACACGGCGTTCCATGTAGTTTATTTTTGTGAAGGGTTAGAAGACGTCAGGGGTTGGTTAGGTAGGTTGGTACAGAGGGTGTGAGGGGAGTGGGATGGCGGTTCTGCGTGCTTAAAGTCTTGACATGGGTGGTTTAGAAGTGGAAGTCATAAGAGCTTTAGGTTACATCATGGTGGATTATATCTACATATCGTGGATGATGAGGGAGAAAGGGGTTAGCGAGGTGCGAAGGCGCGCTCTTGCGATAACGTTTTATCGTACGATGTGTCGTAACCGGGAGTCGTAGAGGAAGAGGTGGGATCAGGTATTTTCGGAAGGATATAGGAGGCTAACGTTAGAAATCCTCGTGAATCTGTGAATGAATATTAATGTAAAAAGGGTAAGGTTCTTTTTATTTATGGGATTTAAATTGGTTGAGTGTAAGTCAGTGGGCAATAGCAGGCTCGTCTCCTGTGGGGGAGGGGGGGGGGGCATGAGAGTGTGGTGAATGTTGGTATGGATTGTGTTTCCTGGTTGTCATGGATGTGTGGTTGTGGAGCTCTGAGCTCGTTGATACTTATTGTTACTTTGTGTAATGAATGAAAGTGCAACCCCGAAGGTTTTGTCATGTATTTGGAGGTGTTCCTGTCTTGTAATGACCCGATTCTTGAGTCATATGATTTTAATGGTATATGTAATTGGTTATGTTTATTATCGGTTATGGGGTCATGATATGTGTTTGATTTTTGTAGATTGTAATATTTTTATATACTGTTTTGTTTGTGTACATGTATGCACATGCTTGGGTTTTCCTTTTTTTTGTGTGAAATCAGCTTTTTCTTTTGTTACCCTTTAAATATCGTTTTGAGCTTTTGTTAAATGTTAGGCTCTAGTACATTGCTAATATGGGTATGTTAATGTTGTTTTAAAGTTATATATGACAGGTTAGTACTCTGTTACTGGTAGTTGTTTTGAGACTTTTGTTGTAAGTTTTTGCTTTATGTATCGCCATTTTTTTCAAAGAGGTTATAGAGCCATTGTTCTGAGAATTTTATGTTGTTATCTTTTTATGTTTATTTATATTCTGGAATTATGTACTGCTGTACTGTTTTTAAATAATATAATAATAATAATAATAATAATATAATAATAATATATATATATATATATATATATATATATATATATATATATATATATATATATATATATATATATATATATATATATATATATACTATATATATATAAGGTGACTGTTGGTTCCCTTAAAAGTTTCCAGGCACATCAATGGTTTTATGATCTGTTTCCAATTAATAAAGTTTTAAGTTTCGTAATGCTTCACACAAAGACTAAAACATTCCTTATTTATTATAAAGAAACCTTGTTCAGCAGGATGGAGTTGTAGACTTGGCAAATATACAAAAAATGGAATCCTTTCAATTACCTAGCGTTGATGACAATTACCTAGTGTTGATGACAATTACCTAGTGTTGATGACAATTACCTAGCGTTGATGACAATTACCTAGCGTTGATGACAATTACCTAGCGTTGATGACAATTACCTAGTGTTGATGACAATTACCTAGTGTTGATGACAATTACCTAGCGTTGATGACAATTACCTAGCGTTGATGACAATTACCTAGCGTTGATGACAATTACCTAGCGTTGATGACAATTACCTAGTGTTGATGACAATTACCTAGCGTTGATGACAATTACCTAGCGTTGATGACAATTACTTAGCGTTGATGACAATTACCTACTATCCCCTGCCCCACTGTTTTCTGTAACCTACTGATCATCCCTCCTCCCTTCTGCCATCCAATACCCTCGCTTCCTTCCCTACCTTGCAGCGCTGTATAGCCCTTGTGGCTTAGCGCTTCTTTTTGATTATAATAATAATAATAATATTCCTCCAAATTTCAAGGTCACAATGTGACAGTTATTACCTGTATAATTTATCCTGTCCTAACTTAACTTACTATAGAAATTATAAAAAATCACCAAAACTTTTAAATGCCTTTGCTGTTCTACCATAGAGAATGACTACTCTCAGACTGTTTGTAACCATCTGTTGATTTCGAGTCTTCACATTGAGGCTTTGTTATTTCTCTGGCGTTCCAATTATTATTATTATTATTACTATTATTATTATTATTATAATCACGGGGGAGCGCTAAACCAGAAGGATTATACAACGCCTGTGGGGGGGATGGAAGGCATTGAGGCTCAATTCAGGGAACTGGAGCACAGATCCAATTCCCTAGATCAAGAGCCCCTCACCAGAGTCAAGGAACCTTCCTTGAGGGGCCTGGCGTTCCAAAAAATCCTAATGAATCCTGGCAAGGTCGCCAGATGTGAAAGTATAACAGCCCTTCAGATCCCTTAGACAGTATTTGAAAGGACCATTCCTTCTCTTGAAAAGAAAATATAGAATCTACATTATAGCAGAATATAATAAACAATTTTATTGATAATAAGCAAAACTATTTTATAAGATGTAGAACAATCAAATATGAAATATTCCTACTTGAAGCAAATGATGAAAAATAACATATAAATAACTCTGGTGAAACAAAGGTAATATCTGCAGCGGATAGATGATATTCTGATGTGTTGATGTTCCTGGTAAGCAGATCAATATTCACTTGGGGGCTTTGAACTAGAAGTCGGTGTGAGACACAGTAGTTACTGGTGAACATGACTCGTATGAAGTTCCGCCCGAGACAGTACAGACGCTAATATTCCCCACACTGAACTGCTGGCGGCGTAACAGATTTTTGCTTTAGGGTGGTGAAGACCACAGATGATCAACCACAGAGGTGAAGTGGGACATTGCAGTGGTCCGTAAAAGATGAGGTTTAAGTATCAGATCTATTGCCTAGATCCAGCTGCCAGTCTTGTCTCGCTAGTGTCGAGTGAGCTAATACAAACAATAAATCCGAATAAAGAGAAAAACAGGAAGTTACATACCAGTAGTCACTCACAAGATAGACGGCCCTTCAAAAGAAATTGTGTGGACGAAGATTACGTTAAAATACATAAGCCAAATCCGGTCAGGTTAAATTATTTAAAAACCCAACACACAATATAACAATGAATGAGAGTGGAACTCAATACTTACAAATCTTATGGAAGCAGAAAGCCATGTAACGTCAATTCATCAGGAGGGTCTCATGTTAACTCCTACCGGGAGGAGAAGGGAAGGGAGGGTTAGAGATAACTGTGAGCAACCTTTGGGGAAGAAGCGTTCAATCAGTCATACTACCACCACCATTCATTCATGTTTCAACTCTTTTCTAACGAACATTTCCCTCACTTTAGGTTTGCCAGGCGCCCATATGCTGCAAAAGTTATATGAATGATGTGTGCCTCAGGAGATGTTCTTGCTATTATACTCACCCTAGAATCCTTTTCCTTGTGTGAGGTTTACAGTCTTTGACCTTCCCCCTAGCCTGTACTCTGCGTTCAGTGATCATGATTTTGCACTTAGTGGGATTAAACTCCAGGAACCAGTTGTTGGACCAGGCTTGAAGCATGTCCAGATCCCTTTGTAATCCTTCCTGATCCCCATCCACTTGAATTCTCTGCATTAGCTTCACATCATCTGCAAACAGGGACACCTTTAAATCTATCCCTCAGTCATGTGATGCTCGTATACCAGGACTGACCCTTTGACACCTCGTCACGAACCATCATATGTTGTTTCCTTCCTATCAGTTATTCTCTGGTCCACTGCATTGTCTTTCCTGTTATTCTTGTTTGCTCTTCTATCTCTTGCACTTATCACATGTGCGGAACTGTGTTGAAAGTTTTCTTACAGACCAAGAAATTACAGTCTACCCAGCCCTCTCTCTCCTGCCTTACTTCTCTCTCCTTGTCGTAAAACTCCAGTAGGTTTGTGACACAGGATTTCCTTTCCCTGAAACCCTGCTGGTTATCGTGTATAAGCTCAATTTTTTTCTAGGTGTTCAAGAAGTCTTTTCCTGATGAGCTTCTCCATGACTTTTCATACTATACATGTCAGTGACACTTGTCTGTAGATGAATCCTACCTGCCTATCTCCTTTCTTAAAAACTAGGGCTACATTTGCTGTCTCCACACCTTCAGTAGTTGCCTTGTGTCGGTAGACGTGTTGAAGATTTTTGTTAGTGGCACACACAGTGCCTCTGCTTCCTCTCTCAGAACCCATGGAGAGATGTCGTCTGGTCCTAAGGCTTTTGAGGTATCTACCTCATTTAACAGCTTCATTACAGCTCCTCCTCGGTTGTCTGTGGTGTGTCCAGCACTTTTTGGTAAACCTTTCCATTTAGGTTTATTGAAATCCTTTCTGTCTCCAATAAAAATACTTATTTAAATATTTATTGAGCTCTTTACATACTTCTTTGTCGTTTCTTGTGATCTCAACTCCTTCCTTCCTCAATCTCATTACCTGGTCAGTGATTGTTGTTTTCCTCCTGATATGGCTGTACAACAGTGAGTGCATAAACATAAATGATGTTTATGGAAAATTGACTGCACATACTTTCACACCATAATGGAGAGTTAAAGGTATCGAGATGATAGAGGGAATATTTTGAGGAATTGTTAAATGGTGATGAAAATAGGGAAGGTGTGATTTCGTGTATAGGGCAAGGAGGAATAACATCTTGTAGGAGTGAGGAAGAACCAGTTGTGAGGGGGGGGGAAGAAGTGCATGAGGCAGTGGCTAAAATGAAAGAGGGCAAACCAGCTGGGATTGATGGGATAAAGATAGATATGTTAAAAGCAGGTGGCGATATAGTTTTCGAGTAGTTAGTGCTTCTGTTTAATAAATGTATCGAAGAGGGTAAGGTATATAGGGATTGGCAAAGAGCATGCATAGTTCCTTTGTATAAAGGTAAAGGAGGCAAAACAGAGTGTAAAAATTATTATTGAAATAATTAAGAGTAAGACGGAGAGTAGGATAGCAAATGAACAAGAACACTTTAGACCAAGTGTTTACAATGAAGCATATAGGTGAACAGTATTTAGAAAAGGGTAAAAAGTTTTTTTATGGCATTTATTGATTTTGAAAAAAGTGTATGATAGGGTGGATAGGGGGGCAATGTGGCAGATGTTTCAAATGTACAGAGTAGGAGGTGGGCTATTGAAAGCAGTGAAGAGTTTTCACGAAAATAGTGAGGCTCAGATTTGAGAAGGTAGGAGAGAGGGAGATTATTTCCCAGTAAGAGTAGGTGTGGGGTTAAAAGATAAAGATTCTAACACAAAGTGGGAGTTGTCACAGGTGCTCTTTGCTGATGACAATGTACTTTTGTGAGGTTCTGAGAGAAGTTGCAGAGGTTGGTGGATGAGGCAATTAAAAGTGAATATAGAAAAGAGTAAGGTGGTGAGGATATCAAAAAAATTAGGTAATGAAAGAATGGATATCAGATTGGAGGGAAAGAGTATGGAGGAGGTGAATGAATTCAGATATTTGGGAGAAGACGTATCAGCAGATGGGTCTATGAAAGACGAGGTGAATCATAGAATTGACGAAGAGAAAAAGGTGAATGGTGCACTGAGGAGTCTGTGGAGAAAAAGAACTTTGGGTGTGAAACATGGGTGGTGAGTGTTGCATGAAAGAGAAGGCTGGAGGCAGTGGAGATGTCATGTCTGAGGGCAATGTGTGGTGTGAATATAATGCAGAGAATCCGTAGTTTGGAGATTAGGAGGAGGCGTGAGATTACCAAAATTATCATCCAGAGTGCTGAAGAGGGGTTATTGAGGTGGTTCGGACATGCAGAGAGGGTCGAACAAAATAGAATGACTTTGAGAGTGTATAAGTCTGTAGTGGAGGGATGGCGAGGTAGAGGTTGGCCTGAGAAAGTTAGGAGGGAGGGGGTAAAGAAGGTTTTGTGTGCGAGGGGCTTCGCTCCTATCTAACATGGGAGAGCGTGTTAGATAGGAGCGAATGGAAACAAATGGTTTTTAAGACTTGACGTGCTGTTGGAGTGTGAGCAAGGAAAAATTTATGAAAGGATTCAGAGAAGTCGGCAGGCCGGACTTAAGTCCTGGAGATGGGAGTACAGTGTCTGCACTCTGAAGAAGGGGTGTTAATGATAGTTTTATAACTGTAGTGTAAGCGTGCCTCTGGCAAGACAGTGATGGAGTGAATGATGATGAATGCGGCTAATTCTTCCTAACATACATTGCGCAACTGATGGTTAACCTTAATTTATATGCTGTATATCTGGACACCTTTGGTGGAGGTGCTCCCGGTTGTAATCTACATTCCTGCAAACAAATGACATCAATACTCTTAGCGTCACTAATATGATGTAAATCAGGCAGCCACTTTCTGATGGAAACAATGTTCCATGAAAAAAATGGTAATATATTCATTGTAGTAAGTTATTACAATCTCATGCTCATAAGATGGTAAGACTTTTTGCTTGGGCTACAGTGTGCAAACATTTCAGAGCAAATAGCATCGTTTGCACATTTTTATTTTC
The DNA here is from genome assembly GCF_026875155.1 of Cherax quadricarinatus. Classification (NCBI taxonomy): domain Eukaryota; kingdom Metazoa; phylum Arthropoda; class Malacostraca; order Decapoda; family Parastacidae; genus Cherax; species Cherax quadricarinatus. The sequence goes on along the minus strand of NC_069477.1, from coordinate 16,775,897 downwards.
ATAACCCTTTTCTCGAAGCGTTTTCTGTAATTTTGCCAGCACATTCCTAGGCAATGTTTGAAGCCAAGAGTCACTGGCTTCCATAAAAGTACGAGAGAAGAAGCGGGTGACTGCAACAGACCCAGTAATACCCTTTTCTGTGTCTTAGAGATACTAAACTAAGAAGTTCCTTTAGAAGCGGAGCTCTTTTCTCACTTTATACCTAGATAAAGTATGCCAAATAATGTAGATTAAACAGCTACGATGTTTTTAAAACAGTAATTTTCACATTATGAGTCATATTACCAGTAGTAAAATAATGATACATCACAAGCTAAATGGATGATGCTCCTTCACCTATGAAAAAATATTGTTATCTTCAACTATGTAATAAAAATATCAGTTGAGAATTATTTTTATCTTGTAATGCTTCATAATTTGCATTATGGAATTATATAGTAATCTCTGAAGAGCCTCCAGGATAAGTTCCACTTGGTGGCACTGGACTTAATTTCAAATTGTGTTAATCATGGTCTAGATCACTCTCATACCTTGTATTATTATCTTCCTATATAATAATCTGATTTTTTTTCTTTGTCTTAATGATTAACCTCAGTTTTTACCTGTGATTGCCTCCAAAACTTACACATTCGTTGTAAGAATCACAATATTTTCCCTCAATATTATCTTAGTCATTAAATTGACCGTATCACTTTAAATTTTTCTTATCTGTGATTACCTCAAAACACAATATTTGTTTTTCATTGCTTATAGTCCTTTGTTGAGGAAAAGCTCTAGAAAAGTGAATAAACTACCTTGACTACTTTACATTTGTTTGATCACCTAGAAATTTTCTATCTTATTTTTTCTCAGTCTAAAAGAAAATTCACTTTACAAAGCTCCTTGCCATTTTTTTTTTTTTTGAGAAATATATTCCTTGAAATTGCATTGACTTACGTGTATTATTTAGCAGCTTGATTTTTTTTATCATTTTGTAAAAGCAAAAAAAACTTTTCATAGAATAATTTCTATCTTAAATTATCTTCGTTTAATTCATTCGTATACATGACACATTTTAACTACAACATAAAAAATAGAAAAATATGAGCTTATGTTTAAAAATATTTTTCAGATTATCCTAGATGATAATAACTACAATGAAGATGCTCAGTGCTGAAGAGGTTTCCAGAAGGAGTCGAAATAAAACGATCAATTAATCTTTTGAGTTTCTGTCTCAATATGTGTTATCATTCAGCACTGACAAGTGTCCATTACATTTTATTTTTTACAACACAAGATATATAGGGAAAGACATCAAACCAAGTTAATGAAATTAATTGATTTTCTTTATCCTCATGTAGTGAGATCATTTCAAAGAGGAAATAAGTAATATAAGCAGGAAGACATACTATTTCCAAGGGGAATAATCCCGTTTAACCAAAGAAATTCTAGTAAGTGAGGCTTATTTTTTCACTGGCATATTTTTCATGACAGTGTTGGAGGTTGTTTGACTCTGTTGATGATGGTGGCAAAGATTGTAGTGGTGGTGGTGGTGCTGGTAGTGATGATGGTAGTGATGATGGTAGTGATGATGATGGTGGTGATGGTGTTAATGGTAATAGTGATGGTATGGAATAGGTGAAGGAATATGGAAAGAGGAAGTGGTGTTGGTGGAAAAAGATAGGGAGTAGAGTGGGGTAGAAAATTGAAGAATAAGAGTGGGTAGTGCTGCATGGACTAAAATAATTAGGGCAAAAAAGATACAGAAGTAGAGAGGAAGAAGGTTGGTGTAAAAGCATTGGTGTCGGGTTTACCTGGAGTTTACCTGGAGAGAGTTCCTGGGGTCAACTCCCCCGCGGCCCGGTCTGAGACCAGGCCTCCTTAGGTCAGTGTCCCAGGATGCGACCCACACCAGTCGACTAACACCCAGGTACCCATTTTACTGATGGGGAACATAGACAACAGGTGGAAAGAAACACGTCCAATGTTTCTACTCTGGCTGGAGAGCGTTAACCACCAGGCCACCAGAGAAATGGTTGGCATAGTAAGAACGGGAGAAAAGATGGTGTGGGGTAAATGTATAAAGAAATAATAAACAATGACAGAGATAAAGACAGAATGGTATATGAGGCAGAGCAGAGTGGCTGAGTGGGACACACCGGGTGAACGAGGAGAGAGTGGCTGAGTGGGACACACCGGGTGAACGAGGAGGGAGTAACTGAGTGGGACACACCAGGTGAACGAGGAGGGAGTGGCTGAGAGGGACACACCGGGTGAACGAGGAGGGAGTGGCTGAGTGGGACACACCGGGTGAACGAGGAGGGAGTGGCTAAGTGGGACACACCAGGTGAACGAGGAGGGAGTGGCTGAGTGGGACACACCGGGTGAACGAGGAGGGAGTGGCTGAGTGGGACACACCGGGTGAACGAGGAGGGAGTGGCTGAGTGGGACACACCGGGTGAACGAGGAGGGAGTGGCTGAGTGGGACACACCGGGTGAACGAGGAGGGAGTGGCTGAGTGGGACACACCGGGTGAACGAGGAGGGAGTGGCTGAGTGGGACACACCGGTGTGAACGAGGAGGGAGTGGCTGAGTGGGACACACCGGGTGAACGAGGAGGGAGTGGCTGAGTGGGACATACCGGGTGAACGAGGAGGGAGTGGCTGAGTGGGACACACCGGGTGAACGAGGAGGGAGTGGCTGAGTGGGACACACCAGGTGAACGAGGAGGGAGTGGCTGAGTGGGACACACCGGGTGAACGAGGAGGGAGTGGCTGAGTGGGACACACCGGGTGAACGAGGAGGGAGTGGCTGAGTGGGACACACCGGGTGAACGAGGAGGGAGTGGCCGAGTGAGACACACCGGGTGAACGAGGAGGGAGTGGCTGAGTGGGACACACCAGGTGAACGAGGAGGGAGTGGCTGAGTGGGACAAATCGTGTGAACAAGGAGGGACTGGCTGAGTGGGACACACCGGGTGAACGAGGAGGGAGTGGCTGAGTGGGACACACAAGGTGAACGAGGAGGGAGTGGCTGAGTGGGACACACCGGGTGAACGAGGAGGGAGTGGCTGAGTGGACACACCGGGTGAACGAGGCGGGAGTGGCCAAGTGAGACACACCGGGTGAACGAGGAGGGAGTGGCTGAGTGGGACACACCGGGTGAACGAGGAGGGAGTGACTGAGTGGGACACACCGGGTGAACGAGGAGGGAGTGGCTGAGTGAGACACACCGGGTGAACGAGGAGGGAGTGGCTGAGTGGGACACACCGGGTGAACGAGGAGGGAGTGACTGAGTGAGACACACCGGGTGAACGAGGAGGGAGTGGCTGAGTGAGACACACCAGGTGAACGAGGAGGGAGTGACTGAGTGAGACACACCGGGTGAACGAGGAGGGAGTGGCTGAGTGGGACACACCGGGTGAACGAGGAGGGAGTGACTGAGTGGGACACACCGGGTGAACGAGGAGGGAGTGACTGAGTGGGACACACCGGGTGAACGAGGAGGGAGTGGCTGAGTGGGACACACCGGGTGAACGAGGAGGGAGTGGCTGAGTGGGACACACCAGGTGAACGAGGAGTGAGTGGCTGAGTGGGACACACCGGGTGAACGAGGAGGGAGTGGCTGAGTGGGAAACACCAGGTGAACGAGGAGGGAGTGGCTGAGTGGGACACACCGGGTGAACGACGAGGTAGTGGCTGAGTGGGACACACCGGGTGAACGAGGAGGGAGTGGCTGAGTGGGACACACCAAATGAACGAGGACGGAGTGGCTGAGTGGGACACACCAAATGAACGAGGAGGGAGTGGCTGAGTGGGACACACCGGGTGAACGAGGAGGGAGTGGCTGAGTGGGACACACCGGGTGAACGAGGAGGTAGTAGCTGAGTGGGACACACCGGGTGAACGAGGAGGGACGGGCTGAGTGGGACACACCGGGTGAACGAGGAGGTAGTGGCTGAGTGAGACACACCGGATGAACGAGGAGGGAGTGGCTGAGTGGGACACACCGGGTGAACGAGGAGGGAGTGGCTGAGACACACCGGGTGAACGAGGCGGGAGTGGCTGAGTGAGACACACCGGGTGAACGAGGAGGGAGTGGCTGAGTGGGACACACCGGGTGAACGAGGAGGGAGTGGCTGAGACACACCGGGTGAACGAGGCGGGAGTGGCTGAGTGGGACACACCGGGTGAACGAGGAGGGAGTGGCTGAGTGGGACACACATGGTGAACGAGGAGGGAGTGGCTGAGTGGGAAACACCGGGTGAACGAGGAGGGAGTGGCTGAATGGGACACACCGGGTGAACGAGGAGAGAGTGGCTGAGAGGGACACACCGGGTGAACGAGGAGGGAGTGGCTGAGTGGGACACACCGGGTGAACGAGGAGGGAGTGGCTGAGTGGGACACACCGGGTGAACGAGGAGAGAGTGGCTGAGTGGGACACACCGGGTGAAAGAGGAGGGAGTGGCTGAGTGGGACACACCGGGTGAACGAGGAGGGAGTGGCTGAGACACACCGCGTGAACGAGGCGGGAGTGGCTGAGTGGGACACACCGGGTGAACGAGGAGGGAGTGGCTGAGACACACCGGGTGAACGAGGCGGGAGTGGCTGAGTGGGACACAACGGGTGAACGAGGAGGGAGTGGCTGAGTGGGACACACCGGGTGAACGAGGAGGGAGTGGCTGAGTGGGACACACCGGGTGAACGAGGAGGGAGTGGTTGAGTGAGACACACCGGGTGAACGAGGAGGGAGTGGCTGAGTGGGACACACCGGGTGAACGAGGAAGGAGTGGCTGAGTGGGACACACCGGGTGAACGAGGAGGGAATGGCTGAGTGGGACACACCTGGCGAACGAGGAAGGAGTGGCTGAGTGGGACACACCGGGTGAACAAGGAGGGAGTGGCTGAGTGGGACACACCGGGTGAACGAGGAGGGAGTGGCTGAGTGGGACACACCGGGTGAACGAGGAGGGAGTGGCTGAGTGGGACACACCGGGTGAACGAGGAGGGAGTGGCTGAGTGGGACACACCGGGTGAACGAGGCGGGTGCGTCATAGGATATTAAGACCATTCCGCCTGCCGTTCGTGCATGAGCCGCCAGACAGAGACTAGGTGCGCAAGAAAAATAAGAAGTGAGAGATGAGATGCTTGTCTGGATCACCCGTCGTGAGTCGAGACAGTCGCTCAGTCTTATGCCATAAAAAATTTGACGACTCCATGACGAGTTTACCATCACAGAACTGATGATACTCCCAAACCCACAAATTGTGAACGACGGACGCTCAGATCCATCACCCAAGACAATATGCTGCTCTGGTTGTAAATGGTATGGTGATACCGACAAACTGTGAAAAAGGACACTAGTGTACAGTTGAGTAGTCGCTTCATTACGACTGATGAAGCCACTTCTGGCAAAACGTTAACTTTAATAAATTTCCTGAACCGTATAAATATGTCCCTTTTAACAACATCTTGCTGAGTCAGTCATGCAGTACACTACATTTAAACTTCTTTCGTAGGCTTATCATGTTAAATATATATATATATTAATATCAAGTTTAAAGCTACTTTAAATGGCAGTATAACAGATTTTAATGCTAGTCTTTGGATGTTCATGTTGTCAATGTCAAATATTTTTTTTATATAAACAAAATTCATGGTTCTACTGGCATGTTCACGTGAGCTATGACAAAACTCATGGTTCTACTGGCATGTTCACGTGAGCTATGACAAAACTCATGGTTCTACTGGCATGTTCACGTGAGCTATGACAACACTCATGGTGCTACTGGCATGTTCACGTGAGCTATGACAAAACTCATGGTTCTACTGGCATGTTCACGTGAGCTATGACAAAACTCATGGTTCTACTGGCATGTTCACGAGATCTATGACAAAACTCATGGTTCTACTGGCATGTTCACGAGATCTATGACAAAACTCATGGTTCTACTGGCATGTTCACGTGAGCTATGACAAAACTCATGGTTCTACTGGCATGTTCACGAGATCTATGACAAAACTCATGGTTCTACTGGCATGTTCACGTGAGCTATGACAAAACTCATGGTTCTACTGGCATGTTCACGAGATCTATGACAAAACTCATGGTTCTACTGGCATGTTCACGAGATCTATGACAACACTCATGGTTTTACTGGCATGTTCACGTGAGCTATGACAAAACTCATGGTTCTACTGGCATGTTCACGAGATCTTTGACAAAACTCATGGTTCTACTGGCATGTTCACGTGAGCTATGACAAAAATCATGGTTCTACTGGCATGTTCACGTGAGCTATGACAAAACTCATGGTTCTACTGGCATGTTCACGAGATCTATGACAAAACTCATGGTTTCTACTGGCATGTTCACGTGAGCTATGACAAAACTCATGGTTCTACTGGCATGTTCACGTGAGCTATGACAACACTCATGGTTCTACTGGCATGTTCACGTGAGCTATGACAACACTCATGGTTCTACTGGCATGTTCACGTGAGCTATGACAAAACTCATGGTTCTACTGGCATGTTCACGTGAGCTATGACAAAACTCATGGTTCTACTGGCATGTTCACGTGAGCTATGACAACACTCATGGTTCTACTGGCATGTTCACGTGAGCTATGACAAAACTCATGGTTCTACTGGCATGTTCACGAGATATATGACAAAACTCATGGTTCTACTGGCATGTTCACGAGATCTATGACAACACTCATGGTTTTACTGGCATGTTCACGTGAGCTATGACAAAACTCATGGTTCTACTGGCATGTTCACGAGATCTTTGACAAAACTCATGGTTCTACTGGCATGTTCACGTGAGCTATGACAAAAATCATGGTTCTACTGGCATGTTCACGTGAGCTATGACAAAACTCATGGTTCTACTGGCATGTTCACGAGATCTATGACAAAACTCATGGTTCTACTGGCATGTTCACGTGAGCTATGACAAAACTCATGGTTCTACTGGCATGTTCACGTGAGCTATGACAACACTCATGGTTCTACTGGCATGTTCACGTGAGCTATGACAACACTCATGGTTCTACTGGCATGTTCACGTGAGCTATGACAAAACTCATGGTTCTACTGGCATGTTCACGTGAGGTATGACAAAACTCATGGTTCTACTGGCACGTTCACGTGAGCTATGACAACACTCATGGTTCTACTGGCATGTTCACGTGAGCTATGACAAAACTCATGGTTCTACTGGCATGTTCACGTGAGCTATGACAACACTCATGGTGCTACTGGCATGTTCACGTGAGCTATGACAACACTCATGGTTCTACTGGCATGTTCACGTGAGCTATGACAAAACTCATGGTTCTACTGGCATGTTCACGTGAGCTATGACAACACTCATGGTTCTACTGGCATGTTCACATGAGCTATGACAAAACTCATGGTTCTACTGGCATGTTCACGTGAGCTATGACAACACTCATGGTTCTACTGGCATGTTCACGTGAGCTATGACAAAACTCATGGTTTTACTGGCATGTTCACGTGAGCTATGACAAAACTCATGGTTCTACTGGCATGTTCACGTGAGCTATGACAACACTCATGGTTCTACTGGCATGTTCACGTGAGCTATGACAAAACTCATGGTTCTACTGGCATGTTCACGTGAGCTATGACAAAACTCATGGTTCTACTGGCATGTTCACGTGAGCTATGACAACACTCATGGTGCTACTGGCATGTTCACGTGAGCTATGACAAAACTCATGGTGCTACTGGCATGTTCACGTGAGCTATGACAACACTCATGGTGCTACTGGTATGTTCACGTGAGCTATGACAACACTCATGGTGCTACTGGCATGTTCACGTGAGCTATGACAAAACTCATGGTGCTACTGGCATGTTCACGTGAGCTATGACAACACTCATGGTGCTACTGGCATGTTCACGTGAGCTATGACAAAACTCATGGTTCTACTGGCATGTTCACGTGAGCTATGACAACACTCATGGTTCTACTGGCATGTTCACGTGAGCTATGACAAAACTCATGGTTCTACTGGCATGTTCACGTGAGCTATGACAACACTCATGGTGCTACTGGCATGTTCACGTGAGCTATGACAAAACTTGTTGAATTCATTACCAGCATCAAGAAAGATGACAAAAATTCGACTGTAGCGGAGAATGAATTTCAAATAAGTAGCTTCAAAGTCAACCATTTTATGTGTAAAATATTGTGAAATTTTTATTCGTATTAAATCATTATATATATAATTGTCAGTTTTAATCTCCTTGACGCCTTTAATATTTAATAGCTATTACATCTTACGTTGGCAGAGTACCTATTAAGTTTCCTTTGCTTGTAGCTAAATTTGTTGGTGTTTCAAATGCAATATCTATTAGAATAAACATCTAACGGAAAATTGCAATATCTATTAGAATAAACATCTAACAGAAAATTGCAATATCTATTAGAATAAACATCTAACGGAAAATTGCAATATCTATTAGAATAAACATCTAACGGAAAATTGCAATATCTATTAGAATAAACATCTAACGGAAAATTGCAATATCTATTAGAATAAACATCTAACGGAAAATTGCAATATCTATTAGAATAAACATCTAACGGAAAATAGTATAAGGTCAACCTATTGATACCCCTCTATCACCTAGCCTGTTTCAGGTTTGGGCACAGACTCTCGTTAGTAATAATTGTGGCCCAGTTATCCACTGGAGATCATTGTGTATATTTGTCATTTCATGTGACGAGCGTTTTTTAATGGTTTACAATAAGATTAAACATAGATGAATAATTACCAACTAATAAAAGTTTGAGATCTTTAATGAACCAAAAACAATATATAGGGTTAACAAATACAATCAATTTTTTTTATTTAAAACGTAGAACAAATGCAAGGATGTATAAGAGTATAATAAAATTTAAAACTATACTGGATATTAACAATAACCGCTATTACACAATCCCAGTACAGAAAATAAACACTATAGATAATTGCCATATTACAACCATATACACAACCCACAACATATCCTACAAACCCCGCCTTTTACAATAATTACTATTGCCAGTGTAGCCACAGCTGACACTTCTCTCCCGCCCCTTAAATATTTACATTTACCGTTCTAAGAAACATACCATTAATTATGCTAATTTAGGGTCATACCCTGACCTCATCAAAAACTTAATGAGTATTTACCAACAGTTGGTGGTGTATGAACATTAATAACACAAAAAAACAAAATTACAGATAAAACAGATATAAACATTACATGCCTATACACCCATACACCTTTATAAGTATAAGAATATACACCTACAATATATAGTATCAATATTAATGTATTATTATAATCAAAAAGAAGCGCTAAGCCACAAGGGCTATACAGCACTTCAGGGTAGGGAAGGAAGCGAGGGTATTGGATAGCAGAAGGGAGGAGGGATGATCGGTAGGTTACAGAAAACAGCGGGGCAGAGGATAGTACGGGGGTAGAGGGTACGGGGGTAGAGGGAGGAAACAGGGGAGGAAGGTACAGTATGAGGAGGAGGGTGAACCTCTACACTTGTAACAGAGCCAGTGATAGGGGAAGAACCAGGTACAGAGACAGGGAAGGTAAAAATAGGAGGTGGAAGATGGGTAGGAGGTGTTAACGGACATTTTTTGACTTTTGACAAGTAGAGGGACGATTAGGAGGTGTTATACGAGATCTCGTCGCTACTGAGGCTTGTGAAGGAGAACATGAAGAAGCGAGATCAGACTGAGGCGTTGAAGTAGGGACGTCTGAGCCTAGGACAGCAAAAGAATTAGATACAAGAGTGACTATGGGAGAGGTAACCACAGAGGTGGTTGCAGAAGATGGGATCCCAGAAGTGGGGTGACGTTTTGAAACACGGGAATAAGAAACACGAGGTAGTCTCCCTTGGAGGCAGAGATGAGAAACTGCCATGGCATAAGGGGGACCTTCTGCCTCTTTGAGGTAACGGATTTCCCGCTCGTTTAAGTAGACTTGACAACGGCGAGAGTACGAAGGGAGAGCCTCATGAAAATTAAGGCAAGAGGGAAGTCGATTGCAAGACATATTAGAATGGTCATCGGCACCATAGACCGGGCATTCGGCAATAGATCTGCAATATTTCGCTGGATGGCCAAATCGCCAGCAATTTCTACACTGTTGCAGTGTAGGGATCACCTTTCGAACTTGTAACCGATGTCCTGCTACATAAACTGAGGATGGGAGTTCATGGCTGTCAAAAGTTAAACGAGCCACATTGCTAGGGTATCGTCTCTGCCCGCGGGCAGGAAGAACATAAGTGTCTACCTTGAGGATTGGAGATCTTGGAGTTCCAGCTGTTCAAGAATGTCAGTGCCACATGTCTGGAAATTTTGTTGAACTATGGTATGGGGCAGAATGACGGTACCACTACAAGAATGGAGGGAATGATGTTTTTCAATAGTGACAGGAACAGTATCGATATGGGAAAGACGAGAAAGCTCATGAGCCTGGGTAGCATTCTGTACGGTGATGATACACGTACCGCTCTTAAGAGCATGAAAAGAAATATCTTTACCAACATGGCGTAGGAGTGCCTTGCCAATACTGTCGTCAGAAAGATAGGCAGTAGAAGAAGTCGGTCGTAAAGCGAAGAATTTAGTCCATTGTGCAGTCTGAAACTGAGCGTGGAAAGGTAGTGAAGGACGTGTCGTTCTTTTCTGAGAAGAACGAGAAGGTGGAGAAGTATCATCAGCAGGTAATTGTCGTTGGCGTTTAGGCGTGGGACCAGAGTTGGTCCGACGTGGAATGGGCCGGCGATTCGAAAATTGCCGCACCGTAGAGGGAGAGGCTGGAAGCATAGTCAGAGGAGAGCGAAGGTCAGATAAATCGAAGGAGTCAGTCGAGGCCTCAGTACCTGAAGCAGGTGAGGAAACAACACCGGCAAGAGGTACAGAGGCATGAGGAGTGTCCGAAGAGTGGTCCAAAGACAAGGCGGGGTCAGAACGGGGTGCGGTATCAAGAAGGGGCCCGAGGGTAGCAGGTTCATGGACTAGGGCTACCATGGTTAGGTTACTTCTTTCTTTTTGTTTTTAAGAAAAAGAAAGAAAGAAGAGAATAAAAATAAAAAAAAAGAATAAAAAAAAGGGGGCACCGGGGAGGGATAGTTCCTAGGAGGAATGAAAGGGCCAGAAATCTCCCTCTGCGCCCAAGAGGGCCTCAGCACCGCAAGTAGCGCAGATGCAGCATGGAACCCGTGCCATACCCTACCCATCATGCCAGTAAACCGGCAATCTGGGATAGCAACCTCACATCTGCCGAGCTACCTCGGTGGACAAAAGAGAGGGCGGCCGGAAATCTGCCACAAAGCATACCTCCTTCGGCCACCACCCCCGGAATCCGAAAGGTGGCTTCCAGAGATACACCCGTCGCCTGAGAGACACCCAAAGCCACCTTGCAGGATACCGGAGAGGGATCGGGACATCCCCAGGCAATCCAGATTCCACGGCAAACTACGCTACCGCCAAGAACCTCAACGGAATGGGATGGACCCCGGTACCCTTTCCCCTACCTAGGAACTAGCGTGCCTGTGGGGAAAAAAAAAATCCCAAATGCCGAAAAGGAATGGAAAAAGGGAGGGGTGGGGAGGAGGAGGAGGAAAGGAAAAAGGAGAGGATGGGATAGGGAACGGGGGATTGGGGGGTAATTAGGTTCGGTCTGAGGAAGGAGACCGACAGGTCTAATTCCTCAGACGAAGAGCCTCTTCACCACGCCAAGGAGCCCCCCTTGAAGAGGAATATTAATGTAACAACCATGAAATTCAAGCTCTTATAACAACATTGCATAACGTGAGGTTCACGCTTTAAAAAGCAAGAAAATACACCACATGCTACATTATCTGTAAAACACTAGGATATGTAAATATTTTAAAAGAATCAAAGGCTATGACATAAATAAGATTATCCAAATGTTTTATCTTGATTTTAGTAAGATAACAACACCATACTAAACTCCTTACAATATCAAACACACCACATGCAAACACATCAAAACTTAACACACATCCCACCAGACTAGACTTTCTCTGTGCCTTCTAGCACTTGCCTAACTAGTATTACATACAAATAAATATACAATGAATATTAATTTAGGTTACTACTCCTTATTCACACATGATTATATAATAGGTAATTTTTTTATATATATTTTATTTAAAAATATGCAGTATACATGTATATCACACATAATTGACGTAATCACAATACATTAAACCATTTATAAGAAAACAACATCCTTATAACTAACGGATGACAACCTACCCCTGAACATACATAACAAAATTGCTGCTAGCCAATCCTGACATTTGTATTCATATCTTGTATGAAAACTGTATATACAAAAGTTTTTATATAAACTAATGCTTTGGCCTCTTAATTTACATTGTAATGTTAGCATGTTATGTACCTAAACATTCTGTAGCTATTCATTCCCTAATTTTGTATGTTTTATTTAGAGCACACAGTAAACAATATACATGTAAATCATACATGATTGACTGAAATCACAAAACATGAAGCCATTTATAAGAAATACACCATCCTTATAACTAAACGATTTACAATCAACACCTGAACATACGTAACAAAAAAAGCTACAAAACTTGCATGTATAAACTCTGTATATATAACTGTAAACCATACATGAAAAACTTGCATCAAGAACATAGCACTTAACAGAAAAACAGTACTAGGGTTGTGACCTAAATCAATATAAACTTTAAAGGCAACAAAATCAAACATATATAAATTTTTGCATAAAACAAATGACATATGACAATAAGGTGATATATGCCTCCTCTCACCACACACAAGGAACACAGTATGAACAGTTTGAAAAATAACCCCTTAATCCGAATGTGTGTATATAATCCTACCTCAGTAACCTCGTTACATCTAAGCCATACACCCACACCACACCACACCACACCACACCACACCACACCACACCGCACACACACACACACACACACACACACACACACACACACACACACACACACACACACACACACACACACACACACACACACTCACACTCCCGACGGTGAGCCCATTGGAACCCTGGATGACATTTTCAATCCTTGCCCCAGCCATGACAACCCCCCCCCCCCACTACAAAGCGAGTAAGATCCAAATAGTTAAACCACGATAACCTACGGGGAAGGCTCCCTCCCACCGTGATCCATATATTTCCCTATTCCTGCAAACCGTCCTATAAAAAGTAGCTGCCATTACCCGTTTCCTCGCAACCCAATCCCCATTCCCACGCATACCCCACGACACGTACACAAAATCTACCATTAAATATGCCAATGCTCGTTGTGTACTCTCGGGCACCCCTCCCACATCCAAAACGAGTGCTTTCAACACCGGTATGCCTCCCCCTCCCACTAGCCTCACTATCCTACTCATCCAATCTCTAACATTCCCCAAACATTCGCAAAAATACACCACATGATATGCCGTATCACTTCAAAACAAGATGCAGGAACACGTTACAAAAATTGCAAAAAACCCCAATGTTTCAAGGAACATAGTGAAAGGAAATCCCTCTCAGGTTAAAATTCGCTTGAAGAACAGCACAAGCGGGACATAATTCGCTACCAAAGAAAAAATTCATGTTACATATTTTATATTATATATATTTATAAATGTTATATATTTAATCTTTCATTTATACCTTCCCCAACAAGGGAATTAAACAAAATAGATCTTTCACACCATCACATCCAGTTCCACATGTGTACCTCCAGTCACACCCATCACTTCACACCCAAGGAGGTCAGCCCGTTGAATATCCCTGACCCCCCCCCTTTTACCAAAATACTCACCCTGGCTGTTAAAAACCCGTTATAACGCCCTTAAATTCCCTATTGTTAGTTCTTTATAACCTTCAGAAAAAACCTCGCCCCACCTTTTTCCATATATGTCTCTATTGCGACACAAAGTTCGATAAAATGTCGCCGCCAAAATCCTTCTCAGCACTTCCCCACCCTCCTTCCCCCTCATACCCCACAAAACATATATGTAGTCCACGATTATATATGCTAAACCCCTTGCCATACCCTCATTCACCCCACTCATGTCAAGACTCAACACTTTTAATACCGACACATCATGACCCCTGACCCTAGCCACTACCCTACTCATCCATATCCTGATGCACTCCAAACCTTCACAAAAATAGACAACACGATACGCAGTCTCTTCCCCACTGCATCTGCTACAACCCCCACCCTCGATGACCCTCCTATCTTGGAGCATCGCTCCCGTTGGCAATATACCATGTAGGAAACGATACATAACCTCTCGGGGCCTAGGTCGTATCCTTAATTTACTAAATCTTTGCCATATTACATCCCATGCATACATGGGGTAGACCCCTTTAACCGGCACCACTACATGTCCCTCTAACAATTTACACAAAGTTCCCACCTTTACTTTTCCCGGTTCCCTGGCTAACGCTAAGGCACGTAACACTTTTTCACATTCCTTCATTTCCGCTCACCCATACCATTTCAGTAGGTGATCATGTACATTATCTAGCTGTTCCTCCCTTTCCATCCACCTGCACGCATCACTTCCCTCTTAATGAACACACATTTCACGCGCTTTCTCAAGTCCAACAAAGCCGACCCTCCCTTACATACCGGCAATGTCACTACCTCCCTTCGCATCCAGTTGCACCCTGAACCCCACAAGAATTTGAACATCATTCTAAGAATACTCGTGATCGCTGTTCCTGTTAACAGCAACACTGCCGAAACAAACCAGACTTTACTATATAGTAATACATTGATGACAATTGCTTGTTGCCTAAGGGTTAAATGGTGAGGTTGCAGCTTTCCCAAACGTCGCTGCACCTGTTCCACCATCCTATTTGAATTATTGACCCTTGCAGCACTCAGGTCAGCCTCATATATGACACTACAGATTTTCAGACTCCCAGTCTGACGCTGCACGACATCACATCCCTATGCTAATCTCCCTGCCCACTCTTCCAGCTCCATTATCATTGACTTCTCCAGATTTACCTTCATCCCAGTAGCTCTCCCAAATATGTGTACAACTTCCCCTAAAACTCCTAACCGTGTCTCCTCACACACCAGAATAGTATCGTCAACATAGCCCACCAAGCCAGGCCAAGGCTTCTGCACACCACCTCCCCCCCCCCCCCCCGCATTCCTTAGACGATCCTCCATCATAATATAAAAAGGATCCTGAACACATGCAAACGAAAGTTGTGATACTGGACAACCCTGCCAAAGACCCCTCTCCATGTTGACTCCCTCCCCCACACACCCATTGATTTGCACCCTTACCTTCGCTCCTGAATACAACGTATTCACCCACCCCACTATTACTTCGCCAAACCCCTTTCTGACGAGAATATCCCGCAAAGCCCCTCTTTCCACCCGGTCATAGGCCCCTTGCCAATCAAATGCCAACAACGCCTCTCTGCCCACTTCCATGTCCTCCAGGAACCTTTTTATGATTCCATGGCTCTCAACCATTGACCTACCCGGCAACCCAAACTGAGACTCAAACACCACCCTCCCCACAACACATTTAAGCCTATTCCCAAGAATTTTCGCGAACAGCTTATAATCAGCACAAAGCAACGAAATGGCTCGGTAATCCTGAAGGATACTCTGCTTTTTAGCCTTCGTGACCAACACCACCACCACTGTTGCCTGCGATTCTCCCATCTTACTAGGAAACCCCTTAGCAGACCCCAGTGTTGTACATAAAATTCGCTTGGTAAACCATCTATCCCGGGCGCCTTTCCCTTCTTCATGTCCATAAGGGCTCTCCATATTTCTTCCTCCTCAATGATCCCACCCAGTGCCTTCCGATCACTCCTCCCCAGTTTGCACGGCACATACTCATATACCTCCCCAAGAACCTCACCATCCACGACACTACTTTTCCCGTACACCTCAAACCATCTATCTGCATACACACTCATCTCATCCCTGTTTCCCGTAATACCTGACCCTCTTTAAAAAAAACCACTGAAGAAATGACTTGCAATCCCGGTATTGTAGTTGTCTGCTGTAGTACCTTCTGTCCTCAAAGCACGCAAGCCGATGGCTTGTCGTCCCAGAGTACTTCGTCCAGCCCTGCTTGTACCCGTACTGCTGCAAAACGCTCTTCTTGCAAATCCTTTATCCTGTCCTTCAACATTTGTATTTCGTCCACAGGGTACACCCCCGCCACCGCCTCCCCCCCACGTAACAATCCCGTAATCTAGATTCTAAATAATTTGACAAACCATACCGCAGTTGATTAATGTGTTTGCCCTCCCTCACATAAAATTGACGTATTCTTACCTTAGCCACACTATCCCACCATCCTATCACATCCTCCTCAGTCCTTTCCTCTGCACAGAGTTGTTCCCAAAATACTGCAAAACCTTCCACTCCCTCCCCATCCCCACAAAACCATCGTATTCAGTTTCCAATAGCTTTCCTGCCTATGAGCCAAAGCTTCCCACCCCACCTCCACTATTACTGCCATATGATCGGAAGATACCATCTCAATAGTTTTAGAAGATTCTACCAAAACCCTCTGAGATAAATATATCCTGTCCAAACGAGCCGCGTATCCCCGCCATATAAAAGTATGTTCCACCTCCCACAGACCTCCCCTAAAAGCATCACGTAACTGAAGATCTCTAAACAGGCCCCCCTAAGGCTGAGGAAAAATATCCCACTCCTCTGGGTTCCACATCTGCCCTCTTAACTACACAATTCCAATCCCCCCCACAATCGCCACAGACTGTAACGTGCGTAGGACGTACACAAGTTCCTCCGCACAAAATCCGTCTTTACTTTCACATCACTTTCTGCTGGGGCATACACACACACAAAACCCACTCTCTCCCATCCACCATCCTTCCACACGTAATACTCTCCCCCTCCCCCGCTCTTTCCTGTGCAATACAAACGGGCTCGCCTCTCTGATCAACACACCCACTCCTCCTTTCAAATGCTCAGATGGCAACACATAAGCCTGGTACCCAGGCACCACTAATTCACGACCAAGTTTAAAATTGTGTTCCTGCACAAAAGTTACGTCAACTTTGTATCTATTCAAAAACATCTGGAATCGCTCACGTTTTACACCATCACACAGACCATTAATATTTATTGTTACACACCTGAGGCCGGTTTAAGGTTTCCCTCCCCGCCTCATTTCCTCTTCCCTTTCTGACCATTCCCCTGGGCATTGACTTTGCCACGTACTCCACCCTCCTTCTCAAACATCCCCCCTTCTATTGTGGCCCTCTCTTAGAGTCACTCTGGGTACCATAACCCCATGCCTTTTTCCCTGGCCTTTGCGCCGGCATCAGAACATTGTCCGAATCTGACGCCGCCACCCTTTACCTCGTTGCTCCCTCAGTCTCTATATCTGTGTCCTGGGAGTCCTCACAATGGACTTCCACCTCTACCACCCTTAATTCGCCTCCATGTCCTTCCATGGCACTCGCACTGTCCATCACAGGTGCCACCTGGTCCTCCCTCCTCCCGCACACACCTCCTTCCGCCCCGATCCCAGGTTCCTGCTCACTGTGACTCTCCACCTCCATTGACTGTAACATAGCCTGTATCACCGCCCCCAATCCTCCTCGATAGCTTTCACTTCTACGCCCACTTGCACCTCCTCACTCGACAACTGTACTGTCAATGGGCTGGGTGATTCATGAATCACCACGTCTCCTTCCGATTCCACAGGAGGAGCCACCACCTCTTCACTCCTCATGCGACCACGCCCTCCTCCTTGCCTCCGTTCTTCCTCAGGCATCGTTTTCTCATGTGCAGGTGCTCCACCTCTTGCCGGCCCAGGAGCCATATTCTGCTTGCCACAATCTGCCTTCATATGGTCATATTCGCCACACAGTCGGCACATACGCCTCTGCCCAGCATATGCCACCATTACCTGGGTTTTAAACTCCTCGAGATATACATACAAGGGTATAGGATGTCGCACCGTCATCTTGAGATTGAAAATACCCTCAGGAAATCCTGCGTAAGCTCCTTTTACCCATTTTCCAGGTTGGGCTAGATATACAGTCCCATATCTTTCGAAAACACTTCTGATATTTGCTTCATCAGTCTCAAAAGGTACGTTGCAGAGCTTGACCCACGAATAATGTCTTGATACATCCGTCAACCTGACCATCACTGCCGATGTTACGTTAATGCTGACATCTTGATAACGATCCACCAATGCCTCGTACACTTGAGCTGTTAGCACTTTCACAAACATTCTATAAACACCATTTAGTGCCACTCCATATAAATCCTCGTCTCTGATGCCGTATGTTTCTCTTATAATTTTGGGCAATAACACCTCGACTGACGTAGGCGTTAAAACCTCACTAATGAGCTCAATGCCCGCAGTATTCACTCTCCGGCGCACACCTAGCGCCATATTGTTTTCTGTGTAGCTCGTCTGGGTAAAAAGTAGAGAGGTGCAAAGCACGACCGCACTCTACCTCATCCAGGCAGCGAATAATACAATCAAAATTAATGATGTTGGAATTGGTCTCCAACACACCACTAGGTGCATAGATTCAGTAATTTTATTATAAGTATTCAATGTAAGTGAAGAGTATCTTTAAATGTGCGCTTAGCATTTTATTTTGTATATCTTACAATGAAATACTTTAGAGATAACTTGTACCCTATGGACCGTTTCTTTATTTCATTTTAGTTGGAAATACTTGCCAAAATAAGTAATATATGTGTGTGTGCACGCAGAGTGCAAGCACACGAGCACAAGTGTAGTGCACACTCACATAATGCGCGGCCTTTGACCAGCAGAAAAGCCAAAAAACACAGTTTGCATGAACAGTAAAGAGACTAGTTCGCAGAACAGAAAACTGCACAAAGCAGGCGTGAGCAGCACAGCGTCATGCAAGGAAGGAGACAGGAAAACTGACCCTAACTCAAAACGCGAGAAACTGTAAATTTACGGACCATGCTTAGAGCCCCTCGTCCAACCTTCTGTTTATATATTGTTGGTATAGTGGATAGAGGGATGCGTACATTGAAGTGCTCTCACAGGGCTGGGCATGGAGACGCATGATCGAGTCCTGGCCAGCCGCAGCTCTGTTAATAATTCAAAATCACTCTCTCTCTCTCTCTCTCCTCTCTCTCTCTCTCTCTCTCTCTTCTCTCTCTCTCTCTCTCTTTCTCTCTCTTTCTCTCTCTCTCTCTCTCTCTCTCTCTCTCTCTCTCTCTCTCTCTTATATATATATATATATATATATATATATATATATATATATATATATATATATATATATATATATATATATATATATATATATATATATATATAGTTAGTTCCTTTGTATAAAGGCTAAAGGGACAAAAGAGAGTGCAAAAATTATAAGGGAATAAGACTGTTGAGTATACCTGGAAAAGTGTATGGTAGAGTTATTATTGAAAGAATTAAGAATAAGACAGAGAGCAGGATAGCAGATGAACAAGGAGGCTTTAGGAAGTGTAGGGGGTGTGTAGACCAAGTGTTTACAGTGAAACATATAGGTGAACAGTATTTACATAAGGGTAAAGAGGATTTTGTGGCATTTATGAATTTGGAAAAGGCATAAGAAGAAGAAGAAGAAAGAAGGAACTCTGCATCAGGCCTACTGACCAATGCGAAGCAGGTCCATTCCAACCCCCCCCAGCCGAGAACAATGGCCACCTAGTTAGGTCACTTCCACTTAAAGAAGGAGCACGGTACCAGACCTGGTGTCCCAAGCTAGTCAGGTCCAATTCACACCCACCCCACACCCACTCACGTATTTATACAACCTATTTTTAAAACTGCACAATGTCTTAGCGCCTATGACGGTACTCGGGAGTTTGTTCCACTCATCCAGAACTCTATAACCAAACCAGTGCTTTCCTATATCCTTCCTGAATCTGGACTTTTCCAACTTGAAGACATTGCTGCGAGTCCTGTCTTGGGTGGATATTTTCAGCACACTATTTACATCCCCTTTATTTATTCCTATTTTCCATTTATACACCTCAATCATATCCCTCCTAATTATACTCCTTTCTAGAGAGTGCAGATTCAAGGCCCTCAGTCTGTCCTCATACGGAAGATTTCTGATACATGGGATCAGCTTTGTAATCCTCCTCTATATATCCTTGGTTAGGCCTAAATTAGGCCTAACCAAGGATATATAGAGTTGAAGAACATCCTGAGGACTTCTATTTATACTTCTTGATATGAAGCCAAGGATTCTGTTAGTTTTATTGCCAACACTTATGCACGGTTGTCTTGATTTTAGATTACTGCTAACCAGAACTCATCAGTCCTTTTCGCAGTCAGTAGTATTAAGATCTACACTATTCAGTTTATAATAAAGTGGCATGGTTATTGTCCTGTTCAACATTTAGAACTTTGCATTTGTCTATATTAAACTGCATCTGCCACTTCTCCGACCATTGCATCAGTCTATTCAAATTATCCTGGAGTGCACTAATGTCCTCAATAGAATGAACTGGACCGCTTATTTTGGTATCATCAGCAAATTTGTTTATGTCGCTATTTATTTCCTCATCTATATCGTTTATGTAAATTGTGAACAACAAGGGGCCCAACACTGATCCCTGTGGAACACCTGTTGTGACGTGCCCCATTCTGATTTCTCCCCATTTATGCAAACTCTCTGCTGCCTATTTGTCAACCACGCCTCTACCTAGGAAAAAAATTCTCCTCCTATTCCGTGTGCCTTAAGTTCCCTCAAAAGTCTCTGGTGTGGAACTCTATCGAAAGCCTTAATGAAGTCCATATACACAATATCATATTCATTACCATGATCTACCTCCTCAAGCACCTTAGCAAAAAAAATAAATTCGTAAGACAGGAACGCCCATTCGTAAAACCGTGTTGAGATTCATTTATCAATTTATGCCTATCAAGATGGCTACGAATTGCCTCGGCAAATATTGATTCCATAAATTTTCCTACTATGGAGGTTAGGCTTATTGGTCTATAGCTCGAAGCCAAGGACCTGTCACCTGCCTTGTAAATAGGTATTACATTTGCCATTTTCCACTTATCAGGCACTATGCCAGTTTGTAGTGATATGTTAAAAAGATTAGCCAAAGGTTTGCAAAGTTCCTCTTTACATTCCTTTAAACCCTTTGCAAACAATTCATCAGACCCTGGGGATTTGTTAGGATTTAATTTCTCTATTTGTCTGAGGACCATGTCACTAGTTACTGCAATTGCGCATAGTTTAATATCGTCCTGTTCTACATAATTTATTATTTCTGGAAATTCGCTATTATCTTCCTGAGTAAAGACTGAGAGGAAGTAAGAATTGAAAAATTCACACATATCCCTATCATTGTCAGTGATCTGACCTGAGCTACTCTTAAGTGGGCCAGTCTTGTCCCTAATCTTACTTCTGTATACCTGAAAAAACCTTTTTGGGTTAGTCTTTGAATTCCTTGCGACCTTAGCCTCATAATGTCTTTTTACTTTTCTTATTCCTATTTTTATTTCTCTCTTTAATTGAATATATTGATTTCTTAACTGCCCTTTCCCTCTTTTGATACACCTATATATGCCCCTCTTTTGACCTATGAGATGTTTTAATCTATTATTCATCCATTTGGGGTCATTTTTGTTAGATCAAATTTCCCCACTCGAAACAAAAGTTGACTGAGCAGCTAGAACTATGCTCTCAAAAACGTCAGTAGTGCTGAAAGCGGCTGAGTGCCGTATGGGGCTGAGCACCGTATGCGGCTGAGCGCTGTATTCCTGAGCGGACTCCTTCTGCGCGCCCGCCCTCGACCACCTCACCCTCGACCCCCACCCACCACCCCTCACCCTCGATCCCCACCCACGACCCCCACCCACCACCCCCACCCACGACCCCCACCAATGACCCCACCCACGACCCCAACACGACCCCCCCAACGACACCCCACCCTCGACCACCTCACCTTCGACCACCTCGCCCTCGACCACCTCGCCCTCAACCCCCCACAACACCCTCAAACCACCACCCACGCCCCCACCCGCCCTGCCCTCGCGCCGACCCACCACCAGCATGCCCACCTGCCGTGCCCTCGCGCCCGCCCGCGCCCTCGCGCCCGCCCACGCCTTCTGCAGTGTCGTCCGGATCGCCCCCGCGCCCCGAATTTTTTTCAGATTTTTTTCGAATTTCATTTTCTTATGTTCTCCATCTCCTCGGATCAAATTTTTGAGGTTCCCCCTCCCACTTTCACCCCTATCCCAAATTTTTTCGATTTTTTTTGAAGTTCTTATGATCTCCATCTCCTCGGATCAAGTTTTTCTCGATATCAATAATACAAAGACTCCATCTCCTTGGATCAAGTTTTTTGGATTCTCCCCTCTGGAGGTAAGCATTCAAAATGGACTCCCACTTCCACCCCAAATATTTCTCCTCCATCTCCTTGGATCAAGATTTTCTCGATAATACAAAGACTCCACTTCCTCGGGTCAAGTTTTTTGGATTCCCCCCACTGGGGTTTTGAATTTCTTATGATATCCTCGGATCAAGTTTTTCTCAATATCAATAATACAAAGATTTCCCCCACGATCTACTTCTAACCCAAATATTCCTCCTCCATCTCCTTTGATCAAGTTTTTCTCGATAATACAAAGACTATATCTCCTTGGATCAAGTTTTTGGATCCCCCCTCTAGGGGTAAGCATTCAAATGAACTCCCCCTATGGGGCATGGTACTTTCTCTTACTACAGGTCTAAACAAGTGTGACGTCACCCCACCTGTGTTTACTCGGCGGTCAGTGACGTCACGTGATGACCTCACACACACAGGCTGAATCTTGTCGACTTCCCCCTATGTCAGTGACGTCACGTGATGACCTCACACACACAGGCTGAATCTTGTAAAGTAAAAGGACACAAGTGCAACTAATATGACATTTATTGTGGCAACGTTTCGCTCTCCAGGAGCTTTATCAAGCCAAGTAATGGCTTGATAAAGCTCCTGGAGAGCGAAACGTTGCCACAATAAATGTCACATTAGTTGCACTTGTGTCCTATTACTTTATATATTGTTGGTAATTCTACCAACTTTATTACAGGCTGAATCTTGTCGACTTCCCCCTATGTCAGTGACGTCACGTGATGACCTCACACACACAGGCTGAATCTTGTCGACTTCCCCCTATGTCAGTGACGTCACGTGATGACCTCACACACACAGGCTGAATCTTGTCGAGCAGACATTAAAATGCAGGATAACACTATTTATTATACAACCAATGCATTTCATATACATCCAACAAAAAATCATTGAAAAAAAGGTACAATTCATTGACTAAAATCAACATATTTTTATCTTGAAGAAATTCTGTGCATTTTGTTCTGGATCATCTTCGTCGTCCCCATCTCAGTATTACACATTTCATATACAACACAGGGAAAACATCATCACTCTTAACCCAGGATAACCCAAATAATTCCACATTTTTTCGTAAATACCCATAACAATCCACAATTTCTTAACAAAAGATTCACTCTCCTCAAGTCTAGACATTTTTTTCGTTTAACTATTTCATCAGAAAAAGTCATCACAACACTTACAACTTATAACCACTTTTCGATAAATTCACTAGTCACAATTTTACATATTACGAAGTTAATACGCACACACACACACCTCACTTTACTTTGAACACCTTCAAAACACTCTCATAAATCATTTGAATACACACAAAAGCACCTTTGAACATTTCCAAACAACACTAAAACATTTCCAAGACATCATTTTGAATACTCCCAAATAAGATTTGACATCTCTAATTTATCTACACTTACATATTTCATTAAATTACAACTCATCCCCCAAACTCCTCCCTCATTCTCCAGATTTTTACAACAGTATCACAAAAACTAACTCAGTCACTTTACTTTGAACAACACCAAAAACACCATCAATTTCCTTTGAATACTCTAAAAACATCATTCGAACACCCCCAAATCACCACTGAATACTCCCAGAACTCCTTCATAAATACTCTTGCACATCATTTGAACACCTTTAAAAACACCTTTGAATAGTCTCAAACACCATTTGAATACTCCCAAATACACCACTGAATACTACTAAAACACCACTGAATACGGACAAAACACCACCAAAATCACCATAAACTAAGATCAACATCACAGACTAACACCCATTTTCACACAAATCCTCTCAAATCACTATAACCAAGATGTTGAGATTTTTGGCCTTACCTGTCGTGTTTATTATACATATATATAATGAACACTTAGCTGATAAATGACAGCAAATCGTCTACACAGCCGCCCCTGCAGACGAGGTCTAGAAGCTGTCGAAACCATCACAACAGTGGGCTGTCAAGAGATACAATTTGTAAGTATAAATTACCCCTAAGGGGTGTTATGTCAGCATATTTCATTCGATGATGGCTGACGAATACTTACTTGTTTGGACTCAAAAGTCCACACCTTACTGCCGATTATAGGTTGATTACAAACTCCTTATGACTCAAGAAATTGCGCAATCCCCCGGAAAAAAACT
>NC_069477.1:16732959-16750782 GCF_026875155.1 Cherax quadricarinatus | reverse complement strand
TGACCTCACACACACGGCTAAATCTTGTCGATTCCCCCTATGTCAGTGAGTCACGTGTGACCTCCACACACGTGAACTTGTCGACGACATTAAAATGCGGGATAACACTATTTATTATACAACCAATGCATTTCTATACACCCAAAACAAAAAAAAAATTAAAAAAAAAGGTACAATTCTTGACTAAAATCAACATATTTTTATCTTGAAAAATTTGTCATTTTTTTCGGATATTTTTCGCGCCCCATCTCAATTACAATTTCATTCAACCGGGGAAAAAAATCATCACTCTTAACCCAGGTAACCCAAAAAATTTCCACATTTTTTCGTAAATACCCATAACAACCCAATTTCTTAACAAAAATTCACTCCCCTAAGTCTAACATTTTTTTCTTTTAAAAACTATTTCTCAGAAAAAGCATCACAACATTACAACTTATAACCATTTTTCGAAAAATTCATAGCACATTTTACATTACGAAGTTAATACCACACACAACACCTCATTTTATTTGAACCCTTCAAAACACCTTTAAATCATTTGAAACACACAAAAGCACCTTTGAACTTTTCCCAAAAACAACACAAAACTTTCCAAACATCTTTTTTGAATTCCCAATAAATTTGACATTTTAAATTTTATCTACACTTACATATTTCATTAAATTACAACTCATCCCCCAAAACCCCCCCTTTTTCTCCAGATTTTTACAACATATCACAAAAACTAACTCGTCACTTTACTTTAAACAAACCCAAAAAACACCATCAATTTCCTTTGAAAAATTTAAAAAACACATTCGAACCCCCCAAATCACCACTGAATACCCCCAGAACCCTTTATAAAAAATCTTCACTATTTGAACCCTTTAAAAACACCTTTGAATATTCAACACCATTTGAATACCCCAAATCCCCCACTGAATAAACTAAAACACCACGAATAGGACAAAACCCCAAAAAAACACCATAACTAAATCAACACACAGACTAACACCCTTTTTCACAAAAAATCCTCTCAAATCATATAAACCAAGATTTGAGTTTTTGCCTTACCGTCGTGTTTTTATACATATATAAATGAACACTTAGCTGATAAATGCAGCAATCGTCTACACAGCCGCCCCTGCAGACGGGTCTAGAACTTCAAAACCATCACAAAGGGGCTGTCAAGAGATACAATTTGTAAGTTTAAATTTCCCCTAAGGGTGTTATGTCAGCATTTTTATTGTGATGGCTACGAAACTTACTTTTTTGGGCCCAAAAAAGCCCACACCCTTACGCCGATTATGGGTTGTTTACAAATCCTTATGACTCAAAAATTCGCACCCCCCGATCTACAAAAAATTTCGAAAAAACCTTTTGCCTTTGTAACGTGAGCAAGGGTTTTTTCAACACCTTCGACAGATATGGGTGACTTTGATAGAAGCTGAAGGTCCTTGATGTCCACGTCTTCCATTGTCTAGGAAACGCCCCTGGTACACTATGTTCAACAAATTTGCTTTTTTTCCAAGATCCAAAGAAGCTGATCACCTTCTTAAGGTTTGTGTTAAGAACTTTGTTCACACTAACCACAATCATGTCCTTTGCTTTTTTCCGGCGTCAGTGTCTCTATAGATCAAAGTTAGTTCCAGACGCTCACGCCCATGCAGTCACCCCCCCCAGCACAAAAAAAAACCTGACCTAGTCCCTTGCCCCCGCACCTCCTCGATAACCCAAGAAAAAATGTTTTTCTTGCGTCTTAAGCGTAGACAACAATGACCACTATTTTTCTAGGTAAAAAGTGGGAGCGGGTTTTCCTAATTGTCCTGCTAAGTAAGAGATGTACTTTCTCTTATAAAAATACAGTTGAAAACACCCCTGCAAGGAGCAAGGTCATTTGATTATGGCAAGCATCTGTGATCAATTACTCACTTGCAGAAAACAGATCCCGCCCCCTCTAGGGGCCCCCTCAGGCTAAAAGGGGCTGAAGGGGCTAAAGGGGGGCTGATCCCCCCCCGGGAAAAATTTTTCTCCACACTGGGGGGGCGGCAGAGGTTCGCTGCAGTGAACTTTCACCCTTTAAAATTTAAATTTTAAATTTTCTCCTCGCCACCACTGGTTGTTTTTTCTGAACAGTTTAGTCTGGTGGTTTTTTGGAAAATCCAATTTTTTTTTCAACACTGTGTAATTCTAACGGCCTATTTTATTTTTGTCCCTTATTCACTACCCCTTTTGCTCAAAACAACTGTCCATATTCCTTTTCATCGGGTTATGGTCAAAATTTTTTCCAAGGGCCTTTGGGGACCTCGGCCCATCATTGTGATAATCCTATTCACCGGGTTTTAAGGATTATGATTTTCAGGAACCCAGCCCTAAAGTGTTCTCTCAATGGGGTAGATGCTTCTCGCCAAATTTTCTCCCAACGTTAAATCACTTTTTTTAAAGGGTTTGAATTTACTTCGATTGCTCAGGTTCGTAATAAGTAGGATCCCAAATTTTTTCTTTTTCATTCAGGGGAAAAACAGTTGGGCCCTTCTCCATGGAGAAAATGAAGGACTTAAACACTTCAAAATTGTCCGTCATCGGTAACATAAGTTAGAGGTCGCTGTTGACTTATTTTCTTTTTTCAGTAACAACTGTACGGTTTCTTCAAAGCTATTCTCTGACATGAAAGTCTTCCTTAAACAACGCTTTACAATGCCGACATTTTTCATAAAATCCGCCGTGCCATGGAATTTAGGGGGAAATGTATCTCCAACACATCTGCGTTGATTGATCTTTTGTATTCTGGTTGTAAAAGACTTGCTTATTAAGCAGCACCAAAACAAAGTTCGTCGATTATCTAAAATCACATCGGGGGACATCCCCTTTCTGGTGCAAACCTTTAATAATTTGAAAAAGGTTTCAGCAACATGTAGGGCTACTTCTAGATTACTGCTCTATTGACCAAAGTGAACAAAAGATTACACCTTGATGGAATTTTTGTAACGTTTTGGTTTAAAATTATTGGTCCAGTGTAATCTCACACCTGTCCCCTAAAATGATGATATAAAAAAACTTTTTCAGGGGGATAGGGAGGGGCCCCTGGATACTGACATACTCGCATATCGTAGTGACGAAAAGTAATACAGTCCTTTATTGGTTTTTTCACACTTGTCGACCTTGGGGGTACCCAGTAGGATTGTCGTATAGAAAAAGTGTGTCGCTCCCCACCAGTAACACTTTTCTGGGGCGTTTTCACAACATTTTGTTACCCAAATGATTCTTGGTCAATTTTGGAGTAGGTTTCTTTGGGTAATGAAGAATTATGAATCTTCCTGACCTATAACTTTCTATCGAGATAAAGCCTAAAGAATTAATCATAACAGGTTTTTTTTTGGGGGGATTATCGTTTTCTAAAAATTTATATTTGTAGAAAAAACGTCTTTCTGTATTAGTTCCCCCCATATTTAAGGGGTTCAAGATATTATAATCAGGTTTTTTTTTCCCTTTTTAATAAATTTTAAAGACAAAGCTTAACTCTTAAATTTTACCCAAAAAAGGGAAAATTTAGATCCATAATGACTATTTCTGTTGTGTCTGCGTATTTACACAACTTATTTCTGCTGTTACAAGCAGACTGTTTCTTCGGCTAATGTGAGCTTTTTGCTGAGGCCATTTTTTTTCATCGAGAGCCATTTGGGTCCGGGGAGCCTAATTTATTTTCCACAAATTTTTTGAGTGGGACACCAGTGAAAACATATCAGCTGGTTTCTCTGGGGTAGAGACGTGAAGAAAGAGATAATTCCCTGCATTCTTTTTTTTCGCTCCCTGTTCTTCAAGACCAACTTTACTTTTATTATTTTTAACCACTGGGAAGCTCATTATCACTCAGATCAGGGTTTTC
This sequence comes from Cherax quadricarinatus, assembly GCF_026875155.1. Classification (NCBI taxonomy): domain Eukaryota; kingdom Metazoa; phylum Arthropoda; class Malacostraca; order Decapoda; family Parastacidae; genus Cherax; species Cherax quadricarinatus. Next base: position 16,746,914 of record NC_069477.1, on the reverse strand, counting down.
TCAATAGTGAATGATAAAGTACTTTGTTAAAAGGAAACAGCTAATTTTTGTCCCTACATAATGTGTCAGTTCCAATTGGGTACTTTTCTGACCTTAAGGGGTGCACCCGGGCCTTTAAAGAATTATGCTTCCTTTCACATATCATGTAAGTACAGGGGGCCATCCCCCCTTGGGTTAGCATCACAGAACACATAAAATGTGAAAATTTTTTTCCCCTTTTGACCTATTGTCGGGGGAAATTTTAAAAATTTGATGAAGTTGTTTAAACTCCCGGGATATTCATCCCATCTTGACTCATTTCTAGAGGCAAGTTCTCATCCCACCCAATTTTTGAGTTTCCATGCATTTTTGCAAAGCATTTTCCCCCTTTATGGTAATTGGTGGACGTCCTAGAGGATCAAAACATTGTGAACCTCTGACATAAACTATTTTTTAGTGAGTGTATGCATGATTTATTGTTTATCCTTTTGAGACTCAAAGTATCTTCCTGTGTTTTCCCAATTTAAGTCCCAGCAATTTTTGCAATCAGGAATTTTCAGTTTCAGGAAATCTCTTTATAATTCCCTTAATTGTTTTTAAATTTTGTTTTCCAACCCTTTAAAGGGGATGTTTGTTTTTCTCCCTTTTTACTTCCTGTATGGATTTCAAATCCCCTCTTTATACACATTCCTTGAAGTTTGCCACATAAAAACTTTTCTTTAAGATTTTTTGAAGGGACTTTCAGATTTCTTAAAAGTGTATTTAGAGTGTTCTAGTAAGAAGGGAAAGGGGATGTGCACCAAATAATAGTTTTGAAACGATAATTTTTACGGTCTTTGGGGATCATGTGGTTTTTCGGGCCACAAGAATCGAGATAATCCTTCTATTTCTTGTAGTCCTACTCAAAAGAAAGCTTGGAATACAGCCTGTGGGCATAGGTTTGTGCGAAATTTCATAAGCAGTCTCCAAGCTTCTCAGTAGTGAGGGCCCGGGTCTCAACATCATTAAGACTTGCACATCTTTTTTTGCACTGCGTGCAATTTTTTACAACCATGGAGTGGTTTAAAATTTTTCTGACCCCGGGTGCGGAGAATGAGCGTTTGTCTTAAACTTACTTCGATATTTCCTCAATGAATTTATTGTCCAACTTTCTGTATAATTTTCTAGACATCGGACTCGGGATTCTTCCTGAGCCATGTATTTGTGCTTTATCTGTCCGAAAGCCAGCCATAATTTGGGTAGATTTGGGGGTTTTTAAATTTTCCATGGAAACCAAACCCAATACGCCATTTTATATTTGACAGGTCCAAATATTGGTTATAAGTTGAGACTCTTGTGGGCTTTTTTTATTTACAAAATCCTACGCATCTAACTCCCAAAACTTATCAATGTTCATTCATTTCTTCGAAAATGTTTAATTTTTGCTGTGGTACATGATCAGCGGTTTTTCTCGTAACGTACATTTTCCACTGAATCAAATCAGCTTCTTTCCCACTTTGAGAGGGAAGGACCCTACAGGGCCCCCCTGTTTTCAGCAAGTGAACCCCATTTTACTTCTATATTTTTCCAAACTGAAAAAATCACTTCCAATGGTTTAAAACAAAATTTGGGCAATTGTGTCCGTCTGTATTCAGGCAGGTAACTTGACCTTACTCTTTCAGTGCTGCAACTGTTTCTTTTAATCCCGGAACCACAGACTTAGGCAAATCATCTACTACCCCAGCTTCTACTGTCTTTTTCCTGTTTCCTAACAACGTGATTTTGGAGGCATATGTCTTTTTTACCAAATTGTGGAAAAACCAGCTATACTAACTGTATTTTGGCATAGGTTTGTTTATTTGTTTGCAACACTGATCTTTTATGAAGGGGCCTTTGTGAGCCTTGATCAAATAGGTTAGCACTTGGGGTTTTTTGTAATTTATTAGATAACTCAACTCGAGCTTCGAGAGCATTGCTTTAAACTTATCTCTCAATTAATGCTGTTGCTTTTTTATTCCTGATTCTGTGGAATCTGCTGCGTTCAGAAAAGTATTTGGGCATAAGCTGTATGATTAAACCCCGCATTTAAACACTTTTTCTGAGCATTTTCCCCCTTGTGTTCACCCAAAAATTGATCACCTTTTTAGCGGGTAAAACGTGTTACGGCCTCCCTTGATGTGTATTTAATACAATACTGGCCCAAAGTGTTCCTCACAAAGTACAATTTTTGGGGGTACGTTTTTTGTTGACAGCTGTTTACTGTCTATTGTATTCACAGCTTGATAAATGCCTATATGGGATTTCCCATTATGTGGTTTTGTGGAGCAGGTATCTCTTTTATACTGAGTTGAAGGTTTATTATCCCGGGATTGTGGGGTTTTTTTTTTGTCTGTTTCTGCATGCATGAAAAATTGTTTTTTAAAACCCTTTTCTAATTTCTTCACAAATGAAATAGCGTTATTGAACATAAATTTAAACGTTCAAAAGTTTTTTGGGGAAGCTTATTTACAAAACCACTGTAAAACCAAACACATTGTCCAGGCATATTTAGCTCAGAATCTGGGCTATTGTCAATGGTTCTAAATGCCTGTAATCTGAAAAAAAAATGTTTGGGTGGCTTCAAGCTTTAATTAAACTGCATGTCTAACTCACCCTTGTCAGCATCGAAGTAATTGTCTGCTAAGCACGTAAGGCTATTGATAATTGCCTTTAACCCCCGAAATGTTTTTCTTCATAGGGGTTTTCCCCCTTTACAAGACATTTAAGGTAATTGAACTTGGGAATCTCACTTGCAGTTTGTGAATTACTATGGATTGAAAACCCCAAAAGAATTCTTTATAATTATGACCTTGGAAAATAGGTAAGACAATGTAGGTAAGCTTGGTAATGGGGAATTGTGTTTTTACAGGTGTAACAGGTGGTTGCCCATAGGTAGGTCTCTGTGACAGATTTTTTCGGCAAAAGCCGTACTCCCGTCCCCTTAGTTTTGATCACTAAAAGTATCCAAAAAATTTTTTTTTTCACTTCAATGGATCTATTCAAGAAATTTATTTTCATAAGTGTATAGTCTGAATTAATTTTTCCCCTAGTTTGTAAAAAAAATTTAAATTACCTCAAGATCATCAAAAACTATGTTTTTTCTTGATTTAATCCTATCAACGAAATTAGATTTTCTAATTGTGAATCTTTGTCTGTAAAGATGAAACTGAGTTTTCAACAAACCATTTTATGGGTTTCAAAATTTTTAGCACCAATTAAATGTTTTTTTAAAACACTGTACTGCTAAAAATTTTTTTAGCTAAGTCGCAAAAATCGAGTCAGACACTACTGACCCCACTAAGCTTAACCCAGGGTCAAAACCATGAAGGGTACCCTACATTGGCTGGTGTTTTTTGGCTTAAGTTTTGCTGGTCAGCCTGCCCAAGAGATTAATCGTAAATAACGTGTTAAAACTTTATTCACTTACACTTTAAAAAGCACTGTATAACTGTAAAACACACGTGAACATTACTTCACATATTAAATTTCCTGTTAATTATATTTTTAAAGCTTACCTTTAAATTTTAATTCCTTTAATATAACAGGGAAAACTATAAGAAACAACTTTAAACAATTTTTCTTTCATTTCTCTATAAACATTATAAACACTATGTGTATATATACACTCAGACAAACATCATACTTGGTGGGGTTGTTGTCTTTAGTCAGCAATTTCCGAGATTGGAGCAGGGTTGAGGGATGGGTGATCACCCAGCTCCCCTTTTCTTTGGGTGTCCGCTGGGTAACGCCCCTTTTCTTTTGGGGAATGCTGGGTGAGCGCCCCTTTTCTTTTGGGTGCCCCTTTTCTGTGATTTGGGCTGGGGGACTCATTTTTACGATTTAATTGTAAAACCTAGTTTTACGCTTTTTTCGAAGGGCCTTGGGTATAGGTTTTTTTTGCACTGTAGTACAACAATTTGGGCCAAGTGTGTCTTTATCGGTTCGAGCACGACCCAAAAATCTGTTAGAATTTTTGGGTTTACCTGCCTTTTTATTTATATTATATAATATATATATATATAAAATATTAATGAACACTTAGTGATAAAGACAGCAAATCGTTACACGCCCCCCTGCAGACGAGGGCAGAAGCTGTCAAACCATCCAACAGTGGGGGTTTAAGAGATACAATTTGTAAGATAAATTACCCCTAAGGGGTGTTATTCACATATTTCATTCGAGATGCTGAAAAGAATACTTACTTGTTTTGGGCTAAAAGTCCACACCTTACGCCGTTTGGTTGATTAAAACCCTTGGGGGCCCGAATTTCGCAAACCCCCCACTCAAAAAATTGTAACATACCCTTTCCTTTGAAAGTGAGCTATGGTGTTCTCAACACCTTTGGGCAGATATCGGTGATTGATAAAGCTGAAGGTCCTTGGGTGCCACGTCTTTCCCTTGTCTAGGAAACGCACACGGTACACTATGTTCAACAAGATTTGTCTTTATTGTTCACAAGCATCACAAGAGAAGCTGATCACACTTCTTAAAATGTTTGTGTTAGAGAAATTTTTTCACACTAACGCACAGATCAGTGTCCTTTGCTGGTTATCCTGGGGTCAGTGTCTCGTTAGAGTCAAAGTTTTCTGCCAGCGCTACAGGGGCTCCAGCAGTCCCTGCCCCCAGCACAAAAAAAAAAAAGTGACCTGTACCTTGCATCCCGCCCCCTCCTCGATGAACAAAGAAAAATGTTTTTTCTTGCTGTCTTAACGTAGAAAAATGTACACTATTTTTACTATGGTAATAAAATGGGAGCAGGTTTTTTCCCTTTAATTTTCCTGCTAATAAGAGTGTACTGCTTTTTATAAAAATACACGTTGCAAACCCCCCCCGCAAAGGGGCAGAGGGCCTTGATTCGTGGCCAAAAAGCATCTGTGATCAATTACTCTAGCATAAACAAGAGTCGCCCCCTTGAGTGGCCCCCCAGGGCTGAAAGGCTGAAGGGGCTGAAGGGGGCTGATACCCCCCCCCGTGGAGAAAAATTTTTCCACACAAGACGATTCCCAATTCTATGAGTACACCCCCTCCAACAAGATTAAAATGATCGCAAAAAAATGAAAACAAACCAAACACACCAACTTACAACAGAATACCTCTTTTCGGGCTCTATTCGACAACAACGCCCACAACCCCCAACTTATAACCCCCTTTTTCGGATCACTAGTTCGACAAAACACCCACAACCCACAAAACCCCGAACCCACATCACCCACACCCCAACACCCACAACAACAACCCCCAACTTATAACCCCCTTTTTAGCACTTAGTTCGAATACCCACAACCACAACCCCCACAACCCAAAAACCCCAAAAACCCCCAACACCCCCAACCCACAGCACCCACAACAACAACCCACTTTAAAATTTTTTTTGGTATCTTGTTCGACAAAAACACCCACAAACACCACAACCCCCAACACCACAACCCCCCAAAACCAAACAACAACTCGCTTTAAAAAATCTTTTTTTTTTGGGATCTTTTCGAAACATTACCCAAAACCCAAACACCCACAACCCCAAAAAACCCAAACCCACACACCCACAACAACAACCGACTTTTAAAAACATTTCGGTATTTTAGTTTTCAACAAAAGCACAAACCCAACACCCCAACCCAAAAATCCACAATCCCAACACCCTACAACCCCCCAAAACCCCAACAACAACCCACTTTTAAAAAAACTTTTTTCGAATTCTAGTTCGCAACAATACCCCCAACCCTATTTGCCAATTATTCACAATTTTTTTCCCTTTCGATTCAAATTTTTCCCCTTCTTTTTTTTGAATCTTAAAAGTAAAACACATTCCTACCACATACTAAAATTCTAAAAAATCCCTCCCATACCCATCTCCTTGTATCCCAAAAAATTAATTTATACTCCAAAAGTAAACTCCTACCCAAATACTGGACATTGTCTACCCCTCCCAAACTTTTTCCCTGTATCTAACTTTTTTATTCTAAATTTCTTTTATAATATTACACATTACCTTTATTTTTATAAAATCCCCCCATATTTCATTAAATTTTTAATACAACCCTCCCCATACCCCTCTCCATCTCACCCACATTTCTTCACACCCACTCACCCGTCTCCCACACACCTCTTCAGAACAAACACAAAAATCACATTTTACATCCATAAATGCATCTCATCACCCATCTCAAATCCACTAAAATCACTGTAACCAAGATATTCACAAAATTCTATGACCAACTAACACACACAGGCAACTCACTTTACTTTGAACACCTTCAAAACATGATCAATTATCTTTGATTACTCCAAAAACATCATTTGAGACCACCTTTTCTCAATATCTCTTAAATATTCTCTCATCGACAACCTTTATCATCCCACTACAGAACAACCCACAGAATACTTCGAACACTCTCATAAATCATTTGAATACTCACATAAACACCTTTGGACATTTTCCAAACAACACTGAAACATTTCCAAGTCAACATTTTGTTTACTCCCAAATAAGATTTGACATCTCTAATTTATCTACACTTACATATTTCATTAAATTACAACTCATCCCCCAAACTCCTCCCTCATTCTCCAGATTTTTTACAACAGTATCACAAAAACTAACTCATACACACACTCTAACTCTAACACACACACACACACCACACACACACACAACACACACACACACACACACACCACACTTTACTTTGTACAACACCAAAAACATCATCTTTGATTACTCCAAAAACATCATTTGAACACATTCATGAAACATCATCAAACTCCTTTGAATACTCCAAAAACACCACTGAATACTACCAAAACAGCACCGAATACTGCCCAAACAATACTAAAATTCACCAGAAACTAAGATCAGCACCACGAATTAACACCCATTTTATAGAAATCCCCTCAAATCACTATAACCAAGACGATCCCACTCACCTCAGACTATTATATAACATGAGCGCAAAAAAAAAAAAAATATTCTCATAAATCATTTGAATACTCACAAAAAACATCTTTGAACATTTCCACACAACACCGAAACACTTACAGCAGGATCACCACCAACTGAAAACATAACATGTACACACACACATCAACTGTCATCAATGACCACTCATTTTTATAAACATTCGCACAAAAAATCACAATCACCAACTCCATACAATATCTAATACAATCCTCTCACTACCACCAACATATACCAGCACAGATAGAGATACCTTCTATGACATCACACCCCACCTGTGTTTACTTGACGACGTCACACCCCACGTTTACTTCACTTAACTTATTGAAAGGAAGCTACTTGTTTCAACCTGTTATATCTCCAATATCTAAGATCACCACAATCAAGACGTTTACCCAATTCATAACCCACCACTAAGATCACACATTTTTTGTACACATTCTCTTAAAACATCATCATAACGAAGTTCACTAAACCTATCTATACTTTTACTAATATCACATAACATTTTGTCTTCTCTAACTCACTCACCAATTTACATTCACACTTACACATTTCATTAACCGGAATTACATCTCATCCACCAAACTCCTCCCTCATTCTCCAGACTTTACAACATTAACACAAAAAAATTAACTCATACACATATGACATGAGACATTACCACAACTAACACACTGACTAACTTTGAGCCAACTCTGAATATCACCAAAACACCACTGAACATCTTCAAAAAATACTCTGCACATCATTTGAACACCTTCAAAAACACCATCAAACACCTCTGAATACTCCCAAAACACTACTGATTACTACCAAATCATCACTGAATACTACCAAAACACCGTCAAAATCACCAGAAACTAAGTTTAGCATCACCAGCTAACACCCATTTTATAGAAATTCCCTCAAATCACTATAACCAAGAACTCCCTCCCCATGGGCGCAAAAAAAAGAAAAACTTGAACACAAACCTAATACACAAACACTTAGTACATGATCACCATCAACTGAAAACATATCTTGTGCACACATAAATCTAAGACAACCACCAACAACAATCACCCATGTTCACTTACCTCAAAAATCACTAAAATCACAGAAAACACTCACTTTTTATAAACTTTCACACAAAAAAAAATCATATTTGACAATATCTAAGCGCACTCACCTCACTACCACCAACACACGATGTCACACCTCACAGGTCCGGCGAGGTCACCTCCAGTGACGTCACACTACCATCTGTGTTTACTTGGCGGTCGGTAACATCACACCCAACCCACCTTGTTTCAACCTGTTGTACCCACAATATCTAAGAACACTATAACCAAGACGATTACCAGATTTTATGACCCCACCACTAATATCACAGAAAACACTCATTACAAAAATCACGATCACCAATTCCATATCATGTTTACCATCTTCTGTCAACCCTCATCACCAAGATCACCAAAAATTTAAGATCATGCATCTCAAAACTACTATGATCACTGAAAACACTTATTTTTTAAACATTCGCTCAAAAATAAGACATACACAAAAAAATACCACGACACTTCCACCAACATCTATAACATAACATGAGCACGATAACATATCACCATCACAAAAAAAAAAAAAAAAAATACACACACACCCACAACTTATACATTTCAATCACAAATTTAAGACATGAGACATACACACAAAATCTAAGACATTCACGTCCAACTAAGACATACACATCATATCTAGGACATACACCAAAACCTATACTTGACATATTAACAATAAATATAAGACATAAGCACAAAAAAATTTACCATGTCATGAGACATTACCAGAACTAGTCACATACCTCCAACTACAATCACTTTACTAAGTTCATGTTAACTATTCATCAACTAAAAATATTAATACAATTTACCCACCACATTTGTTATAATCAAAAAATAAAACTGTTTTACTCATTTTTTCTCAAACAAAATATTCATACCACATTTATCATTTCTCACCTATGCTACATATCATATTTCTCATCCACATCAACCCTAAAACATCCTTCCTTATTCATCCGTATATCACCTAGAGATGTTTTAACCCCGACGACCCATCACGACGTAGGAGCCAGAGCAACCATCACCACTCCAACACCACCTACTACACTCTGGCTCCAAGTGTCATGATGGGTCGTCGGGGTTAAAACATCTCTAGGTGATATACGGATGAATAAGGAAGGATGTTTTAGGGTTGATGTGGATGAGAAATATGATATGTAGCATAGGTGAGAAATGATGAATGTGGTATGAATATTTAGTTTGAGAAAAAATGTGTAAAATAGTTTTATTTTTTGATTAAAACAAATTTGGTGGGTAAATTGCATTAATATTTTTAGTTGATGAATAGTTAACATGAACTTAGTAAAGTGATTGAGTATTAGTTGGAGGTGTGTGACTTAGTTCTGGTAATGTCTCATGACATGGTAAATTTTTTTATGCTCATGTCTTATATTTATTGTTAATATATCAAGTATAGGTTTTGGTGTATGTCTTAGATATGATGTGCATGTCTTAGTTGGAGGTGAATGTCTTAGATTTGGTGTGCATGTCTCATTTCTTAAATTTGTGATTGAAATGTATAAGTTGTGTGTGTGGTGTATTATTTTTTTTTTTTTTTGGTGATGGTGATATGTTATAGTGCGCATGTTATGTTATAGATGTTGGTGGAAGTGTCGTGGTATTTTTTTGTGTATGTCTTATTTTTGTGGAATGATTAAAAATAAGTGTTTTCAGTGATCATAGTAGTTTTGAGATGCATGATCTTAGATTTTTGGTGATCTTGGTGATGAGGGTTGATAGAAGATGGTAAACATGATATGGAATTGGTGATCGTGATTTTTGTGTGAATGATTATAAAAATGAGAGTTTTCTGCGATATTAGTGGTGGGGTCATAAAATCTGGTAAATCGTCTTGGTTAAAGTGTTCTTAGATATTGTGGTACAACAAGTTGAAACAAAATGGGTTGGGTGTGATGTTACCGACCGCCAAGTAAACACAGATGGGAGTGTGACGTCACTGGAGGTGACCTCGCCGGACCTGTGAGGTGTGACATCGTGTGTTGGTGGTAGTGAGTGAGTGCGCTTAGATATTGTGAAACATGATTTTTTTGTGTGAAAGTTTATAAAAAATGAGTGTTTTCTGTGATATTAGTGATTTTGAGGTAAGTGAACATGGTGATTGTTGTTGGTGGTTGTCTTAGATTTATGTGTGCACAAGATATGTTTTCAGTTGATGGTGACATGTACTAAGTGTTTGTGTATTAGGTTTGTGTTCAAGTTTTCCTTTTTTTTTTTTTGCGCCCATGGGGAGGGTAGTCCTTGGTTATAGTGATCTGAGGGAATTTCTATAAATTGGGTGTTAGCTGGTGATGCTAAACTTAGTTTCTGGTGATTTTGACGGTTTTTGGTATATTCAGTGATGATTTGGTAGTAATCAGTAGTGTTTTGGGAGTATTCAGAGGTGTTTGATGGTGTTTTTGAAGGTGTTCAAATGATGTGCAGAGTATCTTTTGAAGATGTTCAGTGGTGTTTTGGTGATGTTCAGAGTTGGTTCAAAGTCAGTCAGTGTGTTAGTTGTGGTAATGTCTCATGTCATATGTGTATGAGTTAGTTTTTTGTGTTAATGTGTAAAGTCTAGAGAATGAGGGAGGAGTTTGGTGGATGAGATGTAATTCCGGTTAATGAAATGTGTAAGTGTGAATGTAAATTGGTGAGTGAGTTAGAGAAGACAAAATGTTATGTGATTTTTAGCAAAAGTATAGATAGTTTTAGTGAACTTCGTTATGATGATGTTTTAAGAGAATGTGTACAAAAAATGTGTGATCTTAGTGGTGGGGTTATAGAATTTGGTAAACGTCTTGATTGTGGTGATCTTAGATATTGGAAATATAACAGGTTGAAACAAGTAGCTTCATCTCATAAGTTAAATGAAGTAAAAGGGGTGTGACTTCAAGTAAACACAGGTGGGGTGTGATATCATGGGAGGTATCCCTGTCTGTGCTGGTATGTGTTGGTGGTAGTGAGAGGAGTGTATTAGATATTGTATGGAGTGGTGATTGTGATTTTTTGTGCGAATGTTTATAAAAATGAGTGGTCATTGATGATAGTTGATGGATGTCTTAGCTTTTTTTTGAGTGTGTGTACATGTTATGTTTTCAGTTGGTGGTGATCCTGCTGTGTTTCGGTGTTGTGTGGAAATGTTCAAAGGCGTTTTTTGTGAGTATTCAAATGATTTATGAGATTTTTTTTTTTTGCGCTCATGTTATATAATAGTCTGAGGTGAGTGGGATCGTCTTGGTTATAGTGATTTGAGGGGATTTCTATAAAATGGGTGTTAATTGGTGGTGTTGATCTTAGTTTCTGGTGATTTTTAGTATTGTTTGGGCAGTATTCGGTGCTGTTTTGGTAGTATTCAGTGGTGTTTTGGGAGTATTCAAAGGAGTTTGATGATGTTTCTTAAATGTGTTCAAATGATGTTTTTGGAGTAATCAAAGGTAATAAGATGATGTTTTTGGTGTTGTACAAAGTAAAGTGGTGTGTGTGTGTGTGTGTGTGTGTGTGTGTGTGTGTGTGTGTGTGTGTGTGTGTGTGTGTGTGGTGTGTGTTTTTTTTGGTAATGTCTCATGACTTAAGTGTATGAGTTAGTTTTTGTGATACTGTTGTAAAAAATCTTGAGAATGAGGGAGGATTTTGGGGGATGAGTTGTAATTTAATGAAATATGTAAGTGTAGATAAATTAGAGATGTCAAATCTTATTTGGAAGTAAACAAAATGTTGACTTGGAAATGTTTCAGTGTTGTTTGGAAAATGTCCAAAGGTGTTTATGTGAGTATTCAAATGATTTATGAGAGTGTTCGAAGTATTCTGTGGGTTGTTCTGTAGTGAGATGATAAAGGTTGTCGATGAGAGAATATTTCTTAAGAGATATTGAGAAAAGGTGGTCTCAAATGATGTTTATGGAGTAATCAAAGGTAATTGATCATGTTTTGAAGGTGTTCAAAGTAAAGTGAGTTGTCTGTGTGTGTTAGTTGGTCTAAGAATTTTGTGAATATCTTGGTTACAGTGATTTTAGTGGATTTGAGATGGGTGATGACATACATTTATGGATGTGAAATGTGATTTTTGTGTGTGTTCAGAAGAGGTGTGTTGGGAGATGGGTGAGTGGATGTGAAGAAATGTGGGTGAGATGGAGAGGGGTATTGGGAGGGTTGTATTAAAAATTTAATGAAATATGGGGGGATTTTACTGAAAATAAAGGTAATGTGAGAATATTATGAAAGAAATTATAGAAATGAAAAGTTATGATACACTGGAAAAGACTGGAGTGTGTAGACACATGTCGCAGTAGTTGGGTAGTGAGATTATTTGTTGTGAGTATAATATTAATTTATGTGGATACAAGGAGATGGGTATGGAGAGGATTTTATTAGAATTTTAGTAATGTAGGTTGGAATGTGTATTACATTTTAAGATTCAATTAAAAGAAGGGGAAAAATTTGTATCGAAAGAGGAAAAATTGTGAATAAATTGGTAAGTGATGAGGGTTGTGGGTATTGTTGTCGAACTAGAGATATCGAAAAAGATGTTATAAGTGGGTTATTGTGGTGTTGTGGGTTGTGGGGTTTTTGTGGGTTGTGGGTGTTGTGGGTTGGGGGTGTTGTTGTCGAACTAGAGATATCGAAAAGATGTTATAAGTGGTTGTTGTTGTGGGTGATGGGGGTTGTGGGTGTTGTGGGTTGTGGGCGTTGTGGGTGTTGATGTCGAACTAGAGATACCGAAAAGATGTTACAAGTGGGTTGTGGGTGTTGTGGGTTGTTGGTAATGTTGTCGAAATAGAGATACCAAAAAAAAAGATGTAATAAGTGGGTTGTTGTTGTGGGTGTTGTGGGTTGTGAGTGTTGTGGGTTGTGGGTGTTGTTGTCGAACTAGAGATACCAAAAAAAGATGTTATAAGGGGGTTTGTTGTTGTGGATGTTGTGGGTTGTTGTGAGTTGTGGGTGTTTGTGGGTTGTGGGGTGTGCGTTGTGGGTGTTGTGGGTTGTGGGTGATGTCGAACTAGAGATGCTGAAAAGTGGTTATAAGTTGTGAGTTGTTGTTGTGGGTGTTGTGGGGTGTGGGTGATGTGGGTTGTGGGTGCTGTGGGTTGTGGGTGTTATGGTCGATCTAGTGATGCCGAAAAAGTGATTATAAGTTGTGGGTTGTGGGCGTTGTTGTCGAACTAGAGATACCGAAAAAGAGGTGATTCTGTTGTAAGTGTTCGTGTGTGTTTGGTTTGTGTTCATGTTTTTTGCGCTCATGTTATATCTTAGTTGGAGGTGAGTGCACTCATAGAAATTGGTAATCGTCTCGGTTATAGTGATTTGAGAGGATTTGTGTGAAAATGGGTGTTAGTCTGTGATGTTGATCTTAGTTTATGGTGATTTTGGTGGTGTTTTGTCCGTATTCAGTGGTGTTTTAGTAGTATTCAGTGGTGTATTTGGGAGTATTCAAATGGTGTTTGAGACTATTCAAAGGTGTTTTTAAAGGTGTTCAAATGATGTGCAAGAGTATTTATGAAGGAGTTCTGGGAGTATTCAGTGGTGATTTGGGGGTGTTCGAATGATGTTTTTAGAGTATTCAAAGGTAATTGATGGTGCTTTTGGTGTTGTTCAAAGTAAGGTGACTGAGTTAGTTTTTGTGATACTGTTGTAAAAATCTGGAGAATGAGGGAGGAGTTTGGGGGATGAGTTGTAATTTAATGAAATATGTAAGTGTAGATAAATTAGAGATGTCAAATCTTATTTGGGAGTATTCAAAATGTTGTCTTGGAAATGTTTAAGTGTTGTTTGGAAATGTTCAAAGGTGCTTTTGTGAGTATTCAAATGATTTATGAGAGTGTTTTGAAGGTGTTCAAAGTAAAGTGAGGTGTGTGTGTGTGTGTGCGTATTAACTTCGTAATATGTAAATTTGTTTTTTTAAAA
>NC_069477.1:16639437-16732459 GCF_026875155.1 Cherax quadricarinatus | reverse complement strand
GGCATAGTTTAATATCGTCCTGTTCTACATAATTTATTATTTCTGGAAATTCGCTATTATCTTCCTGAGTAAAGACTGAGAGGAAGTAAGAATTGAAAAATTCACACATATCCCTATCATTGTCAGTGATCTGACCTGAGCTACTCTTAAGTGGGCCCAGTCTTGTCCCTAATCTTACTTCTGTATACCTGAAAAAACCTTTTTTGGGTTAGTCTTTGAATTCCTTGCGACCTTAGCCTCATAATGTCTTTTTACTTTTCTTATTCCTATTTTTTATTTCTCTCTTTAATTGAATATATTGATTTCTTAACTGCCCTTTCCTCTTTTGATACACCTATATATGCCCCTCTTTTGACCTATGAGATGTTTTAATCTATTATTCATCCATTTGGGGTCATTTTTGTTAGATCAAATTTCCCCACTCGAAACAAAAGTTGACTGAGCAGCTAGAACTATGCTCTCAAAAACGTCAGTAGTGCTGAAAGCGGCTGAGTGCCGTATGGGGCTGAGCACCGTATGCGGCTGAGCGCTGTATTCCTGAGCGGACTCCTTCTGCGCGCCCGCCCTCGACCACCTCACCCTCGACCCCCACCCACCACCCCTCACCCTCGATCCCCACCCACGCCCCCCACCCACCACCCCCACCCACGACCCCCACCAATGACCCCACCCACGACCCCAACACGACCCCCCCAACGACACCCCACCCTCGACCACCTCACCTTCGACCACCTCGCCCTCGACCACCTCGCCTCAACCCCCACAACACCCTCAAACCACCACCCACGCCCCCACCCGCCCTGCCCTCGCGCCGACCCCACCCCAGCATGCCCACCTGCCGTGCCCTCGCGCCCGCCCGCGCCCTCGCGCCCGCCCACGCCTTCTGCAGTGTCGTCCGGATCGCCCCCGCGCCCCGAATTTTTTTTCAGATTTTTTTCGAATTTCATTTTCTTATGTTCTCCATCTCCTCGGATCAAATTTTTGAGGTTCCCCCTCCCACTTTCACCCCCATCCCAAATTTTTTCGAATTTTTTTTTTAATTTCTTATGATCTCCATCTCCTCGGATCAAGTTTTTCTCGATATCAATAATACAAAGACTCCATCTCCTTGGATCAAGTTTTTTTGGGTTCTCCCCTCTGGAGGTAAGCATTCAAAATGGACTCCCACTTCCACCCCAAATATTTCTCCTCCATCTCCTTGGATCAAGTTTTTCTCGATAATACAAAGACTCCACTTCCTCGGGTCAAGTTTTTTGGATTCCCCCCTCTGGGGTTTTGAATTTCTTTATGAATATCCTCGGATCAAGTTTTTCTCAATATCAATAATACAAAGATTTCCCCCACGATCTACTTCTAACCCAAATATTCCTCCTCCATCTCCTTTGATCAAGTTTTTCTCGATAATACAAAGACTATATCTCCTTGGATCAAGTTTTTTGGATCCCCCCTCTAGGGTAAGCATTCAAATGAACTCCCCCTATGGGGCATGGTACTTCTCTTACTACAGGTCTAAACAAGTGTGACGTCACCCCACCTGTGTTTACTCGGCGGTCAGTGACGTCACGTGATGACCTCACACACACAGGCTGAATCTTGTCGAATTCCCCCTATGTCAGTGACGTCACGTGATGACCTCACACACACAGGCTGAATCTTGTAAAGTAAAAGGACACAAGTGCAACTAATATGACATTTTATTGTGGCAACGTTTCGCTCTCCAGGAGCTTTATCAAGCCAAGTAATGGCTTGATAAAGCTCCTGGAGAGCGAAACGTTGCCACAATAAATGTCACATTAGTTGCACTTGTGTCCTATTACTTTATATATTGTTGGTAATTCTACCAACTTTATACAGCTGAATCTTGTCGACTTCCCCCTATTCAGTGACGTCACGTGATGACCTCACACACACAGGCTGAATCTTGTCGACTTCCCCCTATGTCAGTGACGTCACGTGATGACTCTCACACACACAGGCTGAATCTTGTCGAGCAGACAATAACTTAAAATGCAGGATAACACTATTTATTATACAACCAATGCATTTCATATACATCCAACAAAAAAAAATTCATTGAAAAAAAGGTACAATTCATTGACTAAAATCAACATATTTTTATCTTGAAGAAATTCTGTGCATTTTGTTTTTGGATCATCTTCGTCGTCACCATCTCAGTATTACACATTTCATATACAACACAGGGAAAACATCATCACTCTTAACCCAGGATAACCCAAATAATTCCACATTTTTTCGTAAATACCCATAACAATCCACAATTTCTTAACAAAAGATTCACTCTCCTCAAGTCTAGACATTTTTTTCGTTTAACTATTTCATCAGAAAAGTCATCACAACCCCTTACAACTTATAACCACTTTTTCGATAAATTCACTAGTCACAATTTTACATATTACGAAGTTAATACGCACACACACACACCTCACTTTACTTTGAACACCTTCAAAACACTCTCATAAATCATTTGAATACACACAAAAGCACCTTTGAACATTTCCAAACAACACTAAAACATTTCCAAGACATCATTTTGAATACTCCCAAATAAGATTTGACATCTCTAATTTATCTACACTTACATATTTCATTAAATTTTCAACTCATTCCCCCAAACTCCTCCCTCATTCTCCAGATTTTTACAACAGTATCACAAAAACTAACTCAGTCACTTTACTTTGAACAACACCAAAAACACCATCAATTTCCTTTGAATACTCTAAAAACATCATTCGAACACCCCCAAATCACCACTGAATACTCCCAGAACTCCTTCATAAATACTCTTGCACATCATTTGAACACCTTTAAAAACACCTTTGAATGCCCCTCAAAACCTTTTGAATACTCCCAAATACACCACTGAATACTACTAAAACACCACTGAATACGGAAAAAAACACCACCAAAATCCCATAAAAAAACAACATACGACTAAACACCCTTTCACCCCAAACCCTTCAAATCACTATAAACCAAGTGTTGAGTTTTTGGCCTTACCTGCGTGTTTTTTATACATATATATAATGAACACTTAGTGAAAAAGACAGCAAACGTCTACACAGCCCCCCCTGCAGACGAGGTCTAGAACTTCAAAAACCATACAAAGTGGGTGTCAAGAGATACTTTTGAAATAAAAATTCCCCCAAAAGGGGGTTATGTCAGCATTTCATTGTGAGGCTGACAAATACTTACTTTTTGGACTAAAAAGTCACCCTTACTGCCGATTATAGGTGATTCAAACCCCTTTATGACTCAGAATTGCGCAATCCCCCCGATCTACAAAAATTTCGTAAATCCCTTGCTCTTTGTAACGTGGCTATGGGTTCTCAACACCTTCGACAGATATCGGTGCTTGATAGAAGCTGAAGGCCCTTTGGGATGCCCACTCTTCCATTGTTAGGAAACCACACGGTACACTATGTTCAACAAGATTTGTCTTTATTGTTCACAATGCATCACAAAGAAAGCACACATTTCTCAAATGTTTGTGTTAGAGACATTTTGTTCACCAAACGCACGATCAGTGTCCTTTTCGGTTATCCTGCGTCAGTGTCTCGTAGTAGAGTCAAAAGTTTCTCCCAAGCACGCGCTCCAGCAGTCCTGCCCCCCCAAAAAAAAAAAAACGCTGACCTAACCTTGCACCCCTGTCACCTCCTCGTGAAGCAAAGCAAAATGTTTGTTTTTTTGCTGTCTTAAGCGAGACAACAATGTACACTATTTTTACTAGGTAATAAAGTGGGGCAGGATTTTCCTTAATTGCCCGCAAGTAAGAGATGTACTTCTCTTATAAAAATACACGTTGCAACACCCCTCAAGGGAGCAAGGTCATTGTTTTCGGGCTAGCATCTGTGATCAATTTATCACTCTAGCAGTAAACAAGATGCTCGCCCCCTCTGAGTGGCCCCTCGGGGCTAAAAGGGGCTGAAGGGGCTAAAGGGGCGATCCCCCCTCCTGGAAAAAATTTTCCACACTGGGGGCGGCAGAGGTTCGCTGCAGGTGAACTATTCATCCTAAATTAATTTAATTTTTACTCGCCCCCAAACTGCTGCTTGTCTTTTCTAAACGTTTTTAGTCTTTTGGGGTTTTTTTGGAAAATCACAAATTTTTGTTTTCAACACTGTTAATTCTAACGGCACTATTTTATTTATTGCCCGTTATTCAACACTTTGTAAAAACATCAACTGTCCTGAGGTTTCCCCATTTGCATCGGGAAAATTATGGTAAAAAATTTTTCCAAGGGCCATTGGGCCCCTCGGCCATCTTGTCGATAATCATATGTACCGGGTTTTAAAAGGACTTATGATTTTCGGGAACCCAGCTCCATAAATGTTCTCTAAATGGGTGAATGTCTTCTCGCCAAATTTCTCCCAAGTTCAACACTTTATTAAGTGTTTAAATTTCTTCTGGTTGCTCGGTTCGTAATAATTTGGATCCTCTTGATTTCTTTATATTCAGGGGAGGAACAGGTTCCCCTTCTCAGGATAAATGAAAAAGGACTTAACACTTCAAAATTGTCCAGATCATGGGAACATAATTAGGCTGCTGTTGACTTATTTTCTATTTCGTCACAATGTACGAATTCTTCAAGTCATTCTCTGACGATGAAGGTCTCCTTAAAAAAACGTTTTACAATGCCGATATTTTTTCTAAAATCCCCCGTGCCATGGAGTTTTAGGAGGAATGATCTCCAACGACATCGCTTGATTCAGATCTGTTTGTACTTCTGGTTGTAAAAGATCTTGCTTATATACACACCGCAACAAAGTTCGCGCTTTATCTGAATTCAGTCTGGAATCCCTTTCGGGCTGCAACCTTTCTAAATAATTTAAAAAGGGTTTCAGAACATTCTGGCTACTTCAGATGTACTGCTTATTGTGCACGTGAAAAACGATGTACACCTGAGGGAAAATTTGTAAAATTTTTTGGGTTAAAATTAGGGTCCAGTGTAACTACCCCTGTCCCCTCAATGGGTGATATGACAAACTTTTTTCAAGGGATAGGAGGTGACCGGGATACTGAATACTGCATATCGTGTACGAAAAGTAATCATTCCTTTTTTTTGGTTTTTCACATTTTGTCGACCTTGGGGTATCCGTGGATTGTCGTATAGAAAAAAGTTTCAGCTACCCCACCTGAAAACTTATGTGGGCGTTTTGCACAATCAGTTTTGTTAGCCAATGATTCTTGGGGATAAAATTTTGGATGTTGGCTTTTTAGGTAATAAGAATTAGAATTCTTCCTCGCATCTTAAACTTTTCGATCGAGATAAATCCTAAAAAATTTAATCATAACAGGTTTCTTTGGGGATTTATCTTGTTTTCTAAAAATTTATATTCTGTAGAGAAACGCTTTCTGTTTATTTCCCACCAGTTTTTAATGGGTTCAAGATATTCATAATGGGTTTTTTCCTTTAATGAATTTAAAGACAAGAGCTGAAACCCTTTAAGGTTTACCCAAGTGATAATTAGATCCACAATGACTTTTTCTGTTGTTTCTGCTTTTACACAACTTTTTCGCTGTGTAAAAGAAACTGTTTTCTTCTCTAAAGTGAGCTTTTTGCTGAGGCCATTATTTTCTCAAGGCCCATTTCGGTCGGGAGCCATAATTTATTATCCAAAAAATTTCTTGAGGGGGGACACACGTGACAACATATCACTGGATTCTCTGGTTAGAACTGAAGAAAGAGATAATCTCTCGCATCCTTTTTTTTCTCACTCTGTTCTGTACATAGACCAACTTACTCTTATTATTTTTAACCCCACGGGAATGCTTCATTATCACTCCAGATAGGGTTTTCTCAATATGATGATAAAGTACTTTTTTAGATAGACAGCTAATTTTGACCTACATAGAGTGCTGTCATTTTCCAATTGTGGTACTGTTTGACCTTCAAGGGGCTCCCCGGCCTTTGAAGTAATTAGGTACTTCCTTCAGCTTTACTCATGTAAGCTACAGCCCCAAAACCTCGGGTTGCGCATCCAGAACACTGTAATGTGAAATTGTTTCCCTCTGAACCTTTTTGTCGGGGAAAATTTAATTTGATGAAGTTTTTTAACCCCTGGATTTTCATCCATTTGCTCATTTTAGAGGAAAGTTCTACCCCACCCCAATTTTGATTTTCCCAGCTTTTGATAAGTTTTTCCCCTTTATGGTAATTGGGAGACGAGTCAAAGGGGATCAAAACATTGTGATACCTTGACATAAACACGTTTTTTGAGTGTACTGCATGTTTTATTTTTTACCCTTTTGGACCAAAGTACTTCCTGTGTTTCCAAATTTAAAAGTCCAGCATATTGTGCAATGGGAAATTTCAGTTTGGGGGAAATCTTCTTTGTAATTTCCCCTTTAAAATTGCTTTGAATTTGTATTCCCATCCTTAGAGGCATGTTTGCTTTTTCACCCCTTTGTTAGCTTCTCTGTAAAAAGGTTTTTAAAAATCCTCCCTTTATACAATTCCTTGAAGTTGTCCACATAGAAACTTTTCTTTAAGATTTCTTTAAAGGGACTTTCAGATTTCTAAAATGTGAAATTTGATAGCTTCAGTAAGAATGGAGAGGATGTTCCCCAAATAATACTGATTTGAAACGATAATTTTTCACAGTCTTTGGGGGATCATGTGGATTTTGGGCAAAAGAATCGGTATAATCTCTATCTATTTCTTTGGAAAATCCTACTTTCTTAAGAAAGTTTTGGAAATACCCCACCGTGTAGGCATAGGGGGTTTGTGCAAATTTCATAAGCAGCCCTCCCGCTTTCCCATTATGGGGTCCGGTCACAGACAGTCTTTAAAAATTGTACATCTTTTTTTGCACGTGCGCTGCAATTATATACAAACCGTAGGGGTGGTTCAAAATTTTTCTAAACCGGGGCTGGAGATAATGAGGTTTGTCTTCAACTTATCTTACTATTTTCCTCAATGAATTTATTGTCCAACTGTTCTTGTAGATATTATCATAGACAGTCAGTAGTCTGGATTTTTTCCTGAGCTCATGTTTTGTGCTTTCTCGTCCCAAAGCCATGCCATAATTGCTAGGTAAATTGGTGGATTTAAATTTTCCCTGGTAACCTAACCCAATACTGTCCATCTTTTTTTTGCATGTCCAAATAGGTTTAAGTCTGAGACTTGTGGGGCTTGGTTTATTTCTCAATACCCCCCGCATTAACTCCCAAACTTATCAAGGGTTTATTCATTTCTTCCGTAAAGATAATTTTTTTCTGTGGACATGATCAGCGGTTTTTCCCGTAACTGTCATTTTCCACTGAATCAATTCATTCTTTCCCCCCTTTTAAGGGGAAGGGACCACATATCATGGGCCTCCCGCTGTTTTCAGCAAGTGAAACCTCATGTTTAATTTTCTAATTTTGCCCCAAAAAAGGTAAAATACTTTCCAATGGTTTAAATCAAAATTGGATAAATTTTTCCGTCGTTGTCAGGACAGGGTAAATTACCTTTGTGCTTTTAGTGCTGCAACTTTTCTTTTAATCCCTGGACTGCCGATTTGGGAAATCTCTATACCACACTTCTCCCGTCTTTTTTCCCCTTTTCCCAACCAACGTGATTTTGGCTAGGTCAATGTCTGTTTTTCCGAATGTGGGAAAAAACCCTATATCTTAAAAAAAAAAAAAAAAAAAAAAAATGTATTTTGGCATGGGGGTTTTTTTTCATTTCGCAAACACTGACTTCTTTGAAGGGTTGTGAGCCTTTATCAAATAGTGGCACATTGTTTTGTGTAATTTATTAGATAACTCAATCGAGCTATGGGAGAGCAGTTTCTTTAAAAATATTCTCACATTTAATCTGTTGCTTGTTTATTTTTGATTTTGTGGAAAATTGCTGCTGTTCGCAAAAATATTTGGGCATAATGCTTATGATGCATACCCCTTTCTTTAAAAAACTTCTCAGTGAGATTTTTTCCCCCTTGTGTTCACCTAAACACTTGATGACCTTTTTAGCTGAGAATTCTTGTTTTCGTGCCTCCATTTATGTGTTTTTAAATACAATACTGTGCCCAAGTGTTCCATACAAAGTACAAATTTGGAGTAGTTTATGATGACAGTCTGTTTACGTCTATTGTATTCCAGCTTGATAATGCCTTAAGGGGGTTTCCCCATTATGTGTTTGTGGGGGCAGGGATACCTTTTTTTACTGAGTTGAAAGGTTTATTATCCACGGGATTTTTGGGTTTTTATCTTGTCTCGTTGCTTTAGCTGAAACATTGTTTGTAAACCATTGCTAATTTTTTCACAAGTGAAATAGCGTTTTTTGAAAAAAATATTTTTCGTTCAAAAGTTTTTGGAACTTATTCCCGTACAATACCCCTGATAAACCCAAACACATTGTCCTAGGGCTTTTAGTCTAGAATCTGAGACTATTGTCTAATTGATTCAAATGCCTGTAATTTTGAAAAAAAAATGTTTGGTGCTCAAGTTGATATTAAACTCATGTCAACTCTAGCCTTGTCCACGAAGTAAAATTTTCGCTAAGACCGTAAGGCTATTTGATAAATTGCCTTTAACCCCGGAAATGACTTAATCATTTTATAGGTTTTCCCCTTCCAAAACATTTAAAGGGAATTTAACTTGGCAATCTCTTTTATGTCATTTGTGAATTATATGGATTAAAAACCCCTAATGAATTCTTCATAATTATGACCTTGGAAAATAGGTAATGACAATGAAGGGAACTTGGTAATGGGGACACTTGTTTTTTGTTACGGGGTAACAGGTGGTTTTCCCACTTGTAGGGCTCTGTGACAGAGTTTTTTCGGCGTGCCGTATCCTGTCCACCTTAGTTGTTGATCACTAAAGTACCCAAAAAAATTTTTAATTTCATCTTCAGATGGGCTATTCAAAAAAATTTATTTTCTAAGTGTTTTTGAATTAATTATTTCCCCCGTTGTGTAAATAATTTAAATTGCCTCAAGATCTCAAAATCTATGTTTTATCTTTAGTTTTAAACCCATACAGACTGAAATTTGATTTTTAATTGGGGAATTTAGTCTGTAAAAACTGAAACTGAGTTTTCAAACAAGCCATTTTTAAAGGTTACTGAATTTAGCCCACATTTTAAAATTTTATAAAACACTGTACTGCTATAGACAGTTTTTTTGTATCTTAATCACAAAAATCGGGTCAACACTCTGACCCCCCTAAGCTACCCCAGGGTCAATGACCATGAAGGGGACACCTAATGTGGGGTGGGGTTTATGGCTAGGTTTTGCTGTGCACCTCCCCAAATGATTATCGTAAATAACGATTTATACACTTTATTCATATTCACTATAAAAATTTACTGTTTAACGTAATCACACGTAACTTACTTACACAATATAAATTTCAGTTTTTTATATTTGAAAGTTACACTTTAATTTAATTCCTTTAATATAACGGGAAATCTATAAAACAAAAATTAACACAATTTGTCTTTCATTTTGTCTAAAACATTTTAAAACTATGTGTTATTCACCAACAAACATCATCCCCTTGGGGTTTTTGTTGTTTTTTAGTCAGCAATTTCTCGAGATTGGGCATGTTGCGGGAGGGGTGACACCCCCTCCCTTTTTTGGGTGTCGCTGGGTAAGCGCCCCTTTTTCTTTTGGGGGAATGCTGGGGGAGCGCCCCCTTTTCTTTTTGGTGCCCATTCTTGGATTAGTTGGAGGGGCTCATTTTTTACTGATTTATTTGTAAAACCATTTTTTCAGCTTTTTTCGAAGACCTTGGGTCTAGTTAAATTTTTCAGTAGTACAAAATATTTGGACCCGTGTGGTCTTTTATTCCCGGGTTTGAGCCGACCAAAACCTGTTGGGAATTTTTGGGTTTACCTGCCCTGTTTTTTTATATATTATTATATATTTAATATATAATAAATAACACTTACTATAATGACAGCAAATGTCTCCACCCCCCCCCTGCAGACGAGGGCTAAAGCTGTCGAACCATCAAACAGTGGGTGTCAAGAGAAAAATTTGTAATATAAATTACCCCCAAGGGGGTTATGTCAGCAATTTCATTCATATGTGACGAATATTACTTGTTTGGGCTCAAAAGTCCACACCTTATGCCATTTTAGGTTTATTACAAACTCCTTTTGACTCAAAATTGCGCAATTTTCCCCCACCACAAAAATTCGAAAAATACCTTGCTCTTTTTAAAAGTGAGCTATGGTGTTCCAAAACCTTGGGGAAAATATCGGTGACTTGAAGAAGCGAAGTGTCCTTGGGTGCCACGTCTTCCATTGTCAGGAAACGCACACTGGACACTATGTTTAACAAGATTTGTCTTTTTTGTTCACAATGCTACAAAGAGCGATCACACTTCTCAAGTGTTTGTGTTAAGCACTTTTCACATAACGAAGATCATGTCCTTTTGCTGGTTACCCGGGGTCATGTCTCTAGTAGAGTCAAAGTTTATCTGCCAGACCCAGCGCTCCAGCAGTCACTGCCCCACAAAAAAAAACCCTGACCTAGTACCCCTTGCATCCCTGTCACCTCCCGATGAAGAAAGCAAAATGTTTGTTTCTTTTCTGTCTTAAGCTAGACAACAAGTACACATTTTTACTATGGAATAAAATGGGGCAGGATTTTTCCCTTAATTGTCCCCGCTAATAAGAGATTTTTACTGTCTTATAAAAATACACGTTGCAACACCCCTGCAAGGAGCAGAGGTCACTTGATTACGTGGCATAGCATCTGTGATCAATTACTCTAGCAGTAAACAAGACGCTCGCCCCCTCTGAGTGGCCCCTCAGGGCTGAAAGGGCTGAAGGGGGCTGAAGGGGGCTGATACCCCCCTCGTGGAGAAAATTTCTCCACACAAGACGATTACCAATTTCTATGAGTACACTCACCTCCAACTAAGATATAACATGATCGCAAAAAACATGAACACAAACCAAACACACACGAACACTTACAACAGAATCACCTCTTTTTCGGTATCTCTAGTTCGACAACAACGCCCACAACCCACAACTTATAACCACTTTTTCGGCATCACTAGTTCGACAACAACACCCACAACCCACAACACCCAGAACCCACATCACCCACACCCCACAACACCCACAACAACAACCCACAACTTATAACCCCTTTTCAGCATCTCTAGTTCGACATCACCCACAACCCACAACACCCCACAACCCAAACACCCAAAACCCACAACACCCCACAACCCACAGCACCCACAACAACAACCCACTTATAACATCTTTTTTTGGTATCTCTAGTTCGACAACAACACCCACAACACCCACAACCCACAACACTCACAACCCACAACACCCACAACAACAACTCGCTTATAACATCTTTTATTTTTGGTATCTCTAGTTCGACAACATTACCCACAACCCACAACACCCACAACCCACAACACCCACAACCCACATCACCCACAACAACAACCGACTTATAACATCATTTCGGTATCTCTAGTTCGACAACAACAAGCACAACCCACAACACCCACAACCCACAACATCCACAATCCACAACACCCTACAACCCACAACACCCACAACAACAACCCACTTATAACATCTTTTTCGATATCTCTAGTTCGACAACAATACCCTCAACCCTCATCACTTGCCAATTTATTCACAATTTTTCCTCTTTCGATTCAAATTTTTCCCCTTCTTTTTATTGAATCTTAAAATGTAATACACATTCCTACCTACATTACTAAAATTCTAATAAAATCCTCTCCATACCCATCTCCTTGTATCCAGATAAATTAATATTATACTCACAACAAGTAATCTCACTACCCAACTACTGCGACATGTGTCTACACACTCCAATCTTTTCCAGTGTATCATAACTTTTCACTTCTATAATTTCTTTTATAATATTCACACATTACCTTTATTTTCAGTAAAATCCCCCCATATTTCATTAAATTTTTAATACAACCCTCCCCATACCCCTCTCCATCTCCACCCACATTTCTTCACACCCACTCACCCCGTCTCCCAACACACCTCTTCAGAACAAACACAAAAATCACATTTTACATCCATAAATGCATCTCATCACCCATCTCAAATCCACTAAAATCACTGTAACCAAGATATTCACAAAATCTATGACCAACTAACACACACAGGCAACTCACTTTACTTTGAACACCTTCAAAACATGATCAATTATCTTTGATTACTCCAAAAACATCATTTGAGACCACCTTTTCTCAATATCTCTTAAATATTCTCTCATCGACAACCTTTATCATCCACTACAGAACAACCCACAGAAAAATACTTCGAACACTCTCATAAATCATTTTGAATACTCACATAAAAAACCTTTGGACATTTTCCAAACAACACTGAAACATTTCCAAGTCAACATTTTGTTTACTCCCAAATAAGATTTGACATCTCTAATTTATCTACACTTACATATTTCATTAAATTACAACTCATCCCCCAAACTCCTCCCTCATTCTCCAGATTTTTTACAACAGTATCACAAAAACTAACTCATACACACACTCAACTCTAACACACACACACACACACACACACACACACACACACACACACACACCAACCACACTTACTTTGTACAACACCAAAAACATCATCTTTGATACTCCAAAAACATCATTTGAACACATTCATGAAACATCATCAAACTCCTTTGAATACTCCAAAAACACCACTGAATACTACCAAAACAGCACCGAATACTGCCCAAACAATACTAAAATTCACCAGAAACTAAGATCAGCACCACGAATTAACACCCATTTTATAGAAATCCCCTCAAATCACTATAACCAAGACGATCCCACTCACCTCAGACTATTATATAACATGAGCGCAAAAAAAAAAAAAAATATTCTCATAAATCATTGAATACTCACACAAAAAACATCTTTGAACATTTCCACACAACAAACCCAAACACTTACAGCAGGATCACCACCAACTGAAAACATAACATGTACACACACACATCAACTGTCATCAATGACCACCTCATTTTTTATAAACATTCGCACAAAAATCACAATCACCCAACTCCATACAATATCTAATACAATCCCTCACTACCACCAACATATACCAGCACAGATAGAGATACCTTCTATGACATCACACCCCACCTGTGTTTACTTGACGACGTCACACCCCACGTTTACTTCACTTAACTTATTGAAAGGAAGCTACTTGTTTCAACCTGTTATATCTCCAATATCTAAGATCACCACAATCAAGACGTTTACCAAATTCTATAACCCCACCACTAAGATCACACATTTTTTGTACACATTCTCTTAAAACATCATCATAACGAAGTTCACTAAACCTATCTATACTTTTACTAATATCACATAACATTTTGTCTTCTCTAACTCACTCACCAATTTACATTCACACTTACACATTTCATTAACCGAATTACATCTCATCCACCAAACTCCTCCCTCATTCTCCAGACTTTACAACATTAACACAAAAAAATTAACTCATACACATATGACATGAGACATTACCACAACTAACACACTGACTAACTTGAGCCAACTCTGAATATCACCAAAACACCACTGAACATCTTCAAAAAATACTCTGCACATCATTTGAACACCTTCAAAAACACCATCAAACACCTCTGAATACTCCCAAAACACTACTGATTACTACCAAATCATCACTGAATACTACCAAAACACCGTCAAAATCACCAGAAACTAAGTTTAGCATCACCAGCTAACACCCATTTTATAGAAATTCCCTCAAATCACTATAACCAAGAACTCCCTCCCCATGGGCGCAAAAAAAAAGAAAAACTTGAACACAAACCTAATACACAAACACTTAGTACATGATCACCATCAACTGAAAACATATCTTGTGCACACATAAATCTAAGACAACCACCAACAACAATCACCCATGTTCACTTACCTCAAAAATCACTAAAATCACAGAAAACACTCACTTTTTATAAACTTTCACACAAAAAAAATCATATTGACAATATCTAAGCGCACTCACCTCACTACACCAACAACACACGATGTCACACCTCACAGGTCCGGCGAGGTCACCTCCAGTGACGTCACACTACCATCTGTGTTTACTTGGCGGTCGGTAAACAATCAAAACCCAACCCACCTTGTTTCAACCTGTTGTACCCACAATATCTAAGAACACTATAACCAAGACGATTACCAGATTTTATGACCCCACCACTAATATCACAGAAAACACTCATTACAAAAATCACGATCACCAATTCCATATCATGTTTACCACTTCTGTCAACCCCTCATCACCAAATCACCAAAAATTTAAGATCATGCATCTCAAAACTACAATGACACTGAAAACACTTATTTTTTAAACATTCGCTCAAAAATAAGACATACACAAAAAATACCACGACACTTCCACCAACATCTATAACATAACATGACACGATAACATACCCACCATCACAAAAAAAAAAAAAAAAATACACACACACCCACAACTTATACATTTCAATCACAAATTTAAGACATGAGACATACACACAAAATCAAGACATTCACGTCCAACTAAGACATACACATCATATCTGGGACATACACCAAAACCTATACTTGACATATAACAATAAATTTTAAGACATAAGCAAAAAAAAAATTTACCATGCCCATGAGACATTACCAGAACTAGCCCACATACCTCCAACTACAATCACTTTACTAAGTCATTTTAACTATTCATCAACTAAAAATATTAATACAATTTACCCACCACATTTGTTATAATCAAAAATAAAACTTTTTTTAACTCATTTTTTCTCAAACAAAATATTCATACCCACATTTATCATTTCTCACCTATGCTACATATCATATTTCTCATCCACATCAACCCTAAAACATCCTTCCTTATTCATCCGTATACACCTAGAGATGTTTAAAAAACCCCGACGACCCATCCGACGTAGGAGCCAGAGCAACCCTCACCACTCCAACACCACCTACTACACTCTGGCTCCAAGTGTCATGATGGTCGTCGGGGTTAAACATCTCTAGGTGATATACGGATAATAAGGAAGGATGTTTTGGGGTTTATGTGGATGAGAAATATGATATGTAGCAAGGTGAGAAATGATGAATGTGGTAAAGAAAATTTAGTTTGAGAAAAAATGTGTAAAATAGTTTTATTTTTTGATTAAAACAATTTGGTGGGTAAATTTGCATTAATATTTTTAGTTGATGAATAGTTAACATGAACTTATAAAGTGATTGAGTATTAGTTGGAGGGGTGTGACTTAGTTCTGGTAATGTCTCCCTGACATGGTAAATTTTTTTATGCTCATGTCTTATATTTATTGTTAAATATATCAAGTATAGGTTTTGGGGTATGTCTTAGATATGATGTGCATGTCTTAGTTGGAGGTGAATGTCTTAGATTTGGTGTGCATGTCTCATTTCTTAAATTTGTGATTGAAATGTATAAGTTGTGTGTGTGTGTGTATTATTTTTTTTTTTTTTTTGGTGATGGTGATATGTTATAGTGCGCATGTTATGTTATAGATGTTGGTGGAAGTGTCGTGGTATTTTTTTGTGTATGTCTTATTTTTGTGGAATGATTAAAAAATAAGTGTTTTCAGTGATCATAGTAGTTTTGAGATGCATGATCTTAGATTTTTGGTGATCTTGGTGATGAGGGTTGATAGAAGATGGTAAACATGATATGGAATTGGTGATCGTGATTTTTGTGTGAATGATTATAAAAATGAGAGTTTTCTGCGATATTAGTGGTGGGGTCATAAAATCTGGTAATCGTCTTGGTTAAAGTGTTCTTAGATATTGTGGGTACAACAAGTTGAAACAAAATGGGTTGGGTGTGATGTTACCGACCGCCAAGTAAACACAGATGGGAGTGTGACGTCACTGGAGGTGACCTCGCCGGACCTGTGAGGTGTGACATCGTGTGTTGGTGGTAGTGAGGTGAGTGCGCTTAGATATTGTGAAACATGATTTTTTTTGTGTGAAAGTTTATAAAAAATGAGTGTTTTCTGTGATATTAGTGATTTTTGAGGTAAGTGAACATGGGTGATTGTTGTTGGTGGTTGTCTTAGATTTATGTGTGCACAAGATATGTTTTCAGTTGATGGTGATCATGTACTAAGTGTTTGTGTATTAGGTTTGTGTTCAAGTTTTCCTTTTTTTTTTTTTGCG
Source organism: Cherax quadricarinatus (assembly GCF_026875155.1). Taxonomy (NCBI): domain Eukaryota; kingdom Metazoa; phylum Arthropoda; class Malacostraca; order Decapoda; family Parastacidae; genus Cherax; species Cherax quadricarinatus. Next base: position 16,716,247 of record NC_069477.1, on the reverse strand, counting down.
CCCATGGGGAGGGTAGTCTTGGTTATAGTGATCTGAGGGAATTTCTATAAATTGGGTGTTAGCTGGTGATGCTAAACTTAGTTTCTGGTGATTTTGACGGTGTTTTGGTAGTATTCAGTGATGATTTGGTAGTAATCAGTAGTGTTTTGGGAGTATTCAGAGGTGTTTGATGGTGTTTTTGAAGGTGTTCAAATGATGTGCAGAGTATCTTTTGAAGATGTTCAGTGGTGTTTTGGTGATGTTCAGAGTTGGTTCAAAGTCAGTCAGTGTGTTAGTTGTGGTAATGTCTCATGTCATATGTGTATGAGTTAGTTTTTTTGTGTTAATGTTGTAAAGTCTAGAGAATGAGGGAGGAGTTTGGTGGATGAGATGTAATTCCGGTTAATGAAATGTGTAAGTGTGAATGTAAATTGGTGAGTGAGTTAGAGAAGACAAAATGTTATGTGATTTTTAGCAAAAGTATAGATAGTTTTAGTGAACTTCGTTATGATGATGTTTTAAGAGAATGTGTACAAAAAATGTGTGATCTTAGTGGTGGGGTTATAGAATTTGGTAAACGTCTTGATTGTGGTGATCTTAGATATTGGAAATATAACAGGTTGAAACAAGTAGCTTCATCTCAATAAGTTAAATGAAGTAAAAGTGGGGTGTGACTTCAAGTAAACACAGGTGGGGTGTGATATCATGGGAGGTATCCCTGTCTGTGCTGGTATGTGTTGGTGGTAGTGAGAGGAGTGTATTAGATATTAGGAGGAAGTGGTGATTGTGATTTTTTGTGCGAATGTTTATAAAAATGAGTGGTCATTGATGATAGTTGATGGATGTCTTAGCTTTTTTTTGAGTGTGTGTACATGTTATGTTTTCAGTTGGTGGTGATCCTGCTGTGTTTCGGTGTTGTGTGGAAATGTTCAAAGGCGTTTTTTGTGAGTATTCAAATGATTTATGAGATTTTTTTTTTTGCGCTCATGTTATATAATAGTCTGAGGTGAGTGGGATCGTCTTGGTTATAGTGATTTGAGGGGATTTCTATAAAATGGGTGTTAATTGGTGGTGTTGATCTTAGTTTCTGGTGATTTTAGTATTGTTTGGGCAGTATCGGTGCTGTTTTGGTAGTATCAGTGGTGTTTTGGAGAGTATTCAAAGGAGTTTGATGGGTGTTTCTTAAATGTGTTCAAATGTGTTTTTGGAGTAATTCAAGGTAAATAAGATGATGTTTTGTGGTGTTGTACAAAGTAAAGTGTGCTTGTGTGTGTGTGGGTGTGTGTGTGTGTGGTGTGTGTGTTGTGTGTGTGTGTGTGTGTTGTGTGTGTGTGTTTATTTTGGTAATGTCTCATGACTTAAGTGTTATGAGTTAGTTTTTGGTGATACTGTTGTAAAAAAAATCTTGAGAATGAGGGAGGATTTTGGGGATGAGTTGTAATTTAATGAAATATGTAAGTGTAGATAAATTAGAGATGTCAAATCTTATTGGAGTAAACAAAATGTTGACTTGGAAATGTTTCAGTGTTGTTTGGAAAATGTCCAAAGGTGTTTATGTGAGTATTCAAATGATTTATGAGAGTGTTCGAAGTATTCTGTGGGTTGTTCTGTAGTGAGATGATAAAGGTTGTCGATGAGAGAATATTTCTTAAGAGATATTGAGAAAAGGTGGTCTCAAATGATGTTTATGGAGTAATCAAAGGTAATTGATCATGTTTTGAAGGTGTTCAAAGTAAAGTGAGTTGTCTGTGTGTGTTAGTTGGTCTAAGAATTTTGTGAATATCTTGGTTACAGTGTTTTTAGTGGATTTGAAGGGGTGATGACATACATTTAGGGATGTGAAAATGTGATTTTTGTGTGTGTTCAGAAGGGGTGTTTGGGGAGATGGGTGAGTGGATGTGAAGAAATGTGGGTGAGATGGAGAGGGTATTGGGAGGGTTGATTAAAAATTTAAATGAAATATGGGGGATTTTACTGAAAAAAAAGGGTAATGGAATATTATGAAAAGAAATTATAGAAATGAAAAGTTATGATACACTGGAAAAGACTGGAGGTGTAGACACATGTCGCAGTATTTGGGGTAGTGAGATTATTTGTTGTGAGTATAATATTAATTTATGTGGATACAAGGAGATGGGTATGGAGAGGATTTTATTAGAATTTTAGTAATGTAGGTTGGAATGTGTATTACTTTTTAAAGATTCAATTAAAAGAAGGGAAAAATTTGTATCGAAAGAGGAAAAATTGTGAATAAATTGGTAAGTGATGGGGGTTTGTGGGTATTGTTGTCGAACTAGAGAATCGAAAAAGATGTTATAAGTGGGTTATTGGGGGTGTTGTGGGTTGTGGGGTTTTTGTGGGTTGTGGGTGTTGTGGGTTGGGGGTGTTGTTGTCGAACTAGAGATATCGAAAAGATGTTATAAGTGGGTTTGTTGTTGTGGGTGATGTGGGTTGTGGGTGTTGTGGGTTGTGGCGTTGTGGGTGTTTGATGTCGAACTAGAGATACCGAAAAGATGTTACAAGTGGGTTGGGGGTGTTGTGGGTTGTTGGTAAATGTTGTCGAAATAGAGATACCAAAAAAAAAGATGTAATAAGTGGGTTTTGTTGTGGGTGTTGTGTTTGTGAGTGTGGGTTGTGGTGTTGTTGTCGAACTAGAGATACCAAAAAAGAGTTATAAGTGGGTTGTTGTTGTGGATGTTGTGGGTTGTTGTGAGTTGTGGGTGTTGTGGGTTTGGGGTGTGCGTTGTGGGTGTTGTGGGTTGTGGGTGATGTCGAACTAGAGATGCTGAAAAGTGGTTATAATTGTGAGTTGTTGTTGTGGGTGTTGGGGGGTGTGGGTGATGTGGGTTGTGGTGCGGTGGGTTGTGGGTGTTATGGTCGATCTAGTTGAGCCAAAAAAGTAAATTATAAGTTGTGGGTTGGGGGCGTTGTTGTCGAACTAGAGAACCGAAAAAGAGGTGATTCTGTTGAAGTTTCGTGTGTGTTTGGTTGTGTTCATGTTTTTTGCGCTCATGTTATATCTTAGTTGGAGGTGAGTGCACTCATAGAAATTGGTAACGTCTCGGTTATATGATTTGAGAGGATTTGTGTGAAAATGGGTGTTAGCCCTGTGATGTTGATCTTAGTTTATGGTGATTTTGGGGGTGTTTTGTCCGTATTCAGTGGTGTTTTAGAGTATTCAGTGGTGTATTTGGGAGTATTCAAAGGGTTTTTGAGACTATTCAAAGGTGTTTTTAAAGGTGTTCAAATGATGTGCAAGAGTATTTATGAAGAGTTCTGGATATTCAGGGGTGTTTTTGGGGTGTTCGAATGATGTTTTAGAGTATTCAAAGGTAATTGATGGTGCTTTTGGTGTTGTTCAAAGTAAGGTGACTGAGTTAGTTTTTGTGATACTGTTGTAAAAATCGGGAGAATGAGGGAGGAGTTGGGGAGAGTTGTAATTTAATGAAATATGTAAGTGTAGATAAATTAGAGATGTCAAATCTATTTGGGAGTATTCAAAATGTTGTCTTGGAAATGTTTAATGTTGTTTGGAAATGTTCAAAGGTGCTTTTGTGAGTATTCAAATGATTTATGAGAGTGTTTTAAAGGGTGTTCAAAGTAAAGTGAGGTGTGTGTGTGTGTGTGCGAAATTAATTCGTAATATGTAAAATTGTGACTAGTAAATTTTATCGAAAAGTGTTAAAAAGTTGTAAGTGTTGTGGTGACTTTTTCTGATGAAATAGTTAAAACGAGAAAAATGTCTAGACTTGAGGAGAGTGAATCTTTTGTAAGAAATTGTGGATTGTTATGGGTATTAACGAAAAAAGTGGAATTATTGGTACCTGGGTTAAGAGTGATGATGTTTTCCCTGTTTGTATATGAAATGTGTAATCTGAGATGGTGGCGACGAAGAAGATCCAGAACAAAATGCACAGAATTTCTTCAAGAGAAAAATATGTTGATTTTAGTCAATGAATTGTACCTTTTTTTCAATGATTTTTTTTGTTGGATGTATATGAAATGCATTGGTTGTATAATAAATAGTGTTATCCTGCATTTTAATGTCTGCTCGACAAGATTCAGCCTGTGTGTGTGAGGTCATCACGTGACGTCACTGACCGCCGAGTAAACACAGGTGGGGTGACGTCACACTTGTTTAGACCTGTAGTAAGAGAAAGTACCATGCCCCATAGGGGGAGTTCATTTTGAATGCTTACACCTAGAGGGGGGAATCCAAAAAAAAACTTGATCCAAGGAGATGGAGCAGGGAATTTGGACTTTTAATGGGATTTTTTTAAAATATGTAAATAATAATGAAGGATTAAAAATGATCGAATATGATATTTTTTTGGTTTATTTCGATGACTGAATGCTTTTCTAAACATTTCCTGAAAAATTTGGGGGTGGAAGGAGGGGTACCCAAAAAATTTGATCCAAAGAGATGGAGATCATAAGAAAATGAAATTAAAAAAAAAATCGAAAAAATTTGGGATGGGGTGAAAGTGGGAGGGGGAACCTCAAAAATATGATCCTAGGAGATGGAGGTCATAAGAAAATGAAATTCGAAAAAAATCGGAAAAAAAAATTCGGGGCGCGGGGGCGATCCGGACGACGCTGCAGAAGGCGCGGGCATGGGCGCGGGCGCAGGAAGGCGGCGCGGGCGGGCGCGAGAGCGTGGGCGGGCGGCACGGCGGGTGCGAGGGTGGGCGCTTGTCGGCGCGGGCAGGCCCCGGTCGGGCGGGCGTGTGGGGCGAGGGGGGGCGTGGGTGGGGGGGGCGTGGGTGGGGGGCGTGGTCGGGGGTTGAGGGGGAGGTGGTCGAGGGTGAGGTCAAGGTCGCGGGTCGGCGCGGACGGGCTGGCGCTCGGGCGGGCGCGCGGGCGCGGCGAGAAGCCATTCAGGAATACAGCGCTCAGGAATACAGTGCTCAGCCACATACGGCGCTCAGCCCCATACGGCGCTCAGCCGCTTTCAGCAACACTAACGTCATATTGGCAACCAACACCAGCTACCTGACCCATAGTCAGATCATCCCAATTTAGCCCACCCAGGTAATTTTTCAGTCCCAGGAAATCAGCCAATCGAAAGTCTGGGACAAAGACTCGATTACAGTTTACTGGGAAATTGCACAGGGTGGATAGTGGAGCAATGTGGCAGATGTTGCAAATGTATGGAATAGGAGGTAGGTTACTGAAATCAGTGAAGAGTTTTCACGAGGATAGTGAGGCTCAGGTCAGAGTAGGAAGGAAAAAGGGAGATTATTTCCCAGTAAAAAATGGCCTCAGACAGGGATGTGTGATGTCACCATGGTTGTTCAATATATTTATAGATGGGGTTGTAAGAGAAGTGAAGGCTCGGATATTTGCAAGAGGTGTAGGGTTAAGAGATAAAAAATCCAACACAAAGTGGGAGTTGTCATAGTTGCTCTTTGCTGATGATTGTGTCCTTTTGGGAGATTCAGAAGACAAGTTACAGAGGTTGGTGGATGAGTTTGGTAGGGTATGTAAAAGAAGAAAATTTAATGTGGATATATGAAAGAGTAAGGTGATGAGGATAAAAAAAAATAGGTGATGGAAGATTGGACATCAGATTGGAGGGAAAGAGTATGGAGGAGGTGAATGTATTCAGATATTTAGGAGTGGATAAGTCAGCAGATGGGCCTATGAAAGATGAAGTGAATCATAGCATTGATGATGGAAAAAGTTGATTGGTGCACATAGGAGTCCGTGGAGAGGAAGAACTTTGTCCATGGAAGCAGTGAGGGGAATGTATGAGAGTATAGTTATACCAACATATGGGTGGTGAATGTTGCAACAACGAGAAGGCTGGAGGTAGTAGAGATCTCATGTCTGAGGGCAATGTGTGGTGTGAATATAATGCAGAGAATTCGTAGTTTGAAAAATAGAAGGAGGTGCTGGATTACCAAAACTATTATCCAGAGGGCTGAGGAGGGGATGTTGACGTCGTTCGGACATGTAGAGTGGCTGGAACGAAATAGAATGACTTGCAGAGTGAATAACTCTATAATTGAGGGAAGGCGGGGAAGGGGTCGGCCTAGGAAAGGTTGGAGGGAGGGAGTAAAGGAGATTTTGCGTGCGAGGTACTTGGACTTCTTGCAGGCATGTGTGGGCATGTTAGATAGGAGCGAATGGAAACAAATGATATCTAGGACTTGAAGTGCTGTTGGAGTGTGGGCAAGGTTACATTTATGAAGGGATTCAAGGAAACCGGCAGGCCGGACTTGACTTCTGTGGATGGGAAGTACAGTGTTTGCACTCTGGAGGGGTATTAATGTTGCAGTTTTATAACTGTATTGTAAGCGAGCCTCAGACAAGACTATGATGGAGCGAATGATGAAAGTTTTTCTTTCTCGGGGCACCCTGCCTTGGTGGGAGACGGCAGATGTGTTAATAAAAATAAAAATCATATATTTAAACATAAAATTGAAACCACGAAAGAACTGGTATTGAATCATTTACCAAACTTCGGCAGGCCAGGATTCGACGCCACGACACATTGTCCCGCCTCAAGAGACAACACAACGTACATGTCACCTTATCCACTCAGCCATTAATCCTATAAAGATTACACACCCAGCAGAGCTAGGTGTTTTTCGTGATCTGAGGACACTCACTAAAACTATGCTGGTTACCGTGTAGAAGCTCATTTCTAAAACGGAATGAGCTTATACACGGTAACCAGCATGGTTTTAGTGAGTGGAAATCCTGTCACAAACTTATTAGAGTTTAAAAACAAGTTAACGGAAGTAAGACAGGATAGATGATTGATGGGTAGACTGTATTTTCTAAAACTGTAAAAAAGCTTTTGATACAGTTCCACACAAGAGATTAGTGAAAAAGCTAAAGGAGCAGGAAAGAATAACAGGAAAGGTACTGCAATGGATCAGGGAACACCTGCCAGGAAGGAAACAACGAGTAATGGCATGTGACGAGGTGTCAGAGTGAGCACAAGTGACGAGCGGGGGTTTCATGGGTCTTTCCTAGGGCCAGTACTGTTTCTGGTATATGTGAATGACATGATAGAAGAGATAGATTCAGAGGTATTCCTGTTTACACACGATGTGAAGTTATTGCAAAGAATTCAAGTGGACGAAGATCTGGACAGGCTGTAAACTTGGTCCAATAAATGGCTCCTAAAGTTTAATACCACCAAGTGCCAAGCCATGAGGCTTTGGGAAGGTCAAATAAGACCACAAAGGGATTACATGCTGGGGAATCAAAGGCTGCAAATCTCACTTCAGGAAAACTATTCTGAGGTGAATATCATTCCGAGTACATCATCTGAGGTGCACATCAACTAAATAACCTCCGCAGCATATGGGTACATGGCAAACCCAAGAATAGCGTTTTGGCCCCTTAGTAGAGAGTCAATCAAGACATTATACACAGTGTGTATTAATGTTGGTAGAATTACCGACAATATGTTAGGTAAAAGGACACAAGTGAAACTAATGTGACATTTTATTGTTGTAACGTTTCGCTCTCCAGAAGCTTTGTCAAAGCTCCTGGAGAGCGAAACGTTGCCACAATAAAATGTCACAGCAGTTGCACTTGTGTCCTTTTACCTAACATTATACACAATGTACGTCAGACACATATTGGAGCATGAAGCGCCAGAATGGAATTCACATCTGGTCAAGCACGTCAGGAATCAGAAAAGTTGAAAGGTTTGCAATAAGACTAGTCCTAGAACTAAGGGGTATGTCCTATGATTAGGGTTTAGCGAAATCATCTTAACGACACTGGAGGACAGGAGGGATAGGTGGGACATATAACGACATATAAAATACGGAGAAGAATTGCTAAAGTGGACAGGGACAGATTGTTTCAGAGATGTGATACAGCAAAAATGGGTCACAACTGTAAGTTGAAAAGTCATGTATGTCACAGGAATATTAGGAAGTATTTCTTCACTTACAGAGATGTCACAAAGTGGAACAGCAGGATCCATTCATAGCTTCATGAAGAGGCACAGTAAAGCAGTGAGAGTGAACCTAGTAGCAATCATCGAAGATGTGGGGCCAAGGGCTGTGAATCGACTCAGGAACGGAGGAGAGATATCACAGCTTCAAGCAAGTCCTCCAATAAAAAACACAACCCCTTTCAAAGCCTACTTAATTCTGGGCCACCCACACCATCCCTACACATCACTAGAACAAGCTCTCCATCCCTGAGAATTTCCCCCACTCCCTCCACTGTTTCTCACCACATCCAAGTTGGTGATCCACACACTAACCTTAACTTACCTCTCTCACAGCTGTCAAATAAATAACTAGCATAAAGAATAGAAAGCAAACATCAGAGCCTATGGGGAAAGTTAGCCATGAGTGTGGTACACAAATGTAGATGGACTTTGAGCATTGGTAATGATCCGATGGAACAAATAATTTAAGTAACTCCAGACATCATACCTATCATTTAGATTATGCTGATCTACATGATATCATATGTCATATTACCAGCTGAATACCAAGTGTTAAAATAGACAGAGGAATCAGAGGAGGTGGAGGAGTGACACTGCTAATCAGAAATCAGTGAAGCCTTGAAAATTCAAGACATACGACTTAAATAACAAAAAAAGGCACAATACCGTGACTGGAACGATACACAAATAACCCGCACATAAAAAAGAGAAGCTTACGACGACGTTTCGGTCCGACTTGGACCATTTACAAAGTCACACTAACCAGAAGTGGAGCAGGACGGCTATATATAGGCAGGAAGAGGTGGTGGTAGTAGTAGTAGTAGTACAAGAATGGTATATAATACCGACAAGATGAAATTAAGACACATTCGCCATCCAGTGGCTGGCTGGATGACGAAGCGTCTACGATAGAGATGCCCGGGTGTTGCGCATGTTTCTTAATTTCATCTTGTCGGTATTATATACCATTCTTGTACTACTACTACTACTACCACCACCTCTTCCTGCCTATATATAGCCGTCCTGCTCCACTTCTGGTTAGTGTGACTTTGTAAATGGTCCAAGTCGGACCGAAACGTCGTCGTAAGCTTCTCTCTTTTATGTGCGGGTTATTTGTGTAACATACGACTTCATTGTTGATCTCATTAAACTAGGGTAGCCAAAGTAGTATTGCAATGATATACATACCCCCCCCCCCAACAAAAAGAGACCGAGGCAAGAATATGAAGACAACAGCAAAGCAATGGTTGACTTCATGGACGAAGCAACAATGAGCGCTCACAAGGTTAAACAAAGCTGCTCATCACGGGTGATTTCATTCACCAAGAGGGTGACTGGGAGAGCTGGGACCCACATGGAAAACTGGAAGCATGGAGGGCTAAGTTGGTCGAAGTGGTCAGGGAAAACTTAACGTTAAAGATTTGATAAGAGACAGAGGACATGAGACAGAAGGACTTAACCTAGTATTTGCCACAAATATGTACGACATAGGAGAGGTAGAATATAAGAGCCCCTTGGGTGTCATCGACCAAGCTATGCTATGTATATAGTACCTTGTGGAACCAAGCGTTAAGAGAAGAAAGGCAAGTGAAGGGAGTGACAAGCCAGATTTCAAAAGAGATAACTTTGAAGGGATGTGGGAATTCCTGAAAGCTGCTCATTGGGAAAGAAAACTGGAAGGAAAGTCAGTGGACGACACAAAGAAATATATAGTTGAAAAGTGCCGAGAAGCAAAAGAGAACTTCATTCCTAAAAGAGGAACTTGAAATATCAATGATAAAGAGAACTCTTCGATTAGCCAAAGATGCAACGAGGCAAAAATTCCGCGAGAGGAAGCAGAAACATTGTCAAAAACACTAGTTAAGATTTCCAAGTCAATAAGCGTAGGATAGTTGCCCGAGATCTGATAGAGCGATAAAAGTATTAATATTCAAGACAAGACAGTGGGAAGATGCTCTGATATACAGGTAAGTATCACTGACGTACATACCATGCAAGAGAATGGACAAAAAATTCAGGAGGAGAGTAGTATAGCAATTGGAGATAAGTCGTTTCATAAACAGACAGGGAAGAGAAGGCTGGGTGTGTATTGCATTTTTTAAGAATGCAGGAAGTCATTTGATACAGTACTGCACATGAGAGAGGGTAAAAACTTGTGGTGCAGTCAAAAATAACAGTGAACAAACCCTGGTGGATCAGACAGTACCTCAGAGAAAAGATTGGTATAAGGGTCAGTATTGTTTTTAGTTGATGTAAATGACATTCCAGATGGGATTGAGATAGATGTATTCCTGTCTTCTGATGATGTAAAGCTGATCAGATGCATAAAAGCAGACGAGGACAGGAAAAGCCTGCAAATGGATCTCGACAATCTGGAAAAATCGCCAGGTAGGACGTCTCTTGAATACAACCCAAGCAAATGCAAGGTCCTGAAGCTGTGAGAATGGCAGATGACCTGACACAGTGTATAGTCTCGTTGGAATGAAAACGTCGCTGTCATCATTCCAGAAGCTGATTCATCAGGCTATTAATGGACTTAAAGGCACGGCCGCTTACTTAGATGATATTGTTATTCTGTCGGACGCTTGGGACCAATATATGTTTAGGCTTAGGCTCTCTTTGAGGCTTTCCAGTTTCCATTTAACTGTTAATTTATCCAAGTCATCCTTTGGCCAGTCTACTATTAATTTTTTAGGGCAATGAAGTAGGTAGTGGCAAAGTGGCTCTTAAATTTCCTAAAGTTCTTACTATTAAAAATTATCCAGTACCTCAAGACAGGAAATCCCTCCTACGTTTCCTAGGTATGGTAGGGTTTTATAGAAGATTCTGTGAGAATTTTGCAGATGTTGTAGCCCCTCTAACCTCCCTTATCAGTCACAAAACCCACTTTAATTGGACCCCAGAATGTCAATTGCTTTCGCAAAAGCAAAACGAATTCTTTGTATTGTATCTATTCTGTCTCCTGATTGATGCTTGTGAGTCAGGGGTACGGGCAATACTTCCGCAATCTGGGATGATGGGTTGCAGCCTGTGGCTTACTACTGGCATTAGTGCATTTCGAGGTCTACGTGGGTCAAACATCTCAGGTGATCACAGTCTACAGTGACCACAACCCTCTGGTGTATCTTAACTCCATGAGAAACCACAATACAAGACTCATAAGGTGGAGTCTCCGGCTGCATCCATATAATATTAAATTATTCATATTGCTGGCAAAGATAATAAGCTGGCTGATTCATTATCAAGACTGTAAAAATTTCAATATATTAGGTTAGGGTGTGTTAGGGATTATGGGTAGAATCAGCTCTTTTTCCCCCTTTTGTATATATAATGTTTAATTTATTTGGTGTGGGTTTTTTTTTTAGTGAGAGGATATTCTGCTACCTTCCACAGGTGTCTTGAACCTATGTTAGCCCTACTGCCTGCTGCCTTGCTCTAAGTTTAGTTTGACTTTATGTATCAAGAAAAGTTGAGCTCTATCTAATGAGTTGGATGGGTGAGAGGAAAGGCGGTTCCATTATTGTACCGTGCCATGGGGGCACTCTACCCATGGAGGTGGAAGCCTAGTCCTGGCTATTAGAGGCCTTTGAGGTGGGGGTGTGGCATGCAAAGAGTATGTCACTTTTATTCGGCGTATGTACACACTCTCATATACTCTACCTCCCAACCAGCAAACCAGTTACTAAGGGTTTAACGATCAAGGGGGCCCCATTGTTAAATCAGTACCTTGGTTCAGCCAATCATATAGCTGGGTCGGACAGTTGCTGATGTGATGTGGTGTTTTTCACACTCAAGTCTTGTCACTCTCAGATTTCTGCTGGTTGGCCACGGTTGTCTTGCTCTGGCTGATGTTGTTGCCTTGACTAACCGTGCTGTACACTTATATTTCAAGCTCTTGTATATATTGTACATAGCTGTAAATATCTATACATACTTGGTGAAGGATGATACCTCTTTTGCAGCCCCTTTGTTAAATCTATGGCCTACATTATAAGCCTGTATTATTTCTGCTGGAGAGGCCCGCACACATGTGGTGATATTCTCAACAACTGTATCTCTCCTATGACTCAAGTGTATGAGTCTATCATCCTGTCTTTGTATGAGAATCATGAAGACTAATATACCTTCAAAACATCTGTCAGCAAATATACTATAGCAAGGTATTGAACATGTGTTTCAGTAATCTCCATATAAGACCACTGACCTAATGATACTAGCTTAACTCAACATCACCATACAATCTTGGTACACAGAGTATTTATACGAAGTGTATTAATAAATATCTGACCAAGTTTATAAACCTTTTCTACTTCCATTATTTGGACCCTGCCCTCATGTGACCTTGTTATCAATTGCTTAGTGTGGCCCATCTTATGTGCCTAATCTACTTCCACAAGCTGACCCTCCGACATGTGACGATGTTTTCAACCTACACACCTGGCCTCTGGCACCCGTATATATGTCACCATCCCCATGTCTCCGTAACAAATTATTGAAGTCTTCTGAGGAGGTCAAATGACTTTTACTCATTATACTCAGTTGTTGCACATGAGAATTAAGTCATTATTCTTTACGGAAAAACAGACAATTTAGGAAAAAAAAAACAGAAGCAGTCGTAGCAGTTGCAGAAGTAGTTTTATATTGTCAAACTGACAGTGATGCTGCAGAATTAAGGATTGTTAGATGATTGATGATCCTGAGTAGATAGTCTTAATATATAATGTAAGATCTCCTGCTGTCTCCCTTTTTCATAAACTCTTAGGTACCTTCTCTTACTTCCATTCCCTTTAACTTTTGCTCTTTCTCTCTATCATTCCCCCCCCCCCATCTCTTTCCTTCTACTTTTCTATCCTTCTTGTGTTTGAGCACTCACACACTGAAGCGTTTCTATATTTATGGCTGAATATCCCTCGCTTCCTCAAATTACTTTATACCTGCAGAAATGTTTGTGATCCCATGGGTGTGGAATGACGTTGGCGGTATGAACTCTGGCCAGCGTTACGTGCACTACTTCCTTAGTGTGTGTTTGTGTGTGTTGTGTATGTGTGTATTTATATATATGTGTGTGTGTGTGTATGTGTGTGTGTGTGTGTGTGTGTGTGTGTGTGTGTGTGTGTGTGTGTGTGTGTGTGTGTGTGTGTGTGGTCTGTGTGTGTGTGTGTCTGTGTCTGTGTCTGTGTGTTCGTCTACTCACTCGTCCCTTTGTGAACGCGCTTGTGTATCTAAACACAGGATCCTATGTGCATGCATGTATGGCTAAAAACTAGTGTCTCTTTGAACATGTGTGCCAACACACTAGTAACGGAAACAGCGCCATGATGTTCACTCTTCAAGGTGGCTTCTACAATATGCATACCGCAGCGCTCTCGGCGACGCTTCAACAGCAGAATCGATACTTCTTGTGTCCTGAGGACTGCAGGATTCGCCTCCAGAGAAAGTCTTGACAAAGTAACTCATGAGTTTAATCCTAACTTTTAATAAGCAACACGAGAGAAGTTGATGACGATGTCGTCTGATGCTTAATAAACTTTACTTATAAATTTTTCCTCCCAAACACGATAGTTGGGTACAACTTATTTGTTCAAGCGTTGTAAGCTCATCATTCCAGCTACCTTGGTCCTTAATTAACTTGCTAAACTATCGTCATCATTTCTGCTCCATTGTTATTGTGATTTCTGTGGGATACTTTAATATAGTAAAACGCCACCCTTATTTATAAATAAAAGAGGGGTAATTAAAGGGAAAGGTAATTCATTATTAGATTATAAGACGAGGAACACATTTCTCAGAATGCTTTTACTGAGTTTCCTTACCAATGTTGCATGTCTTTATGTATTATACAACATTTAGATATTTAAGTTGATTAAGATGCATGTGCAACAGTTGGGTATTATTAGTGGTTAAAAGTCTCGCCTACACGGTAGGCTTCTTCAGTCAAATACAAAGAGAACAGAAGTAATAAAATAAAGATGATGTAATCATTCCATCAACCTTGGAGAAAAAGTATTTGAGGTAATCAGTCCCTCAGCCTTGGAGGTGTGTTTAGACCACGGTGCTCTAAACACCACCTCCAAGGCTGAGGGACTGATTACCTCATCTTTTGTATATAGTTCTTCTGTTTTCTAATTATGTCCAAGAATCTGTATTGATAAAGCCACTGGATGGCGAAACGTCTACAATAAAGATAACCAGATGTTGCACAAGTGTCTTAACTTCCATCTTGTCGGTAATGTATACCTGTCTTGCACAACTTGTCGGTATTTTATATCATTTTTAACAAAAAAATCGAAGCAAATGTCAGGTAATGTCAGTCTAAAATTTAGGACTAGTAAATATCCCAATTATAGATGTGTATCTCTCAACGTCTACTCACGTACTTAGGAATTTTGTTTAATAAATACGTTGATAATTGGTGCTAAACTACTAAACACCACGTTCTCTGTGAACCAAATTAACTATTGTCATCAGAACAGTAAGAAACATGGTGAACATCTTGCTTCAGAGAGAAAAAATCTTAATTAAAATGTTTAACGTGCTGCACAGTAGTATGTTTAACTCATTGACTGTGTTTCTGGATAAATGTAAAGAGGAGAAAATAGGAATAATTGTTGACCAGCAGTAAAGATAGATAACAGAAAGAGATATTAGAGGAAAAAATGAGTTGTCCAAGAGAGGAATCGCAGAAAAATAACACATGAGGAAGAGTAGTGTCTTTATTTGCAAAAATCCCAATTACTTTCCTGAATGAAGGAAATAAAATCAGATTAACTAATAGTAGGACTTCCAAAATAATTTTAGACAAGTTTTCAATTACATATACATAATTCACATCAATTACACATACATCAATTGCATATACATAATTTACATCAATTACATATACATAATTCACATCAGTAGCATATGTCAAAAAGACATAGAAATGGTTTCTTGAGACTAAACCGAAGACTCTTGATGGTCGCTTCTCACGTATGTATCCGAAATATTCTCTAGTATTCAACAGGATCGTTGACCTCAGTCCTAACCAAACAAAAACTGACTTCTGAAACACCTTAAAAATATAGCTCCTTCCTGGTGCTTGGTATTTTACGCCTGCGATTACGAATGACTGCGAAACTTGCTCACATCTTTTTTTCTCTTTGTTAAAGCCGAACGTGAACTGATATACTAAATTTGTCCAGAACAGAGAGACACTATAAAAGTCTCTCCTTGTCAAGGAGAGACTTTTATAGAGGCGGAAACTATGTGTCACTCTTAGTAGCTACATACAAAAAAATTTAAAAGATGTCAAGAATTCTTACCTCATTCTCAAGTAGGTCAGGAATTGTTCTGATTTGTTTCTCGTGGTGGAGGCAGAAATTAAGCATAGTTTTCACAGTACGTATGAAAAGGCCCGCGAGGGAGTTACGGGTTTTGTCCCGCATCACCACAGAAAGAAGACACAAAGAGCAAAATACAGTCACATTAATACTATCAAATAACGAAAAAACTCACAAACAAACATGCACGCAAGTAAACACACACACACACACACACACACACACACACACATACACACACACACACACACACACACACACACACACACACACACACACACACACACGCACACACACGCACACTCACACGCACACACACACTCGCCTAGTAGCGACCAGTGAAGAGGCGGGGCCAGGAGCTGTGACTCGATCCCTGCAACCACAACTAGGTGAGTACACACACACACACACACACACACACACATGTTAGGAAGCACTTCTTCAGCCACAGAGTAGTCGGGAAGTGGAATAATTTGGGAAACGATGTAGTGGAGGCAGGATCCATACATAGCTTTAAGCAGAGGCATAATAAAGCTCACGGTTCAGGGAGAGTGACCTAGTAGCGATCAGTGAAGAGGCGGGGCCAGGTGCTTGGACTCGACCCCTGCAATCTTAACTAGGTGAGTACAACTAGGTGAGTACACACACACACACTCACAAACACACACACACACACACACACACACACACACACACACACACACACACACACACACACACACACACACACACACATAACAGATGCCATCTTCCCAATGGGATACCAAATCCTGAGGAAAGACAGAAGGAACAGGGGGGGGTGGAGGAGTGGCATTGCTGATCAAAAATCGCTGGAATTTTGATGAGCTGGAGAGAGGAGACAGCGGAGAAGAAAGTGATTACATAGCGGGAACGCTTCACTCTGGACATCCCAAGGTGGTAATAGCAGTGATGTATAACCCACCACAGAACAGCAGGAGGCCAAGGCAAGAGTACGACGAGAGCAATAGAGCGATTGTTGACACACTGGCTAGAGTGGCCAGAAGAGCTCATGCATGCACGGCAAAGCTCCTGATCATGGGTGACTTTAACCACAATGAGATCGATAGGGAGAACTTGGACCCGCATGGGGGCCAAGATACATGGAGGGCTAAGATGATGGAGGTGGTACTGGAAAACTTCATGTACCAACACGTAAGGGACACTACAAGAGAGAGAGGAGAGGATGAACCAGCAAGGCTAGACTTAGTATTCACCTTGAGTAGTGTAGATATCGAGGACATCACATATGAAAGACCCCTTGGGGCCAGTGACCATGTGGTTTTAAGTTCGAATACACAGTAGAGCTACAAGTGGAGGGAGAAGCAGGAAGGCCAGGACGAATGAAGCCAAACTACAAGAAAGGGGACTACACAGGGGTTCAGTGGGACAGAGAACTGGCAGGGAAGCCAATTAATGAGATGATAGAATATGTAGCAACAAAATGCAAGGAGGCTGAGCAGAGGTTTGTATCCAAGGGTAACAGGAATAATGAAAAAGCCAGGATGAGCCCATGGTTTACCCAAAGGTGCAGGGAGGCAAAAACCAAGTGAGCTAGGGAATGGAAGAAATATAGAAGGCAAAGGACCCAGGAGAATAAGGAGAGCAGTCGTAGAGCCAGAAACGAATATGCACAGATAAGAACGGAGGCCCAAAGACAATATGAATATTTTTAATTTATCTCTTCAAACAGGTGTAGTGTCTGATATGTGGAAGATGGCTAATGTAACTCCCATTTTTAAAACAGGGGACAAGTCGTTACCGTCAAATTACCGCCCAATAAGCCTGACCTCAATTGTAGGCAAATTACTAGAGTCAGTTATAGCTGAGATTATAAGAAGCCATCTCGATAAGCATAGCTTGATTAATGATACTCAGCATGGATTCACAAGAGGCAGGTCTTGTCTAACTAATTTATTAACTTTCTTCAGTAAAGCTTTTGAGGCTGTTGACCACAATAAAGAATTTGATATTATTTACTTAGATTTTAGTAAGGCTTTTGATAGATTCCGCACCATAGACTGTTAAAGAAAGTGGCAGCTCATGGCATTGGGGGAAAAGTGCTCTCGTGGATCGAGTCATGGCTCACTGACAGGAAGCAGAGAGTGTCCATAAATGGGGTTAAATCCGAGTGGGGATCTGTAACAAGTGGCGTTCCACAGGGATCAGTCTTGGGCCCGTTGTTGTTTATAATATATATCAATGATCTTGATGAGGGAATTACTAGTGATATGAGCAAATTCGCCGATGACACAAAGATAGGTAGGATAATTGATTCAAACGTAGATGTTATGGAACTTCAGGAGGATTTAAACAAACTCTATTCTTGGTCAGAAAAGTGGCAGATGCAGTTCAATGTAGATAAATGCAAGGTTCTGAAGCTTGGGAGTGCCCATAACCCCAGTACTTATAAGTTAAATGATGTAGAACTTAGCCATACAGATTGCGAAAAGGACTTGGGGTTTATGGTGAGCAGCAACCTTAAACCAAGACAGCAATGCCTAAGCGTACGTAATAAGGCAAATAGATTACTGGGATTTATATCAAGAAGTGTAAGCAACAGAAGTCCAGAGGTCATACTGCAGCTTTATACATCATTAGTAAGGCCTCACCTAGATTATGCAGCTCAGTTCTGGTCTCCGTATTACAAAATGGACATAAATTCGTTAGAAAACATTCAGCGTAGATGACTAAATTAATACATAGCATTAGAAATCTTCCTTATGAAGAAAGATTGAAGACTCTTAAGTTACATTCACTTGTTAGACGAAGAATGAGGGGAGACCTGATCGAAGTGTATAAGTGGAAGATAGGTATTAATAAAGGGGATATTAATAAGGTCTTGAGGATGTCTCTCCAAGAGAGAACCCGCAGTAATGGATTTAAATTAGATAAATTTAGATTTAGAAAGGACATAGGAAAGTATTGGTTTGGAAATAGGGTAGTTGATGAGTGGAACAGTCTACCTAGTTGGGTTATTGAGGCTGGGACTTTGGGTAGTTTCAAATCTAGGTTGGATAAGTACATGAGTAGGAGGAGTTGGATTTGAGTGGGACTTTCACATCAGAGCTTATTTCTTGGGTGGCATTGAAAATCGGGTTGGGCAAATGTTTTGTTAGTGGGATGAATTGTAAAGGACCTGCCTAGTATGGGCCAGCAGGCCTCCTGCAGTGTTCTTCCATTCTTATGTTCTTATGTTCTTAAAATGACATAGCAGCGAAAGCCAAATCTGACCCGAAACTGTTGTACAGCCACATCAGGAGGAAAACATCAGTCAAGGACCAGGTAATCAGGCTAAGGAAGGAAGGAGGAGAGACAACAAGAGATGACCGTGAAGTATGTGAGGAACTCAACAAGAGATTCAAAGAAGTGTTCACAGAGGAGACAGAAGGGGCTCCAGAAAGACGGAGAGGTGGGGCACACCACCATGTGCTGGACACAGTGCACACAACCGAGGAAGAAGTGAAGAGGCTTCTGAGTGAGCTAGATACCTCAAAGGCAATGGGGCCAGATAACATCTCCCCATGGGCATTGAGAGAGGGAGCAGAGGCGCTGTGTGTACCCCTAACAACAATATTCAATACATCATCGAAAAAAGGGAGATTGCCTGAGGCATGGAAGACAGCAAATGTAGTCCCAATCTTTAAAAAAGGAGACAGACGTGAAGCATTAAACTACAGACCAGTGTCCACTGACATGTATAGTATGCAAAATCATGGAGAAAATTATCAGGAGAAGAGTGGTGGAACACCTATAAAGGAATGATCTCATCAACAGCAGCCAACATGGTTTCAGGGACGGGAAATCCTGTGTCACAAACCTACTGAAGTTCTATGACATGGTGACAGCAGTAAGACAAGAGAGAGAGGGGTGGGGTGGATTGCATATTCTTGGACTGCAAGAAGGCGTTTGACACAGTTTTCCCCACAAGAGATTGGTGCAAAAACTGGAGGACCAAGCAGGGATAACAGGGAAGGCACTACAATGGATCAGGGAATACTTGTCAGGAAGACAGCAGCGAGTCATGGTACGTGGCGAGGTGTCAGAGTGGGCACCTGTGACCAGCGAGGGTCCCACAGGGTCAGTCCTAGGACCAGTGCTGTTTCTGGTATTTGTGAACGACATGACGGAAGGAATAGACTCTGAGGTGTCCCTGTTTGCAGATGACGTGAAGCTGATGAGAAGAATTCACTCGATCGAAGACCAGGCAGAACTACAAAGGGATCTGGACAGGCTGCAGACCTGGTCCAGCAACTGGTTCCTGGAGTTCAATCCCACCAAGTGCAAAGTCATGAAGATTGGGAAGGGCAAAGAAGACCGCAGACGGAGTACAGTCTAGGGGGGCCAGAGACTACAAACTTCACTCAAGGAAAAAGATCTTGGGGTGAGTATAACACCAGGCACATCTCCTGAAGCGCACATCAACCAAATAACTGCTGCAGCATATGGGCGCCTAGCAAACCTCAGAACAGCATTCCGACATCTTAATAAGGAATCGTTCAGGACCCTGTACACCGTGTACGTTAGGCCCATATTGGAGTATGCGGCACCAGTTTGGAACCCACACCTAGCCAAGCACGTAAAGAAACTAGAGAAAGTGCAAAGGTTTGCAACAAGACTAGTCCCAGAGCTAAGAGGTATGTCCTACGAGGAGAGGTTAAGGGAAATCAACCTGACGACACTGGAGGACAGGAGAGATATGGAGGACATGATAACGACATACAAAATACTGAGAGGAATTGACAAGGTGGACAAAGACAGGATGTTCCAGAGATTGGACACAGTAACAAGGGGACACAGTTGGAAGTTGAAGACACAGATGAATCACAGGGATGTTAGGAAGTATTTCTTCAGCCACAGAGTAGTCAGTAAGTGGAATAGTTTGGGAAGCGATGTAGTGGAGGCAGGATCCATACGTAGCTTTAAGCAGAGGTATGATAAAGCTCACGGTTCAGAGAGAGTGACCTAGTAGCGATCAGTGAAGAGGCGGGGCCAGGAGCTCGGACTCGACCCCCGCAACCTCAACTAGGTGAGTACAACTAGGTGAGTACACACACACACACACACACATACAAGTAGGTGAGTAAACACAGACAACGACACTGACAAACAGGCAAGCACACACACAGAACACACACACACACACAAAGGATGTACGTTTAGAGCTCAGTTGAGACAAACGTCATCTAGCAAATCGAGGTAGGAGAAACACCAACAAGTGCTAGACACACTGCACACGTCTGAGGAAGTGAAGAAGCTGCTTTGCCTCATAGGTGGTGGGCCCCGACAACATCTCCCCACGGAATCTGAGAGAGAGAGAGCAGAGGAAGTGTGTGTCCGCCAGTAACAACAATTTCCAACAATTCTGTTGAAACAGGAGAACCACTAGATGTGTGGAAGACAGCAAATGTGTCATAGAGTTCTTTGGGAAGAGTGAGGTATATTGATTCACAAAGTCGGAGCCCAGCGTGGATACATCCACCCTTCGCCTGGTCTGGATTCTAACTGAGGACTGCCGCCTAGCTTGCGAGGTTGAAAAGGGAAGTCACATGACACTAGCGTGACAAATGTAATCCCAATTTTTATGAAGGAAGACAGTTAAGCAACATTAAACTACAGACCAATGTCAGTCATGTATAGTATGTAAACTCATGGAGAGGATTATCAGAAGAGTGATGGAGCACACAGAAGAGAACGAGCTCATACACAATTCCCAACGAATTGGAAATGTATCAGAAAACCTACAGGAGAGAGAGAGAGGGGAAGGGATTAGACTGCATATCCTTGGATTGTAAGAAGGCTTTTGATACAGTTCCACACAAGAGATTGGTGCAAAGCTTAGAGGAGCAGGCACGAATAGCAAGAAAAGCACTGCAGTGGCTAAGGGAGGGAATGCCTGACAAGAAGGCAACGAGTGATGATTCGTTACGAGGTGCCAGAGTGGGCGAATGTGTCGAGCGGGGTATATGTGAATAACACGACGGAAAAGACAGATTCAAAGGCTCCATGTTAGCAGACGACGTGAAGCTAATGCGGAGAATTCAAAAGGACGAGGATCAGGTAGGACTACAAAGGAATCTGGAGGTGCTACTAGCCTGGTCTGTCAAATGACTCTTGGAGTTCAACCCCAGCAAGTGCAAAGTTATGAAGCTTGGGTAAGGACAAAGAAGACAACAGATGGAGTACTTGATCCGGGGTCAAAATCTGCAAGCCTCACTCAAGGGAAACGATCTTGAGTGTGTTTAACACCGAACACATTCCATGAGGCGCACCTCACCCAAATAACTGTTGTAGCATATGGTGTCTGGTAAACATAAGAACAGCTTATCGACATCTAAGTAAGGAGAAATTCCCGACACGCAAAGAAATTGGAGAAAGTGCAAAGGTTTCTAACAAGACTAGTTCCAGAACTAAGGGAAAAGGAGGGATAAGGGAAGGCATGATAACGACATATAAAATACTGATAGGAATTTACAAGGTGAACATGGACAGAATGTTTCAGAGATTGGACACAGGAACAAGGGGTCACATCTGGAAATTGAAAGCTCAGATGAGTCACAACGAAGTTAGAAAGTATTACTTCAGCACTAGAGTTGTTAGAAACAGCATCAATCTTGATACCGATGCAGTGGTAGCAGGATCTATATATAGCTTTAAAGAGAGGTATAACCAGACTCTTTGAGCAGGAAGTGGGCCAAGTAGCGACCAGCGACGAATGGGGGCCAGGAGCTGCGACTCGACCCCTGTAATCACTAATATGGGAGTAAATACACACACACACACACATACACACACACACACACACACACACACACACACACACACACACACACACATACACAGAGCACGCCCAGTCCTCCAAACACACACACACACCAAAACACACACACACATACACACACACAGGAGCTACAACTCAACCAACGTAACGACAAATAGGTGAGTACCGAAACACACACAAACACGCAAACACACACACACACACACACACACACACACACACACACACACACACACACACACACACACACACAGAGGTATGATAAAGCTCACGGCTCAGGGAGAGTGACCTAGTAGCGATCAGTGAAGAGGCGGGGCCAGGAGCTCGGACTCGACCCCCGCAACCTCAACTAGGTGAGTACAACTAGGTGAGTACACACACACACACACACACACACACACACACACACACACATATTCACACAGAGAACCATCCCCAGAACCCCACAGCCTATCACACCATCCCAACACAAACTACAACCCATACTCACAGCTTCCACCAACACCCAGCTATAGAATCCCACAGTATGCTACCAGGTCTCCCACCCTCACAGCCCCCCCCCCCCAAGCCACAGTGTTGGAGAGGAAACTGAAGGTATGGTACACTAACGCTGATGGAATAACAAATAAGTGGGAGGAGTGGCACAAAAGAGTTAAAGAGGCATCAGCGGACATCATAGCTCTCACAGAAACCAAGCTTACAGGTATGATAACAGATGCCATCTTTCAAATGGGATACCTAATCCTGAGGAAAGACAGAGGGAACAGGGGGGGGGTGAAGGAGTAGCACTGCTGATCAAAAACCGATGGAATTTTGATGAGCTGGAGAGAGGAGACAGCGGAGAAGCAAGTGATTACATAGCGGGAATGCTTCACTCTGGAGGTCCCAAAGTGGTAAGTGCAGTGATGAATAACCCATCACAGAACAGCTGGAGGCCAAGGCAAGAGTATGATGAGAGCAATAGAGCGATGGTTGACACACTGCCTGCAGTGGCCAGAAGAGCTCATGCATGCAGGGCAAAGCTCCTGATAATGGGTGACTTTAGCCACAAGGAAATCGATTGGGAGAACTTGGAGCAACATGGGAGCCAAGATACACGGAGAACTAAGATGATGGAGGTGGTGCTGGAAAACTTCATGTGCCAACACGTAAGGGACACTACAAGAGAGAGAGATAAGAGAATGGACCAGCAAGACTGGACGTAGTATTCACCTTGAGTAGTGCAGATATTGAGGACATCACATATGAAAGACCCCTTGGGGCCAGCGATCATGTGGCTTTAAGCTTCGAATGCACAGTAGAACTACAAGTGGAGGGGGAAGCAGGAAAACCAGGGCGAATAAAGCCTAACTACAAGAAAGGGGACTACACGGGAATGAGGAACTTATGAATGGGGTTCAGTGGGACAGAGAACTGGCAGGGAAGCTAGTTAATGATATGATGGAATATGTAACAACAAAGTGCAAGGAGGCTGAGGAGAGGTTTGTACCCAAGGGTAACAGGAATAATGAAAAATCCAGGATGAGCCCATGGTTCACCCAAAGGTGCAGGGGGGCAAAAACTAAGTGTGCTAGGGAATGGAAGAAGTATAGAAGGCAAAGAGCCCAGGAGAATAAGGAGAACAGTCGCAGAGCCAGAAATGAATATGCACAGACAAGATGGGAGGCCCAACGACAATATGAAAACGATATAGCAGCGAAAGCCAAATCTGACCTGAAGCTGTTATACAGTCACATCAGGAGGAAAACAGCAGTCAGGGACCAAGTAATCAGGCTAAGGAAGGAAGGAGGAGAGACAACAAGGAATGATCGTGAAGTATGTGAGGAACTCGACGTGAGATTCAAAGAAGTGTTCACAGAGGAGACAGAAGGGGTTCCAGAAAGATGGAGAGGTGGGGTACACTACAAAGTGCTGGACACAGTACACACAACCAAGGAAGAAGTGAAGAGGCTTCTGAGTGAGCTAGATACCTCAAAGGCAATGGGGCCAGATAACATCTCCCCATGGGTCCTGAGAGAGGGAGCAGAGGCGCTATGTGTACCCCTAACAACAATATTCAATACATCTATCAAAACAGTGAGATTACCTGAGGCATGGAAGACAGCAAATGTAGTCCCAATCTTTAAAAAAGGAGACAGACATGAAGCACTAAACTACAGACCAGAGTCACCGACTTGTATAGTATGCAAAGTCATGGAGAAGATTATCAGGAGAAGAGTGTTGGAACACCTAGAAAGGAATGATCTCATCAACAGCAGCCAACATGGCTTCAAGGATGGGAAATCCTGTGTCACAAACCTACTGGAGTTCTATGACATGGTGACAGCAGTAATACAAGAGAGAGAGGGGTGGGTGGATTGCATTTTCTTGGATTTCAAGAAGGCGTTTGACACAGTTTCTCACAAGAGATTAGTGCAAAAACTGGAAGACCAAGCAGGTATAACAGGGAAGGCACTACAATGGATCACGGAATACTTGTCAGGAAGACAAGGGATCTGGACAGGCTGCAGACCTGGTCCAACAATTGGCTCCTGGAGTTCAACCCCACAAAGTGCAAAGTCATGAAGATTGGGGAACGGCAGAGAAGACCGTAGACGGAGTACAGTCTAGGAAGCCAAAGACTACAAACCTCGCTCAAGGAAAAAGATCTTGGGGTGAGTATAACACCAGGCACATCTCCTGAAGCGCACATCAACCAAATAACTGCTGCAGCATATGGGCGCCTAGCAAACCTCTGAACAGCATTCCGACATCTTAATAAGGAATCATTCAGGACCCTGTACACCGTGTATGTTAGGCCCATATTGGAGTATGCGGCACCAGTTTGGAACCCACACCTAGCCAAGCACGTGAAGAAACTAGAGAAAGCGCAAAGGTTTGCAACAAGACTAGTCCCAGAGCTAAGAGGTATGTCCTACGAGGAGAGGTTAAGGGAAATCGACCTGATGACACTGGAGGACAGGAGAGATAGGGGCGACATGATAACGACTTATGAAATACTGAGAGGAATTGACAAGGTGGACAAAGACAAGATGTTCCAGAGATGAGACACAGTAACAAGGGGACACAGTTGGAAGTAGAAGACACAGATGAATCACTGGGATGTTAGGAAGTATTTATTCAGCCACAGAGTAGTCAGGAAGTGGAATAGTTTGGGAAGCGATGTAGTGGAGGCAGGATCCATACATAGCTTTAAGCAGAGATATGATAAAGCTCACGGTTCAGGGAGAGTGACCTAGTAGCGACCAGTGAAGTGGCGGGGGTCAGGAGCTCGGACTCGACCCCTGCAACTTCAACTAGGTGAGTACACTCAGTATTTAAAAAACAGAGACAGTGAAGATCCTTTAAACTATAGGTCGGTTTCACTGTTAAATGTTAGGTACAATTACTGAAAAAGTCATTAGAGTAAAGTGGATTCAACACTTAGAGAACAACATGTTAACTGCATTACAAGTTAGTTTTAGGTTTGCATATTCAGGGAAATCCAGTTTGGTTGGTCATTAAGAGTGTTACTGAAATTGTTCAGGGAAATATATGGATCGGCAAATAATATTTACCGATATTTTAGGAAAGCTTTTCGAAATAATTCCCAGTGAAAGAATACAGTGGACCCCCGGTTAACGATATTTTTTTCACTCCAGAAGTATGTTCAGGTGCCAGTACTGACCGAATTTGTTCCCATAAGAAATATTGTGAAGTAGATTAGTCCATTTCAGACCCCCAAACATACACGTACAAACGCACTTACATAAATACACTTACATAATTGGTCGCATTCGGAGGTAATCGTTATGCGGGGGTCCACTGTAATTTGGGAACTATAAATTATAATAGGAATTAACGGTAAATTATAACAGTGAATGAGAATATTTTTATTTAATTTTATGCAAAAAAAAAGTCTGCCTGCGGAAAATCACATACGGGGTGTCAAAAGATTCTGTACTTGTCCCCCAAAAATTTTAATTAAAAATTTTCCAGAAGGAATAAAAAATTGTATAAATTTGTTAGCAAAGGATACAAATATCTTACGTAAAATTAATAATGAAGGTTACCGTAAATCTTTATGTGATCCAGATACATACGGCACATAAAATTAAATGAAGTTAAAATCAATGTAATATATTAGACCAAAATTGGAAAATTAATCAGCTTAATTGTTCCCATACCTGAAGAAAATACAATGATAAGTTTGTAAATGTTAATCGGATAACAAAGGAATTGCTCAAAAAGACACTGAAATCTGGAGGTACAGGAAATGGGATGAAGAGAGAGCTCTAAGGAAAGTCTTATAATGAAATATGAATGAGGGAGAAGCAAGACAGTCAAATCATCACTTGCCCAGTCAAACTGAACCACGTCATAGACATGGCACAAGACAGGATCATGCGGTGGAAGCAATGATTAAATCAGACAGAAATAAATACCCTACCAAATGTCTGTTTACCATTAACTTGCAAACTACATTGGTAAGAGCAAAGGGATGATAGTGCAAGGTATCATGGCATGAAGCACCTGGTTTACGAATAGGCAGAACAATGGCAAACGTGGAGGAAAGAAACGAGGGGCATAGATGGAAGGCTTACAATACTGACACCAGCAACCCTAAGAACCGGACGCGGGTCTGGAGAGTATTTGCCACTCAGTTTCCGCAATTTTTTCAAATTGCACTCGCAGAGGAAGTCGAAGTGCCATTAGAAACAGAATCCTGCCAACAAGTGCGTTTAGTTTCTCTCATGGCATCTCGAGCAACAGCCCTCGCATGCTCTAAATCTAGGAGACGCTCTGTGGTCCTATTATAATGATACTGGCCCCATACAATGTGTGTCATAACAATTTCATTACGATTTCGTGAGTCATTCAAATGCTCCACCTGAACACAAGTAGGAGACCACCAAGGCACACATTCCTGAGTGCCTACCTGAGGTTTGAGTGACGAGGAACTCGAGAATACATATGAGAATATAGGATCATATGAATACATATGAGAATATAGGATCATATGAATACATATGAGAATATAGGATCATCTCTCTGGGGCAGGGGTGGTAGCACTTGCAGACTCGATTGAGAAGGCCATTGGTGAAATGCCTATGATTTTAAACTGATGGAAGATAGAGGTATGGGTGTGTGTGGGAAACAAGCAGGTTGCAACACTAGGGTTGGAAACAGTAAATGTATAAAAGGCATTCAGCATGAAGTTATAAATAAAGACAATAGAACAGGTCAGCAAACAAAGGGGGACAGCAGAGGGCAGCAAGGGACTAGCTCCCTTAAGGTTTACTATACTAATAGCAGGAGTGTTAGAAATAAGATAGATGAGCTAAGATTAATTGCAAGTGCAGGAAACATAGATATTATTGCTATAACAGAGACCTGGCTCAATCTGAAAGATAGAGAGATGCCCTCTGAATGTCACATACAAGGCTATAAATTATTCCACACTGACAGGGTCAACAGGAAAGGTGGTGGAGTAGCGATGTATGTCAGAGACAATTTAAATTGTTGTGTTAGACAAGATATTAAATTAGAAGCGTCAGCCACTGAATCTGTTTGGTTACAGCTTCTCGAGGGCCGAGAAAAAAATAATCTTGGGTGTGATTTACAGGGCCCCAAATCTTGATAGGGAGTGCAGTAAACTTCTATGGGACGAAATTCGTAAGGCATCTACATACGAAAATGTTGTGCTAATGGGAGATTTCAACTATAGACAGATTGACTGGAGCAATTTGACAGGAAATTTAGAGTCGGGTGACTTTCTTGATTCGATCCAGGATTGTTTTTTAAAACAGTTTGTGACAGAGCCAACTAGGGGAAATAACCTCCTTGACTTGGTTCTTGCCAGTAGGGAAACACTAATTAATAATCTTGAGGTTAATGATGACTTGGGGAGAGTGATCACAAATCACTCAGTTTTAACATATTATGGAATTCCCCTAATAATGCAATCAAGTCTCCGTCCCTGACTTTCGCTTGGCTGATTTCATAGGACTGAAAAATTACTTAGGTGGGCTGAACTGGAATGACTGACTAAGGGTCAGGTAGGTGGTGATGGTTGCCGATATGATGCTTTCCAGGGCATAGTTCTAGCTGCCTCAGTCAAATTATGTTCCAAATAGGGAAATCAGATCAAACAAAAATGATCCTAAATGGATGAACAATAGATTAAAATATCTGATTGGTCAAAAGAGAGGCATATATAGGCAAATCAAAGAGAGAGAGGGCAATTAGAAATCGATATATTCAGTTAAAGAGAGAAATAAAAAAGGGAATTGAAAAGCAAAAAGAGATTATGAGGTTAAAGTTGCAAGAGAATCGAAGACTAACCCAAAAGGATTCTTTCAGGTATACAGAAGTAAGATCAGGGACAAGATAGGCCCACTCAAAAGTTCCTCGGGTCAGCTCACTGACAGTGATAAGGAAATGTGTAGAATTTTTAACACATACTTCCTCTCAGTTTTTACACAGGAGGATACCAGTGATATTCCAGTAATGAATAAATTATGTAGAACAGGACGATAATAAACTGTGCACTATTAGGGTCACAAGTGACATGGTCCTTAGGCAAATAGATAAATTAAAAACCTAACAAATCCCCAGGCCCTGATGAACTGTATGCAAGGGTTCTAAAGGAATGTAAAGAGGAGCTTAGCACACCTTTGGCTAATCTTTTCAACAATCACTACAAACTGGCATGGTGCCAGATAAGTGGTAAATGGCAAATGTGATACCTATTTTCAAAACAGGTGACAGGTCCTTAGCTTCGAACTATAGACCAATAAGCCTAACCTCCAAGTGGGAAAAATTTATGGAATCAATAATTGCCGAGGCAGTTCGTAGCCACCTTGAAAAGCATAAATTAATCAACGAATCTCAGCATGGTTTTACAAAGGGGCGTTCCTGCCTTACGAATTTATTAACTTTTTTCACTAAGGTATTTGAGGAGGTAGATCATGGTAATGAATATGATATTGTGTATATGGACTTCAGTAAGGCTTTTGACAGGGTCCCACATCAGAGACTATTGAGGAAAATTAAAGCACATGGAATAGGAGGAGAAATTTTTTCCTGGATAGAGGCATGGTTGACAAATAGGCAGCAGAGAGTTTGCATAAATGGGGAGAAATCAGAGTGGGGAAGCGTCACGAGGGTGTTCCACAGGGGTCAGTGTTGGGCCCCCTGCTGTTCACAATCTACATAAACGACATAGATGAGGGCATAAAGAGCGACATCGGCAAGTTTGCCGATGACACCAAAATAGGCCGTCGAATTCATTCTGACGAGGACATTCGAGCACTCCAGGAAGATTTGAATAGACTGATGCAGTGGTCGGAGAAGTGGCAGATGCAGTTTAATATAGACAAATGCAAAGTTCTAAATGTTGGACAGGACAATAACCATGCCACATATAAACTAAATAATGTAGATCTTAATATTACGGATTGCGAAAAAGATTTAGGAGTTCTGGTTAGCAGTAATCTGAAACCAAGACAACAGTGCATAAGTGTTCGCAATAAAGCTAATAGAATCCTTGGCTTCATATCAAGAAGCATAAATAATAGGAGTCCCAGGTTGTTCTTCAACTCTATACATCCTTGGTTAGGCCTCATTTAGATTATGCTGCACAGTTTTGGTCACCGTATTACAGAATGGATATAAATTCTCTGGAAAATGTACAAAGGAGGATGACAAAGATGATCCCATGTATCAAAAACCTTCCCTATGAGGATAGACTAAGGGCCCTGAAACTGCACTCTCTAGAAAGACGTAGAATTAGGGGGATATGATTGAGTGTATAAGTGGAAGACAGAATAAATAAAGGGGATGTAAATAGTGTGCTGAAAATATCTAGCCTAGACAGGACTCGCAGCAATGGTTTTAAGTTGGAAAAATTCAGATTCAGGAAGGATATAGGAAAGTACTGGTTTGGTAATAGAGTTGTGGATGAGTGGAACAAACTCCCAAGTACCGTTATAGAGGCCAGAACGTTGTGTAGCTTTAAAAATAGGTTGGATAAATACATGAGTAGATGTGGGTGGGTGTGAGTTAGACCTGATAGCTTGTGCTAACAGGTCGGTTGCCGTGTTCCTCCCTTAAGTCAATGTGACCTGACCTGACTAGGTTGGGTGCATTGGCTTAAGCCGGTAGGAGACTTGGACCTGCCTCGCATGGGCCAGTAGGCCTTCTGCAGTGTTCCTTCGTTCTTATGTTCTTATGTTCTTATATGAATACATATGAGAATAAATTATCGCTGTCATGTAAATCAGGGAGCACTGAGCAGATAAAGTCGAGTGAAGTTGAAGAGCAAACATCTATAAGAGATAGAGTTCGAGTGCAAGGGTCTCTCCAATCTGATATCCAATCTTTTGTTACTTAAATTTTTGTTATCCTCATCACCTTACACTTCCTATATTCACTTTTAATTCTCTTCTTTTACATACCCTACCAATCTCATACACCAGCAACTCCAACTTCTCTTTAGAATCTCTCAAAAACACAGTGGCATCAACGAAGGCAACTGTGACAACTCCCACTTTGTTAGATTCTTTTTCTTTTAACCTCTTTCCAAGACCCGAACATTCACTTCTCTTTCAATCCCATCTATAAATATATTGAACAACAATAGTGACATCCCACATCCCTGTCTAAGTCCTACTATTGCTGGGAAATAATCTCCCTCTCTCCTACATACTCTAACCTGAACCTCACTATCCTTTTCACTGCTTTCAGTAACCTACCTCCTATTCGAAATATTTGCAAGATTTGCCATATTGCCCCCTTATCCACCCTATCATACGCCTTTTCCAAATACTTAAATGCCACAGAAACATTTTTACCCTTATTTAAATACAGTTCACCTATATGTTTCATTGTAAACACTTGGTCTACACACCCCCTACCTTTCCTAAAGCTTCCTTGCTCATCTTCTATTCTACTCTCCGTCTTGCTTTAAATTCTTTCAACAATAACTCTACCATACACTTTACCAAGTATACTCAACATGCTTATTCCCCTATAATTTTTACACTCTCTTTTTATGCTCTCTGCCAATCCGTATGTACTTAACCTTCTTCCACACATTTATTAAATAAAAGCACTAACCACTCCAAATCTATATCCCCATCTGTCTTTTAACATTTCTATCTTTATCCCATCAATCACAGCTGCTTTACCCCTTCTCATTCTGCCCACTGCCTCACGAACCTTACCTCCCTCCCCACACACAACTGGCTCTTCCTCACTCCTACAAGATGTTATTCCTCCTTGCCCTATACACGAAATCACAGCTTCTCTATCTTCATCACCATTTAACAATTCCTCAATTCCTTTTCTCCTATCCTATTTTTAATTATCCAGTCCATTCACTCCCTAGGCTTTCTCAACTTATTAATCTCACTCATCTTATTTATTTCACCCACTCTCTCATTTGCTCCCTTTTTACACTCCTTCAAAGATTGTAATAAAGTTGGTAGAATTACCGACAATATGAAGATTGAGACACATGCAACATATGGGAATATTTATTCATCTTTATTAATCTTTATTTCATAAATGTCTCATTCTTCAACTTGTCGGTTTTTCAAACCATTCATCACTACCGACAATATGTAAAGTAAAAGGACACAAGGGCAGCTAATGTGACATTTTTATTGTGGCAACGATTCGCTCTCCAGGAGCTTTGATAAAGCTCCTTGAGAGCGAAACGTTGCCACAACAAAAATGTCACATTAGTTGCACTTGTGTCCTTTTACTTTACACTTCTTCACCACTTTGTTAACCTCTCTTTTTCTCTTCATATACTCCTCCCTCCTTGCATCACTTCTACTTTGTAAAAACCTCTCATATGCTAACTTTTTCTCTCTTTCTGCTCTCTTTACCTTATCATTCCACCAATCGCTCCTCTTCCCTCCTGCACGCATTTTCCTGTAACGACAAACTTCTTCTGGACACTCTAACACTACATTCTTAAACCTACGCCAGAAGATATAGTCTGGGTAAAAAGTGTAGAGAGAACAAAAGACATCAAAGAAGGGTTGAGGTATCTTGGTAAGCAGAAATTTCCAAAGGAACACGCGAGGAAGCAACTGTACTTGGAAATGGATGAACCTTTACAACAGAATAAGATGCATCTCGAGGTAAAGGTCTACACTCTTCAGGTCACTTGTTCTATCTAGGCTGGAATATTGCTGCACACTAACAGCACCTTTCAAGGCAGGTGAAATTGCTGATCTAGAAAATGTACAGAGAACCTTCACGGCACGCATAACGGAGATAAAACACCTCAATTACTGGGAGCGCTTGAGGTTCCTGAACCTGTATTCCCTGGAACGCAGGCGGGAGAGATACATGATTATATACACCTGGAAAATTCTAGAGGGACTAGTACCGAACTTGCACACGAAAATCACTCACTACGAAAGCAAAAGACTTGGCAGACGATGCAACATCCCCCCAATGAAAAGCAGGGGTGTCACTAGCACGTTAAGAGACCATACAATAAGTGTCAGGGGCCCGAGACTGTTCAACTGCCTCCCAGCATACATAAGGGGGATTACCAACAGACCCCTGGCAGTCTTCAAGCTGGCACTGGACAAGCACCTAAAGTCGGTTCCTGATCAGCCGGGCTGTGGCTCGTACGATGGTTTGCGTGCAGCCAGCAGTAACAGCCTGGTTGATCAGGCTCTGATCCACCAGGAGGCCTGGTCACAGACCGGGCCGCGGGGGCGTTGACCCCCGGAACTCTCTCCAGGTAAACTCCAGGTAAGAAAAGAAGAACGTTTGGGAATGGCATGTGGCTTAGGGGTTGAAGATTTGGACGTAAATGACGACGTACATTTAGGAAATATGTGAGTGGGATGGTGAAGAAGTAAGGACAGTAAGAGATGAGGTTGGAAGCTCAGATCCCAGGACCGTAAAGAGGTTGGACAATGAATTGACTGTGAAAGTGAGGGGGCACCGAGGCAATTCTGAAAGCAGGTACCACTGAGGTCTGGGGCCGTATAGATAGTCATGCGAGTCTCCCTTGTAGGCGGAGACGGAATACTGCAATGGTGTAAGAGAAACCCTCTTTCTTTTTAAGACAACTGCTAACCCTTTCACTAAGAACATCGGTTGCGCCTCTTTGCAGTTAAGGCAGGGGAACGGCGGATGGACTGCTAAGGTCAGCAGCACCACAGACAGGGTTCTGCTGACCTGCAATATTTCGCCGGGTGGCCGAAGAGCCAGCATTTTGCTTTGTTTAGGGGTAGAGATAACCTCCCGTACTTGTACCCACTGTACCGCTACATAAAAGATAGTGGCAGCTCACGCCCCTCATAAGTTAGCTTTGCTATACCGCAAGGAGAGCACCTCTGCCAGCAGCAGGGAGTATGTGTCAATTTTAAAGATGGGAGATTCTGGACCTCAAGTTGCTCCAGAACGTCTTCATTACACGCGAGAAAGTCGTGATGTACGATCGTATGTGGAAGAACAATAGATCCATAAAAATAAAGGAAAATGTGCCTGGGAATCATATTTGGTGTGTTGCCAACAACGTCAAAAAGTGAAAGATTATGTGCCTGCTCTGCATTTTGTTGTGTGAAAAATATATATATATATATATAAAATATATATATATATATATATATATATATTATAATATATATATATATATATATATATATATATATATATATATATATATGTTTATATCGAGATTTTTACCAGTTTGACCGTAATAAACTTTATCGCAAATTTTACAAGGAATCTGATGGATGTGTCTATAAGATTCCTTGTAAAATTTGCGATAAAGTTTATTACGGTCAAACTGGTAAAAATCTCGAACAAAGATTAAAACAACATAAATATAGCATTAGAACTGGAAAAGATTCCAATGCTCTATTTGTTCATGTAAGAGATTTTAACCATCCAATTGATTTTCAAAAAGTTGAGAAAGTAGTACCAAGCAAGTCCATGGTCGACAGGAATATAATTGAATCTTGTTTCATAAAAAGCAGTTTTGACAATAATATGAATATTTCCTTTGGTTTATATAAATTAGATCCATTTATAATTAATAGAATTTGGGAAGAATTTAATAATACACTGGACAAATAATTTTTAAATTTTCTTGGGTAGAATAGCTTGGGGGTGAGTTGTGCAAAGGACCTATCCAAGTTGGGTCGCCGCGCGTCACGTGTTTAACCGTTGTGTGGATCTGATAGTGAGGTGCTGGCCAGACCCCTTATATAGCTTCCTTGGATGCTTCACTTCATAGTTCCTTGATAATGTGAGTAGTCACGAAAGCGCTTGGAATTTCTCTATTCTTTCAAGTGGTTGTTTTGCATATATATAATATATATATATATATATAATATATATATATATATATATATATATATATATATATATATATATAAATATATATATATATATAATATATATAATTTTTTTTTTTTTTTTTTTTTCAACAAGTCGGGGCCGTCTCCCACCGAGGCAGGGTGACCCAAAAAAAAGAAAGAAAATCCCCAAAAAGAAAATACTTTCATCATCATTCAACACTTTCACCACACTCGCACATTATCACTGTTTTTGCAGAGGTGCTCAGAATACAACAGTCTAGAAGCATACACATATAAAGATACACAACATATCCCTTCAAACTGCCAATATCCCAAACCCCTCCTTTAAAGTGCAGGCATTGTACTTCCCATTTCCAGGACTCAAGTCCGACTATATGAAAATAACCGGTTTCCCTGAATCCCTTCACTAAATATTACCCTGCTCACACTCCAACAGATCGTCAGGTCCCAAGTACCATTCGTCTCCATTCACTCCTATCTAACACGCTCACACACGCTTGCTGGAAGTCCAAGCCCCTTACCCACAAAACCTCCTTTATCCCCTCTCTCCAACCCTTTCGAGGACGACCCCTACCCCGCCTTCCTTCCCCTATAGATTTATATGCTTTCCATGTCATTCTACTTTGATCCATTCTCTCTAAATGACCAAACCACCTCAACAACCCCTCTTTCTGCCCTCTGACTAATACTTTTATTAACTCCACACCTTCTCCTAATTTCCACACTCCGAATTTTCTGCATAATATTTACACCACACATTGCCCTTAAACAGGACATCTCCACTGCCTCCAACCGTCTCCTCGCTGCTGCATTTACCATCCAAGCTTCACACCCATATAAGAGTGTTGGTACTACTATACTTTCATACATTCCCTTCTTTGCCTCCATAGATAACGTTTTTTGACTCCACATATACCTCAACGCACCACTCACCTTTTTTTCCCTCATCAATTCTATGATTAACCTCATCCTTCATAAATCCATCCGCCGACACGTCAACTCCCAAGTATCTGAAAACATTCACTTCTTCCATACTCCTCCCCAATTTGATATCCAATTTTTCTTTATCTAAATCATTTGACACCCTCATCACCTTACTCTTTTCTATGTTCACTTTCAACTTTCTACCTTTACACACATTCCCAAACTCATCCACTAACCTTTGCAATTTTTCTTTAGAATCTCCCATAAGCACAGTATCATCAGCAAAAAGTAACTGTGTCAATTCCCATTTTGAATTTGATTCCCCATAATTTAATCCCACCCCTCTCCTAAACACCCTAGCATTTACTTCCTTTACAACCCCATCTATAAATATATTAAACAACCATGGTGACATTACACATCCCTGTCTAAGACCTACTTTTAACCGGGAAGTATTCTCCCTCTCTTCTACACACCCTAACCTGAGCCTCACTATCCTCATAAAAACTCTTTACAGCATTTAATAACTTACCACCTATTCCATATACTTGCAACATCTGCCACATTGCTCCTCTATCCACTCTATCATATGCCTTTTCTAAATCCATAAATGCAATAAAAAGTTCCCTATCTTTATCTAAATACTGTTCACATATATGCTTCAATGTAAACACCTGATCTACACATCCCCTACCCACTCTAAAACCTCCTTGCTCATCCGCAATCCTACATTCTGTCTTACCTCTAATTCTTTCAATTATAACCCTACCGTACACTTTTCCTGGTATACTCAGTAAGCTTATTCCTCTATAATTTTTACAGTCTCTTTTGTCCCCTTTCCCTTTATATAAAAGGGACTATACATGCTCTCTGCCAATCCCTAGGTACCTTCCCCTCTTTCATACATTTATTAAACAAAAGTACCAACCACTCCAACACTATATCCCCCCCTGCTTTTAACATTTCTGTCATGATCCCATCAGTTCCAGCTGCTTTACCCCCTTTCATTTTACGTAATGCCTCACGTACCTCCCCCACACTTACATTCTGCTCTTCTTCACTCCTAAAAGATGGTATACCTCCCTGACCAGTGCATGAAATTACTGCCTCTGTTTCTTCCTTAACATTTAAAAGTTCCTCAAAATATTCTCGCCATCTACCCAATACCTCCATCTCCCCATCTACTAACTCCCCTACTCTGTTTTTAACTGACAAATCCATATTTTCCCTAGGCTTTCTTAACTTGTTTAACTCACTCCAAAATTTTTTCTTATTTTCATTAAAATTTCTTGACAGTGCCTCTCCCACTCTATCATCTGCTCTCCTTTTGCACTCTCTCACCACTCTCTTTACCTTTCTTTTACTCTCCATATACTCTGCTCTTCTTATAACACTTCTGCTTTGTAAAAACCTCTCATAAGCTACCTTTTTCTCTTTTATCACACACCCTTTACTTCATCATTCCACCAATCACTCCTCTTTCCTCCTGCCCCACCCTCCTATAACCACAAACTTCTGCCCCACATTCTAATACTGCATTTTTAAAACTATTCCAACCCTCTTCAACCCCCCCACTACTCATCTTTGCACTAGCCCACCTTTCTGCCAATAGTCGCTTATATCTCACCCGAACTTCCTCCTCCCTTAGTTTATACACTTTCACCTCCCTCTTACTTGTTGTTGCCACCTTCCTCTTTTCCCATCTACCTCTTACTCTAACTGTAGCTACAACTAAATAATGATCCGATATATCAGTTGCCCCTCTATAAACATGTACATCCTGGAGCCTACCCATCAACCTTTTATCCACCAATACATAATCTAATAAACTACTTTCATTACGTGCTACATCATACCTTGTATATTTATTTATCCTCTTTTTCATAAAATATGTATTACTTATTACCAAATTTCTTTCTACACATAGCTCAATTAAAGGCTCCCCATTTACATTTACCCCTGGCACCCCAAATTTACCTACTACTCCTTCCATAACATTTTTACCCACTTTAGCATTGAAATCCCCAACCACCATTACTCTCACACTTGGTTCAAAACTCCCCACGCATTCACTCAACATTTCCCAAAATCTCTCTCTCTCCTCTACACTTCTCTCTTCTCCAGTGCATACACGCTTATTATAACCCACTTTTCACATCCAATCTTTATTTTACTCCACATAATCCTTGAATTAATACATTTATAGTCCCTCTTTTCCTGCCATAGCTTATCCTTCAACATTATTGCTACTCCTTCTTTAGCTCTAACTCTATTTGAAACCCCTGACCTAATCTCATTTATTCCTCTCCACTGAAACTCTCCCACCCCCTTCAGCTTTGTTTCACTTAAAGCCAGGACATCCAGCTTCTTCTCATTCATAACATCTACAATCATCTCTTTCTTATCATCTGCACAACATCCACGCACATTCAGACTTCCCACTTTGACAATTTTCTTCTTCTTATTCTTTTTAGTAATCTTTACAGGAAAAGGGGTTACTAGCCCATTGTTCCCGGCATTTTAGTTGACTTTTACAACACGCATGGCTTACGGAGGAAAGATTCTTATTCCACTTCCCCATGGATATAAAAGGAAAATTAATAAGACCAAGAACTATTAAGATAAAATCAAAGAAAACTCAGATGAGTGTGTATAAATAAATGTGTACATGTATGTGTAGTGTGACCTAAGTGTAAGTAGAAGTAGCAAGACATGCCTGTAATCTTGCATATTTATGAGACAGACAAAAGACATCAGCAATCCTACCATCATGTAAAACAATCACAGGCTTCGTTTTACACTCACGAACAAGTAGTATTGATCAAAAACAACACTACCTCTAGCCAAGGACTCGAGCCCATGCTGCTTTGGCCTGCCTCATGGTGGGCGAAAACCCATGATGCCTTAATGCACGGGACAACACAATCCTCAAGAGTAGCGCTTCCAGCGGAACTGAATGTTGTACTCGCTTCACCAAAACAGGGAGTGGAATGAAATTAGCCTAGAGTCATCCACACCACCGTATGTCCTTCGGTAGCGAGTACAACATTCAGTTCCGCTGGATGCGCTACTCTTAAGGATTGTGTGGTCCCGTGGATTAAAACGTCATCAGTTTTCGCCCTCCATGAGGCAGGCCAATGCAGCATGGGTTCGAATCCGTGGCTAGGCGCAGTGTTGTTTTATATATATATATATATATATATATATATATATATATATATATATATATATATATATATATATATATATATATATATATATATATATATATATATATATATATATATATGTCGTGCCGAATATGTAAAACTGGTCAATTAGCAAGAGCTCATTTAAAATTAAGTTCTTTCTGAAATTTTCTTTTATACGTTTAAAGATATATTTTTTTTATTAATGTTATTGTAAACATTTTAAATTTTGCACCAAAAGAATCTTAGAAAACTTACCTAACCTTATTATAACAAAAACAATTTATTTTAGCCTTACCCAACTAAATATATTTTAGATTTGTTTACAGTAATTTAATACTAAACAAACACAGTGAAATGTATTTTTTTCGTTAGGTTCAGAATGATTTTGGCGAAATTATTGCATACACAAATTTTCGCTTGTCCTATATGGCAAGATGAACGTTGCTATTTAAGCCAAGATCACAAGTTCTGCCTATATATATATATATATATATATATATATATATATATATATATATATATATATATATATATATATATATATATATATATATATATATATATGCCTTTCGTGCAGCAATCAACACATCCTCAGGAGCTTGCAATGTTGCAGGAATGATTAGAAGATGTAGGTAGATTCGTTCGAGGAAAAGCAAATTGGTGGGCCCCCGAATAGTCGGCAGTAGCAAATTAGGGCGTCCTTGAATAGACAGGAAGAACAAACTGCAGGGCCCCAATAGACAGAAAGAGCAAACGGGGGGGGGGGAAGAATAGAGAGAAGAGGCAAACTGGAGGTCTGGAGTGATAAATGGTGGAGCAAACTGGGGGCCCACAGGAAGAGCAATTTATGGGATCTCCAAATAAACAGAAGGAGCAAAATCGGGGGGCCCAGGAAGAGCAAACTCGGGGTCCCGAATAGTCAGTAGGAGCAATTTGCTGGGTTCCCAGGAAAAGCAAGCTAGGAGGTCGCCGAATAGACAGCAGTGAATTGGGGGCCCAAATGGAAAGGAGGAGCAAATTAGGGACTCCCGAATAGAAAGGAGGAACAAACTGAGAGCCCCTAGGAAGAGAAAATTGGGGGGACCCCTGGAAGAGCAAATTAGAAGGTCTCCGAATAGAGACGGAAAGCAAATTAGGGGGCCCCAAGGAAAAGGAAATTGGAGTACTCCAAATACAGGAAGAGAAAACTGGGGGCACCGAATAGACAGGAAGAGTAAATTGGGGCCCCCCGAGTAGACAAGTGGAGTAGTTTGAGGGCACCCAGGAAGAGCAAAATGGGGGTCTCCCGAATAAAGAGCAGCAAATTGGAGGGACCGTAGGAAGAGCATACTGGGGGGTCCTTAATAAAAAGTAGGAGCAAATTTGGTGGGCCACCTGGAAGAGAAAATTGGGGGGTTCCTGAATAGTCGGGAGGAACAAATTGGGTGGGCCCCCATGAGCAATTTTTGTGGCCCTAGGATGAGCACATTGAGAGCCCCAGAAAGAGCAAATTGGGGGGCCCCAGACAGATAAAGGTGCAAATTGTTAGCCCCCGAATAGAGAGCAAAAGCAAACTGGGAGGGGCCTACCCATGAAGAACGAACTGGAGACTTCAGAATAGACAGGAGCACCAAATTGGGGGCCACAGGAAGAGTAAATTGAGAGGCCCCTAAACAGGTAGTAGCAAACTGTCCCAGGAGGAGCAAATTGGGGACTCCCAGAATAGATAGGAGGAGCAAATAGTGGGGGTCCCAGGAAGATCAAATTGGGGGGCCCTAAATAAACCAGAGCAAATTAAGAGGGTCTCCAAGAAGAACGAATTGCAGGGATCCTCTAATTGACAGGCGGAGCAAACTGATGGGCCTCCAGGAAGAGTAAATTAGAGACCTCCAATAGAGTAAATTTGAAGGACCCCGAATAGACAGGAAGAGGAAACTGCGGG
This sequence comes from Cherax quadricarinatus, assembly GCF_026875155.1. NCBI lineage: Eukaryota > Metazoa > Arthropoda > Malacostraca > Decapoda > Parastacidae > Cherax > Cherax quadricarinatus. The sequence continues at coordinate 16,675,852 of NC_069477.1, read as the reverse complement.
GCCCCCATAAGACAGGAAGTGCAAACTGATGTGGGGGGGGGCTCCCAGGGAGAGCAAATTGTGTTCTTACAAGAACAAATCGGGGGGAAGGACTCAGGAAGAGCATGACATTATACATATATATATATATATATATATATATATATATATATATATATATATATATATATATATATATATATATATATATATATATATATATATAAATATAATATATATTAATATAAATGTACATATATATATATTATATATATATATAATATATATATATATATATATATATATATATATATTGTGGTGTGTGTGTGTGTACGTGTGTGTCAGCGTGTCAGCGTGCCTCGTTGTGCTCCGGTTATCTCGTGTTTTTCACGGTCGCTCTTACGTGCTAGAACTTTAATTTGTGTCATCAATCCTATATGATACATCCCTCTAGCGCCTGGAACCAATCTTGGGCGGAAAACATTATATACTGAGTCAAAAAAAGGAGAATTAGTGTGCACTACCTAGCAGAGTTTACTGCCAGAGGGGAATCATAGGCCTGTGTCCCGTGTGGAAAAAAATAATAATAATTGAACTTTTCGTGTCAGAGGAAAGAAAGTCTCCCTGATAACATTGAGTATACATAGTTTATAGTGTATACTACAGTGGCTCCCTAGTATATTGATGATAAAGGCTAAAGTGTCATTTGAAAACAGGTGAATTTATAAATGAAGTGATAAGCCTATAGAGGCAGGTGCCAGAAGTCGCCAGAAACTTACCACAGGTCAGCTGTTTTTAATAATCTTCCTGGCTTGCTAGTGTACTCGCATATAATCTAGTGATACCAGTGAATAGCAGAATACAGTGTTGTAGTAGCAACTAACCAGTATTATAATGGTACTTAGTGGAGTGGAGTGACTTTCATTAGTTTCTTTTCTTGAAATACGAGACGTTACTGTGAATTTCTTATAACCTGTAGTTACCAGCGGTCGCAATATACACAACGAGAAGCAATTATTACTACAGAAAAAGCGTCCTTCCTCCAAAATTTGCACCAGTCAACTATAGTGATAATATAGCATTTATTGTGGTGGAGACGGAAAAAAAAAAAAAAAAAAAAAAATAGAAAAGCCAGATACAGCGATTGATAAACAAGGAGGTCGACCGTTCGTCATTGTAGGAGCTGCCAGATATCACCGGCTCTTCAACAACGCAAGTTATACTTTTGTATCAGTCAAATCACATATTACTCGGGTAGATAATTTCCAGTAGATCCTTCATGTGTTAGCTCAAATCACCGACCAGTATGTTTTAAATAAGTGACCCACTGATCAGAGCAGATCGACTGGTCCGAACCCTTGACTGGTCCGAACCCGGGACTGGTTTCAACAGTTTCGTTGGACAATAAAGCAGACTGTAAACGGATGGGGTTGTAGGCGCCCTTATAAACACAAACATTAAAAATCAGGAACGTGACGGTAAGCTATCCAATATACAAAAAGAGTTAGAAACAGAAATACAAATAGCTAGAGCTTCATTTAAGGTTATTAATATAATATTCAAGAGGTTGCTAGTAGAATTGCAGTAAATCAACCATTCAAATCATTATGAAGCTGTGTGTAGTCTGTGGTCAGTCAAACAACACGGGCTTCCACATGGATAAATTGTCATTTTGTGGAAATTGGTGTCACGCCCCTTGTGCAGATATCCCAGAACTAGCTACAAGCATATTAAAACAGAGAAGTGTTTTTGGGTATGCCCAAATGAGGAAAATCTGTGGACTAAAATCACAAGGGTATTAAAAGAGACAACATCAAAGCTGCTTTCATAGAAAACCTGGAAGCTTTCTACAACAGATGGGAACATAAAAAGTCTGGGCTGAATGGTACTGCCCTTGATACTGGCCATGTAGTCACAAACTGTAAGGCTGGAGGTGATGTCCTGGGAGACAGTAATAGTAAAGCTGGAGGTGCTGTCCTGGGAGACAGTAATGGTGAAGCTGAGGTGCTGTTTCTGGAGAGAGAAATGGTGAAGCTGCAGATACTGTCCTGGGAGACAGTAATGGTGAAGCTGGAGATTTTGTCCAGGTAGTCGGGAATATATACGCAGGAAGGAATACATATAAATGACCTCATAGGGACAGGAGCCATAGTAGGGAAACAAGTGTAGTCAAAGATAAGATAAAACCAATATTGCAAACTAGAAATACCGCAGGAAATAGCAAACAAGAGGACTCCAATAGCAATAGTGAGGATAAATTACCAAAAACACTGGTGGGAGCTCCATTGTTTGGTGCTAGGGAGGATAGAAGTAAGACAGGGAAACATGCACCAACAGGGAATACAGTCACAGAAACCCAAGACAAGCGGAAACCAAGCCTGTGCACATACTATGCACTTGGTATCTGCTGGCATGGGAAATCTGGAAAAACAGATGGGACATGCAACTATGACCATCCTAGAAAATGCCATGCCCATATGACAACAGGAAAATGCAAACTCCCTTCCTGTAAGCTTTTTCACCCTGAAATGTGTACCTCTTCAGTACAGGAAAGACTGTGCTATAACTTAAATTGCCAGGCATACCATCTAAAGGGGACAAAAAGATACAAAACATCCAGGCCATGGGTAGCCACAGCCACTCAAGAGGGAGAGGTTTTTTAGTGCCAGGAAGGAAAAAAAACTGGCAGGAAATGGCAGAAATCGTACACCAAATCCAGTCATTCCTGGAGTGGAACCACAGTCGATGGCCTCCACTCCAAACCAACAGATACAGATACTAATGCCGGAAAAAAAATCCCCCCCCCCAGTACCAACAATACCACCAGTCCGATAACATTCTTCTTTGCAAATATACAGGGTCTAAAGCCAGCAACAAACAACAAAATACCTTTCATCCGTGGACTGCTTGCAGAGGCAAAGGCAATGTTCGCGGCTTTCACTGAGACCCACATAAAGGATCACTTGGACAACAAAATATGGATCCCAGGTTACAACCTATACAGATGTGACAGAGTGAACAGGCAAAAGGGGGGGGTTGGCCTGTACATTGCAGAGTCACTTGTTTGCACAGAACTGCTTAATGCCTCAAATGACGTAGTGGAAGTTTTAGCAGTAAAGGCCGAGAACCAAAACCTAGTCATTGTGGTAGTCTACAAGCCTCCGGATGCAACATCCCAGCAATTCCAGGAACAGCTGTTAAAAATTGACCACTGTCTGGAAAATCTTCCAGCTCCTGCACCCAACATCTTGCTCCTGGGGGATTTCAACTAAGGCACCTAAAATGGAGGAATATAGCAAATAATATTGTTGCAGTAATAACACCAGGAGGCAGCTCTGATGAAAACTCACACTCACACGAGCTTTTAAATCTCTGCACAAAATTCAATTTAAACCACAAATAATAGAGCCTACTAGACTGGAGAATACACTAGACCTCATCTTCACTAACAATGATGATCTGATAAGAAATGTCACCATATCAAAAACAATATACTCAATCACAACATAATTGAGGTTCAGACATGTATGCGTGGAGCCCCAGACCGACAAAATGAGACTAGTCACGAGGGAGCATTCACCAAATTCAACTTCAATAACAAAAACATAAAGTGGGACCAAGTAAACCAAGTCCTAACCGATATAAGCGGGGAAGATATACTAAGCAACACAGACCCAAACTTATGCCTAGAACAGATTAACTCGATGGCACTCGATGTATGCACAAGGCTTATTCCTCTAAGAAAAAGGAGGAGTAGATGTAAAATAGAAAGAGACAGGCGCTCCCTTTACAGGCGACGGAAAAGAATAACAGAGCGGCTAAAAGAGGTCAATATATCTGAAATGCGCAGGGAGACACTGGTCAAGAAATAGCAAGCATCGAACTTAAGCTAAAAGAATCCTTTAGGAGTCAGGAATCGCGGGAAGAACTAAAAGCTATTAATGAAATCGAAAGAAACCCAAAGTATTTCTTCTCCTATGCCAAATCAAAATCGAGAACAACGTCCAGTATTGGGCCCCTACTTAAACAAGATGGGTCCTACACAGATGACAGCAAGGAAATGAGTGAGCTACTCAAGTCCCAATATGACTCAGTTTTTAGCAAGCCGCTAACCAGACTGAGAGTCGAAGATCAAAATGAATTTTTTATGAGAGAGCCACAAAATTTGATTAACACAAGCCTATCCGATGTTATCCTGACGCCAAATGACTTCGAACAGGCGATAAATGACATGCCCATGCACTCTGCCCCAGGGCCAGACTCATGGAACCTGTGTTCATCAAGAACTGCAAGAAGCCCCTATCACGAGCCTTTTCCATCCTATGGAGAGGGAGCATGGACACGGGGGTCGTCCCTCAGTTACTAAAAACAACAGACATAGCCCCACTCCACAAAGGGGCAGTAAAGCAACAGCAAAGAACTACAGACCAACAGCACTAACATCCCATATCATAAAAATCTTTGAAAGGGTCCTAAGAAGCAAGATCACCACCCATCTAGAAACCCATCAGTTACACAACCCAGGGCAACATGGGTTTAGAACAGGTCGCTCCTGTCTGTCTCAACTACTGGATCACTACGACAAGGTCCTAAATGCACTAGAAGACAAAAAGAATGCAGATGTAATATATACAGACTTTGCAAAAGCCTTCGACAAGTGTGACCATGGCGTAATAGCGCACAAAATGCGCGCTAAAGGAATAACAGGAAAAGTCGGTCGATGGATCTATAATTTCCTCACTAACAGAACACAGAGAGTAGTCGTCAACAGAGTAAAGTCCGAGGCAGCTACGGTGAAAAGCTCTGTTCCACAAGGCACAGTACTAGCTCCCATCTTGTTCCTCATCCTCATATCCGACATAGACAAGGATGTCAGCCACAGCACCGTGTCTTCCTTGCGGATGACACCCGAATCTGCATGACAGTGTCTTCCATTGCAGACACTGCAAGGCTCCAGGCGGACATCAACCAAATCTTTCAGTGGGCTGCAGAAAACAATATGAAGTTCAACGATGAGAAATTTCAATTACTCAGATATGGTAAACATGAGGAAATTAAGTCTTCATCAGAGTACAAAACAAATTCTGGCCACAAAATAGAGCGAAACACCAACGTCAAAGACCTGGAGTGATTATGTCGGAGGATCTCACCTTCAAGGACCATAACATTGTATCAATCGCATCTGCTAGAAAAATGACAGGATGGATAATGAGAACCTTCAAAACTAGGAGGCCAAGCCCATGATGACACTCTTCAGGTCACTTGTTCTATCTAGGCTGGAATATTGCTGCACTCTAACAGCACCTTTCAAGGCAGGTGAAATTGCCGACCTAGAAAATGTACAGAGAACTTTCACGGCGCGCATAACGGAGATAAAACACCTCAATTACTGGGAGCGCTTGAGGTTTCTAAACCTGTATTCCCTGGAACGCAGGAGGGAGAGATACATGATTATATACACCTGGAAAATCCTAGAGGGACTAGTACCGAACTTGCACACGAAAATCACTCACTACAAAGCAAAAGACTTGGCAGACGATGCACCATCCCCCCAATGAAAAGCAGGGTGTCACTAGCACGTTAAGAGACCATACAATAAGTGTCAGGGCCCGAGACTGTTCAACTGCCTCCCAGCACACATAAGGGGGATTACCAACAGACCCCTGGCAGTCTTCAAGCTGGCACTGGACAAGCACCTAAAGTCAGTTCCTGATCAGCCGGGCTGTGGCTCGTACGTTGGTTTGCGTGCAGCCAGCAGCAACAGCCTGGTTGATCAGGCGCTGATCCACCAGGAGGCCTGGTCACAGACCGGGCCGCGGGGGCGTTGACCCCCGAAACTCTCTCCAGGTAAACTCCAGGTAATATATATATATATATATATATATATATATATATATATATTAATATATATATATATATATATATATATATATAAATATATATATATATATATATATATATGTCGTGCCGAATAGGCAGAACTTGCGATCTTGGCTTAAATAGCAACTCTCATCTTGCCATATAGGACAAGTGAAAATTTGTGTATGCAATAATTTCGCCAAAATCATTCTGAACCTAACGAAAAAAAATATATTTCACTGTGTTTCTTTAGTATTAAATTATTGTAAACAAATCTAAAATATATTTAGTTGGGTTAGGCTAAAATAAATTGTTCTTGTTGTAATAAGGTTAGGTAAGTTTTCTAAGATTCTTTTGGCGCAAAATTAAAAATTTTTATATTAACTTTAATGAAAAAAATATATCTTTAAAGGTACAAGAGAAAATTTTAGAAAGGACTTAATTTTAAATGAGTTCTTGCTAATTGGCCAGTTTTACATATTCGGCACGACATATATATATATATATATATATATATATATATATATATAATATATATATATATATATATATATATATATATATAATATATATATATAAAATTTTCGCTTGCCTTATTTGGCAAAAATGATGTTGCTATTTAGGCCAAAATCGCAAGTTTTCCCTATTCGGCACTTGCGATTTTGGCTTAAATAGCAACACACTTTTTGTTTATTAGAACAAACGAAAATTTGTGAATGCAATAATTTCACAAAAAAAAAAATACATTCTGAACCTAACGGAAAAAAATATTTAATTTTGTTTGATTATTAAATTTTGTAGACTTATCTAAAATATATTTAGTTGGATTAGGCTAAATTAAATTGTGCTTGTTATAATAAGGTTAGATAAGTTTTCTAAGGTTCTTTTGGTACAAAATTATTAATTCTTACATTAACATAAATGAAAAAAAGTATACCTCTAAACGTATAAGAGAACACTTTAGAAAGGACTTAATTTTAAATGGGTACTTGGTAACTGACAAATTTTTACCTATTCGGCACCACATATATATGTCGGGAGGGAGAGAGGAGAAAGAGGGAGAGGGAGAGAGAGAGAGAGAGAGAGAAATAGGAGGGGGGGGGGGGTCAGTGATATGTCGAATCCTCGTTAACCAACTCATGAAAAATGCTGGTGTCCCGCAGCTCGATTGGTAGCGTACTCAGCTCACACTGAGATCTGGGGTTCGATCCCCGGAACGAGTTGGAAACATTAAGACGTGTTTCCATAAGATACCTGCTGCCCATGTTCACCAAGCAGTAAAATGGGTACGTGGATGTTAGTGGGTCGCATCCTGGGAGCAATATTGACCTAATTTGCCCGAAATGTTGTGCATAACAAGGGTATTCCTGTTTAGTAGTATGTCACTGATGGCAGCTATAGACTGTACTTGTAGAAATAAAGATTATTATTATTATTAACATTTCTAATTGAAGGCTTCAAGTCTGTCTTCTACACGAGGGTCATTAAAGCTGACTGCTTGGTTAGTGGGGTTTAAAGTCTTTCTACTACACGAGGGTTATCAAGGCCGCAAGCTACCTGTATACCTACAGGGTATATACCCTGTGAGCTGCATATCTCTCAGGGTATATATGTTAAGAATTTATTTGAATTCTTTGGGAATTAAAAATTCTTGTCTGGCGGTGGATAGGTTACCGCGCAACCTTTGTCTAGACGATCGGCTTCAAACCCTATTAACCAACCTGTATACTACCAGTCAGGAATACTTTATACCTAGAATGGAAATTAAATTCTCGGTGTATACACCGATAAACATACACCTCTGGGTGTATGAATCCCGTATTGATGAAGAAGTTAAAAACTCCCTGAAGAAACGAGTCATTCAAAGGTTTCATGAAAAGCTTCGAAGCCTCGAAGCTGAGCTTGACGAAGCTTATTTTCCCTCACTGTGGTCGGAGCAGCTACAACAGGACGGTCGCTACACTACACTCTCCTACAACAGGTAAAATACACTGGAATGTGTATATCCTTCAGCCAGAGATGTGTATTTGTGCATACACACATCGGTGTGTAACTCAGTGTTTATGCTTTAATTTTTATGTGTCAAAGTATATACATTGAGATGTGCACACCTCACAGTGTATATACAGATATATACATCTATGCATATACTGGTGTATATCAGTGTACATAACAGGTTTATAGATGCTCAGACTGTGTATAATCCCTAAGGATTTAGCGCTCTCAAAATCAATACTGATTGCGCTTTTGTTATTGATGCTTATATCGTAATGATTATAACCAATTTTAATAAGCTAGTGAATTGTTATAAGTGATTATAAGTTTATAATGCTATCGCGGGAGTGTTGTCGCGGGAGTGTTGTCGCGGGAGTGTTGTCGCGGGAGTGTTGTCGCGGGAGTGTTGTCGCGGGAGTGTTGTCGCGGGAGTGTTGTCGCGGGAGTGTTGTCGCGGGAATGCTGTCGCGGGAGTGTTGTCGCGGGAGTGTTGTCGCGGGAGTGTTGTCGCGGGTTACCAGCACCAGCTGGCTACCCCAGCACCAGCTGGCTACCCCAGCACCAGCTGGCTACAGTCATCCAGACACCATCTACCGTCATCAAAGGTCAGTTTCAACTACAATTGATGATAATCTCACCTCCACTGCATCATAAAAATATTTTTTTCATGGTCGTTTAATGAAGGTCTAAGATTTTTCATGATGTGGTGAGGATGCTTACAGGTATGTGTGTACTCTCCTAGTTGTGGTTGCGGGGGTCGATTCACAGCTCCTGGCCCCGTTGTGTGTGTACACTCATCTAATTGTGGTTGCAGGGGCCGAGACTTAGCTCCTGGCCCCGCCTCTTCACCGATCGCTACTAGGTCCTCTCCCTCTCTGCTTCCTGAGCTTTGTCATACCTCTTCTTAAAACTATGTATGGTTACTACCTCCACTACTTCACTTGCTAGACTATTCCACTGCCTGACGACTCTATGACTGAGGAAATACTTCCTAACGTCCCTGTGACTCGTCTGAGTCTTCAGCTTCCAATTGTGACCCCTTGTTTCTGTGCCCCTCTCTGGAACATCCTGTCTCTGTCCACCTTGTCTATTCCCTGCAGTATCTTGTATGTTATGTCTCCTCTGACCCTGTGTGTGTGTGTGTGTGTGTGTGTGTGTGTGTGTGAGTGTGTGTGAGTGTGTGTGTGAGTGTGTGTGTGTGTGTGTGTGTGTGTGTGTGTGTGTGTGTGTGTGTGTGTGTGTGTGTGTGTGTAGGTATAATGTATGTGTGTGTGTGTGAGGAGGTATAACGTTGATTCCATATACCAGAAAGCTTCCCTATGAGAATAGACTGAGAGGCGTAGAATTAGGGGGGATACGACTGAGGTGAATAAATGGAAAACGGGAATTAATAAAAGGGGGGTAAATAGCTTGCTAAAAATATCTCGCACAGACAGGACTCGAAGCAATAGTTTTTAGCTGGAAAATTTCAGATTCAGGAATGATATAGGAAAGCACTGGCTTGGTAATATAGTTGTGGATGAATGGAACAAACTCGTGAGTACCGTCGGGTAGTTGTCCAGTTTCAAGGGATGTGTTGAAAATTGTGGTCAGTGGCGAACACAGCGTCTCTACTCCCTTTCCAAGCACCCACAGAGAGATGGCCGGTCCCACTACCTTTCAGGTATCAAGGTCACTTCACAGCTTTTTCACCTTCTCAGTTGTGTATATTTCATCCAACATTTGTTGGAATATCCCTTGTTGGTGCCCCCCTCTTCTGTTTTCTCAGAAGCTTTCCTGTTTCCACTGTAAATACTTCCTTAATTAAATCTTGTGTTGAGCTCCTCACATACTTCTTTATCGTTTCTGGTGAGCTCTCCACCTTCTTTCCTCAGCCTGATTACCTGGTCTTTGACTGTTGTCTTGCTCTTAATATGGCTATACAGCAGTTTCGGGTCAGACTTTCGATGCTATGTTTTCGTACTGTCGCTGGGCCTCCCTTCTTATCTGTGCATACACGTTTCCGGCTCTTCGACTAATCCACTTATTTTCCAGGGTCCTTTGCCTTCTGTATTTTCCATTCTCTGGTGCACTTAGTTTTTGCCTCCCTTCACCTTGGAGTAAACCAAAGACTCATTCTGCCCTTGGAAACAAGCCATTCCTCTGTCTCCTTGTATTTTGTTGTTAGGTATTCCATCATTTCATTTACTGACTTTCCTTCCAATTCTCTGCCTCGCTGAACCTCCTGCAGGAAGTTCCTCATATCTGTGTAGTCCCCTCTTTCATAGAATGACTGTGTGTGTGTGTGTGTGTGTGTGTGTGTGTGTGTGTGTGTGTGTGTGTGTGTGTGTGTGTGTGTGTGTGTGTGTGTGTGTGTGTGTGTGTGAGGAGGTATAACGTGTCTTTTTGTGACGAAGTATAACGTGTGTCTGTTTGTGAGGAGGTATAACGTGTGTGTGTACTCACCTAGTTGTACTCGCCTAGTTGAGGTTGCGGGGGTCGAGTCCGAGCTCCTGGCCCCGCCTCTTCACTGATCGCTACTAGGTCACTCTCCCTGAGCCGTGAGCTTTATCATACCTCTGCTTAAAGCTATGTATGGATCCTGCCTCCACTACATCGCTTCCCAAACTATTCCACTTACTGACTACTCTGTGGCTGAAGAAATGTGTGTGTGTGTGTGTGTGTGTGTGTGTGTGTCTGTACTCGCCTAATTGTACTCACCTAATCGTGGTTGCAGGGGTCGAGAATCAGCTCCTGGCCCCGCCTCTTCACTGATCGCTACTAGGTCCTCTCTCCGTCTGCTTCCTGAGCTTTCTCATACCTCGTCTTAAAGCTATGTATGGTTCCTGCCTCCACTACATCACTTGCTAGGTTATGCCTCTTCCTGACGACTCTATGACTGAAGAAATACTTCCTAACATCCCTGTGACTCATCTGAGTCTTCAGCTTCCAGTTGTGACCCCTTGTTTCTGTGTCCCCCCTCTGGAACAACCTGTCTCTGTCCACCTTATCTATTCCACGTAGTATTTTGTATGTCGTTATCATGTCTCCCCTGACCCTCCTGTCCTCCAGTGTCGTCAGTCCGATTTCCCTCAACCTTTCTTCGTAGGACATTCCCCTGAGCTCTGGAACTAGCCTTGTTGCAAACCTTTGCACTTTCTCTAATTTCGTGACGTGCTTAACCAGATGTGGGTTCCAAACTGGTGCTGCATATTCCAGTATGGGCCTGATGTACATAGTGTACAGTGTCTTGAACGACTCCTTACTAAAGTATCAGAACGCTATTCTCACGTTTGCCAGGCGCCCATATGCTGCAGCAGTTATCTGGTTGATGTGTGCCTCCGGTGACATGCCTGGTGTTATGGTCACCCCAAGATCTTTCTCCTTGAGCGAGGTTTGCAGTCTTTAGCCACCTAATCTATACTCTGTCTGCGGTCTTCTTTGCCCTTCTCCGATCTTCATGACTTTACAATTGGCAGGGTTGAATTCAAGAAGCCAGTTGCTGGACCACGTGTCCAGCCTGTTCAGGTCACATCATCTGCAACAGGGACTCCTCTGAGTCTATCCCTTCCATCATGTCATTCACATATACTAAAAATAGCTCTGGTCCTAGGACCGGCCCCTGTGGGCCCCCGCTCGTCACAGGTGCCCACTGTGACCTCATCCCGTACCATGACTCGTTGCCTCCGTCAGGTATTCTCTGATCCATTGCAGTGCCCTTCCTGTTATACTTGCCTGGTCCTCTAGTTTCTGCATTAATTTCATGCGATGAACTGTGCTGAAGACCTTCTTGCAGTCCAAGAAAATGCAGTCAATCCACCCCTCTCTCTCGTGACTTCTGTAACTTTGTCATAAAACTCCAAAAGGTTTGTGACACAGAATTTGCCTTCCATGATTCCGTGCTGGTTGTCGTTTATAATCTTGTTCCGTTCCAGGTGCTCCACCACTCTCCTCCTGACAATCTCCATGACGTTGCACACTATACACGTCAGTGACACTGGTCTGTAATTTAGTGCCTCCGTTCTGTCTCCTTTTTAAAAAATGGGAGCTATATTTGCGGTCTTCCATACCTTAGGTTTGTGTGTGTGTGTGTGTGTGTGTGTGTGTGTGTGAGGAGGTATAACGTGTGTGTGTGTGTGTGTGTGTGTGTGTGTGTGTGTGTGAGGATGTATAGCGTGTGTGTGAGGAGGATAACTGAGATGGTATACATGAATGGTATACATGGACCTGGAATACATGGACCTGGAATACATGGACCTGGAATACATGGACCTGGAATACATGGATCTGGAATACATGAACCTGGAATACATGGACCTGGAATACATGGATCTGGAATACATGAACCTGGAATACTTGGACCTGGTATACATAGACCTGGGAGCTGTGTATTAATACGTAGTGTTTACATTACAGGTAGGTGAACCTTCACAGATCGTCGAGGGACAGATGACAACATCACTAAGGTAAGTTGATGTTCAAGTTGTTGTAATGTTGACATTACCTCCAATATGTTAGGTAAAAAGAAACAGAGCAACTAATGTGACATCATATTGTGATAGACTTTCGCTCTGCTGGAGAGCGAAACGTTCCAATAATAAAATGTCACATAAGTTGCACTTGCGTCCTTTTACTTAATATGTTTAAGTTAGCTGTTATCATCGTTGTTTCCAGTTGTCAAGGAACATCGGTTTGCGCACAGTACGTATACAGATGTTAAGGAAGAATTGCTCATCTATCCTTTCTATCGTTGCGGAGGGTTGAAAGCCACAATCATTCCAAAAAGTTGCGGAAATCCCGTAGTTTGCCTTCCAGTACTTACTTGGGCTTTTTTTCCCAAGAATAACGTATAAATACAAACATTTACGGGTCAGGCATTTATACGCAGGTCTTTTTTGAGGGAATATTTGGCTTGGAAATCAATACATTTATGCAAGTCTCCATGTCACTGTTTTGATCACCATGACGTCAATTTAAATTTTAGTTACCTTATGGCTAGCTGATTATAAACTTGTAACATTACTCACGAATTTCCAAAGAAACCACGGTACGAGTAGAATTTGAATCCATGGTGAGCTTTATAACTTACCATGGGTACAAAAGCCACTCATACCATGGTATGTTTAACTTGTATCCTAGACTGTGACTGCTGTCGGCACTATTATCCCTCTCACTATTATCCCTATCCCATCCCATGAACTTCTCGCATCCTGTACGGCAAGGAGATAAAGTACAGAAATCCCCTTGTATCCGAGGGGGATAATTTCCAAAACCTACCGTAGATACCAGAAACCGCGGATAGTAGCGAACCATATAGTATATATAATCAGTCTTTTTCGTTTGCATAAATTCCTATGAAAAAGTTAAATTGATAAATTACTCACACAAAATTGAGAATTATCACTTGTTCACTGCTGGGCAGCACTTGACGGCTTCTCTTAGTGTTTGAACAACTTTCACCATCGCTACTTCTGGGGTCATTATTAAGCAATATTAAGGGTTATTTTTTGTGCCAGGGTAAACCACAGATAATTCATACAACAGAAAACTGAATTGACAGATACGAGGTTTACTGCATTATCTTCCGTACATTCTGTAGAGCAAACGAGATCGCTAATGTTAGTTCAGGTATCTTTATTGGGAAAAGTTTCGCCTACACAGTAGACTTCTTGAGTTGAATACAGAGGTGGCAGCAGAAGCAGTAGTCGACTAAAGGAGCCTGCTGTGTAGGCGGAAAGTTTCGAAATGAATTTACGTAACTACTGCACATGTTTCCCAGGATAGGAAGAGCAAATTTTTTTTTTTTTTTTTTTTGGGGGGGGGCTCCCGAAATGACAGGAATATATATATATATATATATATATATATATATATATATATATATATATATATATATATATATATATATATATATATATATATATATATATATATATATAATTTATTAATTTTGTAAGTATCAGCTCTGGGTCTAACTGTGGACCCACAGACTCGGAGAAGAAGTTTTTCCTTGGAGCTTAGCATTATCGCCCTCTACTAACCCCCTAAAGCTATTCCAGCTGAACCTAGTCTAACTCAAAAGACATAAAAAAAAATCAAGCGCGTAGAAATGCACGAAAGACAAATCGCCAAATAATTCAATTTCTAATTTGTTAACAGTTTTTAAAGTGAGAGCGACCTGTTCTCATTTCAGTTCCTTCATTTTCTACTGCGATTCAATACATTAGTTTCTTCGCGTTCCGTAGATATTTAAGTATTTTTTTTTCTTATGTGTCGTAGTTAAGATTAAAGGATAAGAGTGAGTCTAACTGCTACGTGGAGTTCCATACTATCTGATAGTTTAAAATGTACAATACAAAGTCTAGTTTTCGAACTGTACCAAATTTTTGGAGAAGTTCTTAATGTTGGATTTGATTAAGATCGGTTAGGATAGGTCGGGTTTCATTATGTAAGGCTAAGTATGGTTAGGTTAGCTTAGCCTTAGGCTAGGTTTTGTTAGCTTTACTTACGTAGAGCTAAGTTCGGTTATTAAACTTAACATTGACTATTCTGTGTAACCCGACATAATTTAACCTAACCCAACTCATCCTAACAAACCACAGCCCAACCCAGTCTCACCCACCTTAGCCTAACTTAACCCGATATTCACCACTGCAACCTTACTTAGCCAAATGTAACCTCACCTAACATTATCCTCTTCCCCCCCCCCCACCAAAAAAAAAGCCTTTGGGAACAATGTACATAAATTATCGCCAAATCCACTAATCAATGTCAACTTTATACCATCAATTACACTATGTAACTCAATTTATGTTCATGGCAAGTTTTATTTTCCAACTCCTTTTATTGCAAAACAATAAATGCCCATTATTCCTTTTAAACTTTGCTTTTGTGGCTATAGAATGAATTTTTGACAAATGGCTAAATTTCAATATTTTTTGCTAGTTCTGGATATGAAACAAAAACATAAAATGTAGATAAATAAAATAAAATTTACACAAATTTTATTTTAAACTTCCTGAAGATGTTTACAAAGTTAAAATGAGCACTTTTTCTAGATTTGCGAGCATACAACAACTCGCTTTCTCGTGTAAGTCCTCAAATTTAGTCTCCCATCATGTTTTCATTATAAGATCCCTAATATCAGTGTTCAAAGTCCATTATATCTTGGTGGAAGCCTTTGCTCCTCTGAGTATGCTCTCATATTCTCCATGAAATTGTCAAGATGAGCATCAAGGATATGGACCTTAAGGGACATCCTACAGCCCATCTAACCCTTGCTTTTTACCAAGCTCTCAACGAGTTCCACATAATTGTCAGCCTTGTTGTTACCCAGTAAGGTCTGTGCTACAGCAACAAAACTCTCACAGGCTTCCTTTTCCTTCTCTGTGAACATATTTGGAAATTCTGAGCACTACGATTTTCCTGAGTTGTGGTCCAGTGAAAATGCCAGCCTTCACCTTTGCCTCTGGCATCTTGGGAAAGAAGTCTTGAAGATATTTAAAGGCCGTAGACTCTTTGTCAAGAGCTGTAACAAAGGGAACAGAACCTTTTAGGGATCCTCCAGTGGTTTATGTTTGATATGTCTTCGTACTGAGAACTCAGTTCTTTGAAGCCAGTGCTTCCTCTGGTAATGTGCTGCTCTGTCTCTAGTATCCCAGTGACAGAGATAAAAGGAAAACCTGGTAAGAACCTCCTTGTAGTCCAGTGAAAAATACCACTATTTTGAAGTCTCCAATGACCTCCCAGCCATACTTATCATAGTTCAAAGCTTCCAGTAGAAGCTTGACACTGTTGTAGTCCTTCGTGAGATGCACTGAATGAGCCAAGGGAAGAGTTTGGATACTTGTTCCCATTGTGCAGAAGTACAGCTTTTAGGCTTCTGGAGGAGCTGTCAATGAAGAGTCTCTACTCATCTGGATTGCATGCAATTCCAGTTGCATCAAACAAGCCTGATACATCATTACAGTAGCATAACCTGTCTTCATTAGTGAAGAAACTTGAGAAGTGTTCGTGACATTTTCTTTGGCTTGTCACTTGCACACTTTCATCCACCAAGTGACCAAAGTCAAAAGCTCAGCATTTGACTTTGTCAAACCAAGATCTCTGTTAAGGTGACTGAGGTCTGGTTTGGGTTTAAAGGATTCCCCCCAACAGCTGTATTTGTGAGATCATAGTCTTGTTCACTGAGCTCTTCATTTTCTGATTTGCTTTTTTCTTCTGACGGCTGACTTCTTTCTGGAGGTGTAGGTACAGGAAGATGAGCACTGTGTGGTACTGGTGCAATAAAAGAGGGAAGGTTTGGATAAGAAACAGCATGTGCATTTTTCCCAGTTCGGCGTGTGGAAGGATCCACCAGGTAGAAGTAGCAGTTGGTTCAGTGATCAGTGGGTTCACGTCATATTCTAGGAACAGCAAACTTCATGACTGTTTTTTCTCCTCGATACCGTCATGTAAAAGAACAAAAAAAATAGTTTGTTACATACATTTCTTTTAAAAAATGTACCTATTAAAGATTTTACCCTTCATATAACTAATGACTTTCTTACCTTCCAGTGTTTTCTTACAATGTTCACAAGCAACATGAGGCGCCCAGGTCTTGTCTTGGTCCACAACTGACATGCCAAAATATGCTTTGTAAGCTTCACACATTTTTCTAGATGCTGTTACAGAGAACTTCTTTGCTCTTGTCTTAATGAATTGACCACATACGTAGCAGAATGCAACTGGAAAATGATTGCAGCCTCCTGATACCATTTCACTTCTTCTGATGTGTCTTCTCAGGCAGCCAGAGCTGAACTGAATGCTGGTTTGTGAGCCCCTGTTTTTATATTTGCAAAGCAAAACTCTAGAACATAATAGTTTTACATCACTCTTGAAAGTGTTCCTGAAGTGTCCTGACCACAAAAACCAAGTTCTAGGATCAAAATTGTTTATTTTTTTTTAATTTTGTTTAGTTATAAAGAATTGGGAAATAATGCTTATTTCCCAAGAACACGACGCAAGAGAAATTTTGCTGCTTAGTGTTTTTCATAAGTATATAAACAACGCACTGAATAAGAAAGAGAACTCAGTGACGCATCAAAAATAAGTAAAACTGTGCAAAAGAATGAGAAGTAATGCAGTAAATGAATCAAATGATTGCCGAAAATGTATAAATGAAAATATGAAATATAATTGATGATTATTATTAAAAATGCAAATATACGTATTAGAATTGCAAATATATGTAAGAAACACTAAGATATAATACATTTAAATATACACACACAAAGCTAAAATATTAAAAAAAAATATTCTATATGGAATAAGAAATCAAGAGAAATTGCTATAATAATAATAATAATAATAATACAAGAATATAGCAGAATGAAAAATGCAGTAAAATTTACTGTACTGATGTCCGGAATTACACAATTATCATTTACTTAGATACAAACGTAAGCAATTTTAAACGCTTAAAGAATCTGCAGAAATACAAACACGTTGTTTGAACAGTAAAGAATGTGTCAGTAATAAATAATAAATGCATTTAAAATAAATGAACACTGTAAACAGATGTATTTGTTAGTTTGTTACACTTTACCAGATATATGCAGATTAAGCACACTTTCGTAAAAATGAGGGGCACAAAGAATAATGCAGTTGAGGAGGAATTAAACAATCTGACTATGATTCACAATAACATGTTTTTTGCCAAAGATATGAAAAGGTAATCAGGACTAATTTGAAGCTGCTTGACTACACAAATTTGTATATTACTACGCACAGTATACTATAGGCTACAGGAAAACAAAATACATGCCTGAGGTATCCCTTTTTGCAGGTAAATTAATATAAGTATACTGCAGAATTTAGGATAAAATGACCTGGCAGTATGTTAATTCTACAAATTTAAAACAAATTAACGAACAGTATAATAATGAGAAAGTTTGGTACTCAAAGCTTTGATCACTATTGCAGACTAAATATTGCTATAAACGAGAATAATTTTGTAACTTCTGTGAAATGGAATAATGTAAATTACTCAAACAGGGGGCAGAAAATACCCAATATACACTATGTATCACAGGAATAAATGTAATAAACTTTATACAACACTTAAAACTGTATAGAATATATACCGAAATTTGTACTACACTGAGTTGACGGTGCACTTGAATCAGGGAAAAGTAATAAAATAAGTTATACTACACTCAATATATTATGTAACTTATTGACATTAAAGTCTGTGAGAGAACATATTATAATGTATAACTGTTACTGACTCTCTCTTGCGGGAAATTATGGGAATGAGGTTCACCAGTACAGTCTTGAAATATTTCATCCACATAATTTGACGGCGAGGGGGTGCACAACTAAGCATCAATTTATTGTACTTACCATGTTAGTTGTGCCTCAGAGCTAGGTGGGATGCTAGAGGCACTAGGCTGCACCAAGCCTCTCTTCTGAGACCCCCCCCACACACTTTCCCACCCACAAAGTCGGGCCTTTCAAATATTACAGCATCAAAATTACCAATATTGTTGGTAAATTACAAGATAATGAGTGGACTGTATGATGGTTTGTGACTTGAAGGGAATGGGGGGGAGGGACGGGGTCTGTTGAGCATACAGCATTTTATTAAAAATATATGTATATTATATAAATAGAAAGAAAGGATAATTTAACTTGAGCACTCGCCATTTAATTACTGGATCACAATTATTATTTGTGGAGCACAACCTAACGCTACTCTAACAGATATTGAATAAAAACTCACAGAACTGAACTTAACTTGTATATGAGCACAAACCTTCAACAGACTTAATTCAGGCTTAAACTGTCGTTTCATTAATAAAAAAATATATACTAAAGAAACTTAGATACATTCTGTAATATAGCTAATTTCATTATTTAGAGATAAACGACTGTAATGGTTGGCAATTCACGTCAGGAATGTCTAGTACAAGTTAGAAGACCACATGTTCCACACCAAATATGAACGATATTGTGGAAAATACTGTATATATTTTCCGGAAATACGGTAATTTATAGGTAAAAAGATGCCCTATATTGTATTTTTAAAAGAAGTATGTTATCGAAAATGGGAAACCTGCGGCTGGGGGGGGGGGTGAGTCGCCATTTTGGTTTTTGAATTGGATACAACGTTAGTGTAATGGGAAGGAATTTTCGTGCTCTAGAGGTTAAAATTGGGCTGACACCTCTCAAATAGGAGGCGAAATTGTTGGATGTGCATTCCTGCATAACTTGAGATATCAGGCGACAGGACAGGACAACTCCAGGAACCTCAGATAAGCTGTCTAATTTATGTTTAATTTCTGGCCAGTAAAATTTTCATAAATGTAGGCAAAAAAAGGGGGGGGGGGTCCTGTACATGACACATTAATCTCCAGTCAAATTTGTGAGTGATAATAAGATATATTTTCCTTCTGTTATGTAATTGTGTGTATATATATATAACCATTTATTATTTTTAATATACAGTCCACAAATTTATATATTTACCAGCATTCCTGGTGTATGTATATTTCATTTAATTAATAGGTCCAGAGCAACTTGTGGATATGACAGTGGTAGGTATCGAAGGGGGACATTTTTTGCTACCTAAATGTCCCAAATTCCTACTTGTCTAACTAATAAATAATAGTTATCATTGTTCATTTACTGTTATGTACATAATTATACATCCAAGTAAATGCAATTTTCCACATTTAGTTTGCCCGTTGGTCCTTCTTGAACCGGAGGTAATTAGTGAGGTCATTAATTAGTTAATTACTTAATAATTATATGTGAAATGACAGGAGGAGGTGGATGTTAAGTTTACAAATTTACTTAATGTGTAGTGGATTATAATTATTACAATATTAATTTGGATAAGCCAAGTGTAGCTAATTATATTAATGTGTATAATAATTTTGTAAAGACAATTCTGGCCAAGATTTATATCAGTGTATGTGTAATTGATAAGACAAGTGTGGCTAAAGATTATATTGTGTATAATATTAATTTGCTATGCCAAATTCTGGCAAGGATTATCTTAATTTGTGTAATATTAATTTGATAAGCCAAGTTTGGCTAAAGGTTTGTATTAATGCACATTTAAAATTATATTATAATTTCTTGCATGTGTAATTGCTAAGCTCAAGTAGCTGGGATTTATTCAAAGGTAGGTTGTGTCAGTGTTGTGAGTTGTAATTAGTGTTATTAAGTTTAATTTAATACATTGCATCATGGCTGAAAATGAGGAAATTAATATAGAAGACAAACATATGGAATATAGAGCAAAAAAAGCATCACTGCAAGCTAGAAAAAGGCATGTAACAAAAGCACACAATAAATGTTTGGAATTAATGAATCAAGAAACTGTGAATACTGATGATTTAAAATTGCATTTAGATGCTTTAGGTAATAGATATGATTCATACAAATTATATTACAACAAATATGAAGAAGATTTATTAGTAAACTGTGTAGATGAGACTGAAGTAGATCTTATGATTAATCAGTATATGAAGTAGAAGAAAAGATTCTTGTACCTGGAGGTTACCTGGAGGTTATTCCGGGGATCAACGCCCCCGCGGCCCGGTCCATGACCAGGCCTCCCAATGGATCAGGGCCTGATCAACTAGGCTGTTACTGCTGGCCGCACGCAGTCCAACGTACGAGCCACAGCCCGGCTGATCTGGCACTGACTTTAGGTATCTGTCCAGCTCTCTCTTGAAGGCAGCCAGGGGTTTATTGGCAATTTCCCTAATGCTTGATGGGAGGCTGTTGAACAGTTTTGGGCCCCGGACACTTATGGTGTTTTCTCTTAGTGTACCAATGGCGCCCCTACTTTTTATTGGCGGCATTTTGCATTGCCTGCCCAGTCTTTTACTTTCGTAGGGAGTGATTTGTGTGTGCAGATTTGGGACCATTCCCTCCAAGATTTTCCAAGTGTAGATTATGATATATCTCTCCCTCAGGCCTTGAATAAATTAAAATGTGTAAACCAGACAGTTAATTAGTCTTCTCCAACAAATAATATGTCTTTGCCAAAACTCCCAGAATTATGTTTACCTGTATTTAATCCCGGAGAAAATTGGGAGGAATTTTTGTCAATTTTTAAAGCAGCTGTGCATGACAGGAGTGACCTAGCCTGTGTAACTAAATTATTTTACCTCAAAGGACAGGTAAGAGGAGATGCTCACATACTCAAACAAGCCTTTCCCAATGTAGATGACTCTTACAAGGAACCAGTTGACTTGTTGAAGGTCACTTATGGTAATATAGAACAAAGTAGGTTGGATCTAGTGAATATCATAGTTAATTTAAAATCTCCAGATCACACTTACAAAGGTTTACAGCAGTTTAGAGTTAAACTGGAGAGCACTACAAGAATTGATTTTGCAGTTGCAGACCAGCCAACTAACTCATTTTAAAGATGCAACACATGATAACTCTGAGGTATCTGCCAAGTTTCACAAAGGGGAAAAATTATCCTAATGTTAATAATCAAAAATTCATTTCCTAAAAGGAGTTACATAGGGGCATATCAAGGAGCAGGAATCAGAAATAATGATTCTCCACAAGGTAAGAAGAATAAATACCCTCCTAAGAGTAGCCCAGTTAATGAGAAACCAGTCAAAGAAAGGAGAGATTGTCTCTTCTGTAAGGGTACTCATTTTTCTAAGAATTGCAATGCATACAATTCATGGAATGATAAAGTTGAAAATTGGAGGAACTTGACAGATGTATCAGGTTTTTTAGGTAATCACAATATAAAAGGATTGTCATGCTAAATTAAACAACTGTTATCAATGTCACAAAGGAAGACACCATATAGTCATGTGTAAGGGCCCTTTGACAATGTTGATAATGAATAATGTTGACAATCCTGACAAAAACAGTAGCAAATGTAAAATTGCTGCTAATGTTAATGATGGTTTTGCTGAAGTAGCCTTACCTGTGTTACAGGTAAAAATTGATGATAAAAGGCATAAATCAAAAAATGTAACTGCATAATTAGACCAAGGATCCCAGCGTACTTTCATTAAACGTAAATGTCTTGATGGTATGAAAGTACAGATGGGAGATCCCGCAACTTTAAAATTATCTGGTTTTCTCTCGGATAAAAGGGCTCAATTGTATGGCACTGTTTATGTAACTGTCAGGTTGGGCAATGAGAAAAAACGTGTTAATGCAGTAATTGTAGATAGACTTGAAGAGAAATTATCTACAGTAGGGCTTAGTAAAGCTACAGAAAGACTTTCACATAATGTAAATTTAGCCCCTTTGGTGAAAAGTGATGATTCTGTAGGCCCATAAATATTTTGCTAGGTAGTGACTATTATGCCTCCTTTGAAAAGGGGTATGGTGAGAAATGGGGTGTCACCCTTTTGAAGACTGCAGGAGGTCATGTAATGTAATGATAGGATTCCTGTAATAATAATTCATGACTAGAGGAAACTACAAATCCCATATCTGTGTGTCTTACTCATGAAGCCCGTGCCCCATTTATAATTCTTCCATGGAGATGGTGTTTGAGCCAGTGCATAAAAATTGGGTGGGAATTAGACAGCATTGGAATAAATGTAAATGAAAAAAAGTCCAGACGATTCTTTTACTCAGGAGCAGTACCTGAGAGATGTAAAATTTGAATCGGGACAATACTGGGTGCGACTTCCGTGGAGACTGAACCATCCAGAATTGCCCACAAAATTTAAACAAATGGAAAGTGGACAGTTAAAGGCTCGCTCCGCGAACTGAGTAAGACACCAGAATTGTTAATGCCTATAATGATATAATTGCTGAGCAGTTAATTTTAATAAATTTATAGAAGAGGTACCTCCTGAGCAACCCAAAAATTTAGGGTCACTATTTGCCACATCACAGAGTGAAGAAGGATTCTAAGACCACTCCTTTGAGGATTGTTTTTTAAATTGTAGTGCCAGGAGTAACAAAAATGTACCTAGTTTAAATGACTGTTTGATGACAGGTCCGTCGTTGACGGAAAAAATTAGGAGATATTAAATTTCAGGGTAAAGAATTATGCCTTTACGGCTGACATAAGTAAAGCTTTCCTAAGAGTGGGTTTACAAGAGGCTGCCCGGGGGATTGTACCCACTTCTTATGGCCTGAGAATCCTATTGACCCACTTAGCCCTCTGAAAACCTTTCGCTTTAGAAGTGTATTATTTGGTGCTACATCCAGTCCATTCCTACTTCAAGCGACGATAAATGCACACCTTAAATGTACGGGAAGTCCATTGAGTAAAGTAATGAGCAAACAATTTTATGTGGACAATTTCCTGGGTGTGACGTCAACTGAAGATGAACTGTTAATGACTTATGGAGAGGCTAATAAAATAATGCAAAGTGCAAATATGCCTTTGAGGGAATGGAATAGTAATTCGTCCAAATTAAAGGACAAAATAAGTAAAGATTACCATGGAGATGAAGTACCAAAATGTAGTAATGTATTGGGATTAACTTGAGATACTGAGAGAGATTTGTTAATGTTAAACCTCTTCAAGGGGGGCTCCTTGGCGTGGTGAAGAGGCTCTTGGTCTGAGGAATTAGACCTGTCGGTCTTCTTCCTCAGACCGAACCTAATTACCCCCCAGTCTCCCCTCCCCTATCCCATCCTCCCCATCCTCCCCTTTTTCCTTTCCTCCTCCTCCTCCCCACCCCTCCCTTTCGCCCTTCCTCTTTTCGGCCTTTGGGATTTCTCCCACAGGCGCGCTAGTTCCTAGGTAGGGGAAAGGATACCGGGGTCCATCCCATTCCGTTGAGGTTCTTGGCGGTGGCGTAGTTTGCCGTGGAATCTGGATCGCCTGGGGATGTCCCGATCCCTCTCCGGTATCCCAGAGTAGATTTGGGTGTCTTTCGGGCGACGGGTGTATCTCTGGAAGCCACCTTTCGGTTTCCCGGGGGTGGTGGCCGAAGGAGGTATGCTTTGTGGCGGATATCCGGCCGCCCTCTCTTTTGTCCACTGAGGTAGCTCGGCAGATGTGAGGTTGCTATCCCGGATTGTTAGTTTACTAGCATGATGGGTAGGGTATGGCACGGGTTCCATGCTGCATCTGCGCTACTTGCGGTGCGAGGTCCTCTTGGGCGCGGAGGGAGATTTTCTGGCCCTTTCATTCCTCCTAGGTAACTATCCCTCCCCGGTCCCTTTTTTTTATTCTTTTTTTTATTTTTATTTTCTTCTTTCTTTTTTTTCTTAAAACAAAAAGAAAGAAGTAACCTAACCATGGCAGCCCTAGTCCATGAACCTCCCACCCCCGGGCCCTTCTTGATACCGCACCCCGTTCTGACCCGGCCTCGTCTTTGGACCATCTTCAGACCTCCTCATGCCTCTGTACCTCTTGCCAGTGCTGTTTTCCTCACCCGCTTCAGGTACTGAGGCCTCGACTTTACTCCTTCGATTATCGGACCTTCGCTCATCCTCTGACTATGCTCCGGCCTCTCCCCCTACAGTGCGGCAATTTTCAAATCGCCGACCAGTTCCACGTCGGACCAATTGGTCCCACGCCTAAACGCCACGACATTACCTGCTGATGATACTTCTTCACCTTCCCCGTTCTTCTCAGAAACGGTCGACACGTCCTTCATTACTTTTTTTCCACGCTCGGTTTCCAAGACTGAACAATGGACTAAATTCTTCACTTTACAACCGACTTCCTCTACTGCCTATCTTTCTGACCACAGTATGGCAAGGCACTCCTACGCCATGTGGTAAAGATATTTCTTTTCATGCTCTTAAAGCGGTACGCACATCATCACCGTACAGAATGCTACCAGGCTCATGAGCTCTCTCTCTTTCCCCTATCGATACTGTTCCTGTCACTCTTGAAAAACATCATTCCCTCAATTCTTGTAGTGGTACCGTCATTCTGCCCCATACCATAGTTCAACAAAATTTAAGACATGTGGCACTGACATTCTTGAACAGCTGGAACTCCAAGATCTCCCAATCCTCAAGGTAGACACTTATTGTTCTTCCTGCCCGGGCGGAGATGATACCCTAGCAATGTGGCTCGTTTAACTTTTCACAGCCTGAGAACTCCCATCCTCAGTTTATGTAGCAGGACATCGGTTACAAGTCGAAAGGTGATCCCTACACTGCAACAGTGTAGAAATTTCTGGCGATTTGGCCATCCAGCGAAATATTGCAGATCTATCGCCGAATGCCCAGTCTGTGGTGCCGATGACCATTCATACGTCTTGCAATCGATCTCCCCCTTGCCTTAAATGTCATGAGGCTCACCCTTCGTACTCTCGCCGTTGTCAAGTCTATTTAAACGAGCGGGAAAACCGTTACCTCAAAAAGACAGAAAGGTCCCCCCTTATGCCATGGGGAGTTTTCTCATCTCCGCCTCCAAGGGAGACTCCCACGTGTTTCTTATTCCCGTGTTTCAAACGTCCCCCCACTTCGGTATCCCATCTTCTACACCCAAACCCCTGTGGTTTCCTCTCCCCTAGTCACTCCTGTATCTAATCCTTTTGCTGTCCTCGGCTCAGAGTCCCTACTTCAACGCCTCAGTCTGATCTCGCTTCTTCGTGTTCTCTCTCACAAGCCTCAGTAACGACGAGATCTCGTACGACACCTCCCCCCAATCGTCCCTCTACTTCTCAAAAGTCAAAAAAAGGTCCGTTAACCCCCTCCTACCCATCTTCCACCTCCTCATTTTACCCTCCTTGTCTCTGTCTCTGTTTCCCCCCTCTCACTGGCTTGTTACAAGTGTAGAGGTTCCCCTCCTCCTCGTACTGTACCTTCCTCCCTGTTCCCTCCCAGGTTTCTTCCTTTTTCTGCCACGTCCCGGGTTTCTGCCCTTCTATCCCCTTCCACGCTTCTCCAGTTCCCTCCACCCTTTCGCCCCCCCTACCTTTGGGACAGTCCAATACAGTTCCAATCTTTACTCATCCTCCCCCTACCATTTCCATTTTTGTCTCCCATACGACGTTTTCCCGAATTCCGAAACACTTGAAGCAATCTGAATATATGCAGAGACCAAACCATCAATGGACACTGATCCACCCTCTGTTCCTTCTCTCTCCTCTCCTCCATCTGCGCAACTCCTTTCTTCACAGTGCACCGTTCGTTCGCTGCTTGAACGTTTTTTCCCCTGCCTCCGCATGTGGACTTTTCTAACCCCTCTAGTCCATAGGAAACCCTTTCCTGCGGATTTCAAGTATCTTTATTTTTGCCAATCATGGCCTATTTACAGTGGAATATACGCGGCCTCGGGGAATCGGAGTGAGCTTTAGATGTTACTCTCCCAGTTTGCCCTGTTGGTGCTTGCTTACGGGGAAACCCAAAAAAACACTCTGCTGTTATCTCTTCCCATCTCAGGCTATAATTTTATTGTATTCTTCAGATCCTTTCCCCGATGGGACCTTTAATGAAAGTGCCCTTCTACGCACTGATATTCCGTACCATCAGCTATTTGTTCATACTTCGCTGCATTACACAGAGCCTGATTCCACTTGCATAGGTTGTTACGCTCTGTTCTTTATATCTCTCTCCTTCTCGGGCATTATCTATTCTGGATATTGCCTTTCTTGTTTCGTCATTTTCCGCCACCGATTCTGTTACTTGGTGATTTTTAAAGCCCACCATTTTCCCCTGGGGGGGGGTCTCACTGTGTTCCCGTGGAAATTTTGTTAGAGGCTTTTCTTGCCCCCACCCCCCCCATGTTTTAAATACAGGTACGCACACCCATTTTGATCCTCGGACTCATACTCTCTCTTGCATCGATCTCTCAGTTGCTCTTCCTCCACCGCATTAGACTTCACTTGGGGCTGTTCTCCTGGACTTACATGACAGCGATCATTTTTCCCCAAACATTCTTACTTCCCCTTCATATTCACCACCTCTTCGCATCCCACGCTGGCAATTTGATCGGGCAAAATTGGGAAACCCTTTACTCACACCTAACTGTTTTTAGAGAGGTTCCTTCTTTGTCCTCCATCGATGAGCTTTTACACCTCTTCTCGTCCTCCATTTTACCCCAAGTTCTCATTCTATACCCCAAACTTCGGGGAGGCATTCTCAGAAATGCGTGGGCCCGGGTGGTCTCCTGCTTGTGCTCGTGCAGTACGTTTGAAACGCGCGGGATGGGCAGGTACCGGTACAATAGAACCCCAGAGAGACTCCTTGATTTTAAACAGAAGTGTGCGATCGCTCGCCGTGTCATCCGTGATGCTAAATGCACTTGCTGGCGAGATTGTCTCCACCATCACCTCTGCTTCCTCTATGAGTGCAGTCTGGAAAAAAGTACGAAAACTGAGTGGTAAATATTCTCCTGACCCGGCTCCTGTTCTGCGGGTTGCCGGTGTTGATATAGCAAACCCACTAGAAGTTGCCAATGAAATGGCAATCATCTGGTCCGTATTTCTCAGGGACTCCATCTATGCCCCTCATTTCTTTCCTCAAAGTCTGCCAGAGAGTTAGCACCCTTGAACTTTTCTTCTCTCGGAGAAGAACAGTATAATGTGCCTTTTACACTTCAAGAACTGGAGGCAACACTCTCAGCTTGCCGATCATCGGCAGCTGGGCCCGACGACATTCATATTCGTATGCTACAACATTTACATCAGTCAGCCCTTGCAGTCCTATTACGCCTTTACAATCTTACTTGGTCACAAGGAGTTCTTCCACAGCTGTGGAAATCCGCCATTGTTCTCCCTTTCCGCAAACCAGGCACTACGGGACATGAAACCTCCCACTATCGTCCCATTGCTCTTACCAGTGCAGTTTTCAAAGTAATGGAACGCCTAGTAAATAGACGTTCAGTGTGGTATTTAGAGACACATAACAGTCTCTCCACTCGTCAATATGGCTTTCGTAAGGGACGTTCTTCCATAGACCCCTTACTACGCTTGGATACATATGTTCGTAATGCCTTTGCGAATAACCACTCAGTTATTGCCATATTTTTTTGACCTTGAGAAGGCATATGACACAACTTGGAGGTATAATATTTTAGCCCAAGCCCACTCCTGAGGCCTTCAGGCAATCTACCATCCTTCCTTAAGAACTTTTTAACCGACAGACATTTCCGTGTTCGGGTTAATAATGTGCTCTCCCCGGACTTTATCCAAGCTGAAGGTGTCCCCCAGGGATGTGTTCTGAGCACAACACTTTTTCTCCTTGCTATTAATGATTTGGCCTCTAGTCTTCCATCAAATATTTGGTCATCACTCTATGTTGATGACTTCGCTATTGCCTGTGCAGGCGCGACTGTCACCTCATTACATTTTTCTCTCCAACATGCAATCAAACCGTGTTTCCAAATTTGGGGCCACCACACTTGGGTTTAAATTTTCCAGCACTAAAACCCACCAAATTAACTTCACTAGACGCTCTGTCATCTCTGATCATCCTTTGTACCCTATGGCTCCCGTATTCCGGGAACGTGATAGTTCAAGTTTCTGGGCCGCCTCTTTGATCGTAGGTTATCCTGGAAACCTCACATTACCTCTCTGAAGGCAACTTGGGTCACAGCCGGCTGAATCTTTTTAAAAAACCCTTGCTCATCTTCAGGGGACTGATCGTCGAACCCTCCTCCCCTACATTCCACCCTTATTTTACGAAACTTGATTATGGTGACCAGATCTATTCAGTGGCATCTCCTGCTACTCTCTACCTTAACCCCATTCATCACCAAGGATTACTTTTATGCCTTGGTGCTTTTCACTCTTCCCCTGTAGAAGCCTCTATACAAAGCGAACGTTCCATCCTTATCCGATCGCCGTGATTGCCCATTGCCTGCGCTACTACGTACGCTCTCATGATCTCCGCAATCCTTCCATTTATAGAATGGCACGGATATTAGTAGACATTCTTTTTTTGTTCGCCGCCCCTGTTTACTCCCCGTCCCTTCTCTCTTCGCCTTCATTCGCTCTTGTCTTCTCTTCAACTCCCCACCTTTCTATGTACATGTAGCATCTCACTTTTCCCTACTTCCCCTGGAAGTTCCAGCTGTTAGTCTGTTCTTTCTCCCTCCCTTGCTCGAAAGCCCAACTGTCTACGGCCCGCTTCCCGCTCTCTTTTTCTTGACCACTTTCACTCTCATTCTCATGCCATTGCCGTGTACACAGATGGCTCTAAGTCTTCTGACAGCGTAGGAAATTCGCAGCAGTGTTTCCGGCCCAGCGTCGTACAAGGGCATTTACTATCTTCAGCTAGTATTTTACTGCTGAATTGTATCCATCCTTACAACACTTATCCGTATTGCATCTAGCCTGTGTCATCATTTGGGGTTGTCTCAGACTCCCTTAGTGCTTTCCCAGGCTATACAAAAATTTGATACACCTCACCTCTTAGTCCTCCGTATCCAACTTTGGCTACGCCGCATCTTTACCAAGCATAAAGATATTGTTTTTTGTTGGGTCCCTGGTCATGTTGACGTACAGGGCAATGAACAGGCAGACACTGCTGCGCGGTCAGCAGTACATGACCTACCAGTTTCTTATAGAGGTATTCCATTTACGGACTATTTTGCTGCAATATCTTCCCACCTTCACACCTGTTGGCAACAACGTTGGTCTACTATGCTCGGCAATAAACTTCAATCTATTAAACCGAGTATAGGTTACTGGCCGTCTTCTTATCACTCATGGATATCTCATGGAGAGGCGTCCTGCTCCTCTCTGTGAGAATTGCCAAGCTCCATTATCAGTCAGCCACATTCTGTTGGACTGCCCACTTTATCAACGAGCATGCAGAATTTACCTCAGTCGTCGTCTTCGCTCCGCTACTCTCTCTTTACCTTCCCTTCTCGCTGATGGACCCACCTTTCATCCGGACTCTCTCATTGACTTTTTGACAACAACTGACTGACTTCACAAATTCTGATACCTTCAGCCCTTTCTACTTCAATCTCTTGCTACCCTCTACCCCCGTACTATCCCCTGCCCCGCTGTTTTCTGTAACCTGCTGATCATCCCTCCTCCCTTCTGCCATCCAATACCCTCGCTTCCTTCCCTACCCTGCAGTGCTGTATAGCCCTTGTGGCTTAGCGCTTCTTTTTGATTATAATAATAATGTTAAAACCTAATAATTACAGTATGCCCAGTAAATTAACTAAGAGAGTCTTGCTTGCTGAAGTTTCCAAATGTTTTGATCCACTAGGTTTTGTGTCACCCCTTACTATAAGAGGGGGAAATTTAAAAATTTAGGAAGCATGAAACTTTTAAAAGTGCTTGGAATGAAATTCTACCTGAGGAATTCATTAACAGGTGGGATGAATTAATTGGTCATTATGAGAAAATTCCAATGTTGGAGTTCCCACGCCAGGTGGCCAATCCAAATGGGAAAAATGTACTCCACATTTTTTGTGATGCTTCAAAGTTGGCATATGGAGCAGTTGCTTACCTTCAGTGTAATAGTGTTATTTCTCTTGTTATGTCTAAGGTTAAAGTGTCTCCAATTAAATCACGCACCTTGCCTCAGTTGGAATTAACAGCCATCTATGTAGGTGTCAAATTAGCTAATTATATAAGAAATAAGTTTCAGGAGATAAATATTAGCGACACTGTAATTTGGTCTGATAATGAGGTATCCTTACAATGGATTTGTAATGGAAACAGTAAAATTGTGTACGAACAAAACAGAGTCGCTGAAATTAATCAGATGCAAGAGAAGTATAATAGTTTGGGTCAGCATATGTTAACATTTAATCGTATACCAGGTGAGGAGAATCCAGCTGATTTCTTGTCTCGAGGTTTACCTTATGCTAAATTTGTAAATGCTGTATCATGGTTTGAAGGACCGAGCTGGTTGGTAAATAAAGATAATTGGCCTGTACAAAAGGCGTATATTACTCCTGTTGAAATTACTGTGACCACTGCTCCAATAGTTTGTCCTCCCTTAGCCATTGATATAAATAGGTATTCTTCTTTACCCAAACTAATCAGTGTAATTAAGTTGGTGTTTAAATTTCTAAACAAGATGAATATTTCATAAGTTTTCACATCCTCCTGAATACTGGATAAAGAGGGTACAGCAGGAAATCTATGGAAATGAGATTAAATTGATGATGGAAAGTAAAATTGTTAAAGGTTCCATAATAGAGAAATTGGGACTGTATTTAGAGAACAATGTAATTAGGTGCAGAGGTAGGTTACAAAATGCTGAATAGGGTGATTATGCTAAACACCCTATCTTGCTGCCCAAAACTCATCATCTAACAAATTTAATTGTGCTAAATGCCCATAAAAATGTAATGCATGGTGGGGTACAAGATACCTTAAATTGTATTAGGGAAATTTTCTGGATTCCACAAGGACGGCAAAGTGTAAAAAGGGTGATTAAATCTTGTGTAATATATCGCCGTGTGGATGCCAGATCCTATATGTACCCAGGTCCTCCACCATTGCCAAATGAGCAATTTGAGTCGTTTATCAACGAACTCCGCCCGGCCGCAGTGTGGAAAATACTGTATATATTTTCCGGAAATACGGTAATTTATAGGTAAATAGATGCCCTATATTGTATTTTTAAAAGAAGTATGTTATCGAAAATGGGAAACCTGCGGCTGGGGAGGGGGAGTCGTCATTTTGGTTTTTGAATTGGATACAACGTTAGTGTAATGGGAAGGAATTTTCGTGCTCTAGAGGTTAAAATTGGGCTGACACCTCTCAAATAGGAGACGAAATTGTTGGATGTGCATTCCGGCATAACTTGAGATATCAGGCGACAGGACAGGACAACTCCAGGAACCTCAGATAAGCTGTCTAATTTATGTTTAATTTCTGGCCAGTAAAATTTTCATAAATGTAGGCAAAAAGGGGGGGGGGGTCCTGTACATGACACATTAATCTCCAGTCAAATTTGTGAGTGATATTAAGATATACTTTCCTTCTGTTATGTAATTGTGTATATATACAACCATTTATTATTTTTAATATACAGTCCACAAATTTATATATTTACCAGCATTCCTGGTGTATTTATATTTCATTTAATTAATAGGTCCAGAGCAACTTGTGGATATGACAGTGGTAGGTATCGAAGGGGGACATTTTTTGCGACCTAAGTGTCCCAAATTCCTACTTGTCTAACTGATAATAGTTATCATTGTTCATTTACTGTTATGTATATAATTATACATCCAAGTAAATGCAATTTTCAACAGATATTTTTCTGAGAGATTAGTGCTTGCTAGTTACACATCCTATAAGTTAAGCGTAACATAGCAGAAAAACTCGTATTAACTTTAATTAAAATTGGTAAAATCAACAAGGTTATACACACAGTCCTCTTCAAGGGGGGGGGCTCCTTGGCGTGGTGAAGAGGCTCTTGGTCTGAGGAATTAGCCCTGTCGGTCTTCTTCCTCAGACCGAACCTAATTACCCCCCATTCTCCCCTCCCCTTTTTCCATCCCTCCTCCTCCTCCTCACCCCTCCCTTTTGCCCTTCCTCTTTTTGGCCTTTGGGATTTCTCCCACAGGCACGCTAGTTCCTAGGTAGGGGAAAGGACACCGGGGTCCATCCCATTCCGTTGAGGTTCTTGGCAGTGGCGTAGTTTGCCGTGGAATCTGGATTGCCTGGGGATGTCCCGATCCCTCTCCGGTATCCCGGAGTAGCTTTGGGTGTCTTTCGGGAGACGGGTGTATCTCTGGAAGCCACCTTTCGGATTCCGGGGGTGGTGGCCAAAGGAGGTATGCTTTGTGGCGGATATCCGGCCGCCCTCTCTTTTGTCCACCGAGGTAGCTCGGCAGATGTGATGTGTAGTCGCTTTCTGACAAGGCGTTCCCTGAGGAGGAGCTACTACCTGAACGAGTAACCATTGCAGGGGTAATCTCAGTACTGAATGTTGTCTGAGGTTCCTCTGATACCTGCATACACAAAGTTATGGGAGTTGGTTACCAGACAGGAACGACCGTGTTACCAGTGCCTGACCACTTAGTCTACAACAAGAAAAGTATCAAAAAAAAAATCTACCCTGGATGAAGAAAATGAGGGAGGTCTAACCTCAAACAAGCAGATTACAACCAGCCACTCCACTACGGGTGGTTATGCGAGTCACTTCTACTAGGACGTGACAGAGTCGCTTATCCTTAAAGAGGCTAGAGCGGATATTAACTTGTGCATCAGAGTCCATTAACACATGAACGGGCAGACTGAGCATAAAAGCTTCAACTAAAGGACCTATTGTTGCATTGGAATGGACATGCAAACACGCAGACGAGTCATCATCGGAGGTGTGTTCAGCATCATCTCTAATAAGCATTTTTGTTGAAGCGTGTGAAATGTCATAAGCGAAAGACTCGTCCTCTAGACTGCATATTATAGTGCCCTAATCGACTCTCAGACTTTAGAAAAGTTATTTAAGAATAAAGATTATAAAAAACAAAGCTTTCTCATTGCTGTTTAGAACAATAAACAAAGCAGGTTCCATACACACATATACCAGACATGAGTGAACAAGCGCTTACTGTGGAAATTTAAGCAACAGTAGTGCTGAAAGAACATTTTTAAAATGTGAAACTCCTAGGAGTTAATGATGATAATGGTAGCATGTAGAATAAAACTGGAAACTATATTATTTTATCTAATTGACTACAAAAGTTGGGATACTATAAACAGTGCATTTTATCTGCTTCATCAGAATTAATTACGAAG
Source organism: Cherax quadricarinatus (assembly GCF_026875155.1). Classification (NCBI taxonomy): domain Eukaryota; kingdom Metazoa; phylum Arthropoda; class Malacostraca; order Decapoda; family Parastacidae; genus Cherax; species Cherax quadricarinatus. The sequence goes on along the minus strand of NC_069477.1, from coordinate 16,642,424 downwards.
AGAAAATCCTATAAACGTACGTCTTCTTCAGTTAGAATTCTCTCTCTCTCTTTACCTTCATATTTCTCTAAATCCTTCAGTCTTTCTCTTCTCCCTGTCTTTATTTCATCCAAACCATCAAAACAACCTGACTCTTTAAACATCACTTTACGAGAACAGAGTCTTCACAATGCAAATGTTATTGTTGCTATTCTTGTAATATTCCGTGTCCAGGTATTACGACAAGCTAAAGGTGGTCATTGTCCTCAGCCAAAACAGCCCACTTGTGTTTCCAGTTGTGGATATTGTGCTCACCTAAACTTTCGTAGTGTCACTGCTGCGGTAACCTCGCTCCCATTATCGATAATGCCGTTGTAAATTCAAGAATTTTTTTTAGTCTACGAACATAAAGTTCCATGTTTTTACGTCGTATATTTATTCAATATATTATGTCGCAGAACTGTGTAGCCTATTCTTTTATTATATTTACTATTGTTATTGCTTATTTCACATTTGATTTGCATGTATTTTATAACGGCTGTTTCCTACCAGGGCTGAGAGTCCCACAAAAAAAAACAGTTATATATTGAAATACATCTCTGGTAGAAATGATTCTGAATAAGTGTTTTTTATTTGGGGGGGGAGACAATCGACATTGGTAGGAAACCACTTTTTTTAAAATTAATGTAAAATTATCAATAACAGTAGAAAAATCAGACTATCGGCTACACAAGCCTAAACACAATATATTCAAAGGAAAATAAAGGCAAATACATATCGCTCCAATGACATTTTCTATTGATTTTTGAAGTTAAGACACCGTGTATCACACCTCCACCGGCTAACTGCTTTTCATAAATCTTGTCAGATATATGACAATTCTCACATTCAGGAACCTTTCCAAATCAAAACAATAACTTATTCCACTTGCCCGGAATTTACAAGCTTCAAAGTGCCTGTTGGATACTCCTGTTCCTCGTAAATCTCCTTTACACCCCTGTTTTCACCCTTCTTTAAACCTATATATATACACACTTGACGATCCGTTCTTTCTTCTGCTATTTGAATTATACCATTAACATCAATACAAACTCTTTTACATTATTTTTTGCGTTTCCTTTCATGTACCTTTCCATAGTATTTCTAGACCATGCTTCATATACATAAAACCGTCGGTACCACTATTCTCCGACTCTCTTTGCAGCCAACAGCAATCTCTTCTCTTATTCCCTAAGATTGATGATTCTTTAGCTCAGCTTTTCTAGCAGTTATCTTAACTTTGAGAGAGGTAACTGTCTACTCATCTACTAAACCATACCACGGACGGGATTTGAACCCGAGGTCAGAGTGTCTCTGACCGCGGGTTCAAATCCCACCCGTGGTATGGTTTGTTTGCAATCGTGTCATTACGATTTCGTGAGTCATGTACTCATCTACTCCACACCGTCCAAATAAATTCACTTCTCCAAAATTCCTTCCAATCTTTTATTCCTTAGATAACTAAATGTATCCATTCCTTTGCAATTCTATTTTCGCTTTGAACATTATTGTTTTACACGTTTCCATTGTTTATCTTCAACACCTGCCACTTTTTATTAGTTTGGAATAGTCAGAATAGGACACACTAATTTTCTTACTCAAGAAATCTAATAATACTATTTAAAAAAAAACATCTGGGAAAGGATGTGGTGGGTACGCATGGCAGGTGAGTTTTAGATCACACCTACCATGGCAGGTGAGTTTTAGACCTCGCCTACCATGGCAGATGAGTTTTAGACCTCACCTACGATGGCAGGTGAGTTTTAGACCTCACCTACCATGACAGGTGAATTTTAGACCTCACCTACCATGGCAGGTGAGTTTTAGACCTCACCTACCATGGCAGGTGAGTTTTAGACGTCACCTACCATGGCAGGTGAGTTTTAGACCTCACCTACCATGGCAGGTGAGTTTTAGACCTCACCTACCATGGCAGGTGAGTTTTAGACCTCACCTACCAGGGGCGGGTGAGTTTTTAGACCTCACCTACCATGGCAGGTGAGTTTTAGACCTCACCTACCATGGCAGGTGAGTTTTAGACCTCACCTACCATGACAGGTGAGTTTTAGACCTCACCTACCATGACAGATGAGTTTTAGACCTCACCTGCCATGGCAGGTGAGTTTTAGACCTCACCTACCATGGCAGGAGAGATTTAGACCTCACCTACCATGGCAGGTGAGATTTAGACCTCACCTACCATGGGGTTCCTGCCTCACTCATTTTTGGACTTAATCTTCATAAACCTTTAACAATCACTTATTTTACGACCTAGTGACATCGTACATGACTGCTTTTACTTGAAAATATACGTTCTTTCTCCTACATTCTCTATTCCGAGCATTAATCTGCACCCAAATCCTCTTAACAGTTTTCTCACACTTCTATATTCGCTTCTTTCATTCACAACACAACTCACATCGCTCCTTGATCCGCCGTTCTATTTGACTTTCTTAAATCGATAGATGTAGTTACCAGCTTATTTAATTAACTAATGTAACATTATTATTATTATTATAATCATGGGGAGCGCTAAACCCGTAGGATTATACAGCGCATGTGGGGGGGATAGAAGGTATTCAGGCTCAATTCAGGGAACCGGAGCACAAATCCAATTCCCTAGATCAAGAGCCCCTCACCAGCGTCGAGGAACCTCCCTTGAGGGGTACAACTAATGTAACAGCTTATAGAGTATTTTAATTCAAGTGATTCAGAGATTACTTCTCTTTTATCAACATTGTATGTCGTGAATCATACATTCATTCCTAGCACTTTTTCCATGAAAATTCTGTAATACACTTGGCATACACAAGCCACTTTCATCCCTGATGTTCTGAGGTCCACACATGTTCTCTTTTCAACCGTACATAGGAATTCTTTATTTCGTACTTCTACAAATTTCATAATAATTTTTATTCCATCCTGCTATTTGAAATTCAATTATTTTCCCAGCTCAACACCTGTTTTTA